>CM071612.1:4114664-5314792 GCA_036365135.1 Miichthys miiuy | reverse complement strand
CATCACGAGTTGTAATTGTGAGTACAATATCGATTTAATCTCACAAACCCAGCAGAGTAAAGAGGAAACAACGCCCATGCCGCGGTATCGTGCATCCAGAAGAGTAAAGATTCATTTAATTGTGAATCATTCGCAACAAAGTATGCCTCTAAGAAATCTTTCTCTCACATTCTCTGGCTTTGTACTCAGATTTCCTGTGCCTTATCTGTAAATGTAAATTCTCAAAATGTTGTAAGATTGTAGCAAGTGTTTGTATAGCTCTGGGACCTACGTGAACTGTGATGTTTTATGATTATTATTATTATTTTTTTATCTGAGTTTAATTTCTGTATGCGACCCTCAGGACAGACACAGAAAATTCTCTATTATGCAACTCAGATGTTTAAATATCAACTATTTAAAGTATTAAGGTGACAATTCAAGACGATTTTAGGGCATGAAGCTGCATGTTTGCACTCACTCATGTACCAAGTGTTGGTTTTGGGGGTATGATCAAATGGCTCTAGAGAAACTCAGAGAGAGAAGGCAGCTTTGACCCTTTTGTGATCCCCAGCCATCCCTTCTCCTCCCCATAATCCAATGCTGTGGAATCTGAATCCGAACGAGCCTTCGAAATAAATCACCAAATTGTCAAACACTTTTAAACATTTAACAGCGTTACAATCAAAGCATGATGCTGGTCCTTGTGTACATCGATATGACTGGTAATGTATGTGACTTTTTTGTATTTTAAGACCGTTGCATTGCCTGTATGTTTGTAAGAAGACATGATTAATCTTTGGAAAGAAAAAAACAAAAACAAAAAGCAAAACAATTTTTACTAACTTGTAGTCTTCTTTGCTAATAGATGTGTGGCAGTGTCTTCTTTTGAAATGTGAACCAACGCAATAAAAAGTCACACGTGGTCAAGAAGAGTTGTGTCAAGTGTTTCTCTGCAAAGTGCACACACACACACCTAGTGAGTGGAAGCATAATTTATTATTTTTCAAAGGAACTGACAGAGAGAAAACTGACAGGCACATTAATCATATAAAAGCTTTTAGACAGTATTACAGAGTAGTACAAGGCAGCCTGGACATTTACAATACCTGAACATTGCATTTAAATTGAAACTTTTATACCAGAGGTGGAAAAAATACTCAATACTTACAAGTAAAAGTTCTGCAATTAAAACCTTAGTAGTAGTAAACGGTATCAAAATACTAGAAGTAAAAGTATTCATGGAGAATGGAGAATTCAGAATTCAGGATGTGTTAAACGCAAATGTTAGACAAATATCAACCTAACAACCTATAATAATACAATAATGTAATTTAACCATGTATCAAATTATTATTATTAATAATTTATTTGACTAAAAAGATGTCAGATAAATGGGATGGATGGATGGATGACAGACGGACGGATGATTGATCCTGGGGGAAATTCAAGCATCCAGTAGCAGCATCGAAACATACATTGAACATACATTAGAATTAACCTATAACACAGTAGCCATACATTAAAATTAAACTGAGCAGAATGAGTAGAAAGTATATTTCACTCTGAAATGCAGAAGTTCAAATATAAAGTCATGGAAAATAGAAGTACCTAAATAAGAGCAGCTGTTACAGTAAATGCACTTTATTTTAGACCGACTTCTACACAGCTAGATTCTCTAAATATGTTACTATTAACACTTAGACACATCACACTGATCATACTAAATATGAGAAAATCACAATGCACATGTACATCTTTCTTACTTTGGAAACTTCCCTCTTTATCTGCTCATGCAGCTGAAGCCTGACTGTGCACATACTGGACAAGATGCAGGATACATACAGCACGATACATCTGACCTATTCTGCAAGTATTGTGGGCTTTAGGAATAGTGTGACTGATTCTTGTAGAACAATGGAGTGGGTGTATTGTGATCAAATCACCACTAAGGGGCAGTATTGTAGAAGCTTTTTTTTTTTTTCCTGCAGCCAACAAGTTGCACACACAGCTAATATCTGAGTGTTTGAATGAACTGATCACAGACTGAATCCTGCTGGATCGTTTCGTCCAGAAAACAAGTTGTTATAAAACTAGAAAGAGAGGAGGGAAAGGGTTCTCATCTGAAATATTTTGTTTGGATTGGTCAGATTTATTGGTCACGGGGCGGCGTTGAGCTCAGTTGGTAGAGCAGCCGCCCCATGTGCGAAGGCTCAGTCCTTGCTGCAGAAGCCCAGGGTTCGAATCCGACCTGTGGCTCTTTCCCGCATGTCATTCCTGTCACTCTTCAGCTGTCTCTATCAACATAAAGCTGTGGTCACATATTAACTGAATATTTACTGAAGCGACAAAGACCGTTCATACATTGGTTTTATTGAGACTCGTAAAGTTCCAGGGCATCCCTGTAACCACAGTAACTTACGGTAGCATAGTACCGCCACAGTAACTCATGGCGCCAGAGGTGAAGGAGAGATGCTGCTGCCAGAAACTACTTAATGAAGCCGTTTACACAAATATATCCAGACAAAGTCCAGACTAGAGTCGTTTTTTCACACGTGTAACGCACAACAGGAGTCAACTTAGCACTGTACACTGTGAGGAGTGAGCAAACAGAAATTCACGTTTGAATTAAATCCTGTACTCATTAACCTTTTACACAATGAAAAGGTCCAGTGTGTAGGATTTAGTGATATCTGGCTGTGAGGTTGCAGACTGTAACCAACTCAACCGACTCAGTTTGTTCAGTTCAGATACAAAAGAAGTCTTTTGTTTGGTGTTTTATCCTTGAGCAGCTGAAGCCTGACTGTGCACATACAGCACAATACATCTGGTCTATTTTGCAAGTATGTGGGCTTTGGAAATAGTTTGACTGATTATTGTAGAATGAGAGAGAGCGAGTATTATGATCAAATCACCACTGCCCACCAGCCATAAGCATTTAGTGGCCCTAAACAAGGTTTTGTTTGTGGCCACAAAACATTCCTTGTGCAGTCAACAAATTGCACACACAGATAATATCTGAATGTTTGAATGAACTGATCACAGACTGTGAAGTTGACAAATCTTTACATACTGAGTCGAGTGAAAATGAGCGCACAGACAGGACACAGACAGCAGAGAGGCAGACAGGCAGCACCTGCAGCAGTGAGTCATTCAGACTGTCAGGAGGAAAGCGACAGACAATGTGTAGTTGTGTCGCGAGAGCACATGAAAAGGGTTAAGTGTGTCACTGCATGGAAATTCTGATCCCTTCCCTTTTAAATGGTGCCACATTTGTAAGGAACATGCATTTGTGGGATGAGCAGCAGAGCTGAGTATGAGGGTTGCGCCCACAAAAAATTCCTTACCTTTCCAAACCTTCTCTGACAATGCCAGACAGCTTTTCTTTGCTGTTGACTCTTGTTTGGTGGATTGGATGATTGATTGCACAAGAAACAAGACAAAACAACTTACTCATTTAACAAACAGGAACCTTCTCATCATGCTCGTCACCCGGCCTGGTCATGCACTGCTGTGTGATGGCATTCCATTCTTCAGCCAGCATTTGTTGCAAGACCACAAATGTAGCTGTGTTGCTAAATCTAGAAACGTGAACAGTGCAGCCAAAAATCCGATCTCATAAGTGTTTAATGGGTTTGAGTTACGGACTGCTCCCAGATTCTTGTGGTAGTTTTGAGAAATCCTGCTCTGTCGGGGCGAACGTTGACGTCTTAAAGGATAGAACTTTCTCAATATTGTCTCCAATAATGACGAGCCTAGTTCTTCCAGTGAGGGAGATGCCGCCACACACCATCACACTGCCACAGCATTCTTCTACACACTTTGACCCTACAATCCAAGTACCATAGGCAGAATCTGGACTCATCACTGAACAGTGAAGGGCAGTCAGACCTTGACTGCAATAGTAGAAGACTGCCTACGGTTCCTAAGTGCTGAACTGTCTTCTTGGGACGCCCACTTCGCAGCTGGTCTCTGACATCCCCTGTTATATGGAACTTGGCCTTTGGTTTGCAGATGGTACTAGGGCTGCAACTCGGTTTTGCGGACCACCAGCTCGAAGATGCCCTATCGCATGGGCCCTATCCAGATCAGTCAAACATGGCAGACACCAACAGACCACTGAAGCAGGGCCCGTGCTCACAGGTGCTGACAATCAGAGAAGCATTGTTAGAACACAAAGCTGTGAGGTCGCACATTGTAACCAACTGAATCAACAAACCAACTCAGTTTGTCCAGTTGAGATATGAAGAAGTCTTTCTTTTCAGCAAAAGTAGCGTTTCATGTTTTGATCGCAGTGCAAATGCAGTTGTGTAATATGAATTGTCAAACTACGTGACCTGATAATGAGGTGAGAAGCTAGAATTAGCGTTATCACCACATACTGGGCCCGTCTTTAGGTGCAGGTTTGTATTGATGTGTGTTCATATGTGTTAGAACAGCCTCGGTCACGCTACATTAACCGCAAAGGAACTAACACTCTGTGATGACACAAGTGTGAGATATTTATCTGCACACATGCTCATCAAGGGTGGGTGGAGGCAAAATGAACAGCAAGAATGATTGCGCTTAACATGCTAGGTAAAGAGCATGTTTAGATACCTTGATAGATATTTGATAATGTTGTCTTGTACGTTTCCGACTCCCCGCTCCAGCCTATTTTAGGATAATAATAAAGTTGCAATGCATGTTATGTATTGGTTGTGTCTGCTTGTTTTTTTGGGGGGTGTGGCGGTACAGCTATATTTGGACTCAACCAGTCAGTCTAAACATTATCAGCTGTTATACTCCACTTACTCCCCTCAGTGGCATTCAAGCTGGTTACCATGTTTTACCTCTTGATGGGCATGAACCAATCAGCACACATCTATGATGACGATTGACATATAAAGACATCGATTTAATGAAACTGTTCGTTACAGCAATAGGACCAACTATTTTAGCAATAATTCTGTTTCTCACGTCACGGTCACATAGTTTAGAAATTAATATTACACAACAGACAGCAAACATTTTTAATGTGTGTAGAAGTCTGTGTGGTTATACTATAGCAGCCTGGTGTCGTTTTCAGCTGATTTAATCAATGCAAACAGTGCACTGCTCTGCTCTCCCGGCGCTTCTCAGATGCTGCATGCAGACTTATCAGTCCTGCTGACTCCAGATACTGCAGTTATTTCACAAACTTAAGGTTACAAAGCAGCTGTGGATAGCAGTTACTGTAAGGTTCACTCACATTCATCAGCACAGCTCAATGCAGACTGGTTTACTGACATTAACTTTATTAATACGCTGTGCTAGTTCTGTTTGAAAACACAGCTCTGATATAACCGCAGGTTCCTTACAACTGTGGGTTTACTTTCTATGTTATCTCAACTAATGTGCATCGTGGACGTGGTCTTATGTGAACTTATGACCCTGGAGTGGAGAAAACGAGAGTTTCATTTTCAATAAACGGAAAAATAACTGACATGAAAATCTCTCTAGAAATATACAGTATTTACGCCAATATAAAGAGGGAGATTACTGAACTACAAAAACTCATTCTGTATAGTTTTGAGGCATATATTCAAAGTCTTTCAAAGTCAGTTTGACGATATGTACAGTATGTCTAACTGCAGAACACTGTGTCATTGTGTTGTGAAAGAATTTGCCTTCTTTGCATTACATTTGAAATGATAGGGAGGCCAAACAGTGTCTGATTAGAGCTAGACCAGACCAGCAGCTGTAGCTGTCTCAGGGACAAATTCAAGGCTACTAGATTAGATTTATTTGGTTTTGGACAGACAATGTGGCTCTCTCATAGCCGCTGTGCCTGACACTCAACGTTAGATTTTAGACTAGGTTAGGTAAACATTATACACAGACATGCAAGAAGTAAATAGACACCTTCATTCAAATTCAAATTAAAGGCGTCTATTTACTTCTTGCATGTCTGTGTACATGTTTGTACAGGAAGAAACCGTCAACCTCCTCTATTGATGGATGGCTTCAGAGAACAAGTTTCTAACTGTCATGCAAACTCTTATTTCATTTTCATCTGATACGAGCCACACAGTCTCAGTTTCAAACGGCTCAGTTTGCATTTTCTTTTTCATTTGTAACGCCTGCCGAGGTCCAAATTCCATTTTACACTCAAATTCAGGTTTGTACGTGAGAGCACACTGAAAATTTGATGATCTGTGAGTGGATTTTTGTGGATTTTCAAACATAAAAATGGAGACCACGAGGGTAGAACGCCACAAATGCAGGGTGAGCAAAGTGTCTGGAATATATGGTCTTCAACAAATGTCTGTGTAAAGGCTCACAGCACAAATGTCAACATCAAAGAATGACACACTCACACCATAGCATGCATTATGGGTAACACATTGACTACTTCCGTGATGGAAACAGGAAATGTGGGTGTGAGGGGCAATATCAGGTTTAAACTGACACGGACAGAGCTAGTTTAACTTTGATCATCATATATACATCTTTTTTTTTTTTGGCTTAAATTTAATTTAGTTTTGGTGCTTAGAGACAAAACAGCAAACTACGGCTCACTACTGGTAAGTTATATATTTATCATGCTGTACCTAGGTTTGGAAATGACGTCATATTCTTTCAGATTTTCATTTGGACTCTTATTTGACATTACATGACACTCTTATTGAAATTTTGTGTTATCTTTACTTTGTTCGTCTGTCTCTATTCATTGTTACTGCTGGCCATCTTGGCCACGACACTCGTGAAAACTTTGATTTGAGCGAGACTTTCCTGGTTAAATAAAGTATATTTTCGGAGTTGACCAGATTACATAGTTACATAAACATGATGTTTAAATGTAACTATCTTTGTTTCAAGGTGGGATGGAGGATTTTTCTAAATATTCGGCCTTCAACTGGACCTTTTCTCTGATTTGTTACATGTTGTGGATTTCCTCACCAGCAGGTAAAGTTAATTTAAAGCGTTACAGCTTTTCAAGAATTTGGGAAATATTCTATTCACTTTCTTGTCGAGAGTCAGATGAGACATAAGATGACAATCTAATATCTGTTATAGTAAAAAAAGTTGAGTAAGAGCTGCAAAGATACGTCTTTCAAACTTACTTCCTCTGCACAGAGCCAGGCTAGACGTTTTCCTCCTGATTTCAGTCTTTATGCTAAGCTAAAACAAATAATGTACTACTGTATTACTTTGTAATGGTGACAACATGATTACAGGGAAAGTTAAATTTATCATTTGAAATTTCCCTCACAGAGGGAAAAACCATCTCAGAAGTGGTGGGCAGCAGAGTGATCCTGCACTGTCCCAACAATTCAATCAGCACGTTCGTTCAGCTGGTATGGAAGATGAACGATGTTCTACTGTTCAGTCTGAATGCAAAGCTCGAACGCTTACACGTGACTCCTGACGCTTCCAGACTCAACATAAATATGTCGCAGTCAGAGGACCAACTGCACGAACTAATCATAGAGAGAGCCCAGACATTTCATACAGGAAACTACACCTGTGATACCACCAGCGTGGACGATGGAGCTCAGTCAGAGACCTGGGAGCTGATAATTAAAGGTATGCTACTCAGTCTTTAATTATAAGATTAAACCAAAACAGAAGTAATCCCTGTGGTTGGTGAGCAAACTGGCATCCTATCACAGACCTTTAGTTGAGTATCACACCTCGACATGCAGACTTAAAAGAGCTACATAGCTACGGCATGTTTGTGTACTGTACAAGAACAACAGTCTCTGAGGGTGTCAATAAAATCTATAAATATGTTCATCATAACTTCTCAAATGTAGAGTTTGGACATTGAAGCATGAATATAGTGGTACACGATGTTAGCGCCCCTGGTATTTGACAGACCACAGGACATGCGATCATCACATAGGCTTCCTTTGTGAAACAAAGCCAAATGTGGCTTTGGTGTTACTTTACGTCTTAGACTTACAGTCAAGTTTAATATTTATTTATATTTTTTTTTCCCCAGAGCCGTCCACGGAAGGTGAAAACTGGCCTAAGCTAATCGTTGTTGTGGCAACTGCTGTTCCTTGTGTGTGTTTCCTCATCTTTATAATCGTTTTGGCCATTCTGCTTAGAGTCTGCAAACGGCACACAGAGTAAGTTGCATTTGCCTCCAGTCATTCTTTAGCACATGATTCTATGCTGATGACTACTGACATTATACTGCTAGAATATAATCAAAATGTCTCGCTCTTCTACAGAAATAACATTCAACCTCCCACTGCGGAAACGGTAAATATAATAATTATCACATTGTCATTTGAGATGTTATAACTTTTAAAGAGACTAGACTTATAAAAGGACTGTATGTTCACAGTGAATTTGTGTAATAACAAAGTGATGGAGAGGCAATTCCTTTTACAATATGTTTTGCAAAGACGCTGAGATCAAACTGAGCTGCAGTTTTAATTTTTAATTTTTTTTTTTCTATTTCTTTCCAGCAGAAACCAGAAGAAATTTATGAAAACTGCCTGGAAGCTGTTCGTGAACGAAACTATATCCAACCTTATCGTTAGAGAGACCGGGCTCACTAATACGAGGAACAAATAAAGGGAAGTGGACTGCAAAAAAAGAAAAAAAAAAAAAAAGGACGGACTAAGGATGTTAATTGTCCCACAGGTGGAAGTGTGGTCGTTGCCACTGTGACTGTGACAGCTGGTGGTGGTAATGTGCCGTTGAAGAAGAAGAACTGCTCAGACATCCCCCACCCTCTAGACCTCCTCTGTATATAATACATATAATTTAAGCTTCCTTTTCAATAAATGTTCTCTATGTAACGGAAAGTGTAATCTTATCTTTTCTGGTCATTCGTGGGGGCTGCACCTTAATTTTTTCTATTTTTTTGAGAGGTCTCCACCAAGTCCTGAGTGAAATATCTGACTCTTTAGCAGCTAAATGCTTCACTGTGTTCACCAGCTAGTTGCTAACTTTTCTCTGTCTGGCTGGCAGAAAAAGAAAGTTACATTTCCCAGCACTGGAGGTTGCCACTTAGTTAGTAACAAGGCTGGATTTTGTTTGGACTTCTAACACACAGCCAGTCTTTCATCCATCTTTGCATACCCTTTCATTGTCCTGCCTCTGCACTCTGTAATAGAAAAAAAGCTCCAAGTTTCCAGCCTCAGAATGTGCTCCACTGTGTGGTTCACTACACATTCAAACTACTGAACTAAAAAAAAAGACATGATTTAAATATAACTTGCAGTGAAAGCAGCACAGACTGAGTTATTTTGACTTATCTGTCGTCTGGATCACGCTCATTTATTGTATGTATTATTAGCCTAAGTACGGGGCATGCTCACAAGCCGTAGGGTGTGTGTGTGGGTTGCTCCCACTGAGCAAGTTACAGTTCATGCACCGTTGAAGAAAACGGCCGATAGCTTATCAAAAGAAAAATGAGCTTTTCTGGAATGCAAACACCACCCCGCCTTTACACATACTCTATCTGAATAATTACCTCAGACTTTTTTTTTTTTTTTTTAAATATATTGATTTATTGGGGCTGTTATCACTTAAGTGTCTTTTTGCTGAAGACGTGGCTCTAATGAAGGATAATCAGGATCACAGAACTGCAGGCCAGAAAACAATGAGCTAAAAGAAGCTAAAATGTTAAATTATAAAACATTTCAACTCAACAGAATCTTTGATTAGACTCCTAAATGCCCCATTTATTTCGACATGACTCCACTCTAGCAATGGTCATGTGTTTTGCGCGCCCTAATATTGGCTCCCACCCGCAGAATGGCAGTTAGTGTGGTATGAGAAAAAAATCATGTGATTTACAGTCATTTTTTTCCACCTTACAGTACAGTGGATGTTTTCATATATCATATGACTGACCTTGTGATAGCAGATACTTCCATGTCTGTTCTGTTACTGTGTTAACTGGGGCTGTGGAAGACAGAGGAGCTCTGTAAAAACAACAAAACTATTTTAGCACTTCTTAACTTGTGCAAAACTGCAGATACAGTATTGATGATGGCATGCAATGAAATATACATATACTGGAGGCATTTGTAATATTTATCCGGCTTTAATAGGCATCTAACAGCAAAAGTAAACACGACAACAAATTCTTTTAAAAACAAAACAGTGTGTAACGTACTACGCAGCTTATCTCAAAGAACCAAAATACAAAGCAAACTAATAAATAAGTCTAAATTATAATAAGAAGAACACTCAGTAAAGAAAAAGACCTGTCTGTACCAGCGTGTGTGTGTGTGTGTGTGTGTGTGTGTGTGTGCGTGTGTGTGTGTGTGTGTGTGTGGCTAGCAGCTAATGTGAACAAGCCTTTCACCTAAATAAACCCAACATGCCCGGTGACAGAACTGGTTGTGAAACGGCTTGTTTTTGTAAAACTAACACGTGGAACTGTCATGAACTGTGAGAGGAGAGAAGTGTAACAATAACATGTGGAACAAATGAATCTGTCCTGAACGTGAGACTGAAGTTGGGTTGTTTTAGGTTATTTTAGAAGAATCAGTAATGATTATTAGAACAGGAAGGAGAACACTAACATACAGCTGTAGAAACAAACATTAAAAAAACCGTAACTAACTAAGAAGCATGAATTGATTAAAACACAAACAAAAAAACAAAAACGAAGATTAAATGTAAAACTAGTAATCTAGGAATGATGACGATGGTCAGTCCGTCATTTGGTATGAAATGCTGTTGGACCCACATTTATGGTCCCCAGAGGATCAACCCACTACTGTCTCCACTGATCCTCCCCTAGAACTAGTTGTCAGTTGTGTGTGTGTGTATGTATATGAGTGAGTTAGTATGTAATTTTCAATTTTGGTACAATGATAATGACGTTAATGATATTGTAATTGCTACATGCTTTAGCTTTATCGAGCGTGTAACAGTGTCTTGACCTTCGTTTGTTTGATTGAGGTTGAGTTGTTTCCAGTCTTGTCTTGTCGCCTCTGACAAAAGAAGCATATTCCAAAAGAATCGGTAATTGTTACCGACAGCTCAGAATAAGAAGAACAACACAATAAAAAAAAATCGTAAAAAATCGTAACTATTTATCAAGGGTCACCAGCACATTTCAAGTGTCAATAATGCACTGAAATAGACATTCATGGTCCTCATGTCATTAATCCTATTAAATTTCCTGGTCCCCTAGACATTTCCTCTTGTGCTAACAGCAGGTTGACATTTTTGGTTCGGAGTGAACTGTCCTTCACTTGGACTTAATCAATTTTAAATTAATCATAAAGACGTACAGGAACACACATACATGTTTGTATGTATTATAGAACAACGTAATCTGCAGCATTTGTAACACAGAACTTCATTTTGACCATCAGTTTCTCCTTCAGTCTGTAAGGTGAGTGAGGCTGTGAAGTGAAAATCCTGTTCCACACAGCATTTTACTGATGTTGTTAATAACAACAGTCTAAGATAAAGAATCACCTTACTAAGCACATACAGTGCTGTGAAAGTCATTTTTAGAGTTTAGAGTTAGTGACTTAGTTGCATTGTAGCTAATCAACAGCAACATATACTGTATATACACACCAATAGGCCACTTCATTAGGTAAACAATACAACAACTCTGCCTACTTGTGTATGTAAATGAGGTGGTCGTTATATTAGAAACACTTTGCAATCCAATTCACTCCAATTAATACCTCTGTGACAGCTGCAACTTGAACTGAAATATAAAATAAAATAAAATATAAAAGAATAAAATAAAAGAATTTGTGGCGCAGTTGTTGTATTGACACGCAGTGAGTTGTACAAGTGTATCCAGTCAGTGTATACGGTCATATACATATTCACCTTAGACTGGTTTAATGCTGAAAAATAAATAAACAACAAAAAAGATGACATGTTTTTTTTGTGTGTGTGCATGTAATCATACTTCATAATCCCCTGTTAGTAGTCAAAGCAGTACAGAGCTCAATTAAAATACGGTGGTATTTAAAGCTGTCCATACTGATAACATGCGTGTACAAACTTTCGATTGCGTGCACGTATTTTCATTCTTGCTTAAAAGCTCTGTTCCAATCTTCACTTCTGCTCTGTTGTTATCACTTGATAAACTTGCTGACAAATTATTATTGTTGTTACTGACACCAGCAGTACAGAATACCGATGGAGTGACATCTGACTACAGGGGAAAAAAAAAAAAAAAAAGGCATGAAACTGACATGAAAGCTTACATCCAGAAAGCTGCATCTGCTCACCAGCCAGCTCAATGAAGAATGTAAAACGTACGCTGGAGCACCTCTGAATCTCCTGCAGTCCAGCTGAGTTCTTTCTTGTTGTTATCTTGTTGTTTCCACGGTTTTCAAAGTGATCTCTGAGGCAGACAATACAAAACATTTTGTTTAATTACAAATCATCAAAGAGTTTCAGAGTATCTACAGATTTACATTTAAAAAAGGAACTAGACTACAAAACAATGGAGAAAGCATCATGAATTAAACTGTTGCCAGAAAAGCAGATGCCCCGTTCTACAAGAATAAAACTACTGCTGTACAATACAGTACATATAATAACTGTATCAGAGATAGTTGTAGTGCCTTATATTAAATCATTAATGCAAAAAGTTAAGTTTAAGGCACACAGATTTAAATGAGGGAAAGGAAAGAGAGATGGAGAGCTTGTGTTTTACCTCTCTGTCCTCTCCTTCAGCTTCTGCTACATTAAGAGCCCCGTCACTTTGTGGTATCGCCATGTGTTCACTCTCTTGTGGCCTGGATAACGAACCACCAATAAATATACAACAAAAGATTTTACACAGTGCTATATTTTTTTAAACTTAACTGTATGTAGTACTGTGCTTGGTACCTTCGAAATTTCAGGTACCACACTGCAACAACAACATTCAGGACAAGCAAAAGAGCAAAAAGGATCCAACCAGCTATGCCGGATTTGCCTGTAGGGGACAGGACACAAAGGTTACACTAGCAGGAGCTAGCCTAGCTCACCTGAATGGAATGCAAGTGTTATGAAGCGCACCTGTATTTTTCTTGCTGTGACAAAAGGTCTCACATAACACAATGGTGACAATGTGCATGCACTTTGCATTAGGCAAGTGTGGGAAAAGAACAGTCTATTCATTAAGTTTCTTCGTCTTGTCGAGGTGTGTTGGCATAAAGAGGTATCCGGATCACATTCTGGGATTTTACAACAGGTTTAGATGTCTGAGCTTCTCATCATGCCATGAGTCCAGAGGGATAACTTGCTCCAGTAATTCATTCAAACGCTCTTTTCTTTTCCTTTTTTTTTTAATTAAAAAGGACACAAAAACGTGACAACAGAATCAAACGACAGCCACAACAGAAATCCAAAAACACGAACAGGAACAAACACAAAAAAATCCAGTCGACTCAAACGTGACCTCACCTTGTATCACGAAGAGTGCACCACGCATTGATCCATGAGTATTAGACGCACTACAATGGTAGAGACCTTCCTCGTCAGTGATCTTGCTCTTAAATCTTAGCGTTGCCCCATTAGTGACAGCAGAAGGCGGCAACAGTTTGTCATCTCTGAAACAGAGGAACAAGGCTGAATTAACCCTACATGAAGCAACGGGCCAAACTGTAGAGATTTGTACCAAAAGAATGAATTTCAAATATTACTTTTTGACGTTTTTTAAATAATAGCTTATCAAAATGTTGCTTTGTGTCACACACCTGCAGCCACACATTTTAAATGTTAATAATGATCCCCCCCTCAGACTTAGTTTATTGCTTTCACTCTTAGTTTTTCACACTGGTTTGTTGTTGTTTTGGTTCATTGATGAAATATTTTTACTGACAGACTTGTTCTTTTGTTGCATTTGTATTTTAGTTGGTGTGTTTCGTATTCCCCATTATATATATTACATACAGTTCTGTCTGGTTCTCAAACTTTTTCTGGCACGCTCCGCTTTAGAAGCCGGTAAAAGGTTCACGTCCTACACTTTACAGTCAGTTATTAAACAAATCATCCCTAGTACATGCGCCCATTATCTGCTGCTTTTCCTTATCAGTGTTGTCGGGGTTGAAGCCTATCCCAGCAGGCATTGGGTGTGAGGCGAGTACACCCTGGACAAGTCGACAGTTCATCTCAGGGCTGATACAGTTGTCATGCCAGAGACTTTCTCTGGCTGACTTCCTGTCAAATGTTTGTCACCAAAGCAGTGTGATATTGCTGCACTGTTGCCATGCTACACACTTCCTGAGCACTGGCTTGTTATCTATTTTTGTAGGTCTACATGTTACCATAGGCCAACTGCTTTGCATCATGTATGCAACCAGTGAAATAAAAGTCTGTTGACAGTTGCTGTGGTGGAAACGTCAGTCTTCATGTTCAGATAAAACATGTTATTTTAAACGTATCTGATGGCAGCAGAACACCAAACAGGAAGCAGAAAACCAAATCAAATCAATTTTTTTTTTTAATCTAAGACAGGTGATGACTGTTAATGTAATGTTAACGTGACGGTCGTTAAAACACCCGTAAAGCGGAGTGATACATATATTTAAAAAGGTCCTAGCGTTGTTTGTATTTGTTCAAGAACAAAGAAGTGTGAAGTCATCACACGGAGCTTTATATTTTCATCAGAGTAGCATTGGAGCACAACATTGGAGCAAGCCTGTGAGAAACCAAACAACTTTGTTTGATTAACAAATATTTCCTTTGAAACCGGTTCTTTCAAATTACTGTACCTGCTCCATGTGAAGTCTGCTTTTGGATTCGCTTTAGCTGAGCATTCAAGTGTTTCCGGGTCTTTTCCTTTGGTAATTTTCACTTCAATGGGTGCGACTGCAAGAAACAGGCACAGAGAATGAGCTGTTGTTACCACCGGTGTTACCAGCGGTTCTAACTACGGTTTCGTTTCATTCAGGTCAAACAGTCAGGATGCTGCAGTGGTGCCTGTGGCTCACTGGAAAGGAAACACTTGTGTTAACACTACTATTTTTATGCCCAGAAAGGCAGGAAAAAGGTGTATTGCAGAGTTCAGAATAATGTCTGCATCCCATCTGTACTAACGCCTGATTTAAGGACTTTTCAACTAGTTAAATTAGAGATTAGAGTCCACGCTACAGGACAAAAGCCTGCCACACACTGTCCTCTTCACTTGTAGTCAAAGATATTAAATAATATTTCAATACACACATCTTCACCAGGATACTAAACAAGGTCCTCTAATAACACAAGGAACTTAATCATTATAGCTGTCATTCGAGCTGGAGTCTACTTCAGATAGAGGCTGTGGGGAATTCCACCGAGCAGAACACAAAACATACTGCTCATGTGACTGCTACGTCAGTCATTTTGGTGAAACTGGATCACTCTGTTGTCTTGGACCAGTTTTATAGACTTTTATAGTGTCAACCTACTTCATCCCTCCTAAGCCTGCTGAACATTTGCTTAAGTAATTAATCTCTGTGCAGCACTGATTCAGTTGTCTGCACCCTGCTTGGACATTTGTGACACTAGCCCATCTAAAAATGGGCAAAGACATGCATCGTTGGTGGATCTGAGGTGGGCCTGGATGCAGTCACCCGTCAATCAAAGCAGCCATGCATGACCAATGACCAGTTTTTTGTACCAGACTTTAAACGACATTTTAACATGGGGGCTTATGGAGACTGACTCATTTCGTAGCCAGCCTCAAGTGGATGACTGATGAACTGCAGTTTTTGGCACTTCAGCATTGGCTTCACTCCACAGCCACAGTGGTTGGCGCTTGATCAAAACATATTTTTCCACGCCAATCTTAAAGATAAGATTAGACCGCCTGTAAGCAGCTTGTATACACAATGTTGATAACTGACTCACAAATAAGGAAAATATAAATAAAGGCAATGAAGTCATGCTCCGGTTAAAGAGTCTTACATGGTGGGAGAAGCAGCTAGAAGATGGATGTTCATGGTGGATGTCAACACCCCGCTCTCATGGCTTGGCATGGAGCCATTTACACATCGTACAATGCCCTTTGTCTCTATTCTAGTTTCTGCTCTTACAGTATCTTGCCCTTTAACGGCCTATCTATGGGGACTGGGGGCTGTTAAGTAGTTTTTAGAGCAGACAACAAAAGATGCAGACATTACATTCAAAGGAGTTCACTCTATAGGAAGTGTAATTTTAATAAACACCAGGTGAAGCTGACCAGATTAAGATTTTATTTTACTTTGTAAGTCTCTCATTTCTGCCCGAATGAACGCCGCCTGTTCATGATGTCAGATTAACGTCAGAATCACTGCAACACAAGGCAAAACATACAGAAAGAGAGCATGTCTCCTACGCACAAAACCAGTTTAATTACCAAGGAAACTCTGTGAAAGCTGAAGCGATCAGAAAATCAACCCCTCACAGCAGCCATTTTGACATGCAATGGTAGGGTAAACACAGCCGATTAGATAACATTAATTAAGGTTCCATCTAGCGCAGCAGAGACTTTGCGGCGAGCTAACATGCAGCACAGCAGCTGCTCTCAGGGTCCTGTCAAACTCCAGCACCAACTAATACAAGCATCAGTCTCTTTTTGTTCACGAACATACCAAGCTGCAAAAAACTTCACATCTCTGCCGATATTTAGGTTAGCTTGGAGGTGGAAGAAGCAGTACATCCAACATGCATATTTTCAGCTTCAACCTAGCCTATGTGTGATGTCACTCAGGCTCTGTCCATTCTTTATACTGTCATTGGAACATACCAACATCTGAGCATCTGATCTAATCAACAGACAGAAAGCCAGCAAATAGCCAGCCATGTTACTCGACTAAAGACCAAAAAAGCTTACTGTAAAAGGTGTGAGAGAGTAGTAACTGATGCATGGAAGTATTTGTATACTCACAGTAAATCTGTATGGAGTAGGTCAAAGTTTTGTTTCCAGACGGGGCTACACTGGTGATGACACATTTGACCTCCTCTTCGTAGATTTCTATGGTTGGTACTCCTAATAGGGAACTGACTGTGGTAGTCGTACCATTGTCATAGGTGAAATTAGTTGTTGTTGCCTTCAGTCCTGCCAGAGTACCAGTGAGCCACTTCACCTCTGCTGGAGGCTTAGAAGCAGCAGCTGTGCAGGTGACGAGGGGAACCTCTTCATTACCCAACATAGGACGGTCATCCTTCAGGCTGGAGACTGGAGGCACTAGGAGAGTTACAGAAGAAGGTAAAAAAAACTCTCACTCACTCACACACACACACACACACACACACACACACACACACACACACACACACACACACACACACACACTATATTTTTAATACAATGCATCTTACCAAGCAAGTTAAGAGTTATCTCTGCCAGGTGATTTCCGCTGGGGAACAAGGTGACAACGCATGTGTAGGTGCCTTCGTCCTTCAATGTGACATTAGATAACTGCAGAGATCCGTTGCCTTCATTAATGTCTCCAATGAATTTAAACCGTTGATCCTTTCCATTGAGATACTTCACTTCATTTGTATCCAAGATTGTGAAGAAGTTATTCTGGGGTTTTCCTCTGGTTTTCCTCTGCCATGAAATCTGAGTGAGAGTCTCCTGGTAGTCAGTGAGTTTGCAGGGTAGAACAACTGTCCCTTTTTCAACAACACTTTTGCTTCCTCCAATCACCTGCAGGGCTGTGAGGAGAATAGAATTTCATCAGGCTTTAAAAGCACAAGCACAAGTGAAAACAAAACTACAGAAGCCCTAAGCGGTCATGCATCATTCATCATTCGATTTCCTCTGTTTTCTCATGACGAGTTAATTTAATTTGTTTTCGCAAGATGACGAAGTCGAGATAATGTCTTTATTTAGTGTTAAACAATGACAGCATAAAGAATGGCCTGTTTTGAAGCCAAAAATATGCAGCGCTGACCGCTGCCATGTTGGATGTACTGCTTCTTTCGCCTCCTGTTAATCTAAATATCGGCAAAGATGTGGATTATCGGCGGACCTGAGGCGGGCTGGATGATGATGCCTCAGTGCTCTAATAAGCCATCTGTAATGGCACCTGCCTGTCAATCAAAGCGTCCACGTTCTGCTTAACTTTAAAGTCCGTGTAAAGGCAATTCCATGTTTTCTTTCAAAACACAATAAATATGTTGGAAAATAGTTGCTGAAAACATGTGAAAAGACTTTGAACGATGTATCACTGAAATGTGGAGTTAGAGGTTCAAACAGTTTTTCACCAGTTTTCAGTCCAGGGTTTTGTGGGCGGTCCCAAAACGAGACCGCGGATGGTGATCATTAGCATAAAATTAGCATAACTCCCTAGCGCAACAGTATAGAAGCCTTAACGTATAGATTGTGGTTCTGGTGGCATACAGGGCTGAACAATACCAATAATACTGCTAGCCGTAGCATCCATATTGTGCTTGTTACAGTCCTAAAACGAGATCACGTGACGTCACGCGGTGCTCATTAACATAAAATTAGCATGTTCCGAGTGGCCGAGTGGACACGCCCCCACCGTCCTGGAGCATACTGCTCATTTTTACCCGATTTTGACACCTAATTTCATAAACTTGTTATTTTTTATCATTCAAATTTGGCTGGGTGGTTAATAACACTTTCTTCTTTAGTCTGACAAACTCGGAACACAAATTTATTTTGACTTTACACGGACTTTAAGTCTCTGTAGTCTAGCTACAGAGACCAAAACTGTTTTTTGTACCAGGCTGTAAACATGTTTATTTCTGTTGAGAAGTTGGACATTTTAACATGGGGACTTATGGAGACTGACTCACTTCTGTAGCCAGCCTCAAGCGGCCACTGAGGAATTACAGTTAATTTCATTTCATTTCATTCATTTTGCAGCACCAGAGGTTAGTGCTTGCATTTGATTCATTATCTCGAGATCTTGAAAAAAATTTTTTCACATTATCTCAAGAAAACTGAGAAAATTAAAAGTGTGTGAATGCATGACCGCTTAGGGCTTCCATAAAAACAACAGCCTGCGTGTGGATGATACATGGTAATTTGATTTACAGTGGGTGTTGTCTGGGTGACTACATTCTCAACCCACCCAAAGTCTGGGAGGAGTATGCAGTATGTTTTTTGTTTATTGCAATGTCAAAAAGACAAAAAAAGAAAAGAAAAAAAGAAATGTATTTAAATACTTATTTTTTATATGAACTCGCTGTGTAAGATTTTTTTTTTTTTGTCTCACAGTCAGTTCCAGTTCTTCTATTTTGATGTCCTTATGTTCTTATGTATTTATGACCCTGCACTACAATAATAGCTATGATAATAATAAGTCTGAACTGGTCTGTGGAGCCAAACTGAGAAAATAACGGCAACTTTTTTTGCTCTCATCCGACAGACTGTGCGACCTTCTTTGCAAAGTATAAACGACAATTAATTCTCAATTCTTCATTCGAGTCTCACAGCAGGTAATTAAATATTTCCATGACGCACTGTAATAAAAATAGTAATATATAAATAAAGAGGCCTTTATTTAGTTTAGCCAAGTGCTCCGGCGTCCACGTGGTTCAATGGTCTTTGTTGCCCTGCTTTGTGTAGCTTAACACGTTCAGATAGCATCATCCACACCTACGTATCTGCATAGCGTTTTATCCCCCCGTTAAAGTTAAAAATGAACATTGAGCATACCTTCTGTCACTGAGCTGAGAATCGACGCCACACATATCAGAAGCATAGTACTGCTACGGAAGCACGGAGTTTGCAGGTCGGAAGACAGGTGGACCGTCATGTTGAGCCCGGTCCGACATTCTGAAGAAAATACAACGAATAGTGTAAATAAGTTATATTATTAAAGATGCTGGTTATCAGCTGAACCCTGAAAGACAGATTACAAACACAACAGAACAGATGTCACATGTCGACAGTCTTCTAGTGAATTCGGCATCATTGTAATCCATAAATATAAACTGTATTCATTATAATTTCAGTTTTTGCATCCAGGACTCAACAAGCGCTCTCGGTACCAGCCTCTTTTGGACAGCTGTCCGGTTACAGTAGGAGTCAGCTACGGAGAGCAGCGAGACGGTGACGTCGACTACTGTATAATCAAAAATAAATAAATAAATAAATAAAAATACCTCCTGTGTCCTTTCCAAAACACGTTTCCTTTCCCTCGATGGAAGGATGGACAGACGGAAGGAAATTATTAAGGACTAACGAGGAAAAGACATCAGCTCATTGCTGAGAGGAGCAAATGTGGAGGAGAGGAGCAAAGGACTGACTGCGCATACACGAAGCTACGTCACACTATAAAAATAAAAAAAAATGGTGTTTTCACATTAAAATCAGGATAACGTACACACTTTTTACGAAGCCTCTAAAGTCCCAAAAGGTTTTTTTTTTCTTTTCTTTTATTTATTTATTTATTTTTTAAAATATTTTAAGATATAAGATCATTTATTGTAAATTCATACGCATCTCTAACGGCTTCAGACGCACACAGCTGTCATATGATGGAGAGAACTCAGCTTATCAAGTTTTATTTTCACTCTTGCTCTTGCACGTAGACATGTGTGAAGCCCCCAGGTGTGCGCACAAGATAAGTAACTTATGCCCGTAAGAGATAAAAAAAATATTTCCTTTTAGGAACTGTAGGGGCTCCGTACTTTTTAAAGGCTGGGGTATTGTCGAATAGTCAAAAGAAGACCTCCTATGTCCTTTCCTAAACACTTTTCCTTTTCCTACCGTTAGGGAAAAAAATATATATATATAATATATATATATATATATATATATATATATATATATATATATATATATATATATATATATATATATATATATATATATATATATATATATATATATATATATATATATATATATATATGTCATATTTTTCCTTCATAGGAAAAAATTAGTCAATGTCTGACTCAATGTGTGGTTCAACAGTAACGAAGTATATTGTAGCTTTCAAAGGAATGTAATGAAGTACAATGAAGTATAATTTTGTCCTATGAAGAAGAACTATGACTTAAACTGAAAAAAAACTAAAATATTTAAGCAAAGGTCAACTTCCTCATAATTGTGTGACAGTTTTGAGTTTTGTGTTCCCTCATTTATTTTCTAGTTCTACCCTGTCTGTGTCTTGCATTTCTACTTCCTACCCACCTGTCCCTGATTAGTTCACCTGTCACCTCTGGTTATTTAGTTCCTGTTTTCCTTTGTTTATTTGACCGTGCTTTAAGCTTACATGTGGTTCTGTGTCTGTTGCTGGTTTTTGTTCTTAGTTCTAGGTTTTGGTTATTACATTTTTATTGTATTTTTGCCTGGATCACCAGCCAGACAGCTTCAGTACAGTACTTGAGTAAATGTTGTTAGCCACTGTCCACCACTGTAGTGGGATCATTATGTTCATAAAAATACATCACGTTTAAGGATTTAATTGACTTTCTTGTGAAGTAGGTTTAAAATGTACTTTCCTCTGCTGGTTTTTAAATGATTGACTCAAGATGTTATAGTTGAATGCCAGATTATCCAAAGGGAGAGGCAGGAAGGAACAAAAGGGAGTGAACAAAGGGAGTGAAGAGGAATATGCGAGCATGTAGAACAGAAGGCGCGATGCACTGAAATAAGAGAAACAAACTAAGGACAGAAAGAGAAGACACAGAGGGACAGTTCCCCCTCATGAACACATACCGTGTGAATAGCACTGTGCTGATTATCTCTACACTCTCTGTTTTTATTCAGCTGATGATATCAGTTATATCACCTGTCCTTCCAAGCACATTTATATATTTCCTCTGTGTCTAAATCACATCCTGAAGGCTAGAGGAGTCCAGCATTCATTTGTCTTAACACTCCTCTCCTCTGCTTTGAGCTTTATATTTTTAACCTGCTGGTTCTCGTCAAGTCTGGACACATTCTCTGGATTCTCACTGCTTCACAAAGTGTCAGACCCCTTTTAAACCTGCTCAGTTTGTCTGAAAAATTCATCATACTTCATGCAGTTTTGATTTTAAGCATTGTTTTAATATTTTTGCATGACATCCGACAGACTACAGTGGACTAACACAACATGGTGTTGTAAGAGAAATCAGGGATGGAATGGAGTGATCATGAGGTTAAGTGACTCCCCCCTCCCTTTTCCACCCACAAGAAGAGTTAAGAAGATTAAGGAAAGATGTCACAGACATGGACAGTAGCTCCAAACTATTCAAGGCCTGTGCGGATCAGCTCTGTGAGGTAGTTTGGCACATTTTCAGTCTGAGGCTTGGTTCTGGAGAGAGTTCTAGTGCTCTGAAAAATCTCATGTATGCACTCCACTGTTTTATAATGCAAATAAAAACGACTTCCAACCATAAAACAAATTAAAGAGGCTGTGGGCAAAATGATCCGCCAGTAACAGCGACAACAAAACAAAACAAGGCGCCCAAGGCAGCGTTGGTGTATCTGAAGTCTTCAGCATAGAAGTTTGTCCAGCGTCCACTGTACTACTGTCACACAAGGAATCACGATCCTTAAAAATAGAATAGTGTCCATATTATAATGTCCGTGTGATTATTCAGACTGGCAGGCTTAACTTCTCACCTAATGAAGACTGTGGAGAAAATCATACTCAAGCACCTGCAGCCCTAATGGATAGATGGTAATAGTCTTTCCTAAGATGCCTCAGACCGCACCGGTGAACATCCAGAGAATGGTGGTAATATACAAATACCTGGGTGTTATGTCAGATCTCAATTCATTTTCAAGAGCGTTTACTGGGGAATCTGCACTCCAAACCTGCAGAGGGCGACCACACAAAGAGATGTTGGTGTTCTCAGCCATAGGAAGTCTTAGAGGGACCATATTTGCCTGCGCACCCATTGGGAATGCATGGCACTAAATGTTTGGATGCTGCTAGTCTTTTTCACTTGCTCCTGCACTCCAAACCTGCAGAGGGCGACCACACACAAAGACGCAACTGGTAGGAAAGAAACAACTTTGATATGGATGGTGTGATGAGGTCATGCTTCTCCACAACTGGGGTTAATTATTATTAAGTAAATTACAGTTTAAGTTGAATAACTTTGGTATGCTAATTATTATTTATGATTTAGGTGAATTTAATTAAGTATGATGATACTTTACGTGACTGGTTTAAAATTCTAAGTTAACTTGAATTACTTTGGCTAAGAATCAAGAAACTAGGATAACTTTGAGGGAAAATATTTACTGTCATTTATTTATTTGAGACTAATGAATGTCTTTTCTGTTTCTTGAAGGTTATCAACCTATTCTATTCAATTCCATCATTTATTCATGCCTACTGAAATCATCAAACCTAAACCCATCGTTAAGAAAATAAAAGTGGAAGAATAAGAAGAATTGAGTTGTCCTTTGCATCCTTCAATGGTTGATCAAGCATTTTTGTGTTGTGGTTACAAGACACACAGAACTTGACAGTGGGTGTTCACGTCAACAATAACCTGGACTGGTTGGACAACACAGATGTCCTGTACAAGAAGGGGCCAAACGTCATCCTCATTTGCCGAGGAGACTTAACTCTGTTAAGAAAAATAACACTGTGGTGACATTAGCAGTCCAACTAGAAATCCATAATAATAATAATAATAATACTAATACAGGTACAGATTCATCAGGCTTTAAGATCACAAACAGAGGTGAAAACATTTATAGCCCTAAGCGGTTATCCATGTTTTTCTGGATATACATTTTTGAGGATTGGGGCCAAGTGTGAAAAAAATATTTGATTATAATTCGATTAATTTTCTTCTTCTTTTCTTTTTCTTTCTAATTCGGAGAGATACATGGCAATTTAAAAATGAACTGACTTACAGTGGGTGTGGTCTGGATAACTACATTCTCATGGCATTCGCCTCCTGTTTTTCTGCTTTGTGATGTCCTGAGATGAGCAGGATGTTCTAGACATCGACTTGTGACCTTGCACTATAATAATATAGCTATAATAATATATTGGTCTATATACTGGTCTGTGGAGCCAAACTGTGGGAAGGAAATGAAACCACCCATTGCAGATTCTCATACCATGCACAACACGTGTGGACTGTGTGACCTTCTTTGCAAAGAATAAAGCTACTAAACGACAATTAATTCTCAATTTTTAAAATTTATTTCATTAAATTTTAATTTCATTAAAATGACCTATAACACAGTAGCTTTGCATTAAAATTTAACTTGAAATAAATCTAAATTTAAATTAAAACCTGTGATTAAAATACTGAACATTTGCAGAGAAATTAGACTTTTGCATAGAAATTAAATATGTGCAGAGAAATTATACATTTGCAGAGAAAAAAACCTGTGTTAAGAAGTTAACCTGTGCTAGCATCTTGTACAAATAGAAAACTATATAAAAACTAAAAAGTAAAAGGTAGAAATAACATGTTTTTATAGAAATATGAAATAGAACTACAAATAGGCATAAAAAACTATGTGCAATTACATTAGGCCGTAGACAAATGAATAAAAGTCACAGCATATAGCAGCAGTAAAGCAAATGGAGAAATGACAACCTGATACACCTGATTTCCTCTATAAAACAAAAAATGTCTCCACCATCTTCATCCCTCTCTTTTTTGATCTTATGGACGCTGTAATATTCTGTTGGGACAGAGATCCTGACCCACAGTGCATCGTAATTGTAGTGACTTTTCAACGTATAAATTCTCAGTTATTTCCCTCATAAAGTTTACATAGATAGATCTAAATTTAAAAAAGTACAGAGAAATTAAACATTTGTAGCAAAATTAATCATTTGCAGAGAAAAATAAACATTTGCATAGGATTTAAATATGTACAGAGAAATAGAAAATGTGCAGGAGTTAAACTATAAAAGTTAAAAAAACTGTGCAGAGGACACAGACACTACGTAAAACACCACTGTGGGAAGTCATAAAATCACTGAGTTTTGCCCTCATGGAGATTCAGTGTCTTCGATCTGGCAACCTGCATGAGCTTCTGTCTGGGAGCGGGGTGGGGGAACACTGCTCTCTGGTGTTTTGAATTGAGTTATGTGTCCATTTTAACTGGTATTGGTATTTTGCACAGTCTTACATATTGTCAACTCAGGTGTGTATTGTACTTGGTTTGTGCAAGTATTTGCCAGTTAACGTGCAAGACTTCACAGTATGCAGAATATTTTAACTGTGCAATATATTTAACAAAAACATAGTAGTATGGAAGTATTTGTATATTCACTTGATTGTCCTGCCAGAGTACCAGTGAGCCACTTCACCTCAGCTGGAGGCTTAGAAGCAGCAGCTGTGCGGGTGGTGAGGGGAACCTCTTCATTCCCCAATTTAGGATGGTTAACCTTCAGGTTGGAGACATTGGATAACTGCAGAGATCCATTGCTGTCATTAATGCTTCCGACAAAAAGTTCGATCACGTCCATTGAGTTTCTCCGCTTCATTTGCATCCAACATTGTATAGAAGTTGTCATTCTGGGGTTTTCTTCTGATTTTCCTCTGCCATGAAATCTGAGTGAGAGTCTCCTTGTTGTCAATGAGTTTGCAGGGTAGAACAACTGTCCCTTTTTCAACACCTTTGTTTCTTCAAATCACCTGCAGGGCTGTAAGGAGAACAGAATTTCATCAGGCTTTAAGATCACAAGCACGGGGTGTCGATTAGATCAGTTGGTAGAGCATCCGCCCCATGTACGAAGGCTCAGCAGCAGCACAAGGTTTGAATCCGACCTGCGGCCCCTTTGCTGCATGCCGTTCCCCATCATAACTGGTATTGGTATTTTGCACAATCTTACATATTGTCAACTCAGGTGTGTATTGTACTTGGTTTGTGCAGGGATGTGCAAGTATTTGCCAGGTAACCTGCAAGACTTCACAGTATGCAGAGTATTTTAACTGTGCAATATATTTAACAAAAACATAGTTGTATGGAAGTATTTGTGTTAGAAAGGCTGGACTTCTATTGCAGAATAACTGTAGAACTGTGTGTTTAGTTCAGGATTAGGCGCCACCTACTGTCTGGCTGTATTAATGCTTCCCAGTTAGTTAGACAGCGGAGAGTACAGTTGCCGTGTGCATAGTATTGCTTGTTTGTTTGCTTTGTGTAGCTTAGCGTTTACAACTCCTTCACTGGTAACAATTCATTCAGATAGCATCACCCACACCTACGTATCTGCATAGCGTTTTACCCCCCGTTAAAGTTAAAGTTAAAAATGAACATTGAGCATACCTTCTGTCAGTAGTACTGCTACGGAGGCATGGAGTTTGCAGGTCGGAAGACAGGTGGACCGTCATGTTCAGAAGAAAATAAAACGAATAGTGTAAATAAGTTATATTATTAAAGATGCTGGTTATCAGCTGAACCCTGAAAGACAGATTACAAACACAACAGAACAGATGTCACATGTCGACAGTCTTCTAGTAAATTCAGCATCATTGTAATCCATAAATATAAACTGTATTCATTATAATTTCAGTTTTTGCATCCAGGACTCAACAAGCGCTCTCGGTACCAGCCTCTTTTGGACAGCTGTCCGGTTACAGTAGGAGAGCAGCGAGACGGTGACGTCGAATATAGTCAAAAAAAAAAAAATTACCTCCTGTGTCCTTTCCAAAACACTTTTCCTTTCCCTCGATGGAAGGATGGACAGACGGAAAGAAATTATTAAGGACTAACGAGGAAAAGATCAGCTCATTGTGGAGGAGAGGAGCAAAGGACTGACTGCGCATACACGAAGCTACGTCACACTATAAAAAAAAAAAAAAAGGTGGAAAGTGTTTCCATATTAAAATCAAGATAACGTACACACTTTTTACGAAGCCTTTACGAAGTCCCTAAAGTTTTTTTCTTTTCTTTTTATTTATTTATATATATATATATATATATATATATATATATATATATATATATATATATATATATATATATATAGATAGAGATAGAGATAGATAATTTATAACTGAGTCGTTTGTGCGCACTCCATGTGCAATTCACAGCAGGGGTGCTTATACGGCACAACACCGGAAAGAAGTGGACTTAGTGTTCAACACTGTGGCCTCTGTGGCAGCTATAAGGGGTTCAGTTTAGTTTCAGGCGTTGAGGACTACACATGCGCTCCATGCGTTGGCCTGGGTTTACTCTGTAAACTGTGTTGGTTTTCTCCTCTCAGATTTGAAACAACAGAAAATAGAAATGAATTGATTCAGTGTGTTCTTAATAATCAGGAGCAGTGACAGAATCCACAGCAAACACAATCCACAGCCAAGAGTACAACAACAAAATACGACCAGCAGGTGCACACAGAAAATGTGGATATGTTGGCAGCTCGACAAAAAACCAACAGATCAGCATCCTGCTCTCTCGTTCTGTGTTTGGGAGCTGTTTTCACATTCTCACACTTCCACACTCAAGAGTAATTAATAGTATAGTAGAAATGTGCTCTTTTACAAAGCAGCTGTAGAATAAGAGACATCACAAGGTGACAGTGTTCTTCATGTTTGTCCAGCAGATGGCCCTGTGTGTCCATTATTTATTTTTAGAGCTCCTTTCTGTAACTTTTCAACCACAAAATAACAGATTTGAAATCATTTGGACGTGACACTGACTGGCATAAATGCAATCTTAAATTCATTTGCTAAATAAAGTGTGATGCTTTTTGCATTACACATACATCTGTGTGTACAAATGTGTGTACATTTTCTAGTATAACATAAATATGTATTAATAATTTACTTTTCATCAATTATTGTACGGCAAACATCTAGCCCTAACACTAACATAAGGTCATGTTCACCTGCAGAAAAACACTTCTGCAATGGGCCTAACCACTTTACCCACATTGTGTGACCAAACTACAGACTGCGTCATCAGAGCATGTTGAACACATTCTTATAAGAAGCATGAGAAACAGGTCGGTGACACTGTCTATGAAGACCAAGACAAGTTTTGAGCAGTCAAACAGGAAATAACCACTTCCTTGTGTCTTCACCTCCTTTAAAAATATTAATGTAAAACCTGAAGGTGACAGTCTGACACTCTCTGTCCGACGGTCATCATGTTCAGCCTAAACCAGGCACCTCTGCTCTGTGTTCAACTATTAGTTATGGGCCAAGTCTTTGCAGGTACAGTGGAGATTTGTGTTTGAGATGCATGCTTTCCTGCAGATTTAATTACAGGTTTCATTTTATATTAATTGTTTTTTTTTTCCTTCTTTGCTAGTGATTCATCAAGTTGACCACATGGTGTACAGAGGAGACTCCGACAACTTCACTTGCAACACATCCAATCAAAATACAACACAAATCAACTGGACCAAAGACAGATTTTTGTTTTCTTATTTATTCTCAAAGAATCTGACTTTTCAAATTTCTCCTCTCCCAGACTGAGAATAGACCAAAACTTCCCTTCAGTGCTGAATGTTTCTGGTGCTCAGCATGAAGATGCAGGACTCTATACATGTGTTGTTGTAGCTGCTAATGGTGGCTCAAGGACTACTCAGTGGAATTTAACAGTGTCAGAGAAACCTGAAGGTAGGTAGAGCACAAAGCCAGATAAATCATCTCTACACCAGACTCACACTGCATGCTACTTAAATTCATTCACATCTGATTTTATGCAGAAGTCAGTTCTTGGTGGTATTTTCCATACATACTGGCATCTGTAATTGGATTACTTCTTTGTGGCATCGCTCCAGCTGTCTGCCTCTGCAGGTGAGTAACACCTTTAGCTTCCGGCTTTAAAAGTACGTACAGATGAATTTCAGTATTCTCTGCAGCTGTTAGCATCACGGTTATGAGATAATGTTAAAATGAAGACTCTGGATATTAAACTTACACTGTTTTTGAACATTTCAAATGTTTTTCCAATGTTTTGAGCCCCACAAACAGAGTTTATTAAGGTCACTCAGGAATCTTAAATTGTGTAATTTGGCTGAATCTACCTTTTATGGTTTTATTTTTTTAGCAGCACCAAAGCTAGAGCAAGAAGCTACAGGTATTTATTGACCTTGAAATGTCCTTCGTGTGTGCCTTTGGTCGACGTGTTTTGGTGCACAGTGGAGGGTGCAAAGCTGGCAGAAAATACACAAAGTAATGTACACGGAAATGAGGTCAGGGTGATAGATTTTAAGGAATATAAACATATTTTGACCTTTTTCTTTTCATTTAATAAAATATACCAACCTGCTCAACGAATCCTGATAATAAAAGTTTGCCTGAATAGAATATACTCAAAGAATAAGTAGGAAAGCCTGAAGATCTGACAAAGCATACTGACTATTGATCCCTGACGACTGAGGTTTGAGGTTTTGATACTTAGTCCTGTAATTATCAGTATTTCTCCACCGTAACTTTAAGACACTGAAACAGCATTTAAACCTGACAGTTTAATACATTATTGTTGGTAATACTTCTGTATTTTTGGATAAGCATTTTGAATTTTGGACTTTTACTTGTGATTAAATATATGAACACTGTGGTATTGGTTCTTCAGTTATAGGGTGTATCGTTTATGTTTTTTAACTTTTGAACACTTTATTTAGGTTTATTCTCCATTCTGTCATGTGTGAACCTTAAACAACATTTTCTCTGCAGAAAACTCAGAGCCAGGACACCAGAGCAGAACCCGGCCCAGGACCAGACTAACCTCGAGTCGGGTGGAGAGGTGAGAAGAAGTTTGTCATGTTTGACACTCTCACGTTTCTCTGCTTTTCTTTTCTCTCTCGGAGAAAGAATTGAACTTTATTTTCTCTTTCTGTCTCTGTAGGTGGTGGTTCCTCAGGGGAGCAGAGAGAGAAGGACGAATAACAAGCAGAGGAGTCAGTACATGGAGAGACTCAACTCAATCTATGATGTCTACTGAGCTGACAAACCATTCAAATGAAAGAAGGAAACATGGACAGAGTCTACAAGAGACGGCTCACATTTGACGGGCATTACATTTTTTAAATTCAAACCAAGAGTTTGAAGGGAAGGCAGTCAGGAGGACGACAACCGGGTCACTAATGCCTTCAACTTATTTATCATTAACACGTTAAAACCAGTGCCTCACTTTGTTTTTAGCTTATATTTTATATTTATGATACTGTGTATTTTAATATGTTCTTATGTATATGATGTATATTATTAGTATGCTGTGCTGAATGTTCTCACTCATGTTTTGCACTTTGACCTCAACAAGGGAAGTTCCTTCACTGAGGCTTTAGTGTCCCCTGGTGTTCAGTGAGGGAATGACATGGCTTATTTTCAAACTGTAATAAATTACATTTTTAGAGATTACACTTGTGCCCTGTGATGAACTGTGATGACTTGTTCTCTCGCCCAAAGTCAGCTGGGATAGGCTCCAGCTCCACCGTGACCTACATCCACAAACACACATAATACTTTCTGACACATTATATCAACAGTGATAAAGCATTAGAGATGTGAATTATACATTATTATAGATGTGTCAATGTAAAATGAATATGTATTAATAATTTACTCTTCATCGCAGAAAATTATTGGCATGGCAAAGCCAGGACAAGTTTATTAGTATAGTCTGTTTATACAACAAGGCAATTCAAAGAGCTTCAACGAAAAGGCATCAAAATATAAAAGAAACATGAGTGAAATAAAATAGAATATAAAAATAAGGTAAAATACAATAAAACAGAATAAACAGGAATTCAAAATTACAGTACAGTTACAGTTCAGTGTAATTTAGTCTAATAAAAGGCTGCAGCAGAGAGAAAAGTCAGAAGCTCTAATTTAATAACTGAACAATGCTTCTCCATGTTTACTTTTAAAGGACCAGCGTGGAGGATTTAGTGGCATTCAGGGGTGTAGGTGCTGATTTGAACCCCGTCGCCTCTTGAAGACTCCCTCTTCTTGTGATTGATCCTGTATTCTACACAAGTTTGGAGTTGAGGAGGAACCACCTTTGAGGACTGAGAGTGGAAATGAACTCACTGTTACCGCAAGAAGGGCAGAAGATCAGAAAGATTACTTAAAAATGCAAAGTTCTTCAAACCTGTCCTCCTTCTCTCCGGACACAATACTGGACATGACTCAGGGTCCTGCTGTCCACTAAGTCCTGGTTCAGGGTCTTGGTCTGTTTTTTCAGATATATATATATATATATATATATATATATATATATATATATATATATATATATATATATATATATATATATATATATATAAAATAGAACGGGGAGCTATGTTACCCATGGAGAGCTGGATGTGATGTAGCCTTGCTGAGCGCTTCAGTCTCATGTGCAAGCAATAAATAAACTGTAACAATGTTCTAATTTTAATATGGCACGTGTGTTTATCTTAATGAGAAGAAACAAGAATCTGAGCAGATTTTTTGGCCATGGTAGCAGCAATAGACTCTTTTCATGGCCGACATTTTGATTTGTCAAAGCAGGAAATGTGCCACGAGACAACTTTTGTTATAATTTGGCGATGTACCTATAAAATTGAATTGCATTTAAATAAATGTAATAATTTAAAGTTCCCATGATGCAATGTAAGAAGTGTTTCCTGGAAGAGAATATTATACTATGTGAAATTTATTTAGCAAATGTAGAAAATGCAGAAACAAGGCAGTTCACACTTTGGTTACACTAGGGGTGGAGTCATTTTCACATACGTGGATCTGTTTGAACTGTTAATACTAATAAACATGCCAAATTTAACATGTGTAATAACAACAGACTAAAACTCACCTGCAGAGTGAAGTAATCCAATTACAGATGCCAGTATGTATGGAAAATACCACGAAGAACTGACTTCTGCATAAAATCAGATGTGAATGAATTTAAGTAGCATGCAGTGTGAGTCTGGTGTAGAGATGATTTATCTGGCTTTGTGCTCTACTACCTTCAGGTTTCTCTGACACTGTTAAATTCACTGAGTAGTCCTTGAGCCACCGTTAGCAGCTACAACAACACATGTATAGAGTCCTGCATCTCCATGCTGAGCATCAGAAACATTCAGCACTGAAGGAAAGTTTTGGTCTATTCTCAGTCTGGGAGAGGAGAAATTTGTCAGATTCTTTGAGAATGAATAAAAACAAAAATCTGTCTTTAGTCCAGGTGATTAGTGTTGTATCGGCCTTCGATGTGTTGCAATCAAAACTGATGGAGCCTCCTCTGGGTACCAGTTCATCCCTGCAGTCATCCGGATGAATCACTATCACAGAAGGAAAAAAAAAAACAATTAATATAAAATGAAACCTGTAATTAAATCTACAGAAAAGCATGCATCACAAACACAAATCTCCACTGTACCTGCAAAGACTTGGCCCATAACTAATAGTTGAACAGAGAGCAGAGGTGCCTGGTTTAGGCTGAACATGATGACCGTCGGACAGAAAGTGTCAGACTGGCACCTTCAGGTTTTACATTAATATTTTTGGAGGAGGTGAAGACAAAAGGAAGTGGTTATTTCCTGTTCGACTGCTCAAAATGTGTGTGAATTTCATAGAACATAAAGTTTACATCACCTAATGAACCAATCAACCATTCAATTCAAATTAGAAACTTAAGAATTCAAACTTGAAGATAAAACATAAAATAATTTATTAATTAGATGATGAACTAAAATATAAAATACACATAACATCATGTTCACCTGCAGAAAAACACTTCTGTAACGTGCTTAGCCACTTTACCCACAATGTGTGACCAAACTACAGACTGTGCCTTCAGAGCATGTTGAACACTTGTTGATTCTCATAAGAAGCATGAGAAACAGGTCAGTAAAACGGTGTCTGTGAAGACCGCATCTATAGTGTGTTATGGTGGATTCTCTTATGAACTAGAAGTTGAACACATTATGACTATACTCACCTGTACACACACCTCAACAATCAACTGCAGTAAGAACTCATAGTGTGTTATAACAGTCCATGCAGTGTCATAAGTTATCATTGTATGTGCTAAGTGAAGTACACAATGATGCATGAATGATACTGCATGCTTCATTTTAGGTCACGTCTATAATTTTTATGCGTGTTTATGAATGTTGTCATGAAGCATTATGAATGCATTATAATTCATTTTGAATGCACTATAGATGTGGTCGTCATAGACAGTGTTACACTGTTTCTCATGAACCAACAAGTGTTCAACATGCTCTGAAGGCACAGTCTGTTGTTTGGTCACACATTGTGGGTAAAGTGGCTAAGCGCTTTGCAGAAGTGTTTTTCTGCAGGTGAACATGATGTTATGTGTATTTCATATTTCAGTTCAATATCTGATTATTATTGAAATTATTTATCATGGTTTACATTCAAGTACCAAGTTTCATTTCTTAAGATTTTAATTTGAGTTAAATTGTTTTTGATTACGTGATGTAAACTTTAAGTTCCATGAAATCTGTCTCACACGTTTTGAGCAGTCAGACAGGAACTAACCACTTCCTTTGTCTTCACCTCCTTTAAAAAAAATATAAATGTAAAAGCTGAAAGACATTCTCTGTCCGACGGTCATCATGTTCAGCCTAAACCAAGCACCTCTGCTCTGTGTTCAACTATTAGTTATGGGCCAAGTCTTTGCAGGTACAGTGGAGATTTGTGTTTGAGATGCATGCTTTCCTGTAGATTATTATTCATGTTATAGTGACTGTTTTCTTCCTTCTATGATAGTTATTCATCCGGATGACTGCAGGGATGAACTGGTACCCAGAGGAGGCTCCATCAGTTTTGATTGCAACACATCGAAGGCCGATACAACACTAATCACCTGGACCAAAGACAGATTTTTGTTTTCTTATTCATTCTCAAAGAATCTGACTTTTTCAAATTTCTCCTCTCCCAGACTGAGAATAGACCAAAACTTTCCTTCAGTGCTGAATGTTTCTGATGCTCAGCATGAAGATGCAGGACTCTATACATGTGTTGTTGTAGCTGCTAACGGTGGCTCAAGGACTACTCAGTGGAATTTAACGGTGTCAGAGAAACCTGAAGGTAGGTAGAGCACAAAGCCAGATAAATCATCTCTACACCAGACTCACACTGCATGCTACTTAAATTCATTCACATCTGATTTTATGCAGAAGTCAGTTCTTGGTGGTATTTTCCATACATACTGGCATCTGTAATTGGATTACTTCTTTGTGGCATCGCTCCAGCTGTCTGCCTCTGCAGGTGAGTAACACCTTTTAGCTTCCGGCTTTGAAAGTACGTACAGATGAATTTCAGTATTCTCTGCAGCTGTTAGCATCACGGTTATGAGATAATGTTAAAATGAAGACTCTGGATATTAAACTTACACTGTTTTTGAACATTTCAAATGTTTTTCCAATGTTTTGAGCCACACAAACAGAGTTTATTAAGGTCACTCAGGAATCTTAAATTGTGTAATTTGGCTGAATCTACCTTTTACGGTTTTATTTTTGTAGCAGCACAAAAGCTAGAGCAAGAAGCTACAGGTATTTATTGACCTTGAAATGTCCTTCGTGTGTGTCTTTGGTCGACGTGTTTTGGTGCACAGTGGAGGGTGCAAAGCTGGCAGAAAATACACTAAGTAATGTACACGGAAATGAGGTCAGGGTGATAGATTTTAAGGAATATAAACATATTTTGACCTTTTTCTTTTCATTTAATAAAATATACCAACCTGCTCAACGAATCCCTGATAATAAAAGTTTGCCTAAATAGAATATACTCAAAGAATAAGTAGGAAAGCCTGAAGATCTGACAAAGCATACTGACTATTGATCCCTGAGGACTGAGGTTTGAGGTTTTGATACTTAGTCCTGTAATTATCAGTATTTCTCCACCGTAACTTTAAGACACTGAAGCAGCATTTAAACCTGACAGTTTAATACATTATTGTTGGTAATACTTCTGTATTTTTGGATAAGCATTTTGAATTTTGGACTTTTACTTGTGATTAAATATATGAACACTGTGGTATTGGTTCTTCAGTTATAGGGTGTATCGTTTATGTTTTTTAACTTTTGAACACTTTATTTAGGTTTATTCTCCATTCTGTCATGTGTGAACCTTAAACAACATTTTCTCTGCAGAAAACTCAGAGCCAGGACACCAGAGCAGAACCCGCCCAGGACCAGACTAACCTCGAGTCGGGTGGAGAGGTGAGAAGAAGTTTGTCATGTTTGACACTCTCACGTTTCTCTGCTTTTCTTTTCTCTCTCAGAGAAAGAATTGAACTTTGCTTTCTCTTTCTGTCTCTGTAGGTGGTGGTTCCTCAGGGGAGCAGAGAGAGAAGGACGAATAACAAGCAGAGGAGTCAGTACATGGAGAGACTCAACTCAATCTATGATGTCTACTGAGCTGACAAACCATTCAAATGAAAGAAGGAAACATGGACAGAGTCTACAAGAGACGGCTCACATTTGACGGGCATTACATTTTTTAAATTCAAACCAAGAGTTTGAAGGGAAGGCAGTCAGGAGGACGACAACCGGGTCACTAATGCCTTCAACTTATTTATCATTAACACGTTAAAACCAGTGCCTCACTTTGTTTTTAGCTTATATTTTATATTTATGATACTGTGTATTTTAATATGTTCTTATGTATATGATGTATATTATTAGTATGCTGTGCTGAATGGTCTCACTCATGTTTTGCACTTTGACCTCAACAAGGGAAGTTCCTTCACTGAGGCTTTAGTGCCCCCTGGTGTTCAGTGAGGGAATGACATGGCTTATTTTCAAACTGTAATAAATTACATTTTTAGAGATTACACTTGTGCCCTGTGATGAACTGTGATGACTTGTTCTCTCGCCCAAAGTCAGCTGGGATAGGCTCCAGCTCCACCATGACCTACATCCACAAACACACATAATACTTTCTGACACATTATATCAACAGTGATAAAGCATTAGAGATGTGAATTATACATTATTATAGATGTGTCAATGAAAAATGAATATGTATTAATAATTTACTCTTCATCGCAGAAAATTATTGGCATGGCAAAGCCAGGACAAGTTTATTAGTATAGTCTGTTTATACAACAAGGCAATTCAAAGAGCTTCAACGAAAAGGCATCAAAATATAAAAGAAACATGAGTTAAATAATAATAGAATATAAAAATAAGGTAAAATACAATAAAATAGAATAAACAGGAATTAAAAATTACAGTGCAGTTACAGTTCAGTGTAATTTAGTCTAATAAAAGGCTGCAGCAGAGAGAAAAGTCAGAAGCTCTAATTTAATAACTGAACAATGCTTCTCCATGTTTACTTTTAAAGGACCAGCGTGGAGGATTTAGTGGCATTCAGGGGTGTAGGTGCTGATTTGAAGCCCGTCGCCTCTTGAAGACTCCCTCTTCTTGTGATTGATCCTGTATTCTACACAAGTTTGGAGTTGAGGAGGAACCACCTGTGAGGACTGAGCGTGGAAATGAACTCACTGTTACCGCAAGAAGGGCAGAAGATCAGAAAGATTACTTAAAAATGCAAAGTTCTTCAAACCTGTCCTCCTTCTCTCCGGACACAATACTGGACATGAGTCAGGGTCCTGCTGTCCACTAAGTCCTGGTTCAGGGTCTTGGTCTGTTTTTTTCTGCAGATATATATATATATATATATATATATATATATATATATATATATATATATATATATATATATATATATATAAAATAGAACGGGGAGCTATGTTACCCATGGAGAGGCTGGATGTGATGTAGCCTTGCTGAGCTCTTCAGTCTCATGTGCAAGCAATAAATAAACTGTAACAATGTTCTAATTTTAATATGGCACGTGTGTTTATCTTAATGAGAAGAAACAAGAATCTGAGCAGATTTTTTGGTCATGGTAGCAGCAATAGACTCTTTTCATGGCCGACATTTTGATTTGTCAAAGCAGGAAATGTGCCACGAGACAACTTTTGTTATAATTTAGCGATGTACCTATAAAATTGAATTGCATTTAAATAAATGTAATGTAATCCTCTGTACACCAGTTCATCCCTGTGGTCAACCTGATTAATCACTATAACAGAAAAAACAGTTAACATAAAATGAAACCTGTAATTAAATCTGCAGAAAAGCATGCATCTCAAACAGAAATCTCCACTGTACCTGCAAAGACTTGGCCCATAACTAATAGTTGAACACAGAGCAGAGGTGCTTGGTTTAGGCTGAACATGATGACCGTCAGACAGAGAGTGTCAGACTGGAACTTTAAGCTTTTACATTTATATTTTTAAAGGAGGTGAAGACAAAAGGAAGTGGTTAGTTCCTGTTTGACTGCTCAAAACGTGAACGTGAATTTCATAGAACATAAAGTTCTATAATATAATTTTTATGCGTGTTTATGAATGTTGTCATGAAGCATTATGAATGCATTATAATTCATTTTGAATGCACTATAGATGTGGTCGTCATAGACAGTGTTACACTGTTTCTCATGAACCAACAAGTGTTCAACATGCTCTGAAGGCACAGTCTGTTGTTTGGTCACACATTGTGGGTAAAGTGGCTAAGCGCTTTGCAGAAGTGTTTTTCTGCAGGTGAACATGATGTTATGTGTATTTCATATTTCAGTTCAATATCTGATTATTACTGAAATTATTTATCATGGTTTACATTCAAGTACCAAGTTTCATTTCTTAAGATTTTAATTTGAGTTAAATTGTTTTTGATTACGTGATGTAAACTTTAAGTTCCATGAAATGTGTCTCACACGTTTTGAGCAGTCAGACAGGAACTAACCACTTCCTTTTGTCTTCACCTCCTTTAAAAAAAATATAAATGTAAAAGCTGAAAGACATTCTCTGTCCGACGGTCATCATGTTCAGCCTAAACCAAGCACCTCTGCTCTGTGTTCAACTATTAGTTATGGGCCAAGTCTTTGCAGGTACAGTGGAGATTTGTGTTTGAGATGCATGCTTTTCTGCAGATTTAATTACAGGTTTCATTTTATATTAATTGTTTTTTCCTTTTTGCTAGTGATTCATCAAGTTGACCACATGGTGTACAGAGGAGACTCCACAACTTCACTTGCAACACATCCAATCAAAATACAACACAAATCAACTGGACCAAAGACAGATTTTTGTTTTCTTATTTATTCTCAAAGAATCTGACTTTTTCAAATTTCTCCTCTCCCAGACTGAGAATAGACCAAAACTTTCCTTCAGTGCTGAATGTTTCTGATGCTCAGCATGAAGATGCAGGACTCTATACATGTGTTGTTGTAGTTGCTAATGATGGCTCAAGGACTACTCAGTGGAATTTAACGGTGTCAGAGAAACCTGAAGGTAGGTAGAGCACAAAGCCAGATAAATCATCTCTACACCAGACTCACACTGCATGCTACTTAAATTCATTCACATCTGATTTTATGCAGAAGTCAGTTCTTGGTGGTATTTTCGATACATACTGGCATCTGTAATTGGATTACTTCTTTGTGGCATCGCTCCAGCTGTCTGCCTCTGCAGGTGAGTAACACCTTTTAGCTTCCGGCTTTGAAAGTACGTACAGATGAATTTCAGTATTCTCTGCAGCTGTTAGCATCACGGTTATGAGATAATGTTAAATGAAGACTCTGGATATTAAACTTACACTGTTTTTGAACATTTCAAATGTTTTTCCAATGTTTTGAGCCACACAAACAGAGTTTATTTAGGTCACTCAGGAATCTTAAATTGTGTAATTTGGCTGAATCTACCTTTTACGGTTTTATTTTTGTAGCAGCACAAAAGCTAGAGCAAGAAGCTACAGGTATTTATTGACCTTGAAATGTCCTTCGTGTGTGCCTTTGGTCGACGTGTTTTGGTGCACAGTGGAGGGTGCAAAGCTGGCAGAAAATACACTAAGTAATGTACACGGAAATGAGGTCAGGGTGATAGATTTTAAGGAATATAAACATATTTTGACCTTTTTCTTTTCATTTAATAAAATATACCAACCTGCTCAACGAATCCCTGATAATAAAAGTTTGCCTGAATAGAATATACTCAAAGAATAAGTAGGAAAGCCTGAAGATCTGACAAAGCATACTGACTATTGATCCCTGAGGACTGAGGTTTGAGGTTTTGATACTTAGTCCTGTAATTATCAGTATTTCTCCACCGTAACTTTAAGACACTGAAGCAGCATTTAAACCTGACAGTTTAATACATTATTGTTGGTAATACTTCTGTATTTTTGGATAAGCATTTTGAATTTTGGACTTTTACTTGTGATTAAATATATGAACATTGTGGTATTGGTTCTTCAGTTATAGGGTGTATCGTTTATGTTTTTTAACTTTTGAACACTTTATTTAGGTTTATTCTCCATTCTGTCAGGTGTGAACTTTAAACAACATTTTCTCTGCAGAAAACTCGGAGCCAGGACACCAGAGCAGAACCCGGCCCAGGACCAGACTAACCTCGAGTCGGGTGGAGAGGTGAGAAGAAGTTTGTCATGTTTGACACTCTCACGTTCTCTGCTTTTCTTTTCTCTCAGAGAAAGAATTGAACTTTATTTTCTTTCTGTCTCTGTAGGTGGTGGTTCCTCAGGGGAACAGAGAGAGAAGGACGAATAACAAGCAGAGGAGTCAGTACATGGAGAGACTCAACTCAATCTATGATGTCTACTGAGCTGACAAACCATTCAAATGAAATAAAGAAACATGGACAGAGTCTACAAGAGACGGCTCACATTTGACGGGCATTACATTTTTTAATTTCAAACCAGGAGTTTGAAGGGAAGGCAGTCAGGAGGACGACAACCGGGTCACTAATGCCTTCAACTTATTTATCATTAACACGTTAAAACCAGTGCCTCACTTTGTTTTTAGCTTATATTTTATATTTATGATACTGTGTATTTTAATATGTTCTTATGTATATGATGTATTAGTATGCTGTGCTGAATGGTCTCACACATGTTTTGCACTTTGACCTCAACAAGGGAAGTTCCTTCACTGAGGCTTTAGTGCCCCCTGGTGTTCAGTGAGGGAATGACATGGCTTATTTTCAAACTGTAATAAATTACATTTTATAGATTACACTTGTGCCCTGTGATGAACTGTGATGACTTGTTCTCTCGCCCAAAGTCAGCTGGGATAGGCTCCAGCTCCACCGTGACCTACATCCACAAACACACATAATACTTTCTGACACATTATATCAACAGTGATAAAGCATTAGAGATGTGAATTATACATTATTATAGATGTGTCAATGAAAAATGAATATGTATTAATAATTTACTCTTCATCGCAGAAAATTATTGGCATGGCAAAGCCAGGACAAATTTATTAGTATAGTCTGTTTATACAACAAGGCAATTCAAAGAGCTTCAACGAAAAGGCATCAAAATATAAAAGAAACATGAGTGAAATAAAATAGAATATAAAAATAAGGTAAAATACAATAAAACAGAATAAACAGGAATTCAAAATTACAGTGCAGTTACAGTTCAGTGTAATTTAGTCTAATAAAAGGCTGCAGCAGAGAGAAAAGTCAGAAGCTCTAATTTAATAACTGAACAATGCTTCTCCATGTTTACTTTTAAAGGACCAGCGTGGAGGATTTAGTGGCATTCAGGGGTGTAGGTGCTGATTTGAACCCGTCGCCTCTTGAAGACTCCTCTTCTTGTGATTGATCCTGTATTCTACACAACTTTGGAGTTGAGGAGGAACCACCTGTGAGGACTGAGCGTGGAAATGAACTCACTGTTACCGTAAGAAGGGCAGAAGATCAGAAAGATTACTTAAAAATGCAAAGTTCTTCAAACCTGTCCTCCTTCTCTCCGGACACAATATATATATATATATATATATATATATATATATATATATATATATATATATATATATATATAAAATAGAAGAGAGCTATGTTACCCATGGATAGGCTATGTGATGTAGCCTTGCTGAGCTCTTCAGTCTCATGTGCAAGCAATAAATAAACTGTAACAATGTTCTAATTTTAATATGGCACGTGTGTTTATCTTAATGAGAAGAAACAAGAATCTGAGCAGAGTTTTTGGTCATGGTAGCAGCAATAGACTCTTTTCACGGCCGACATTTTGATTTGTCAAAGCAGGAAATGTGCCACGACAACTTTTGTTATAATTTAGCGATGTACCTATAAAATTGAATTGCATTTAAATAAATGTAATGTAATCCTCTGTACACCAGTTCATCCCTGTGGTCAACCTGATTAATCACTATAACAGAAAAAAACAGTTAACATAAAATGAAACCTGTAATTAAATCTGCAGGAAAGCATGCATCTCAAACAGAAATCTCCACTGTACCTGCAAAGACTTGGCCCATAACTAATAGTTGAACACAGAGCAGAGGTGCTTGGTTTAGGCTGAACATGATGACCGTCAGACAGAGAGTGTCAGACTGTCACCTTCAGGTTTTACATTTATATTTTTAAAGGAGGTGAAGACACAAGGAAGTGGTTAGTTCCTGTTTGACTGCTCAAAACGTGAACGTGAATTTCATAGAACATAAAGTTCTATAATATAATTTTTATGCGTGTTTATGAATGTTGTCATGAAGCATTATGAATGCATTATAATTCATTTTGAATGCACTATAGATGTGGTCGTCATAGACAGTGTTACACTGTTTCTCATGAACCAACAAGTGTTCAACATGCTCTGAAGGCACAGTCTGTTGTTTGGTCACACATTGTGGGTAAAGTGGCTAAGCGCTTTGCAGAAGTGTTTTTCTGCAGGTGAACATGATGTTATGTGTGTTTCATATTTCAGTTCAATATCTGATTATTACTGAAATTATTTATCATGGTTTAAATTCAAGTACCAAGTTTCATTTCTTAAGATTTTAATTTGAGTTGAATTGTTTTTGATTACGTGATGTAAACTTTAAGTTCCATGAAATGTGTCTCACACGTTTTGAGCAGTCAGACAGGAACTAACCACTTCCTTTTGTCTTCACCTCCTTTAAAAAAAATATAAATGTAAAAGCTGAAAGACATTCTCTGTCCGACGGTCATCATGTTCAGCCTAAACCAAGCACCTCTGCTCTGTGTTCAACTATTACTTATGGGCCAAGTCTTTGCAGGTACAGTGGAGATTTGTGTTTGATGCATGCTTTTCTGCAGATTTAATTACAGGTTTCATTTTATATTAACTGTTTTTTTCTGTTATAGTGATTAATCTGGTTGACCACAGGGATGAACTGGTGTACAGAGGAGACTCCGTCAGCCTGGATTGCAACACATCCAACGAAAATACAACACAAATCAACTGGACCAAAGACAGATTTTTGTTTTCTTATTTATTCTCAAAGAATCTGACTTTTTCAAATTTCTCCTCTCCCAGACTGAGAATAGACCAAAACTTTCCTTCAGTGCTGAATGTTTCTGATGCTCAGCATGAAGATGCAGGACTCTATACATGTGTTGTTGTAACTGCAATTAATGGCTCAAGGACTACTCAGTGGAATTTAACAGTGTCAGAGAAACCTGAAGGTAGGTAGAGCACAAAGCCAGATAAATCATCTCTACACCAGACTCACACTGCATGCTACTTAAATTCATTCACATCTGATTTTATGCAGAAGTCAGTTCTTCGTGGTATTTTCCATACATACTGGCATCTGTAATTGGATTACTTCTTTGTGGCATCGCTCCAGCTGTCTGCCTCTGCAGGTGAGTAACACCTTTTAGCTTCCGGCTTTGAAAGTACGTACAGATGAATTTCAGTATTCTCTGCAGCTGTTAGCATCACGGTTATGAGATAATGTTAAATGAAGACTCTGGATATTAAACTTACACTGTTTTTGAACATTTCAAATGTTTTTCCAATGTTTTGAGCCCCACAAACAGAGTTTATTAAGGTCACTCAGGAATCTTAAATTGTGTAATTTGGCTGAATCTACCTTTACGGTTTTATTTTTGTAGCAGCACAAAAGCTAGAGCAAGAAGCTACAGGTATTTATTGACCTTGAAATGTCCTTCGTGTGTGTCTTTGGTCGACGTGTTTTGGTGCACAGTGGAGGGTGCAAAGCTGGCAGAAAATACACAAAGTAATGTACATGGAAATGAGGTCAGGGTGATAGATTTTAAGGAATATAAACATATTTTGACCATTTTCTTTTCATTTAATAAAATATACCAACCTGCTCAACGAATCCCTGATAATAAAAGTTTGCCTAAATAGAATATAGTAGGAAAGCCTGAAGATCTGACAAAGCATACTGACTATTGATCCCTGAGGACTGAGGTTTGAGGTTTTGATACTTAGTCCTGTAATTATCAGTATTTCTCCACCGTAACTTTAAGACACTGAAGCAGCATTTAAACCTGACAGTTTAATACATTATTGTTGGTAATACTTCTGTATTTTTAGATAAGCATTTTGAATTTTGGACTTTTACTTGTGATTAAATATATGAACATTGTGGTATTGGTTCTTCAGTTATAGGGTGTATCGTTTATGTTTTTTAACTTTTGAACACTTTATTTAGGTTTATTCTCCATTCTGTCAGGTGTGAACCTTAAACAACATTTTCTCTGCAGAAAACTCGGAGCCAGGACACCAGAGCAGAACCCGGCCCAGGACCAGACTAACCTCGAGTCGGGTGGAGAGGTGAGAAGAAGTTTGTCATGTTTGACACTCTCACGTTTCTCTGCTTTTCTTTTCTCTCTCAGAGAAAGAATTGAACTTTATTTTCTCTTTCTGTCTCTGTAGGTGGTGGTTCCTCAGGGGAGCAGAGAGAGAAGGACGAATAACAAGCAGAGGAGTCAGTACATGGAGAGACTCAACTCAATCTATGATGTCTACTGAGCTGACAAACCATTCAAATGAAAGAAGGAAACATGGACAGAGTCTACAAGAGACGGCTCACATTTGACGGGCATTACATTTTTTTAATTTCAAACCAGGAGTTTGAAGGGAAGGCAGTCAGGAGGACGACAACCGGGTCACTAATGCCTTCAACTTATTTATCATTAACACGTTAAAACCAGTGCCTCACTTTGTTTTTATCTTATATTTTATATTTATGATACTGTGTATTTTAATATGTTCTTATGTACTTCTTTAGTCTTTGCACTTCATATATGACCTCATATGTTGTACATGTGAGAGAAGTTCCTTCACTGAGGCTTTAGTGTCCCCTGGTGTTCAGTGAGGGAATGACATGGCTTATTTTCAAACTGTAATAAATTACATTTTTAGAGATTACACTTGTGCCCTGTGATGAACTGTGATGACTTGTTCTCTCGCCCAAAGTCAGCTGGGATAGGCTCCAGCTCCACCATGACCTACATCCACAAACACACATAATACTTTCTGACACATTATATCAACAGTGATAAAGCATTAGAGATGTGAATTATACATTATTATAGATGTGTCAATGAAAATGAATATGTATTAATAATTTACTCTTCATCGCAGAAAATTATTGGCATGGCAAAGCCAGGACAAATTTATTAGTATAGTCTGTTTATACAACAAGGCAATTCAAAGAGCTTCAACGAAAAGGCATCAAAATATAAAAGAAACATGAGTGAAATAAAATAGAATATAAAAATAAGGTAAAATACAATAAAACAGAATAAACAGGAATTCAAAATTACAGTGCAGTTACAGTTCAGTGTAATTTAGTCTAATAAAAGGCTGCAGCAGAGAGAAAAGTCAGAAGCTCTAATTTAATAACTGAACAATGCTTCTCCATGTTTACTTTTAAAGGACCAGCGTGGAGGATTTAGTGGCATTCAGGGGTGTAGGTGCTGATTTGAACCCCGTCGCCTCTTGAAGACTCCCTCTTCTTTTGATTGATCCTGTATTCTACACAAGTTTGGAGTTGAGGAGGAACCACCTGTGAGGACTGAGCGTGGAAATGAACTCACTGTTACCGCAAGAAGGGCAGAAGATCAGAAAGATTACTTAAAAATGCAAAGTTCTTCAAACCTGTCCTCCTTCTCTCCGGACACAATACTGGACATGACTCAGGGTCCTGCTGTCCACTAAGTCCTGGTTCAGGGTCTTGGTCTGTTTTTTTCTGCAGAGATAAAAAAAAATGAGAGTAATGATGAGGCTCCACAGCACTTTTGAGTTGTTTCAGACATATTATTATATGTTTACTAGGAGCAGTGCTGGAAGAAGTACTCGGATCCTTTACGTAACTAAAAGCACTAAAATCACAGTGTAAAAATACTCCATTACAAATTAAAGTCCTGCATTTTAAACCTCACTTAGGTAAAAGTACATAAGTATTATCACTTAGATGTACTTGAAGAACATGTGTGTGTAATATTGCTAATGTTATGAGAACTGTTGTGTTAAAACATAATGAAGTATATGCATGATGATATTATAAATCATTGTTGTGAAAATATCAAGGATAAAAGCCTGGAGAAGTCGTAGAGACCTCCTCATGTGTCTGCGTTAAAATATGTCAACTGTTGCAGGTGAAGACTGCGAGCATGTGAAGAGAAGAGGTGAGAAGAGAGCGGCCTCTCTGACTCAGAGCGAGGAGGGGAAGTACAGATAGAACGGGGGAGCTATGTTACCCATGGAGAGGCTGGATGTGATGTAGCCTTGCTGAGCTCTTCAGTCTCATGTGCAAGCAATAAATAAACTGTAACAATGTTCTAATTTTAATATGGCACGTGTGTTTATCTTAATGAGAAGAAACAAGAATCTGAGCAGATTTTTTGGTCATGGTAGCAGCAATAGACTCTTTTCATGGCCGACATTTTGATTTGTCAAAGCAGGAAATGTGCCACGAGACAGCTTTTGTTATAATTTAGCGATGTACCTATAAAATTGAAATGCATTTAAATAAATTTAATAATTTAAAGTTCCCATGATGCAATGTAAGAAGTGTGTTCCTGGAAACAGAATATTATACTATGTGAAATTTATTTAGCAAATGTAGACAATGCAGAAACAAGGCAGTTCACACTTTGGTTACACTAGGGGTGTGGAGGAAGTCATTCTCACATACGTGGATCTGTTTGAACTGTTAATACTAATAAACATGCCAAATTTAACATGTGTAATAACAACAGACTAAAACTGTTACTCACCTGCAGAGGCAGACAGCTGGAGCGATGCCACAAAGAAGTAATCCAATTACAGATGCCAGTATGTATGGAAAATACCACCAAGAACTGACTTCTGCATAAAATCAGATGTGAATGAATTTAAGTAGCATGCAGTGTGAGTCTGGTGTAGAGATGATTTATCTGGCTTTGTGCTCTACCTACCTTCAGGTTTCTCTGACACTGTTAAATTCCACTGAGTAGTCCTTGAGCCACCGTTAGCAACTATAACAACACATGTATAGAGTCCTGCATCTTCATGCTGAGCATCAGAAACATTCAGCACTGAAGGAAAGTTTTGGTCTATTCTCAGTCTGGGAGAGGAGAAATTTGAAAAAGTCTGATTCTTTGAGAATAAATAAGAAAACAAAAATCTGTCTTTAGTCCAGGTGATTAGTGTTGTATCGGCCTTCGATGTGTTGCAATCAAAACTGATGGAGCCTCCTCTGGGTACCAGTTCATCCCTGCAGTCATCCGGATGAATCACTATCACAGAAGGAAAAAAAAAACAATTAATATAAAATGAAACCTGTAATTAAATCTACAGAAAAGCATGCATCACAAACACAAATCTCCACTGTACCTGCAAAGACTTGGCCCATAAGTAATAGTTGAACAGAGAGCAGAGGTGCCTGGTTTAGGCTGAACATGATGACCGTCGGACAGAGAGTGTCAGACTGTCACCTTCAGGTTTTACATTTATATTTTTGAAGGAGGTGAAGACAAAAGGAAGTGCTTAGTTTCTGTTTGACTGCTCAAAACTTCTGTGAATTTCATAGAACATACAGTTTACATCACATTAGAGACCAATCAAAAACAATTTAATTCAAATTAGAATCTTAAGAATTCAAACTTGAAGATAAAACATAAAATAATTTATTAATTAGATGATGAACTGAAATATAAAATACACATAACATCATGTTCAACTGCAGAAAAACACTTCTGCAAAGTGCTTAGCCACTTTACCCACAATGTGTGACCAAACTACAGACTGTGCCTTCAGAGCATGTTGAACACTTGTTGATTCTCATAAGAAGCATGAGAAACAGGTCAGTAAAACGGTGTCTGTGAAGACCGCATCTATAGTGTGTTATGGTGCATTCTCTTATGAACTAGAAGTTGAACACATTATAACTATACTCACCTATACACACACCTCAACAATCAACTGCAGTAAGAACTCATAGTGTGTTATAACAGTCCATGCAGTGTCATAAGTTATCATCGTATGTGCTAAATGAAGTGAAGTACACTGATGCATCTATAAAAATGTATGCTTCATCATAATGTTTCAGTGTTATGGCTAATAAAGCGCCAAACATTTTCATGCATCTAAATGTGTGAGCTTTAGAAATGAAACCATGAGGTATAAAACCTCTGTGACATAATCAAAGTATAAATAAATTTAAGCTGAAAGACATTGTAACACTCTCTACTAACTCCTGCACACACAGCCGAGGTCAGTTGTGCCTGGAGTCTCTCTGTTAGAGACAGCACTGCCACGTGAACTGCAGGCTAGTCACATACACAGTTAGCCAAGTTTACACACTTGCTGTTATTAGCTTCAGTTAATGGAGAGTTACAGAGTTACGTTGCACGTGGTTGAGGACTTTTTTGCAATCTGCAGAAAGTAAATATGCATGTATGTGTTTTTTATTACAGTAGCAATTTAATGCATTTTGAAAAAGATGTGACCAACAATGACACGTTATGATGAAGCATGCATCAATACTCTCTCTCAGCACTCTACCTGTATTTATTCATATAGCACCTTTCATGCAAACATGCAGCCCAAAGTGTTCTTCACTTTACCTAACACATGCAAGGATAACTTATGACACTGCATGGACTGTTATAGCATACTATGAGTTGTTACGACAGTTCATTGTTGAGGTGTGTGTGTGTGGGGGTGATTATAGGTAGTCATAATGTGGTAAACCTCTAGTTTATAATTAGTCAAGAGCATCCAGATGACACTTGAGGTTATAATTCATTGTAAGTCACAACTTTAATGTTTCATGACTGTTGATATAGTGCAGCAGAAAACAGTATAAGTCGCTATGAATGCTCTCATAAGGCACTATACCTGTGACCTGCATACAAAGTGTTACCAGCAGGCCTTGTTGCTTGTTACCCCTGAAGAGTCAACAGCTTTTATTTTAGAATAGTTCAATAGTACAAGAACAAAATCTGTTGTCTTATATTTACAAAATGGCCTCTTAGACTACACAGTGAAGTAACTTTACCCATCTTCTGTTTTTGTGTGGCAGCATGATTAGGCGATAAATCTTGTCTGTGTCTCATGATCATCGAGTAAAACAACAAAGCAACACACACTCACGGATGTTCTCCTCTGGAATAACTGAAAATAAAACTGCACTCGACTGTAATCTCCATCCATCCATTAGCTGACTTTGAGCGAGAGAACAGGTCATCACAGTTCATCACAGGGCACAAGTGTAATCTCTAAAAAATGTAATTTATTCACGGTTTGAAAACAAGCCATGTCATTCCCTCACAGAACACCAGGGGGCACTGACACCTAAATAAAGAAACCTCTCTCACATGTACAACATATGAGGTCATATATGAAGTGCAAAGTGCAACACACGTGTGGGAACATTCAACACAGCATACTAATAATATACATCATATACATATGAACATATTAAATTACATAGAATATCATAAATACAAAATATAAGATAAAAACAAAGTGAGGCACTGGTTTTAACGTGTTAATGATAAATAAGTTGAAGGCATTAGTGACCTGGTTGTCGTCCTCCTGACTGCCTTCCCTTCAAACTCCTGGTTTGAATTTAAAAAATGTAATGCCCGTCAAATGTGAGCCGTCTCTTGTAGACTCTGTCCATGTTTCCTTCTTTCATTTGAATGGTTTGTCAGCTCAGTAGACATCATAGATTGAGTTGAGTCTCTCCATGTACTGACTCCTCTGCTTGTTATTCGTCCTTCTCTCTGCTCCCTGAGGAACCACCACCTACAGAGACAGAAAGAGAAAGCAAAGTTCAATTCTTTCTCAGAGACAGAAAAGAAAAGCAGAGAAACGTGGAGCGTTACAGATGACAAACTACTTCTGACCTCAGGATCAAACTGGTCCTGGGTCGGGTTCTGCTCTGGTGTCCTGGCTCCAAGTTTTCTGCAGAGAAAAAGCCGTGGCCAACGATGACACCAAACTTTATAGCACTTTCCAGCTATTTAAGGTTCACACGTGACAGAATGGAGGATTAACCCTCATAAACTGTTCAAAATTTAAACACATAAACATGCTTTACTCCTAAACAGGGAAGAACACAATACCGAGTGGCCAGCAGGGAAAATTAACCAAAGACATGTTGGTCAGTCTTTACTCTTGCAAATGAAATCTTGAAGTTTTGTTATGTGCAGTGACTCTTATAAGATATAGGGCTACATTTAGTAAGATTTGTTCATACTTAATAAGACTTATTGCATCAACTGTCTTTACTTTACTGTATAAGTTATGCGTGCTATGACAACAATGGCAAGAATAAGGTTTCCATAATGTTCTTTTTTCTTTGTTCATATTTTATGTTGGATTATATTGTGTTTAAATCGTGTTACACAGCTTTCACTTTTAAATGCTGTTTCAGTGTCTTCCACACTGCTGGATATAAAAATATTGTGGAAAAATATTCATAATTACAGGACTAAGTATCAAAACCTCAAACCTCAGTACTCAGGCATCAATAGTCAGTATGCTTTGTCAGATCTTTAGGCTTTCCTACTTATTCTTTGAGTATATTGTATTTAGGCAAACTTTTATTATCAGGGATTCGTTGAGCAGGTTGATGTATTTTATTAAATGAAAAGAAAAAGTTCAAAACATGTTTATATTCCTTAAAGTCATTTAATAAGCACTTATATGGACACTCGGTTCTTTTCTCATTTACAGTTTGAGTATAAGTATACTGAATTGCTTCAAAGTTCCTCAAAATACAACAGTGTCCTCAGTGATATCTATCACCCTGACCTCATTTCCGTGTACATTACTTTGTGTATTTTCTGCCAACTTTGCACCCTCCTTGTCATGTCTTGATAAATCATGTTTCCACTTATGTCTCACCTCCTGTCTTGACTTTTATGTCTCCGCCTTCCCCTGTGAGTCATCCCTGCTCCCTGATTACCTGCCTCCCTCAATGTGTTGCAATGCTGTGCCTGATTGTGTTTCCCCTCCCCTTTTCCCTCTGTATTTAGTCTCTGTGCTCCCTTTGTTTGTCGCCAGTTTGTCTTTGTCTTGTACAGCGTCCCAGCGTTTCTTTGTCTTGCGCTGCTAGTTTTTGATTACCTGGTCTTCGACCTTTAGCCTGTTTTTTGACCATGATTTTTGCCTAACGTATTTGTACTTTTGCCTGTACTCTTTGGTTTTCCTAGCTTGTCTAGTAAACTTTTTGAACCTTCACTTTTGTCTCTGAGTCTGTATTGCGAATCCTTCTGTGAGCCCCTTCTGATATTCCACTGTACACCAAAAGACATCGACCAAAGGCACACACGAAGGACATTTCAAGGTCAATAAATACCTGTAGCTTCTTGCTCTAGCTTTTGTGCTGCTACAAAAATAAAACCGTAAAAGGTAGATTCAGCCAAATTACACAATTTAAGATTCCTGAGTGACCTTAATAAACTCTGTTTGTGGTGCTCATAACATTGGAAAAACATTTGAAATGTTCGAAAGCAGTGTACTCTTTGACTGAAGCTACAACAGAGCCGAAGAGAAGAGATAGCTGATGAAATACTCCTGATGAAAACTGTTGAAACTTCAAACTGATAGATTTGAATATCCAGAGTCTCCATTTTAACATTATCTCATAACTGTGATGCTAACAGCTGCAGAGAATACTGAAATTCATCTGTACGTATTTTCAAAGCCGGAAACTAAAAGGTGTTACTCACCTGCAGAGGCAGACAGCTGGAGCGATGCCACAAAGAAGTAATCCAATTACAGATGCGAGTATGTATGGAAAATACCACCAAGAACTGACTTCTGCATAAAATCAGATGTGAATGAATTTAAGTAGCATGCAGTGTGAGTCTGGTGTAGAGATGATTTATCTGGCTTTGTGCTCTACCTACCTTCAGGTTTCTCTGACACGTTAAATTCCACTGAGTAGTCCTTGAGCCACCGTTAGCAGCTACAACAACACATTTATAGAGTCCTGCATCTTCATGCTGAGCATCAGAAACATTCAGCACTGAAGGAAAGTTTTGGTCTATTCTCAGTCTGGGAGAGGAGAAATTTGAAAAATTCAGATTCTTTGAGAATAAATAAGAAAACAAAAATCTGTCTTTGGTCCAGTTGATTTGTGTTGTATTTTCGTTGGATGTGTTGCAATCCAGGCTGACGGAGTCTCCTCTGTACACCAGTTCATCCCTGTGGTCAACCAGATTAGTCACTATAACAGAAAAAAACAGTTAATATAAAATGAAACCTGTAATTAAATCTGCAGAAAAGCATGCATCACAAACACAAATCTCCACTGTACCTGCAAAGACTTGGCCCATAACTAATAGTTGAACACAGAGCAGAGGTGCTTGGTTTAGGCTGAACATGATGACCGTCGGACAGAAAGTGTCAGACTGGAACTTCACTATCAACTGTTACATTTATATGTTTGGAGGAGGTGAAGATATAAGGAAGTGCTTAGTTTCTGTGTGACTGCTCAAAACTTGCACAATACAAATTTCTTGGAACATAAAGTTTAATAATAATGTTTCGTATGAGAGTCCAATAGAAAAGAATGAAACTCAAATTAGAATCAAAAAGAAATCAAACTTGGTCCATGAAAAATGTAAAATGATTTATTAATCAGATGATGAACTGAAATATAAAATACACATAACATCATGTTCAACTGCAGAAAAACACTTCTGCAAAGTGCCTAACCACTTCACCCACAATGTGTGACTAAACAGACTGTGCCATCAGAGCATGTTGAACACTTGTTGGTTCTTAAAGGAAGCACAACAAGCGAGCCTTGTTACTCGGTTTATAACATAGTATTACACATACAGTACATTGAAGACGACCCGAAGAGTCAACAGCTTTTACTTTAGAATAGTTCAATAGTACAAGAACAAAATCTGTTGTCTTATATTTACATAATGGCCTCCTACACTACACAGTGAAGTAACTTTAACCGTCTTCTGTTTTTGTGTGGCAGCATGATTAGGCGATAAATCTTGTGTCATGATCACTGAGTAATACAACAAAGCAACACACACTCACGGATGTTCTCCTCTGGAATAACTGAAAATAAAACTGCACTCGACTTTAGTCTCAAAAAATGTAATTTATTACAGTTTGAAAATATGCCGTGTCATTCCCTCACAGAACACCAGGGGGCACTAAAGCCTCAGTAAAGGAACTTCCCTCGTTGAGGTCAAAGTGCAAGACATGTGTGAGAACATTCAGCACAGCATACTAATACATCATATACATAAGAACATATTAAAATACACAGTATCATAAATATAAAATATAAGATAAAAACAAAGTGAGGCACTGGTTTTAACGTGTTAATGATAAATAAGTTGAAGGCATTAGTGACCCGGTTGTCGTCCTCCTGACTGCCTTCCTTCAAACTCCTGGTTTGAATTTAAAAAATGTAATGCCCGTCAAATGTGAGCCGTCTCTTGTAGACTCTGTCCATGTTTCTTTCTTTCATTTGAATGGTTTGTCAGCTCAGTAGACATCATAGATTGAGTTGAGTCTCTCCATGTACTGACTCCTCTGCTTGTTATTCGTCCTTCTCTCTCTGCTCCCCTGAGGAACCACCACCTACAGAGACAGAAAGAGAAAGCAAAGTTCAATTCTTTCTCTGAGAGAGAAAAGAAAAGCAGAGAAACGTGAGAGTGTCAAACATGACAAACTTCTTCTCACCTCTCCACCCGACTCGAGGTTAGTCTGGTCCTGGGCCGGGTTCTGCTCTGGTGTCCTGGCTCCGAGTTTTCTGCAGAGAAAATGTTGTTTAAGGTTCACACCTGACAGAATGGAGAATAAACCTAAATAAAGTGTTCAAAAGTTAAAAAAACATAAATGATACACCCTATAACTGAAGAACTGATACCACAATGTTCATATATTTAATCACAAATCAAGCAAAGACATGCTGCTCAGTCTTTATTCTTGCAACACAAATATGCACAGACGTATTGTTATGTGCAGTGACTGAGTCTTATAACAAAATTAATAATAATAACAAAATTAATTCATAAAGCGAAGTTACAAAGTGCTTTAGAATAAAAACAAACCACAATAACAACAGTAACAATAAGTTAATAGTGAATGTAAATAAATTTGAATAAAATGTGACATAGAACATAAAAAGTTCAGCTGAAGGCCCTTTTATAAAAGTTTTTATAAGTTGACACGGAGTCTGCAGCCCTGATCTCCTCAGGCAGGTCATTCCACAGTTTTGGAGCCCTCACTGCAAAGGCTCTGTCACCTTTGTGGTGGATATATTTGGATCGTGGGACAACGAGGAATGACGCATCTAAGGATCTCAGGGAGCGAGAGGCAACGTAGGGCACTCAGAGGCTTTATAACTTATAGCATGTACTGACTGCTACATGTACTAACAGCATGCTTAATAAGACCTTTGCTGGAGAAAGCTCATTGCATCAACTGTCTATACTTTATATTATTTTTCTGTTTGCATGACTTTTTATTGACATCCAAACACCCACATATTCTCTGTACGTGTAGTTACACTACAGCTCATGCATGTGCAGTATGAGCGCTGTTGCAAACAGGGCCAGATTTTAAGTGATGTGTACTGTGATCACCAGACGGCAAAAATAAGCATGATGTTCTTTTTTTTTCTTTGTTCACTATTGTTCATATTTTATGTTGAATTATGCTGTGTGTACATTTTGTTTGCCAGCTTTCAGGTTTAAATGCTGCTTCAGTTATAAAGTTATAAGAGTTATGCTGGAGAAATGTTGATAACAGGAAGTGTCAGAACTTCAAACATTTACCACAGAGTATTACAAAGAGTCAGTGCTGAATGCATTGTCAGGCTTTCTTTGATAAGTTATTTCCTGATTATCAAAGATGCATTGAGCAGGCTGATATATTTTATTAAATGAAAAGGAAAAGGTCAAATCGTGTTTGTATTCCTTGAAGTAATTTAATAAGCACTTATATAGACACTGAGTACTTTTCTTATTTACAGTTTGAGTATAAGTATACTGAATAGCTTCCAAGTATCTCAAAATACAACGGACATGATCTCAGTGTCCTCAGTGATATCTATCACCCTGACCTCATTTCCGTGTACATTACTTTGTGTATTTTCTGCCAACTTTGCACCCTCCGCTGTGCACCAAAACACGCCGACCAAAGGCACACACAAAGGACATTTCAAGGTCGATAAAATACCTGTAGCTTCTTGCTCTAGCTTTTGTGCTGCTACAAATAGTAGTACAATACAACTGTAAAGGGTAGATTCATCCAAATTGCCTGAGTGACCTTAATAAACTCATAGCATTGGAAAAATATTCAGCAGCAGAAACAGTTTAAGTGTTGAATAAAGCTACAACAGAGCCGAAGAGAAGAGATAGCTGTCGAGAAAGTCGTCCCGATGAAAACTGAAATTTCATACTGATATATTTGAATATCCAGACTTTAATGAACCTATTTATAGAAAATGTATTGGCGGTTTTTGCAGACATGGCCTCACTTCTGTTCTGTTCTGTTTTATGTTAGCAAACTCTGTATGAGTATTCATGTTTAGAGACATTCACTGACTTTGTGACTCTGTTTTACTTGTGCTACTCTAACATGACATTCAACATAGTCCTTCTGATAGATTTGAATATCCAGAGTCTCCATTTTAACATTATCTGATAACCGTGATGCTAACAGCTGCAGAGAATACTGAAATTCATCTGTACGTACTTTCAAAGCCGGAAGCTAAAAGGTGTTACTCACCTGCAGAGGCAGACAGCTGGAGCGATGCCACAAAGAAGTAATCCAATTACAGATGCGAGTATGTATGGAAAATACCACCAAGAACTGACTTCTGCATAAAATCAGATGTGAATGAATTTAAGTAGCATGCAGTGTGAGTCTGGTGTAGAGATGATTTATCTGGCTTTGTGCTCTACCTACCTTCAGGTTTCTCTGACACGGTTAAATTCCACTGAGTAGTCCTTGAGCCACCGTTAGCAGCTACAACAACACATGTATAGAGTCCTGCATCTTCATGCTGAGCATCAGAAACATTCAGCACTGAAGGAAAGTTTTGGTCTATTCTCAGTCTGGGAGAGGAGAAATTTGAAAAAGTCAGATTCTTTGAGAATAAATAAGAAAACAAAAATCTGTCTTTGGTCCAGGTGATTTGTGTTGCATTGGCCTTCCATCTGTTACAATCAAAACTGATGGAGCCTCCTCTGAGTACCAGTTCATCCCTGCAGTCATCCGGATGAACCACTATCACAGAAGGAAGAAAACAGTCACTATAACATGAATAATAATCTATAGGAAAGCATGCATCTCAAACACAAATCTCCACTGTACCTGCAAAGACTTGGCCCATAACTAATAGTTGAACACAGAGCAGAGGTGCCTGGTTTAGGCTGAACATGATGACCATCAGACAGAAAGTGTCAGACTGGCAGTTCATCTTCAGCTTTTAAATGCATTTGTGGAGGAGGTGCAACGTAAAGGAAGTGGTTACTTTCTGTTTGACTGCTAAATGTGACTCACCTTTCATGTCACATGAAGTTAAGTTACATGAGAATCTTATTCTTCAGCTTCTCCCCACAGTCCAAACACATGCATTAATTAGGTTAATTGATGAATCTAAATTGGCTATGTTTGTGAGTGGTGAATGGTTGCTTTGTGCCCTGTGATTAACTGGCGACTTGTCCAGTGTGTACCCCGTTTCTCTCCCAAATGTCAGCTGGGATCAGCTTCAGCCCCTCACGACCCTGATACGGTTACATAAAATAGATTTAGAATCACGCAGTTCTTCAAATTTCAAGTTATCCACTTCTTGGAAATAACCTCCAGCATAACTCTTATAACCTGTCAAAATTACCCACATCCTTTGGAATTCACACTGTTGTGTATGTTTTCACAGTCACACATCTAGTACTTCATGCTGCTTAAAGAAGCCACAGCAGAAGGTCATGCCAAATGCTCAGTTGCTCATAAAATTACAAGTCACCAGGAAATCACCCTTTTCACTAAACATGTTGCAGTAGGAAAATCACAGGTATAAATAATAACACTTAATGATGCCTGAATTCCAGTTAGATGCTTCTGTGCATGCTGGCTCAAATATACTGAAGACTTATAAAGAAATCATAACTGTCTCATTTTATGCTGTCATTGTTTAGACTTTATGTGCCAACATAATTAGATTTTCTAATCTAAATCTTGTGCAACAACCAAATAAGACTGCGGAGAAATATCTCCCAGATGTTCTCCACTGAAAAATGAAACTGCAGTTCAATGTTTCACAATTCGTCCCTTCTTCTTTTCAGTCTTATTTGTTTGAGACTTGGTCACTTGATACAAAGGTGCAGGCTCAGTTTTTCTACTTTTAGGTGAGTCATTGCATCCTCAGTTCAATAATTTTGCACCCTCAGTTGGAATTTGAATATTTAAATAAATAAATCGCAAGGTAGGAACATGCAAAGAGTCTGCGTGAAGAGGTGAATATAAATCAGCCGGTGTGTTTATCATAAAATACTCTCTCAGAGACATCACTGGTCTTGAAATATCTGTGTCAACAACAGGAAATGTAGAGCTTGACCGCAGAGCAGAGCTTCAAGATCACGTCACCACATACCTGCAAGACAGATGTAAAATAATTTTCCATGAGGTAGTCGATAACCAAATAAAAAGTAAATAAATTTGTTGAAAATATGTTTAAAATAGCAGAATGTTGTGTTAAAACCGACCAGTCTGATGCGTGTAGAGGTCTGTGAGGTTATAATGTAGCAACTTGTTGACTTTTTCAGGTGATTTAATGAAGGTAAACACAGTGAACTGCCATTCGTAGCAACCCTCCGTTCAGGCGCGGCACTTCTCAGAGGCTGCATGTGGATTTATCATCAATCCCGCTGCCTTTGGAAGCTGAAGGGATTTCATGAACTGAAGGAGCATACAGCTTTTTATTCAAACGGCTGTGGACAGTAGAAACTGAAACAATCATTCATTCCTAGAACGATACAGAATGATTTACCGACTTTCCTGTTTTGGTTGGAGAGTGTTTAATTGAAATAATCCATTGTTACGGCACATCTATTTAGTTTGAAATATAGGTGTCTGATAATCTACTGTAGTCAGTAGCCTATGTGACATGCTCGAAAACAAAGGTATTTTATGTGGTAAATAATTCACATGCAAATAAATTATTTTCTTTCTGATGTTATGTCTGATGTTATGTCACTGGGTGGTAGTATTTAGTATTTTGTTTCATTTTGTAGAGTTTGAGGTTACAGGTTGTGACTCATTACATTAACTGTTGCTGAAATGGAACGACACTCTTGACTCTCGACACTATTCTACATTGCTGTTGCTGCCCACACTGTACCTTTACCTTTTTAGATGAGTCATTTTGTCCTGGAACGACTTGATGTAAACACAGTCTGAACAAGGTCAGATATTGACCTATGATATTAATACCTATGACCTATGATATGATACCCACCCCTGGGTATCAACTGATACGCACCCCTGTCACAGCCAGACATTTTGTCGTGTTTGTTTTTGCTCTGAACCTAAGTGTGACTTCCTGTCTCCTCACCCATAGCTGATTTGTCATGACCCGGCTCTAGAGCCATGACAAACACAAAGGGAGACGCGGATTGAAGGCCAAAATTAAAGTAATTTATTGTAAAGAACTCAACAACACAAACAACTTTTACCAAAAACAAACCAAAGATACAATGGGGTGTGTTAATCAGTCAATCAGTGGAGAAGGTGCATGTATGCATGAGGGAAAATGTGTAGATGCGAGGTGTTGTGTGCGAAAGACAAGTTAATGGGTGGAGCTTTATACTCTTCCTAACTCCCAGGTGTTTCCACCTACAATCAGCTGGGCATGGAAACACACATTCAAATTACCCAGGGAACCGTCACAGATTCCAATCCAGCTGATCAGGGCAAGGCCTACTTAAGATCTGTTCCTACCAGAGACTGTGGGAACCTGGCTGAGAGTGCAGCTTTGTTCTCACCTACATGCTCTGCAAGAGCGTTCCCTGTGGTTTGGTTGGTTGGTTGTTTAAGCTTTAGTCACTTTTGTATGTTGTCACACTTGATTTCACCGCACCTGTAAATACCCACTGTTAAGACTGACACAGGAAGAGTTTTTCCGATTATAAACAAGCGTGGAATCATATTCATGTTACACTTCCTGCACCCTAGACGGGGATGTAACACCCCCAAAACCTTGCACCATAGATGGACGTGAATACACCCAAACCATGAACTGTATCATAAGACAGAAATACCCTCATGATATATAAAATCATATGCTTTTAGGTCAGAATTAACAACACTGGATGGTGCTGGAATTAGCTAAGAGACGATACCCAAATGGCAGATGAGATAAAGACGATGACCAGCATCATGTATCATTAATTTGATCCTTTCGTGTAGATTCTTCATCTGTGCAGACTTTCTTTATTCACTTTACTTCAACATGAACGCAGTCAAGAGAAAAGTTAAATAAAGGTTGAAGAAACAATACTAATCTCAAACATCGGATACTTCTGTTTAACAAATGAGAACGTAACCTACAGTAAGATGTGGCTTAAACTGACATAATAACTAGAGTGTGTCCATATATACAGAATATCTAACACCCACCCACCCACACCCACACACGCGCACAAAGAGGCTCAGCCACTATAGGGGGTTTTCAGTTCCTTTATTTCTGCCCACCCACATACTGACAATTGTCAAGTAAGTGGAACACATTTCAAAAGGTGACCTGACTGACGCCACACTTCATATATATTCACAGGTAGCTCACAAATATGTCACAAACATCTTGCTCTGCTCTCAGGACGTCGATTCAGATGATAATTTTGATTAGTATCCACAGTGTCTCTCTCGTACTATGCTCTGCCAGGAAGTGCTATATATAGCATTAAAAAAAAAAAAAGGCCAGGCTGTGCATTTTTCTGGCTTTTCAAAGCAGAGTTGATTATGTATGGGGAGAGGGAAGCAGTGGTGGAGGTGGATAAAGAGTAAAAGCTGAGAATGCTTTTAAAGCATTGAATGGTGAGGAGGTGCTTTAATTGTACTGTGGACCAGCAGGGGCAGCTGTAATCATTTTTTCCCCTTCTTCCTACCACTCATAATGGCAAAGCAGCAGGCATATGCAAAGAAAGTGTGTGTGTTTGCGTGACTGCATTTTGGCAGCTGGAGGCATAATGATATTTGCAATGCTAAAGAAGCATAGAGTTCTGTCAAGCAGGCAATAAAGTCAATTAATGAAGCCTTAGTCTTCCCTGTGGTTCCACAAAGGCTCGTAGGTGCCCTGCTGCCAGGAGGTACGAGCAGTAACACTTTTATGTCGCATTTCAGTGTGTATTTCATTCATTCGTCGACGTAACAGCTGGTCGGGGTTTGTTCATGATTATGTGGTGTTGAACAGCAAGAAGGTTCCTGGTTTGAACCTCGGCCTGGAGTCTTTCTGTGTGGACTTTGCATGTTCTCCCCGGGTACTTCCTTCCACAGTCCAAAGACGTGCACTTAACAGGTTAATTGGTGACTCTAAATTGGTCGTAGGTGTGAATGTGAGTGTGAATGGTTGTTTGTCTCTATGTGCCCTGCGATGAGCTGGCGACTTGTCCAGGTTGTACCGCTCTCGTCCAAAGTCAGCTGCAATCAGCTCCAACCCAACTGTGACAATGGATGGATGGATGGATGGATGGATGGAGGTGTTGAGTCAGGACTTGGAGACTGGATTTGGATTTGTAATGTCAATCAAAGCGGCCACGCTCTTAATCCTGCATAACTTTAAGCCTTAATATAATTTATACAGGTGAGTTGTATAAAAATTCACCTCAGTACAGTTGTCATGAAATGAAATGAAATTAGCTACAGAGACCAAAACTGTTTTTGTACCAGGCTGTAAACATGTTTATTTCTGCTGTGAAGTTGGACATTTTAACATGGGGACTTATGGAGACTGACTCACTTCTGGAGGCAGCCTCAAGTGGACGTTTGAGGAACTGCAGTTTGGTGAGTACTGCATATATGTTATATGTTCTTCAGTAACACCTCCATCTCAGACAGATTCTTCCACATTCCTTTTCATCTTGTAGCTGTGAAACCATTTTTATTGTACAACGTAGTAGTGACGCAGTATTTACAAAAATTATTACACAGAGAATAGTTTAACTCTCATATCCTCTAAAACGTTCCTTTCTTGTTCGCCATAGTCTTGTTTTCTTCCACTGTAAGTATTTTTTTGGTACCTGCTTCATACAATGAAATTACACAGTAAGTCTAAGGATGTTTTATGAAGTTACTGTGCAAGCTTCTTTATTGTCATGGGTCTCTTTCTCCTCCTCTCTCTCTCTCTCTCTTAATGCAGGGCTGATGGAGCAGGATTTGATTATTGGCTTAAGAATTATTTAAAGGGTACAGGTTGACAAAAGGTCTGCACAGGGCTGCGACTGCCAGAGGAAGATGGAAAAAAAAGCAAGCTTCTTCGAATTATTTGACGGCTGTGTATGTGTGTACTTATACAAAAGGGCATCCGTGCTTATAGACGCTATGATTTGATCTATGCATATTTGTTGCATGCAGCCTCCCACCCTGTATACTTTGTTATGCATGCTGGTTTTAGTGGTTTGTTACAGGATGTATTTGTGTGTAGAGACGCGTGCGCAGACACCCTGAAGGTTTTTCTTTATCCAAATGGCAGGTTAATGAATGAGGTCTTCAGAAATAGCAGTCAGCAGGCGCCCTTGGCCATATTCACCAGAGACAGAGCGAGAAGAGGCTGGGCTAACAAGAAAAGAGAAGAGAACATTGCTTTTCACCAACAATGTGAATCCCTTCAGCATCGTCTAATAAGTTTCCACTAAGAAAAAGAAAAACACGCTCCAAACCGTCTGTTTTAACATTTTGATTAGCCCTGATTAACTCTTATGATTGTATTCGCTCTTGATATTATTTTCAAATGGGAAATTATGAGGACAATATTGTGAGCATTACGAGCGAAGCATCGTTTATACACGATCATATTATAAATGGTCTGCAGGTCTCAAAACAGAAAGCCTCAACCTTCAAACCATAAGCACACCTTTACAAAGACACACACACAAATATACTGTATATATATATATATATATACATACTACATATATCTATTATAGTATAGAATGAAGAATACATTTCTTTTCAAGACACCCAGAGTGCACACACACACTCACACTCCTTCTGCAGGCCTCAGAGAAAGAGATGATATAAAAACTGTGATTAAAGAAACTTCCAGGAGCAAAAAAAAAAAGAACCTAATTGAATGCGCATGCTACGTTTGTGTGTGTTTCTGTGTGTGCGTGTGTGTATTTTATTGCCTGCGAGTGTGCGTGACCATGGCTAGTCTCTGACCCTTTCAGGCATTGATGGATGTTTGTGAATATTTGAGATGCCTCTCGGAAAGCCCCTGGCAGAACACAGACCGACATCAGACAAGCTAATACCTCCGTTCTCCATCCTGAATACTGTATTATTCTCTCATGTGTGCATGCACAGTGCATGAATTCAAATCAGCAGAGTAGCAGAGGACATTTTTATTTTCTCTACACTGATGGCTCGAAGAGCGAGTGTGTGTTGTTTGTTGGACGTTGCAGCAAAAACAGAGATTAACCAGTTTGTGTCTGATTAAGTATTCAAAGTATACAAATCTGTCAGAGTCAGTGTATCAAATTTCAGCATCAGGAACAAAGGTGAATTAAATGGCGTGTCAGGGTAAATCTACTGATTTACTGATACAAATAAAACTTTATTTCTGTTTATTTGCTCTTAATTTCTTCTGACACGTAAGTTTTGATGGACAAGGTGTTGCGTTTTAACTCCAGAGAGTCTGCATGTGTCACACACATGCGGTTAGATGGTAGTTTCAGTTAAAATTGAAACAAAACCGCAGTTAAACTTGAATTGAAAGACTAAGTTTTGTGTTTCCAAATGAAACCACTCTATGAAACTCTAATCGTGCTTTAGATGCTACACGTGGTCGGTGATCAGTGAAAGCTTTGAATGTTGAAACCACTTCTCATTGCACTCTTACATAAGGCATATAAGACTTCAATACTGTCAGGCTCGTCATGGACAGTGTAAAAAAATCATGCAGCAGCAGAGATATTGTGTCGTAAATATGGACAGCTGTACATGTATATTTATTATGATTATATTACTTATAATCGAAAATTGGCAAGTTAACAGCTTTGCTAACAGCAGACATAGCAGCCAGCTGATATTACTGACTAGTCCAACAGCAGTCAGCCCAGCTCTGCGTTTTATTTCACCAAGCTCTCACCAACCACTAAAAGTCAGTCCCAGATTTACTCTTGTCCGGCAGCTTCTTGCTTGATCAGTCTCTTCATCAACGTCACCTTCTCCTTCTCTGTCATTATGTCCATAGAGGCTGTTGAGCTCAGTTACATTTGTCCAGCTCCAGTTCTGGCACGACACTGACTCCACACCGGTCAACATTTGTATGCACCACTGGCCTGTAAACCTCCTCTTCTTCTAAAGTTGTCCAAAACGCCTGTAGTACAAACATTAACACTCCCCAATGCTCCGAGCTCACAGTCTGGGCATGCAGGCTAACAAACTGAGCTAAAAGTAGCTAACAGCAGCTGCAGTTGGCAGCAGTTTACTTCACTGTCCATCAGGAAACTCCGTAAATCACAAAGAGTTGATGCAGAGCAGCCAGAAGACATCAGAAAACATTTTCTCCATAAAATATGATCCAGTTTCACCAAAATCGGTGAAATAGTTGGTGGTGTGTAACCCGGGTGATCGTACCTGCAGAAATAGACGTACACAGCGCAGAGTGCGAATGACAGAGACACCATTCACCTGATTACACGTCGACATAGCATCAAACTCATTTAAAACCTGATATTTTACAGCAGAAATGTTGCTTTAAACATTAACAAATGATATTTTTTAAGAGACGGAGTTGTAACATTTAACATAGAAAGTAAAGGAAGTGTATGACCAATATGCTAAATTAAGTTTGTCATTGCTTCCTTGTTTCACAGTTGAACTTTGGTCTTGAAACTCTCAGGGCAGCAAACACAAAAACCTCATTCTGCACAGCTTCCTGTGTAAACAAAAGGTCAATGAAGAAGTGAAACAATGTGTAAAAAAAAATTATATGTATGGGGGCCATTAAGAACATAAAACTTCACTCAGCATTTTCCACTGCTTGTTATTCAGCGTCACTGCAGATCCAGTGAGAAACAAACACACACACGTACACACAATCTGAAACACACACACACTTTTTGTATTAAAAAGCCCCGGGGTGTCAAATAATCACAGCATCTATTTAAACAGGTATTTCCTCTGAGGGGATGAAGTTATATATAATTGATGGCTTGCAGTGGTAAAAATTCATTCATCCTCTTCCTTTCTATTCAAAATTCAGTGTGCCACGGTGCACACTGCCTCAGACTGTCCTTTTTAATCACTCTTTAATTACTCCTTGCTGGAGCATGCACACCAGTGGTGGTTTGTAATCCTGAAATACTTAAATCGTAAGAATCATTAAACATTAATCTTTCGGTGCATGAGGGGGAAAAAAGGTCTTTCTGCACAGAGTTCCTATGGATGGAGAAAAAGGAGCATGAACTCGAATCAATGATGTAACAGCCCGCAGCTGAAATAACATAAAAAATAATTAAAAGGATGGATAGGACTGACTTTATTTTATATTTATATGTAAAATATGAAGGCCATACAACTGAATTCACACACCTGATCCTCTTGACCTGTTCGCTGGATCTTTGGGAGGAATGAAGCTCACACAAAAATCTCTTTATAACACCACCAGCGGTGTTGATTCAGGCTATGATTCACTTTATTAGTTTTGGAGTTTTGTTTTGTTTTGTCAGCAATACAGACATTTTATGAATCACAAACTCAGTTAAACTTATAAGAAACACTTAAAGATTCAGCGCTAGGCTTTAAGCGGAGATGTGATGTCTGATCAAATATTAAACAGTCAGAATTTATTCAGATTTACACATAAACATTTCAAAATAGATAATTTTGCTGATGAAATCTAAAGTGCACTGAGCATTAGTAAAGCTGTTGTATTTTTAAAGTGACAACCTTTCCGCCATTAAATAACAGACTTTATTGATGATACACTGACTTGTAATCAGGTGAATGGGGTCTGTTTCTGCTCTACGTAACCTCATGTTCGGGGTACGATCACCCGTGAGATGTACGTAACACTTAACAGCACTACGTCACCGCCAATTATTTGACTGATTTTGGCGAAACTGGATCATATTTTATGGAGAAAATGTCGTCTGGTTTTACTCCTCCTGGTTTTGTCCTCTGGCTGCTCACCTCAAATCTCAGTGACTTACAGAGCTTCTGCAAACTATAGCTGCTGTTAGCTTATTCTAACTCATTTTATTAGCTGGGCTGCTTTGGACTGTGAGCTCAGAGAATCAGGGGAATGTTAGCGTTTGTACCACAGGCATTTTGGACCAACGGGAAGAAAAGGTTTTCAGGCCAAGGGTGTGTGGGAATGCAGATGGGTCGAGCCAGAACCGGGAAAACGGGGAATGTAACCGGGCTCAGCGGCCTCTATGGACATAATGACAGAGGAGACTGGAAAATCAAATGATCTACCACCTTTGTTGTGTGTGTGTTGTTTCCCTTATTTTTTAAAGCTGCTTTGTTTTTATGGCCCGCATATTAACCCCATTTCCAGCAGCAGGTAGCCATTTTCTGTAGATACAAATAATCAGATAAACCCAGCAACCAGGTGGTGAAGAAAGAAAAAAACGTCTACAGAGCCAGACAGATATTGTTCTCCAGACTTAAAAAGAGAGTGACTGTTGCACATAGTAAATATAATGTTGCACCATGTCTGCTGGCTGTTTGAAGATATATATATATATATATATATATATATATATATATATATATATATATATATATAACCCACTATAAAACTATTTAAAGATGTGCATGTGTCAGCTTGGTGTGGGGTCCTCCTGCCCTCTAGTGACCAAAACTCAACTGACACAGCTTTAACTAACTGGTGACAAACTATAAATAAAACAAGGATGTGTTAAAAAGCTATTTTCAAAGAGCAATGACTGATGGGGAAACTCCAGCTGTCATGACGCAGTGGTGTAACTTGATTACTCACTGAACCTGGGACTTTTTTTTGCATTTAGGGTTGAGCCCACTCTGCTGGTCCAAAACAATAATATGATGAATGACTTACTGCTGTATTGTTTGGGTCGTACAATAGAAAGTAATGCACAAACACATGTAAAACCTTCTATAAAATCAGGGTTGTAGATGATAAATTAATGGCAGTGAAGCGTCAGCAGCTGCAATTACATTTCATGCAAAAGAAATGGAGCAACCATTTAATCGTATAACGTAATTAGGAGACTGGTTGCACACACACACACACACACACACACACACACACACACACACACACACACACACTTTCCTCGATTCCTCCCCCTCCTCCATTCTTCTGTAAACGTCCTCGGAGGAGTCCAGACGTTTTCATTGGCCGCGGCGATGTGAGGAAGAGGAGGGAGGGAGGAGGAAGAGGAGGAGGAAGAGGAGGGAGGAGGAGGAGGAGAGACTGACGGACTGGCAAGAATTCCTCAGCGCTCCTCAGATTTCTTGAAAATCACGGACCTCCTGCTCGCCTCCCGTCCCGACAAACATCCAGACCAGCTCCGAGCGGAGTCGCCTTTTTATTATTATTATTATTATTATTACTACACAAAAACGGTAACGGAAAAATAGAAAAGTAGCAAGTTTCTCTCATGAACTGATGTGGAAACGGACGGAAATGTGAAACTAAACCTTCATGTTACTTTTTCTTTTTTTTTTTCTTTATGTCCAGATGTCGAGAAGCGCCGCTGTGCTCCTGCTGCTTGCGGCGGCTGTGTGCAACGCGGAGGTAAGTTTAAGGTTTGATTTCTTCACCGTGAAACAAAAGAATCATTCATATGTGAGCTTTAAACTAATGTAAAACCTTAAATCTGTGTGTGTGTGCGTGTGTGTGCGGGTTATCATGAACACAGCTGCTTTGTTCACACGCGATGTAGAAAACATCTGGAAAAGGGTCTGAGTCACTCTTATTATCCGACACAACACGGTGCTGTGGTGAAAACTACACATTTACAGCTTTTTTTTAACACTGCACCGAGCCTTTGGGTTGTTATACTATTTATCTTCTCAAGGAGAAGCAATTATGGTGTTATTGTTTGCAATTATGAGCTTCTTTGTGGAGACAATCAGGCTCATAGTTGAACTAAATTGCCTCTGGGACAGTTTCTTTCATAGGGACATCATTTTAAATCCTAAAATAGGCATGTAGGCATTTTTCCTTTGGATGTAATCTGCAACAACCACTCACATCTTGCATCCTGCTGGACCACACACACACACATAAATACTCCACCTAGTGTTTTTTTTTTTTTTTTGTGTGTGTGGAGTTGTGAAGTTAACAGACGCCCAAAGTGACAAACAGCTGTGAAAAGAAAAGAGTTTGTTTGTGTGTATCCCACAAAACCCTGCTCGCACCCTCATCATCAATATTGTTGGATGCTTTGGGTGCAAAATGCTCCGCCGACTGGCAGCTGCTCTAATGGCGTGCAAACACCGTGTTTGGGTGGTCAAGTCAAGAGAGCGTGGGTGTTTGTCTGTGTACTCAGAGGTTGTGAGAATACACACCTTATGGGTCTCGCACTGTGACGCTAAGTGGCTCAACCTCTGAGTAAACACAGAGATAATGTGCTGTTGGGTTAGCCGTCCTGATGGCGCAGAGAGGTGACCACCACCTCCAATCTTCTCCTCCAACTCGAAGCTGTAAGAAATAGCCGTAAGGAATAGAAACACACACAAGCACACACACACCAGGTGGTGGTTGATGGCTTTATACCCTTCACCGGAGGCAGCTGTTGAACACCTGGCTCTGTGTCGACTCCTCTGTTGACCCGCACAACAGTTGCAGGCTGAAGAAGAAATAGCTGCAGCCTAATTAGAGGATAGATTTTTCAAACACTCGCAGCTACGGCAAATGTGAAACACAAGATAAACCAATTGTCCGCCGCCTGGTGTATCTTTATGGCTTCATGCAGATGGCCATTAGCGTCTGGGCCGCCACAAACATTACTCATCGGTCTGACATGTAGCCTCCCCGCTCCCTTTCCCCGCTGACCTTCCACTGCTGTCCCTACCTTTACCCGAGGGCTGGAAAATGTGCCATTGTGTGCGCCATTATTGGATTCAAGGCCGTGATCTGTGAGGTATGGCATGGTGAAGAGAGAGCACACAGCGATGTCTGTTGAGTGTACCCACCAAGTTAATGGGGAGGCATTAGAAAGGCATCTATTCTCCAAAGGTAATTACCCTGATAATATATGGCCTGTTGACTGGCCGTGGGAAGGATCTGAATTGGCATTCCAGTGTGCTGTCTGAAGGAGGTCAACAAGTTGGAGCGAAGCTATCACGGGAGTGGATCTGATGAGTATTTAGGTGATGTTTAAGTGTTAGGTTTACTGTATACACAGCGTGAAAGAGCTGGAAAGACTCATGAAAGATTCTTTGTGTGCGTTTCAACTCCGGCATGAGCGCAGGGTATTAAAAAATGGACCCTAACTCTTGATTTATTATAAAGGACAATGCCTGTGTGCTTCCTGAGGTGAGAAATTGCAGCGTTTGAAGACAAGCAGCTCAGAGATGTAGTGTGACAGGGCGGCAGGGGTCGAGACTCAAGTGGTGAAAAACTGTGTGTGTGTGTGTCTGCAGGCCCGGAAACAAGATATGCATCTTATGGATAAAACGTTGGAGTCTTACTCAAACGCACCGGGTAGCTTGGTATGCAAAGGAGGTCAAGATGCAGGCGTAGTGAAAGTCATAAGAGTTTGCAGCCTTGAGGGACATGTACGCGCACACACACACACTTGCATATAAACAGAGAAAGAGAGAGAGGAGGGGAGTGTTTATATTTCTGTTTTTATGGCATGCAGGGTTATTGTGTTATCCTGCATCATCCGCTGTGACAGGGTGGAATGACACAGTGGTTAATTCAGTTATCTGCACTGGCTCTGGATCTTGTAAAATACAGACGTCAAGAGGAAGTGAGCCCAGCAAGGCCACCAGAAAAGCTCTTCCTCTCCTCTTGAAAGTCCAAGAGTTGAGAGGATAAAGAAGAAAGGTTTAAGGCAAGAAGAAGAAGAAGAAGAAGAAGCCGGTTCCCTTGTTGATGCCCCGGATCTGGAGCAGACTCTGATTGAGCCACAGCCTCTCAGGCACCCTGCCATGTTGCCATGTTGATGCCTGTTCTCTCTCATCCAAGGTGGGCTAAAAATATCTGCCCAGGTGTAGGGAACATGAGGGGACGCTGTGTCCTCTGCCTGTATCAGCCTGCTCTAATTACTGTAGCCCAACATCCAGTCATGGATCCTGCGCAGGGATTGTGGAGGACGGTGAGATAGAGTGATGTAAAACAGAGAGGAGACGGAGCCACAGTCATGCAATTATAGCAGGGAAGATTGGGGGGTGAGGTAAGACTTGGCTGTGTAGTGAAGGGTTAGGAGGAGGTGTGTGTGTGTGTGTGTGTTGTGTTGTGTTTCATGTCCCTGCAGTGTGTTCTCATCACTCTTGGCTTGGCATAAAAGGAATCCTCATTTAGCTTACCAGCTGTACTGTGTCTTATCATTATCGTCACCGTGCACTCAAAGGCTCGACACACATGAATTAACACGCACGCCGAAACGACAAAGAGCAGCACTAAAGTCTTCTCAAAGGGCTTGTGAGTTAGAGATAATGAGTACCACACATACCAGCTCACTCATGCACGCCGAAAGTTAAACGTATGTCGAGGTGGCGAGGCTTTAATTCCAGTTTCGCTCGGGAGAAAAGGTCTCAGCGATGTCTCCTGAATGCAGGTTATAAAGGGTGACTATCTCCCCTTTTGTTTCCTCTTTATGTTCACAGTCAAAGGCAATAAATCAGCATCATTAGTGTGACATTTTATGAAATTGTTTGAATTCCAAGGACGCTAGGTTTTGCTTCCGTTCAACAAAGCCTCAACAGTTTCCTGATAAGATAAATTGACAAAAGAAAAAAAAAAAGCTCATCCTGCAGCCTATCATGGACTTTATTTAGTGATCGGAGCTGACTCAGACGAGTTATTATAGTTGTTTTAGTGAGTAATGAAGTACGAGAAGGTGTATAAAAAGATATAAAGCTTAACATCCTGACGTGAATGTGCGATCAACGATTATCATCAATAGATGCTGAATTTAGAGACAAACTAAATGTTTTCATCATTAATGATCCTCCGGATTAGTTGTTTGATTAATTGATAAATCTTTTTGTCCAAAAATATTTTAAAAAATGTTTAAAAAATGGTTCATTACTCTCTTACAGCTAACGGTTGTGTTTCCAGAAAGTAGGAAATCAAAGTAACAAACCTTCACGCTTGAGAAAACTGGAGCTGGGAAATGTTTGGCATTTTCATTTTATAATGAATTAATTGTTTTAGCTCTAAATGAATCCTGACTTGAACCAAGTATGAGGGAAATCTTGTAGGTTTTCTGCAAATTATCAAGAACAAAGACAACAAACATGCCAAGCTGGTCTGCTTTAGATAAAGTTCTATGGGTGTATCATCACGGCAACACTGTGCATTCGACGTGATAAAAGGTTGTGGTCACAGAGCAGATTTTAGCGCACACACTAAACACATCCTGCGAGTCTGTAAATGGGCCTTTTTTTTTTTCCCTTCTGCAAACAAATGTTCCAGCCGTTAGCCCCAATACTGGCCTCAAAGAATGAGCAGAGAAGAGAGAGGGCAGGGAATCTGCTCATTCCCCTGGCCTGAGCCTAACATGGGCCCTCCCTGGCTTCCTCTCTCCCCCCCCCCTTACTTTTCCTGGCAATGGAAAAATGCCCAGAACAGAGCAGGGGTGGGAGAGAGGGGAGAGGAAGGTGGCAAAGTGGATGGAGAGAGAAGGAGAGAGAAAGCTTTAGGGGGGGAAATTATTCGATCAAGAAGAAGAGAGAGGACACATATGTTGAAAGACAAAATCTGTACTTTGTGTAGAAAAGGACAGGATGGATAAAAGTGGGATAGTTCTGTATGGGAGTGACGTGGATCAGGCAGTGGGGACACTTTTGTCCCAGCAGTGTGTCAACAGGGTGCTCAGGGAAGGGAGCCCAGGGCGGTGCTGTGTTCATACCATTTTATGTTTACTGGTGACGTTTTAACTGCTAGCAGATGTGGCTCTGCCCAGGCCGTGACTTATTTCCTGCCTTTCTTCAATCTCTCACCTTCTCTGTCTCTTTATAACTTTCTCTGTTTTGTTTTTTTTTTCCTCGCTCGCTCGTTTTTCTCTTTGTCTGTCAATTGTTTCTTCTTCTTGTTGTTTCGTACGGGGTGTAGTTGTTACATTTCAGGCCCTGTGGGTGTAAAATAAGAGAGGCTGCAGACTGGGGTGACATCATCCTGTCCGTTGGTGCATTCCTTTTACACTGAATAAGAAACAGAAGAGTAGTGAGAAGAATAACAGGCGGATCAGTGTAAGCTGGTTACTAAAGGACCTTTTGTTTCTGCAGGTTTTAATCTCCGACCTGGCCCCTGAGAGAGTGTTTGAGACCACCCGTAGAGCTCATATCTTTATAACAGCCTCAAATTAGTCTTACTTTGGCCTCATTATTCCAAGGACACATCCTCCTGCCAGTTCCATTATTAACCCATTCTCATAGAAATCCATGAAATACTAACCAGGCGTCGCGGCTCAAACGAAGCGCATCAGCAGATTGTGTCATATCGGTGATTTAATGTGTTTCTCGAGGCTTCACTGTACGTCTGTTCTCAAGAGGCCGTGAAGTGCAGGAGAAGTGAGACCGGACCTGATTCGATATGTATGAAGATACAGTTTCAAAAAGAAAGGAACAAAATGGAGGCACTTTAATTATTGAGGGCAAATGCTACAGCTTTAGTAATGATTCAAAGCCACAGCTTGATGATAGTGTGTTATGTTTCTCCCATGTGATATAAATTCCTTAAAGGCGGAAACTGGTTCACAGTTAGCGTACAGTGTTTGGAGTAAGAGCGGTTCTCATTCTTCCTTGGCTGCGCTCCACTTGTCTTCTGGTAAGGCCTGGTTAGAGAAGGGAAAGAGGGGACGCGAGAGGGACAGAAGGAGACGGGCTGCTCGGTTTGTGTCCTTTTCACTCCTGGCATGAAAAGCTGACAAGCGTTGGACAAACCAGAGCTGGAGAGACAACACGAGGCGGGGAGGAAGCGGGAAATGCTGGAGAGAGGCGGAGAGCAAGGGGGCAACTCTCTGACCTAAATACTGAGGAGATTTTGGCTCAAGATGAACTCTGTCAGACCCCAGCTGAGTCACAACATAGCTCAGAATGTAACCCCCTCACCTTGTATACCTCCTGATTATGTCTCTCTTGTCTGCATCCCTCACCTTCACCTCTTTTCCCCCCCCCTTCATTATTTCACCTCGATGTAATTAGAAGCATGCTCGTGAAACGCTGTGTTGCATTTTGAGGTTGTGAGGGGCGAAGTCGCCTTGCTGTGTGCGCATTTGTCTGTCCATCTGTCAGTCTGAGACTCTCTGCAGTGGAGAACATGACGGAGGGAATGGAGTCACCGTAAGAAACAAACAATATTAGCATTCTGCTTTCACACACCCTACAGAATATATACATATATATATATACAGTTTATATATATACTCTGGAGGAAATGCAAGTAACTCACTGAGACTGTTGAACATTGTGGGAAACATGCCAAGAGTTAGACACGGCACGACAGTAGCCGGTTAGTTTAGCTTAGCGTAAACAGGCTGGAAACAGCTTGTTAACAAAATCCACAAGAATTCCCGTCTTTAAGTTTCACTAAATCTGCAAAAAAAAAATGTTGTTATACATCTGTAGTGTTGTGAAGTAAATGTCCCTGATGTACAGTATGGCCCAAGACAACCATATGCAATACAATATTCAGTATTACAATGTAGTTTCAAACACAAAGTTTTAAGTTTTGCTGATTATAAATGCCAACTAAAAAGTCTAAATGGAGACAGATTGATGCCTTCAGGACACAGTTGGGAGCTTTAATGCCTGCCTCGACTCGACTGAGTCGTCTGTTCATGTCAGCATCATTGTTCTAGCTCCCTAACGAGATCTGAAATATAATTTCTTTGATGAATAACATAGAGTTTTTTTTGGTGGGGGAGGGGGGGGGTTAAGTTGCAGAATAAAACATCAGAGCAGTTTTTAAATTTTTGTAATCGTTTACCCTTTTTTTTTGTTTTTCTCGATTCAGGCAGTGTACTTTTCTAGTAATATGCAATTAAAACATGATTAATGGCTTCCATTCAGTTTTTTTAATTCGGATTTTTATATTTTGAGTCTGAGAATAAACTCGAGTCTCTTTTCTTTGGGTTGCTTAAGAACTGGAAATGTATACCAGAGGCCAAAATGAGCACCATAACTTGTCCATCTTCTTCTTGCACCCTTCCGGGATGTTTTTTTGTTTTGATATTTTAAGTTGTCAAAGAGCATTATATTTTATTCACATTAAAAACACTCACCAGGCTTACTTTACTCGAAGGGAGAGAGGAAAATATTTTATCTAGTGTTAATATCTCTCACAATGAGGTGGCAGCTCGCTCGGTACATTTAGCTACATCCAATAAATCCAATAACAACAGCCCTGCAACAAATCCTATCTTTATGGAGCTTATCGTGCCAAGTTAGTGTTGAAAGTGTGTTATAGAGAAGCTGAAGTGACGCAAGCTGAGTCACCTTTCACCTTTTTGTAATGCAGAGCGATTCAGTATAACCTCCACATTGAGCATAACGCTGAATCAACATCTCTCCCTCTCTCGCTTAAGAAAAACTCGATATGAAAAGGATTTAATGCCGGGTAGTTGTATTGGATTGCATTAAATGAAGCTCTGCATGCACAATAAACCAATCAAGCTGATTAAAACTGATATTGCTGTATAATTCATTAACAGAAAGGTTAAATTCGGTATTATTTTTGTTCAAGTTACTTCCATTATGTTGTTTGTCACCGGGGGCGCATCCAGGACAGGGTGCAAAACAGTCCATAGATCAGTGTTTTCCATGCTAATGAGGGACAGGGTGCATTGTGGGAACAGGATTCATGGCGGCTGTAAAGTGACACGCACAGGAGAGAAGCATTGATTGGCCTGCTGGAGATCAATGGAGCATCACCGATATACACACACATACTTACGTAGGCTCCATTACTCATGCTTCTGTGTGTATGGACAGATGCAGAAGGAGATGCAGATAGAAATGTGTTTTTCATGCGCTCGCGGTTGCAGATTTATCCTGGTTGGTGTTGCTGTACGGCCTGCGTCCTCATCAGCAGTGGAAAATGACTTTTTAATTTTTTAACTGAAGTGAGAATACATTGCCCTTTAACTCCAGTCCGCGTCGGCGTGAAGCAATTCAACACGTGGCAGGGGAGAAATTGACTTCGCAGCCCTGCCTCTCCTCTTGTATCTTCACCTGTTTCTTAATAATCAGACTCTCTGCACAGCCTCCTCCTCTTCTTCCTCTCTCTCTCTCTCTCTCTCTCTCTGCTCCTTCCTGACTTCCTGAGCTCTGCAAAGCTGGTCTCGGCTCACTGGCGAGCCTCTTGCAACCGTGAAAGGGTACGGGGCTGGGAACAAGACTAGACAGGGAGAATTTACAGTGGAGGAGAAGTAAAAGTACACTAGGTTTGAATTGAGAGGAAGCAAGCACCGAGGGGGTTTCGAGTAATAACGGATGGATTTTTTTATCTTAAATCTCTTAAATCTTTTAATCTTAAATATGATATATGATATATAATATAATTTTAACTTCCTGACGAAAAACAGAAACAGAAAAAAAGGGCAGGAGATGAGGGGAGATGAACTGTGAAATGTGCTCATACATGCAATCAGTTTTATGCTCGAGACGGCTTTCTGTATGAAGGGCTGTAGTCTGATGATTCACTGATTAAAGCTGTGATTGTTTAAATGGGAGTGAAGGAAAAGAAGGCAGCGTTTGTTGGCTGTAATGAAAAATTGATGTCATTTAACTAGGACACCCACAGCGGGTGTTGGTTTTTGTTTGTGCTGAGTTTGTACTTTTTTTTTTAATAATGTCTGCCCTGACGGTGATTGGGTTAATGAATGTGTTTACATGCACTCTAGTAGCACGCCAGTCTTGATGGGCTTTCTGGAGAATCATAGAGAATAAACACATCAGGGTGTCTGAAACCTGCATAAATATATATCTTAGTTTTGAGAAGCCTGAATGTGCTTGCTACTGCAGTGATAATACCTGTGATACTGCAGTGTTTAAAGGTCCAGCGTGTAGGATTTAGTGGCACCTGGCAGTGAAGTTTCAACCAAATGAATACTCTCCCACATCTCAACCTCTCTTTTCAAGCATGTAGGAAAAACTCTGGCTGTCAAATTGACATAACAAGCAAAAGGCCATATCTAGATCAGTGTTTGCAGGACCTGCTCTTTCTATAGATATAAAGTGCTCAACAAAAACACAGAAATCGTACACACTGGACCTTTAAACACAAATTTTCTGATCACTGAATGCCATGTCCAGGAGTTATAGTCGATAAAACAAAAAGATACAATGATAACCGATGTCATGGTGATTATCTACAAATGACATGAAAACCGGTGTGACATCTTGTTAATTACTGTTTCACCAGCTCTGAGACTTTTGGCACGTTTTACGGCTGTTCTAACGGTGGTTACATTAACATTAGTCAACAGCCTTATTGTGAATTCGGCATTAAACTGTAACTGTTACATTTTAGATTTTGTTGCCTCAGCTTGTTTAAAAAAATGAAGATGCATCACTAAAATAAGAGCTGGTTGGTGGTTCAGAAGCACGCCGAATTAAACACAGACTCAAAACACTGTTATTTCACCAGCTGTTGCGTGTGTGAGAGATGGTACTTTAGTTTTTTCAGCCGTTACTAAAATAAATAAACTGCTTCCTGTTTGGTGCTGAAGAAAGTGCAACTTCCTTCTGATAACATTTAACATGTTTGACTTTATCAGAACGTCAAGACAAGAAAAAAAGACTAATACTTCCACCAAAGACTGTCAACAGACTCTTATTTCACTGGTTGCATACATGATAAAAAGCAGCTAGCCCGTGGTAGCCTGCACAAATTAGCTACCGTGGAATTATTTTTATTGGCGGAGCCAAATAAATTATTAAATAAACAAACAAATCATAAACTGTTGTCACTTTTTACTGTAAACTAATAAATGACATTATCACACCGTGTCAATGTCCACGCTGTGATCAACATAATTAACCAGCTAAATCAAAGCTGTGCTGATATTCAGGATAACAGCACTCCCTCTTGTGCGATACTGCTTTATTATTTGCTTTCTTGCCAAGAGTTAGACGGGATCAGCTGAGATCTGAGAGCCAACGTATGCACCAGTAGCTAAGATTTAATACCTAACATCTGCAAATATGTCAGCCTGGTCAGTTTATTGGTTTAGTTCGAGGAACGAGAGGCCAGAAACAGTTTAGTCTGAATGTACACAGGGAACATTAATAACCAGTTTTCTCTAAGCTCCATGCAAATATTCAAAATTATGATCAGAACCAGCTTAACACTCCAAAACCAGGATAGTAGTGTATGTAGTGAGGCAATGGATGCTATATGCAGACATGATAAAGACAGCTCACTTCCCTTGTTTGTTGAAGGTTGTCGGGGTGACAGCCACACGTTGTTTTCTGCCCCTGTCAATCATAAAATCTCATTATGGGGCTTGGTTCCATTTGGCTTTTTTGATTGACACTTCTGTGATCTTACCACAACAGGAAGCCATGTACATGCTCTCACCATGGCAACAATCCACTTGAAACAGCTGAAAAAAAAAAAAAAAGAAAGAGAGCCCTGTGCCTCTGTGTTCATTAGCTAAATGTCAGGAATCCTCTGCTGGTTCTAGTCGGAGAGAGATGGACAGGCAGCGCTACGTTTATACCAGATTCAGTTAAGGAGCCCATCCATTATTCATGTTCTCATCGGAGGTTTCTACAGGTTTCAACAGGCTTCTAGCCCATCTGTGTCTAACAAACTGAATTGTCCAACATGCTCAAAGCCACAGGGACTGCTTTGAAGATTTTCCATGACCTCAACTTTGGAGTGCAAGTGTGTGTGTGTGTGTGTGTGTGTAAAATCGTGCATAGAAATGAGCTCTACAATCCCTCTCCTCTTACCACTTCAGGGGTTAAAGCTGCAACACTGCGATGCTTGCATGTGACTGACCCCTCCCAGCATCTTGTTATATTCTATCATTAGTGAGGTTTAGTCACAAGAATCCAGCTTTGTTTTAACCTACATACCAGAACCTAGACTCAAACACACACACACACACACACACACAGCAGCAGCTTTGGAAGCCAGCTCACGTGCACTCATACACAGAACGCCAACTTTTTTGTCTCGCTCTTACAGGAAACAGCGGCTTAAAGAGGAGGAGGGGAGTCTAGAGAAACAGGGAGGAGAGAAAGAAAGATTTCACAGAGTATGGGAATGGACCCAAAGGAAAACACAGCTCAGACTCCAGATGTGGAAACACCCTGAATACACACACACACACACACATATGTACACAAAGACACACAGATTGAGAAAGGAGGAGGTAATGAGGGTCATAAAGCAGCTCTTGGAGCTCCGCTTGGCATCTCGTGATTGGTTGGTCTGTAGCTCCAATGAACTCTTTTTTTTTCTTTTTCTTTTTTTCTGGCAAAGCCCACTGGCAATCTTCGACAACAAATCAACAAAAGATAAAGAAATAAAGACATGGAAGTGTCAACAAGAGAAAATGAGACTGAATAAATGTACCAGAACAGCAAAGTTTAACTGAGACAGAAACACTTGAAGCACAGGAAGGAGCAGTTCAGGGCTTGGTTGTAGTTTAATAAGGTCTCGCCTGTATGGTTCTCATTTTGTCTTCATCCTTCGCTCTAATAGCACACACACACACACACACACACACACGTACACAGATGATGCTGGCGTAAACATCGTAGCCGCAGCACTGTCTTGTTTAATCAGCGCTAAAAACATCAGCTTCTCTATTTCCTTCACCTCATTATTTTTCTAAGTGGGCTATGGTCAGCTGTCACTTCTCAAGTGTCTGAGTCTGGCATTTGTTGACATAGTAACTACTTGCAAACATAAGTGTGTCTCGAGAGACTTTAATAAAAGCGCAGGCAGTAAAAAATAAAGAACAGGGCTAAGGCGATAACTGGGAAGCGTAATAATCTGAATTGTGTCATTTTAACTTGTTAAAAATCTTAATCCAGATGTGAATCAAACTACACAGTGAAAGGTAATCTTGCAGTTTGAGAGCTAGCAGCCATTCTTGGAGAATATCTAAATCACGCCCCAAGAGTGTTAGGACTAGTGTGCAAGGATGAAATGTGAACAATTTCAAGTGAGTCAGACTCACGACCACAAAGTTATATTTGTTATGTTGGTGAGGTAGCGCCACCAAGAGGGAGGGAGTGTCATTAAACTTTGCAGGCTGGTTCGGTGTTGAAACGTGCACATGTTTAAGTTTAAGTTTAAGAAGCAGTTTATGTTAAATAGGCCACACTAAAAGTTGAATTTGAGGTTATTCAAACTTGTTATGTACCAAGTGAGCTGAAGTTTAGAAGAAATCTGTAGTTGGTGCAAAATGTGTTGACAAAAAAGCAATTTTATATTTCACAGTTGAGGAGTTAGAAGAGAAAATATCATTAAATGGCAACAGAAAACTAGGCCAGTCATTCATCCTCTGCCCTTGGCGTTACTCTCCACTAACTTTCTTTGAATTCTGTGAAGTAGTTTTTGAGATATCTCGCTGGCCAGCAAACAAAAGTGATAAATCAGTGCAGCCTTATTTTGGATGTCATCAGGGGAGTCTATTCTGTCAGTGCAGTGAAGAAGTGTCTAGGTCAAGATGGTCAAGTTTGATTGAATGTGACAGTATAATCCTCGTGATTTGGATCCCGTAGAGAATTTGTGTTTTAAAACTCTTAAATGTGCATCTTAATAGGGAAACAGCGCCGCCCTGTGTGAAGAAAAGTATTGATAAAGTTTCCAACGTGTTTCCTGTCTTTCAGGAGCTGCAGAGCAAGAGCAAAGTGTGTGCCAATGTGTTCTGCGGGGCCGGCAGGGAGTGTGCCGTTACCGAGAAGGGGGAGCCCAGCTGTCTTTGTATAGAGGTGAGTGCTGGCTCTGCAGAGACCACGTGACGCTTACTTCCACACACAGAAAAAGGAGCAGCAATGTAAAGAAATAATACAAAAATGAACAATTCTGTCTTCTGCCCCTCTCTCTCTCTTTCCAGAGCTGTAAGCCCCACAAGAGGTCAGTGTGTGGCAGCAACGCTAAGACGTACAGGAATCACTGTGAGCTCCACAGGGATGCTTGTCTGACTGGCTTGAAGATCCAGGTGGCTCATGATGGACACTGCCAGGGTATGAGCAGCAACACAAGATGTAGCAATCTCACCACAGGATCTATTAGTTGCTGTTTTGGAGCTTCCATTTGTATCATTTGTATCTTGAATTATAGATGTTAATGTGAATATTTTAAAGTCTGTGCAGATTTCTTCCAAAATACATGAAATATGTTGGAAAAACTTTGAACAATATATTACTGAAATGTGGAGTTAGAGATTTTTCACCAGTTTTCGGTCCAGGATTTTGTGGGCGGTCCTAAAGGGTGGCTTGATGACACGCTGAGGCCACCCTGAGCATACCTCTGCTCCCCTTGCAGAGAGAGAGAGAGATTCATTTATCTCGCTCGGAGTGTCTCAAAGTTAGTCATGTCATTTTATGAACTCATCTGACACGTTTCGGTCACTTGACTTCAGTCAGAATTGCTGCTTCAGCGCATTCAGCGGACACGCCCCCACAGTCCTGGAGCTGAGAGTACTGCTCATTTTTACATGATTTTGACACCTAATTTCATAAACTTGTCGATATTTTTAATCATTTAATTTTTTGGATGGCTAATAACACTTTCTTCTTTAGTCTGACAAACTCAGAACACATATTTATTCTTAGTTTACACAGACTTTAATGAGTGGCTATAAACTGATATCTAAAGTTCCTTCTTCGTCTACCTAAAGATGTTTCCAAGATCACTTCTACAATCCCAGTATAGTACACCTCCAAATGTGGTTAAGATTATGAATAATATTATCATTAATAATTAATAAGGTGTTCTTATCAGGGGCAATAAAGCATTTTGATCAGGGGTATTTTGGTGCCAGATCAGTACAAGGTTGTAGACTAGATAACCTCCCTTAGAAACTACAATTATATATATTTTACATGTTTTACACCGTGATGCTTGCTATGTTCCTGTAGTTACTGTGTCTACACAAACACAAGTGACAACAACATTTTATTGGTTAGCATAAAGTAGGGATGCAGCAATCAAAGTTTTTCTCTCCTGAGACCGACAACACAGAATGTCTGCCGATATGAAGCACCGATCCAGAATCAATGCTCCTTTGTTTTTATATTTCAAAATGCTTCGCTGCAGGGAACTCAATTGAATAATTTAAAATGTATAGATAATACGACAGCAGGGCCTGCAGTGGCATTAAAAACTGATATGGGCTTGAGTTAATGTAACTGGCAGCGGAAACAATGACCTTTTTAGTGCTGCTGACCAAGAAATTGTATTTACTGTAGATGGCTCAGTATAATAAGGTCAGGATTGACACTAATACCAATCTGCCGTGTCAGATTGGTGCATTCCTATTTCTAAGTGTTTTGTTGTGGGCAGTCAGGTGTCAAGTACAGGCTGGAAGCTCAAATATTACAGCTATTAGAGCTGCTGCTTGGTTATTTCAGCATTGGCTAAATAAGGGCAGAGAGCGCTCAGGTTTATGATCCCAACATGGCCTTTTAATGACCCTCAATTATAACGCATCAGACCACACGTTGTTAAATATTATATATGTGAGGATGTGTGTGGATGGCATTGGGTTCACCTGACAAGAAGGTGTCACGTGGCGCAAGTGCTGATAATACAGCATATATCTAATTGAGCAGGTTAGTGTGTGACCTCTGATGGAAAAAACTGATGGAGGTGATATGATACTGTGTGTATATGAGTTGATTGTGTTGATCGTCAGCCATAAAAGGGCCAACCACGCTCCCGGCCTTGATTTATTTATTAATGCATCTAATTTTATTGCCTTATCTTGAGTGAACTTCACCTCAGCTGTACTTCTCACACTTGGTGATGTCGCACTCTTTGTGTCTCCGCTGGGCAGAGAAAATATTCACGTCACACCGTCCTGTTTTACAGCCCTTTGGCCAAGTGTTCAAGGATAGCCAAGTTTATTTCTATTTATCTGAATCAGGTCAACGCTGTGCAATTGATTTTTTAGTTTTTTGCCTCAAATGTTTGTATTCTCTCTCTCTCTCTCTTTTTTAAAATCACCTTTAGAGAGGAAAACAGAGCAGGCAGCTGCCAGCCCAGGTGAGTTTGTGTCTGTGTGCTTGTTTTGCATATTTAAATTATGTTTAAAGACTTTTTGTACAATCTTAGTGACATAAGAAGTTCGCTTTAAACTGTGTAAATTCAATGTTTGGATTTAGATCTTGGTTCCCAGATGGGTTAAGCTGAGATCTGTCTGTGCAATAACTGTATTTTATAGTCTAATAGAAAGAACATGGAAACACTGACGTATGCACAAAGGGCAGGGGTCACTCGTGGAATAGCTTGTGAGATAGATTGATAGATTGTATCCTTTGGACTGCTGACCTATGGAAATGTTCCCATCCCTGTAGTGGTATGCTACGCTGCTGACCGCAATGAACTGAGGAGTCGCGTGATCCAGTGGCTGCAGACTGAGGTCGTCCCAGACGGCTGGTTTGTCAAGGGATCCAACTTCTCTGACATCCTGCTCAAATACTTCAAGGTGGGCTTCTTTTCTGTAACGGGCTGCAGAAAGACAGAATAAAGTCTAAATCAATGCACACAGTTGCTCCAACAACATTCTTATTTTTACAGAATACCCAAGTTCATTTATCTGTGTGGGCCTCCTCCAAACACCCCTGATCTTTAAAGCCGCTGCAGGCTGTGTCTAATTATTCATGTGACAGATACTTCAAGCATGTCAGCTGATGGTTATAATTGAGTTTAATGAGGGTATCTGTCCTGCAGAGGAGGACCCCTGCCACTCAATGGGCTGACATGAATGACGTTAAAGCAGAGGAGCAGATGGTTCTTTGAACAAATTGTTTAGGCAGCCAGTATTTATTTGTCTGCTCTTTCTAATCATAAAAAATGCAGCACATTTTTAGAGCGCCCTTACCGCTAACATGAATATCTTTAGTGCAGCTTGTCTTCCACAAAAACACCACATGGGGTAATGGGATATAGATTAACAAGCAGCTCTGATTAATTCAAGACGAGCATTCATATTGAGATGTATGTCTAAAATTACTGCATAAATAGAATTTTTCATGCTCCTACACACATTTCTGCTTCAGCTCCATTTTCACACCTCACGAAATAAGCACATGCTGTCAGCAGTACTTGATGTGCTTATGTCAAATTGAAATCACTTAACAACAGAGTCACAGAAGGTTTTGTCATGGCAACTGGCGCGCTCCTGGTATATTTTGTGGCTGTACTTGTAAATTTACTGACAGGTTAATCTGACCTGTCTATCAGAAACGCCAATGATTTCTTTCAGAGTAATATTTCCAGCACACACACACACACACACACACACATGACACGTCTATTTTATTTTCTATCTGCAGTCGTATGACAACGGCGATTCTCAGCTGGATTCCTCCGAGCTGCTCAAATTCATCCAGCAAAACGAGTCAGTTGTGGAGCTGCAGTCCTACGCAGACCAGGAGAGCAACAAGCTGCTCAGGTCAGTGTGTTTGTATGATTTGGATTTGTCTAGCCTTCCCTTTGCTTCCATGGCAATGCTTGCACATACAGATTCATATCAGTGTGCTTCAGTGCTATTTTAAGCTACATAGTGTCTCACTGAACCTTATCTAGCCAGTGCAAACTTTACTGAAGGCCTCCTGTGGGGGGGGGTCGCGTTGGCATAACTAACTGTGCTCTGTGGAATAAGACACATGAAACTAATTAACTTTTAGTCTGTGCGCTTCTTTTTCTCCGTCAGCTCATAATTATTGTTTGTATGTTTGTTCGTGCTTCCCAGGAGCCTGTGTGTCGATGCCCTCATTGAGCTGTCTGATGAGAACGCAGACTGGAAGCTGAGCTTTGATGAGTTCCTCAACTGCCTGAAGCCTGGCTTCAATCCACCAGAGAAGAGTGAGTTTAAAAGCGTCGACTGACGTAATGTAACATAAAGTAACACACAGTAGATAAAGTATATGGATGCATTGAAATGAACTCCTGGCACCTAGCAATCTGTGGCAATCAGATTGCCGCTCTGTGCTGAGTTTTGTGGCAGCTGTTTTAGTATTCTGTTGTATATCTAGGATAAGGTTCACAGGAAATGGAGGGAAAACATTGACTACAGAGCACTGAACCCTTCACCAGACTCAAGGACACACACAGACTCATATGCAGGGGTTGTGTATTTGTGTTTAGAAATTCCAGGTTTATCCAGATTTATCACACACACAGCGATCCTTTGGATCATGGAAATCATGACTTTAAAGCATGGACTGTTTAATGACGCACACATCTTTCTTTAAGTTTTGGAGATGTCTTGAATTCATTATTCTTTTTCAGTCCCTGACGCACACACGTGCTTCACAAGCTCTGCTTAGCGTGGATTTAGAGAAATTTGCTGACTTTCATTAGTAAGCTGAAACTAGCCAAAGGCATGTGACTTTAAAATTATGACGCTGGGTGAGTAATGTGGCCTTTTGAAATGCTGACAAGTCTTGGTCACCTAAATTTATTACAGGGCGATGCTCTTTTTCTTTATCATTCTGCTGTGGTCTATTATCTGTGGTCTTGGCTGAGTAGCCTTTCATGTGTCTTTCTGCAGAATGTGCCTTGGAGGATGAGACATATGAGGACGGAGCAGAGACCCAGGTGGAGTGTAACCGCTGTGTGTGTGCATGCGGCAACTGGGTCTGCACTGCTATGACCTGCACTGGTAAGTTTACATTTTTGTGGTTTATTCTTTTGATTGTTTTTAATCAGCTTGAACATTTTTTAATGTTTTGTTTTGTCTCCGTTCAGATAAAACAGCAGCTGTGGACGAGGTAACAGATGCTGGAGCAGAGATGACTGAGGAGGAGTGGAATCTCCGTGTGGCTGAGCTCAACAAGCACCAGGTCTGTCTGAAAACGCCTGTAAACAATAAAAACATGGAGCATAATCAATCATATGAATGGGAGGTTCATCCCAGAACAGGACAAATCACCTGGGCATACTCTCAACTTTTAAAGCATATTTCAAACTGCTCATAAGACTCCACTCGGCTATAGGGTCCATTAAATATCACGGACATGAGCCAAAGGGTCTGCTTTAGATTTCTTCAGGACATAACCTTGATTACTTGCAATGTTTTTGTTTGGAGTTTTTTTTTTTTTTTGGACACCGAGACTTTAAAATCAAACTGCTCAGCCAGCACAAAACAATCCACAGAGGACTTGGTAGGTGTAAATTTTTATGTTACTGTGTACCAACCTAACACAGCCCGCTGAGCCAGGGTATCAGCAGCTTTATGACTCCTGGCTCGAAAAGTGAAACAATAAATCAAAAGCAGTGAAATAAAGAAATGTTTTCTAAATTAGATCAATAAAACTATGAAATAGGCATCGATATGAAAGAGACGGCAGATGGTGGAGAAAAAAAAGAGCCATATGATCACCAACATTTTCTTTTTTATTATATTCATTATGACTGTTGAAGGGGAGGGATTTTGTGTGGATGATTCAGAATCATTAACTTATATAGTTATTCCTAAGAGTGAACGTCAAGTAGCCCACTATACACTGCGGGAATTAAGAGATACGGCATTAACTGTCAGTCTTAAAGACTATTTTTACACATCAAAGGCCGTTTGCAGGTCTTAGGGAATACTACTGCATTGGTGGCTCCAAAGGGAGCCGTGCTGCATGACAAACTGCCTCAACTGATGTCACTTGAGTCAGCATCAGTTGGGGTCTAAGACTACAAATCTGAAAATAAAATTGGAGTCAGAAAGAAGTGAGCTTCCTCATCTCGGCTTGTGGATAGCGGCTTGATGCTACATAGCAGCTACTAGCAAAACAAAAGCAAATCCCAGGCTGAATTGTCTGCAGTTGAGTTGCATTGTGGGTAATGTAGGCACCAAATTTTGACAAGGAGAATGCATGGATTAAAACAGGACACTATCTCTGGTTCTAGCTTCTGCCATGCCAGACAAATAAAAATGTATCAGCATCACATTATAACATGGAACATATTACGTTAAAATGTGATAATTTATATTGTTATGATGTGAAAAGTTTCACGTTATAACGTGATAAGTTGTGCTCGGGTGGAGGGGGTGGAAGTGGACCCGTGGAGACTTTGATGTCTCTCCAGCTGATCAATGAGAGACAGTGCTACCTCCAGCAGGACAGACTGAGTTTTCCAGCTATACAGCCCCATGCGTTTTAAAATCCTGTGTGCATATTTATCACAATATAATCCACTGTGCTCAGTAACAACAGAATCTTGACATGTCTCAATCCAAGCATGAAGTACAACTTAATTTAAGTCATGTAAATGAGCCATATTTTTCAGTTTATCCACTCTCAGCACACCTTTCCTCACTCAAACAAGACTTTAACGTTATTACAACATACAAATTTATGACGTTTTAACGTGAAATGTTTCACTTTGTAACGTGGAACTGGTACATTTTTATTTCTCTGTTGTGGCAGTAATATACTTTGGTACAACGTATTAGAGGAGCACAAATCAGTGAAGTACTACTTTTAATTACATAACCTATTATGAGGTAGAACATGGATAGAAACATTTGGCTCCAGACATATCTAACAAATGCTTTGTATCACTGTCTGTTCACTTAGAACATAAGGGAATGCTTATGTATGTGTGTTGAGGCTCACAAGGTAACTAGGGCTCTGGCTTGAGGCCAGGGCTGAGTCAGCAAGGTCATGTACTCTGTACTCCAGAAGGGGCAGCTTATAATGCCACTGTAAACAAATGTGGCTCTATGGGTACACGTTTGGTGTGACCAGCTGCAAGCTGAATTCAGGGCATTGCTTCAAAATTTTGCTTTCAATAGATAAAGAAAGCTAGTGATAAGCATCACTTCCAGAAATGTTAAGAAGCTTTGAGATGCTTACTCACATCATTATTTATTCATTTCAATGCAGGAAACAGTCGAGAAGATGAAGAGCAGCACAAAGGAGGCCTAAACAAGGACTCAATGAAGGAGAGGACGCACGTCATCAACCTTCCTCCATACTTGATTTACCTTGCGGCCATGTGTTGTTACTAAACTGACTTTTTCATGTTTCTCTGCTATGTTAAATATTCTACTTTTTTTTTTTTGACATTGTTTAAGTGTTTGTGTTGATGTTTGTTAGATTCAGGGGCAATCGAAGAGTATTATAAGATTGCCTCCTGTTCAGTACTGTCATATTTGATTGTATTACTGCGCCTCTACGCTAGCCCTGGGGCTATTTTTACTACAATCCTTATATTTTTACAGTTAGTATGGAGAAAAAAAAAAGTTGTCACTGTTTTGGAATATGGAAGTTTGAGAAGGTAGAAGAGAAATCCAGCTGTTGAAATGAGGAAGCTACAGAGAAAGCTTACCACACGACACCTAGTGCGGCATGTTTCTCCACATCCTGAGAAGTTTTTACAGTCAACAAGTAGGAGAAGCTGGAACAAGAGGGTAAAGCTACTAGTGATTTTGTTGCCATTTAGAACTGCCATAGTAGGCCACTACTTGACCAATGCACTTCTCTTTCTTTCTCTCAAGCTTTCTTAGGCTTTAGTTTATCGGAAGCCTGAACATTGTTTATATCTTACTGCTAAAGTAATACTTTTGCTGCAAAAAAAAAAAAAAAAGCATTTGCTTCTGTGTACAGTATGTTATTGGCTTGTTCGACCTTGTTCCCGTGATATGCTCAGCCGAGTCTCTCCGGTGTTTTTTTTTTTCAGTTTCAACATTTCTCTGTCTGTGACAAACACATAGTGGTCCATCTTTTCAGCATGGCACAGCACAACTGTACCAAGGCGAGACTTGTGATCTGAATATAGCATGGTGAATACTGAAACCAAAGTCTTGATGTTTGAATGATGTAAAAAAAAAAAAATCTCTCCAGGTAAAACATTACTCTGGACCCAGCAACAACACTATACCTGTGCTTACAAAATCACTCTAACAGAAGGACTAGCCTCACTGTCAGCTAAAGTAGCTTAGACGCATCGATAACTGGGTGCATTTTAAGTGTGTGTGTACGTGTGTGTCTGTGTGTGTGTGTGCTATGGGAGTGCGATGCTGAGAGTAGTTTGGTTTGTTAAATGTGTTTATTTGTTAAAAATCCTGTATCTAAATTGGGAGATTTGACAATAAAATATCAGTGCCTTAGACCTGCAAACAGTATAGGTCTCTACCTTTGCCTGCTATTATGCCTATGTGGCATAGCAAGAATGAGTGTGCTTTGCTGAATTTTAGCAGTAAACTAGTGCTTTGTGACTCTATCCCTGATACATGTCTGTGTGAAAGTTGCATTACTAGGTTCAGGCTAAATCTTTATATTCCACTAAAAGTGCAGAGACTGTAAGGAATATGTATGTATGCCAATAAAGCCCATACACCACAACACAGCTTTGTCACTTTGTACTTGTGTGTATGCTTTTATCTGTCACATTTCACATACTGTGAGTAAAAAGAAAAAAAGAACATTTCTATTGGGGAATTATAGACCTGTCAGTGTGAATAAGAAAGTGTTACATAAAGCTACTCTGTCCTCTGTTGGACTCTCTCCTTTGGGTGTAGTTCTGAATCCAATATTATGTTTTTGAATTGCCCATGAGGCACTACATGCTGAAGTAGAGTATATCGAGTACATTTCACTTATATTCCCTTACTTTTAACAGATATTTCTTTGCAGTGATCACTGGACGTTCTGATATCGTCACTTTGGACTCCTCTGCTGAACACTGTGACTTTCATTCATTGTCTACAGCCTAATTTAATTGTATTTTTTTTATAAATAGCTCTATTTGTAGTTCTATTTCTTATTTCTATAAAAAAAAATTCTATTTTTACTTTTATATAGTTCTATATTTGTAAAGATCTTAGCACATGTTTGAATTCTTCTTTGCATGTGTCAAATTTCTATGCACATATTTAAATTCTTAACACAGGTTTAATTTAAATGCAGATTTATCTATATCCAATTATAATTGTACTTATTTAATTATATTTAGATAATTGTTGAACTAGCCTTTAATGTGAGGCGCTTTGAAGTTTTATTTTGAAAAGTAAAAATACTTAGTAAGGGTAATGCAAGAGCCAGTGGTACGATATTTGATATCTATCTAAAAATAAAGAAGTAAATATAAGAAGAAGACGAAGAAGGTAGCCAGGCATCATTCTGTGACTATTATTTTTGTTCATATTAGGACACCTCAGAGTGCATTATCGACTTTATACCAGTTTGAATGATTGTTATTCATATTGTAGTCTGTTGTAACCTGTGCTTTATTTCAGTTAAGTGGCACAGAGCATGCATTTGCAATGCTTTGTCATGTAAGTCTTGTCGTTTTAATAGTCACAATTGATCTTAAATGTGATGTCTTTATTCCACAATCTTAGTCCACATTTAACTAGTAACTACAGCAGTCAGAATCAGTTCTCCAAAACTGCCCACGTACAGTATCACTTCCTTCCTCATCGAATTTGGGCGAAATGTCATGAAGTAAAACGAACAAAATAGAGCTGTGACAGCCGTATGAATAGATCTGAATACAGTGAGAGAAACCCAATTATTTCACATTCTATGCACGTCTAAGTCAGCAGAGTATTGCATAATGTAACAGAGGAGGGGTGTTGCATAATGGCAGACCGTGCTGGGCATCTGTCATGATGAATCATCGGATACCATTCACGTGTTGTTGCAAGACTCAAAAACGTAATCACCGAAATTACACACATAGTGATGTTGCGTGTCGCCATAAAATGTCAATAAAGTGCATTAAACCCACAAATCTTTTTAATACCTTTGTGATATGACAGATTGTGATATCAGCCAATCAGCGGGTGCGTGGGCGGGGTTTGGCTCAGGAATTAGCCAATCCCTGAACACGAATGGAAATATCTCGCTCAAAGAACGGCTGCATTGTAGGACTTAGACACTGCATTCAATGTAGTGATATGTAACGTTAGCTACAGTAGCGTGTCCTCAATACTAAATTAGTGACCTAGATTTCGTACTCAGAGATGTGGTTAAATGTTTCAGGCGAGTGTGTAGAAATCTTTCCCTTCTCCCTGTCGAAGGTAGACAGGTCCTGGAGCTAACTCGCGGTTTACGGGGGCGTTCAGCCTACAGCAAAAAAAAAAAAAAACTTCTACAAGGACTTTGTTCAGAATTTTAATTCACGCTAAAATCGCCTAAAATGGAGATTCACGAAGGGGCAGCGGCGGCAGGCGATAGCGTGCTTGACTTTTCACGTTTGAGCCTGAACACTTTTAGCTTTGACACCATCAGCGACGAGAGAAAAAGGGACACCAAACAACTCTACCTGAACTACAACCGGTTAGCCTCTCTCCCCTCGTCCGTCAGCGTTTTCTGCAACCTCGAGTTTCTGGACATCAGCAACAACGGACTGTCGGCCATCTGTGAAGACATAACGCGGCTGAGCAGGCTGAAAACACTCATAGCCAAGAACAACCGTCTGGACGAGTTCTCGCTGCCCAAAGAGTTCGGCTCTCTGCAGCTGGAGGTGTTGAACTTTAGTGGGAACCGATTTGAAGAGATCCCGCTTCAGTGTACCAAACTGCTGCGTCTGCAGTCGCTCTCACTCGGCGGAAACAGACTGAAAAGTATACCTGCAGAGATAGAAAATTTAACCAGGTAGGTCATGGAGGGTAAAAGTTAAAAACCATTGACTGTAATAAGGCCAGGTATCTGTCAATCAGCTAACGCTAACTGGTCAGTTTAGCTAGCTAGTTACTTTTTACCTAGCTAGCGCTAGTTAGCCTAACCGACGGTATTTGATAACTATCTAAAAATAAATATATAGCCTAAATATACGAAGAAGGTAGTACAAGTCTGTTATTTTTGTTCACATTACGCCATCACGGGATGTATTACCGACTTAATATACTCATTTTAATTATAGTTATTAATGTTTTAGTTGGTAAATTTAGCCTACGGTTAATTTCAGTTAACTGGCACAGCGCGTGGAACCCTTAAGTGCCGTTGTTATGGTTACCCGTTGTCAATGGGCAACTAACTAACTTAGCAGCCAATCAGAAATCAACGTTGAATTAGAGCCAAGATGATTGGCTGATTAATCCATTGGGTTATGTGTTGTTAGGAGTAATAAGTAATACATCTGTTGAAGTCATTTTGCAAGCAAAATTTTGACTTTTATATCTTTCTTTTGTGACCTAAACTATACAGCTGGTTAGTTCTGAGTCATAAAGTCCTATAATTACTTAGTTCCAGCTTCTTAATGGACCTTTTGATGTCAAATAGGAGGTAAACACAGTTGTTACCAATGATGTTAATTAAGGTTCAGTTCCATTCAGGTCAAACAGAGTCAAGTGTGCTGCTGTAGTGCATCTTGGCTCACTGGAAAGGCTTTTATTATTGGAAACACCTACGTTGGCTCTATTTTTCTCATGTTAAAATGGCCACAATGAAGAGGATTTGCTGCTGTTCTTTGTCTAATGTGATCTTATATTGAATATCCATTTGTTTTGTTTGTAGGACACTAAACAACTCAAAGATGCCACCTTGAGCTTAAGGAGTGATTGGCATCTTTCGCTTTCTAACTTTCTAAATAGATCAAACCATTTATCAAATAATCGTGGATGGTGTTAGAAAATGATCATTAGTTGCATCTTTATATCAACTACAATGTCGTAGCTCTAGTAATAAGGCAATGACATCATTACAGACAAAACACTTAGTCTAAGCATACACATCCAGTGTTATCTTTGCAACCGTGTCAGTCTGTAGCCAAACATAAGTCCCCATGTTCTGCACATTGCAAAAGTTAATCTTGACGTTTCAATTGTTTGGTTTGCGTTTCCTGAGTCGGCTTTTATCTGTGTCAGCTGTTATCTGTATGCTCCATATGAAAAACTTTGAATCTTCTTTTATCAGTTATGACATAGAAGGTACTTTAAACCCACTTAAGTCACACTTTGCCTTCTGTTTCACACGAGTCAGTTTCACCCAGTTGACCCAGCTATTTCATGTCAGTCCCGGGCAATCTGTAACATTTCTGAGAAAGTAATTAAAACATGATCCCTTTTCCTGAGTTTAGTGGTGTTGATCACGTCTATGTGTGTGTGTGTCACGTCTACTTCCAGTCAGCTTATCCTGTAAACATCATGATTCATAGTGTGCGCAGGATAATTGCGTAATTAAGCCATTCCAGTAAACACTCCGAGGTAAAGAGACTAACAGTAGTTACTAATGAGTTCCAGGAAAGTAGTAGTACCATGGAATATAAACACGTTCATTATCGTTGTAGTGAAATGTAACATTTCAGAAACACTCCTGTAATTACATACGCCCACACAGGAGAGAAACAACAGCCTCTCAGTACATCTTAATTCTGTAAAGGAAATAAAAACATATGGCGAAAGAACATTACGAAACAGACTGAGGATTGAAAAAAGGGCACTGATTTCAAAACAGCTGTTATTGTGTCAGTCTAAAACTTTCAGAAGATGTAGAAGTACGTTTGCTGTTTCCTGTTAAGAGAGGAAGAAATTGACCAAAAGGCAGCCAGCTGTGAGCTTCTTTCTATCTTATCAATTAGTTTAACAGTAGCGAGTCACACTGACCTCACAGCCAGGCCAAAGATTAAACATCCAAGCCTCTTGGCTAGAATTAATTTTTTTTTATAATCAATGATTGACCCACGACTCCATATGGCTGGAGTCGACTCACTTTTGAAGTTGACGTATGTAGAATAGAATCTTCTGGTTTTTGAATTTAGAGATCAAATGTTGACATTTTCTCTGTATTATCTAGTGTAAAATATAAATATTCATGCAGTCTAAAGCCAAAAAAAGGATTTTTTTTTTTTGGTGTATCTGAAGGACGTATGTTGACACAAATACTGTGTACAGTACGTTTTTAATGATCTCTACTTTTTAAGTGCAGCCTGTGTCAGATTGACACGGCTCATTTCAAGATAAAACCGTGTCCTTTTATTGTGGCCAGTCAAGGGCACGCCTGTGCAGTAATCGTGCCTTTTAATCAGCGTCTTGATATGCCACACCTGTCAGGTGGGTTGATTATCCTGGCAGAGGAGCAGCGCTCACTAATACCCTGAAATATTTTACTTGAACTCAAGCACAAAAAGTGTTGTGTTTTATATTTTTGTTTAGTACATATTGTCCTTGATACACACCATAAATAACCATGATCATTATATGCTGGCTGATTTGTGTCACAGTGTCAGTGAGGGCAGTCAGCAGACCCTTAATGTCTCTGCTCCCGTCACAGAGGGAGCTCGCTCAGTGCTCAGCCACCAAGGACAGTGTAATGGCTTCCTGTCTCGCAGCCGCTGTGTCATCAGTTCCAGCAGGCAGATGGCCTGACAGCTTACTTTCGCTGACCAGCCATCCATTGCTCTCTCCTTGTCTCTCTTTTCCACTGCCACTTACCCCCCCGTGTATTCCATACATCCATTAACCTACCGGGGGTCCTTTTGTTGTCTTAATAAAACAAACATGTCATTTTTGTTATATAATCAAAGCAGCAGTTTTATGGTCATCACATGTAATCGAGGTTATCTTTGTTGCAAACATGATGAAAACATCTTTGCATACTGATGCTTGTGATGCTTATAAATGTGCATGCAATGAGAAAAATGTCCTGCTGATCTGAGATCATTTTATTTTATTTTATTTGTATCTGTTCTGTCTTTTGTTGTTTTGATGATTTGAAGCCCCCACAGACACATTTTAACACACAAAAACACAAAAGCATGGACACAAACTCCAAAGCATCAAACCATACATCTTTAGCTCCCCCTTGTGGTGTGTACGAGTTTTAATCACTCAGCTGTGTTGGCCAGAGACGTTCTTTCTTCTGTCATTTATAACCACAGCTACCTTTTTTACTGTAACACCGCGAAAAATTGAAGTACAAACTGTAAATGTTGAAGCTGAACCTCTAAAAATAAATTATGGTTATACCTTTTTCATATATTTCTGTTTAAGTGTGTAGTGGCACCCATCCTTTAGTCACGGGAGAAGAGATTCTCTGTAAGCATTTAAAAATCAGTCATCAGTTATTAAGTTTGTCTGTCTCACTGTTAAATATCTTTGTTGGAAATAATCTCCGTCCTTGTGGCCTGTAAAGTTGTGATTTCTTTTCCAACTCTAGTTTACAGTGAAAGAACATCAGTGAGTTGGCATCTAGGTCACTTTGCAGCCAACCAGAATTCATTTGAATTGAACAGCATTAATCAAAATAGATGTGTACATGATTTTAATGCCATAAAAATAGAGCTAGAACCAGAATTAAAAACTAAAAACTGTGAGAATCACTGTTTGATGTTATAAGTTAAACATAGCGGAGTCTAAATTGGTGCATTTCCTCTCTTTTCTGTTCAGTCTGGAGCTGTTGTATCTGGGTGGGAACCTCATCTCAGCCATTCCTGCAGAAGTGGCGAACCTGCCTTACCTCAGCTATCTGGTCCTATGTGACAACCGCATCCAAAGCGTCCCCCCGCAGCTCACCAGGTAATGGCACATACACAACGCGTATCTTAGCAGTATGACCTCCCTAAAGATTAGATAAAAGCTAAATGTGTACTTGCATTTGCCCTGCACGGATAACATAACTACACATTCCTGCATGAATGATTTGTCTGTGACGACGTCTGTCTCACTCCAGGCTCCACTCACTGAGATCTCTAAGCCTGCACAACAACTTGCTCACTTACCTGCCGAGGGAGATTCTCTGCCTGGTACACCTGCAAGAGCTCAGTCTCCGTGGCAACCCGCTGGTGGTGCGTTTTGTCAAGGAGATGACCTACGACCCCCCATCGCTGCTCGAGCTGTCAGGACGTACCATTAAGAGCCGAAATATTCCCTACCACCCCCAAGACCTGCCCTCAAACCTGGTGCGATACCTCGACCTGGCCAGCAAGTGCCCTAACCCCAAGTGTGCTGGTGAGACACTTTTTCCCCCAGTATTTCAAGAAAATGTATTTCAAAAAGATTTTTCTCTTTTTCCCACCTATGTGTGTGATGACACAAGAGTTCTCAAACTTTCAGTGGTGATACCCAAAGTACTGTTTGTATTAGTCAAAAACAAGTAAAGCTGCTGGTTTTTAAACAAATAATTAAGCATAAGTACAAAAAACTACTTAGTTACTTAGTTACTTTAACTGTTATTAATTTGTTGTTAATAATTTGTTAACAAATTTACAGATAAAGCAGCAGTTTACTAGTTAAGTAAGAGTAAAATTACCGGCTCGACAAGTACCCAAAATTACTTAACTACACTATTGTGAGTAGTTGTAATTAATTACTTCCACCCCTCAGCAATTTACCAGAGAAAAGGGGAAAGATAAGAGGAAAATCTGATGTATAAATGACGACAACTTTGCGCAGCATAAACATTATCCCCGGGTTGAACCAGCGTGATAATATCCTGTGTTTTGTTTGTCCCTTCACTGTTTCCTGCCTGCTTGTACAGTCTTGAAGTTCATGATTAAATGTATGAACACTGTATTGATGAACCTCCCTTTTGTTTGTCCCGTCACTCTCAAATCTTTCTCCAGGCGTCTACTTTGATTCATGTGTGCGGCAGATCAAATTCGTGGACTTCTGTGGAAAGTACCGGCTGCCCCTCATGCACTACCTGTGCTCCCCAGAGTGCACCTCTCCCTGCAACTCCAACCCGCAGAGCGACGCAGAGTCTGAGGACGAGAGCAGCGTGCCCGCTTACCGCCTGCAGAGGGTGCTTCTGGGATAGTGCAACGTGAAGGAGCCTCGGAGATAAACTTGGCTGTCAGACTTCTACAGACATAAACACACACACACACACGCACAAACACTGATAGTGTTTTACAGACAGTGGCTGTATGTAACGCACAAAATGCGGGATGTCGATCCCTCCTACGGTGGCCCTGAAAACAAGTCGTTCTCTCTCTCACCACACATCACTCTACATAACACGAGTAAGGGAAACCCCATATTTCCTACGTACCCATGCAAAACCACAGTCTGTCGGTCATGACCCCATCAAAGGAGGACGGTAAAACACTGAAGGAGCTGCTCGATTCCTTTTCAGGCTGCATACTCACATATCTTTCATACAACAGGCAGTGCTTTATTCTGCATATTCTGAAAGTTTGGATACGGTGACATGGCTAGCTTTCACTTAATTTTCAAAGCTGCTACGCCGACGGATTTCGATGAGAGTTCAGCGTGTGAGGTGGGCCTTTTTACACTGCCATACTGGGCAGTATTTAAAGATCTGTTTTTGGTCACCAGCCTTGAAAACACTTGCCATGATGGCATACCCAGAATATGTTATGAATATGGTTTGTGTGAGTGTGTGTGAAAGAAAGCTCGTCCAGGCTTTACTCATAGGAAGTGGATGTGGGGTGGACCGAGGGGAAACCATTTACTGTGCTCGCACAAAAACAATAGCTATTCAGCAAAAACACAGTGGCAGCCTTCGTGTTTATGTTATTGGCTGTCTGGTTTCTCTGAGCATAATAATACAGATGTGTGAATGGAGTCCACGGCCGGGGATTTCTTTTCACGAATTCTGATTCTTTTTGTGACAGAAACTTCATTTTGAAAGGGAAATGAGCGTTTCTGTTCCTAGTTACATCTTTGCTTGGTATTTAACGGCCTCACAGAGAGCTTGGGTTCTTTTAGAGAGGGAGGGAAACCTCCCGCCGGCTTCATACTGGACCTTAGTGTTGAGAAATCAGAACTCTTATGTTACAATAACACTTCTACTAGAGCATTTAAGTGCCTTGCTAATGGAGACTTCTAACACAGGTTAACTGAAATGTGATGGATGCACCCTGAAATGTGACAAGATTAATATTAAGAATAATATTATGAATTATAAAGATCTTTTTTTTTTTTTGAGTGCTTTTTGTACTCATCAGCTTACACACAAAGTAACCTTTTTATAACAAAATGAAATGCTTTTATAGAAATCCTTTTTTTCCAAACGTTAAACACACTACATATTTAAATGACCTGTAAAAAAATAGACGGTACTTAAGCGGGAAATATATTAAAATATATTAATTGTATGTACTTGCAGCCCCTTCAGAAAATGTAAGTAGAAAGAATGTACAGTATATAATAAAAATAATAAAGATTGATTGTAATATCTTTAAACGGTGTTAGGACTTTTTGTGATGCCGTGGAAATGTGCAAAACATTTACATTCATCAAGTTTCTGCATAAATTCAAACACACATACGTAACATCACAGAACTTTGGGCCAAAAAAGATTAAACGGACTCTGAAAAGTCAAGAATGGTAAAATGCCTTTTACAGGGACGCAGGTTGCTGCTGCACGAAAAGTTGATCATCAACAAACTCCACAGATGGAAGGCTCGTGACAGTTATGGAAAAGAAGGGTGGCTAAACTGGTCACTTCAACAACATTTGTTGAAATAGCAGAAGTGTTTATTTGTAAGTTTTGAGTTCTTATTCTTACTTTGATGAATGAAAATAAACAAGTGAGATGGGAAAAAATGTATTATTATGCAACTTTTTCATTTAGTTGCATAATAATTCTGAACACCAATCATTGTGCACATAGATATTCTCCTCAGAAAGCCAAAACTCACTTTTCCTTTGTTAAATACTCAGGTTTGAGGTTTACTAACATTTTGGATTTGACTGGGAGCACTGCGTTTGTTCAGAAATAAAAGAAATTCATCCTCAGGAATAAAACTTGCCTGATAATTGTACACGCAGTGTAGTCCAGATTAACTCCCACAGAGTCTGATGAGTTTTCCCATTTCTGCAGAAAAAGATGAGTCATTTCATCCGCATAGTTTTGTTTAAGTGAGTCAGGGACACTTCCAAGCAGACACACAAGTGGATTCGCTGATACCTGTTGACCTGTTGTTGTACTGACGTTTGCACATACAGGTACACCAGAAGAACTGGATTTTGTTGCATTCCCACAAGCAGTACAGCCTAGTACCTACTCAGGTAAGACTGTTAGGTGAGGTTCCTGCTTTTTTACTTACGTTAAATATAAGGCGATATATAGATATTATATTCTCTTTATAGCTATTAAGGATTGAAATTCTTATCTCACGTGTCATTGTATATCACACATTTGATCATTGTACATCAGGATGTTCTGAGCCATGGAAGTCTGTCCAAGTTCAAACTTTGACTCTCAGAATAAAAAGTGCTTTTGCTCTTTGTGGCTCGGGAAAAAAAAAAAAAAACATCTCTAGTAGACGAGAATCACTCGAAAGTTCCAGCGAGTTGACTTTCTTATGCACAAAAATGTTTTAATGACATAAATAATTGCTAAAAAAAAGAGATATTTCTACATAGAATGTGTTTTTGTGCTGGACAGTCTTAAAAGTGAGTCTTTGTTGTGCCTGTTTACATGAACCCGTATGACCATTTTGTAGTTTAAATGTGTCCAGGTTTCATTTGCATATGAAGTTGAGTTCATTCTGGAGGCTGAATGCTGGGAGACCTTTTCAGTAACCCAGAACCAAGAGATGCCAGGGCGAGTGCATTCTGCCTTTGCACAATCTGCTAATCCCTTAACGTCACCTGCCAAGCGCCACTAGCTACTTTGTTCCCTCTCCTCTCGTCTCTTTTCACACTTTCTGTCCCTATCTCGGCGTCTCATTCAAATTTCATTTCACCTCGCCGTTTCTTTCAGCCCGGCTGGCAAGAATGATGCTTTGAGTTTCACATATTTTGTTTGTTTTGAATGGTCTTTGAACAGGTCACAGCTGGGTTCCAGTGTTTCTCGCAGTGTTTCTGTCGAACGCGTGCACATAAGGACCCCCATCTCCCAACAGCAGGCACCTAGGAAACTCTGTAGCACATTGAGCGGAGTTATGTTACACCTAAAGTCTTGTGTGCACGTGTGCTCGCACACTGCATGCTGTCACCAGTGCAACCTGAGATGCAACAGTGATGAACTGGAAGCAATGAGTTATGACTGGCAGATGAGGAGGGTGGCTGTCACCGACTGTCAGGAGTCAAACCAGCTTCAGTTGAGGTTAAAGTCGCAAGAAAGTATATAGGTCTTGAATTTGGGCCTTGAAAACAAGGATTTCAAGTGGAACTGGTTTCAAAAAGGGAAGATGCTGCCCTGTTTTAGCCACCTGCAACTCCTCAAGGTAAATGTGCGTGTGGTCATATTTCTCACACCTCTTCATATCATCTGTTTGCTCTTTTTTTTTTTTCGTGGGTCACCACTTTCTTAACCTTCACAGTGACTGAACAATACAGTCAAGTAGTTCAGGTAATCGGCAGATCAAAGCTCCAAGTGCCTTGACATACAGGATGTTTGATACTCTAAGCCTCTTATCGCCCCGGGACCAACCAGCTCATATCAGCTCACGTTATATAGCTAGTGTGTATTAACATGCATGCCAGACCTCACACAATTTCCACTCAGCTGAGCCTTTAACACACGACAGCCACACACTGCAGGCACCCTCACAACAATCAGAGAGTTGTCTGCTAATCCTACAAAGACAAAGTCTCATGGAGCAGCAGCAGCAGAGGTGGTAGAGCTGGTTACCGGGTAAAGAAAAGAAGTCATGGGCAAATAAACATCCACTGCTGTGTGACAATGTTTGACTGCTATGATGAATAACCCCCTGACTCTACAGGATTACCCATGATTCACTCAACGCCACAGACACAGAAAATGTAGCAGTGCATGTGTTGTAAGAGTGTGATAATGTCAAATTATCACATGAAGCCGAAGTACGTGACAATAAAGAGGCTGGCGAGGAATGTGAGGCGAGAAAGAGCCCAGCTGGAATTAAACCTGAGATATTACAGTTGACAGTATATATTATGTGTGTTAGCACCAAGTCCTCTGTGACACTCAGGGTGTGACATTTAAAACTGATAATTACTGAATAAAAATAAATCATAACTCAAGGTCCATTTTCTAGTTTTTAATATCCACTAATAATGTGAAAATGAGCCTTCTTTGGTTTGGTGCTTTAATCAACATTTTATATTTAAAAAGGAATGAAATTATGTTAAAAAAAACAACAACATCTGCATGCTACCTGTCCAGCATCACACAGCAAGCAGACAAAGTCAGTAACTAGAACATAGTGGAGTATTATCAGCCAGGGAGCCAGATTTTTCCCTCAGATGTTGGTGGAGATCAAAACAGCTAAAATGGGAGTGAATAATTGTCTTATGGACACCCACAACGGCAGATAAATGCTAATGTTTTCTCTGTTGGATGTGTAAATTGTACATTTTTTTTGCCATATTCATGATGTGATTATGTCTATAATTTGTTGCGCTGTCTGCAAGTGGTCAAAAACTCAACTAAAGCAGGTTTAAATGTAAAAATTGGCATTTTTACGATTTAGCACCCCCCCACTGTCGTAAATATATACAGCTGTGCACGTGTATTTGTTATGATTTCATTACTTATGATTAAAAACCAGTGAGTCGACAACTTTGCTAACAGTCAAACATCAAGCAAGGTCAACAACACATACTTACTAGTCCAACAGCAGGCAGCCCAGCTCGGCGTCTGTCTTTCAGCCTTTTAATTCACCGAGCTCTCGCCAACGATGAGTCAGTCCCAGATTTACTCTTGTCCAGCAACTTTTTGCTCACTCTCTCATTTTCTCTTCTTAGCTTCCTCCGTCAATGTCCCATTCTGTCTTTTTGCCTTTGCATTACATTGCTCCGTTGCCCAGCTCCAGTTCTGGCATGACACTGGCTCCTGTCAGCATTTTCTCACCTGAAAGTCTCCTCTTCCTAGTGGTCCAAAATGCCTGTGGTACAAACACTAACACTCTCCCAGTGCTCTGAGCTCACAGTCCGGGCGGCCTGACTAACAAACTCAGCTAACATCAGCTACAGTTGGCAGCAGTTTACTTCACTGTCCATAAGATGACTCTGTAAATCATCGGGAGTTGATGTGCAGCAGTCGGAGGACATCAGAGTGAAAACCAGAAAACATTTCCTCCATAAAATATGATCCAGTTTCACCAAAATCAGTGAAATACTTGGTGGTGTGTGACTTAGTGCCGTAAGGCGTTACGTACTTCTTGTGAACCAGTGAGCTGCAGTGTAGCATCAAAATGATTTTTTAAGGTAGAAAAGATAGACAATGTTCCTTTCAGTAAATTACTGTCATATGTTTTAAATTCTGATATAATTTGCTCAACTTACTCTGCTGCTTTTTGCAGCAACATCACATCATTTTTGAAACTACTGTATAGTGAGTAGACTGATGCATTCACCCCACATTTATCATGATCACTGCCTTCAGTAGAAACACCATGACTGGGAGCCCGCTGCAGGGGGGGAAGCTTTGATCCAGCGCTGCTAATCCAGGTCCATGGCAACACTGCAGGAGGAGCTGCAGTGTTCCAGGGAGGTATTTGTCTTTGGGTATGCTAGTGGGCAAACCCGGGCATGTCACAGGGGAGCGTCCCGGCTGTGGCAAGGATCGAACAATGTATTTCCACCCACACAATGTTAAACACTCGCTGCAATTGTGGTCAGATGTTGAATCACAGCCGCAGATGCTTCCATGTCAGGAAACGGTGGTGCTGCCTGTCAGGAGTGGTTCAACAGGAAATCACATGGATTTAAAAGCTTTGCTTGTTATTTATTTTGGTTGGTGAACTTCCAGCTGATGTGTGTGCACAGTGTGCCAGAAAAAAAAACTGTTAGTGACACCTGCATTTGGTAATTATAACATCTTAATGTTAGAGTTGATCCCTGGTAACCTCAGTAGCTCGACACGCGTCCTGTTTCATCCAGTCTCAACCTACCTGCCAGCTTCTCCTCTTTGACTCCTGCTTTTTGAACAACAGACCCGTGTCCCTGGATTAAATATTCAAACTCCTGGTAATCTGAGCACCGGTGCAGTCCACCTGCCGCTGGTGCAGTCTATCTTGAACCTGATCTTGGGGGGGAAACTTGAGAGTGATTGCCATGCTTTTGATGTAACGGGGCTGCCAGCAGTGTTTCGGTCCTTCAGTGAGCTGCTAACGTGGTGACATTTGATCTGAACACAGACATGAAAATGTGGAGTTTAGCAGCTATTTTCTAGAGCTTGCTATTTTCATCTTTGATTCGCTGACAGCCGGTTATTTCAGTATTTGTTTCTGCCTCTTTTTTGACATGATCACAGAAGTCACATCAACAGAGGATCAAACTAGTTACAGCCCCAATCATTTGTGAACAGAACACCCTGCTGTCATTTCTGACATTGTAGCTGATGTTGATCTGCCCAATCTACTGCTGTCAGTAACTTTGAGCTTGTTATGTATGCAGTTCAGTTTGTCTCGTACCGAACAGCACTTTAACTAACCCGAATATGAGTGTAATGCTTGCATGTTTCAAGCTCAGAATAAGAAGTCTTTTCTCATCTTTGTACAGTAAAATCCTGCATGAAGCTACTTTGGTAGCCTTGTTTTGTTTCCTTTTCTGCATTGTGCTGGACCTTCTCGCTGAGTTTAATCAGATTTAAATGGGCTTGTGGTTTAAACCTTTATGATACATCTTCTTTAATAGAACAGGGAGGACATATCTGTCTCCGAGTGGTGAAAAGAGCATGCACCGTGCCAGCTTTTACTGCCAAAAACTGGATTTTTCCTTTTGCAAAAAGTCTATCTTGATATAAAGCACGATTATTATCTCATTATAAGTTGAACTTACGCGGGCCTCCTGTTTGTGCTTCAGTGCTCGAAGCGGTTTGGATTTCAGCCCATGGAAGAACTCCAGGATTCAATGTTCTCAAAACCAAACATTTAAAGAGAGGAAACCATTTTAATCCTATCAGATCTGAAGAGCATCCAGCAGAAAAAAAACTCTATGAACGTGTGTGTGTGTGTGTGTGTGAGTAAATGGAGAAATTAGAAATGGATGAATGAATATCCGCATTTTCTCCTCTTTAATAATCTCTCTTTGTGCCTCTGCTCCCCACTTACAGCTGTCAGTGGCAGTGACACTCCCTCATCAGGAATGACCCTGAGTGTAGGCTCACACTGTAAATCTCTGTGACGTCTTAATAACACCTTTATGCCTCTTATGGCTGGCGGAACAAATGCAGAAATATTTCTGCTGGCTCACTGCACACAGACAGAAGCTCTCTCTTCTTTTATGTTTTCATCTGATTTATCAGCCCCGCAGAACAATTTTTGCCAATCTCTCTGCCAGCCAGAGCCTTTTAAAAAAAACAAAAAAAAAACAGAGATGATGCGTGTGTTTCTCTTTCCATTAAAACAAGTGCTGTTATTCAGTGTATTTGTTTGGACTGTGGACACAGAGTGTGCCTCCCTGTCCCATATGCCACCCAGTCCCTGAGGGCTCCTGCAGCATGTTGCTCCCACACTGTCACAACCCTCCTGCACCACATGGGTCACATCACATTCTGAAAAAAACCCTCATTTGGTGGGCAGTTGGAGCTGGAAAACTTACAAGAGAAAGAGAAAGAGAGGGAGAGAGAGAGAGAGAGAGAGAGAGCACACACACTAACACACCTCCTATCCATGACACACACACTCACACACACACACACACAAGCCTCCCTCCCTTCAGCTCAAATGAAAAACTCTGGCAGTCTGGTGAACTTCCGTGAGTGACAGGATCTTCTCGGACTGTGTGGACTGACAGTTTGACGGACAGATTAAGTCGTGGATTCATTACACGTCTGCAGCTATGGGAACCTTGCAGCTATGTTAGATAACACACCATCCACTCATTTATTTTCTATTTTTACTGTAACGTTTCTGAGTCTTGCGCGATGGAGCCTGGAGCGAGACGAGCCGATGGGATCCTCCATGCGCTTTGGAGATCGAGGTTTGCTCTTCTACGCTTTTCTTTTAGGATTTATTCCCTTTATTGCAATGCTGGTCTTGGTCTTAACTCCTTCTGAAGCAGCCTGACTTAAGAAGTTTGCTGTTTTGCCGTGCAACTTCACTGATGCAGCCGGGAGAGAGCGCGTTTTTACGCATCTCTTTCACCTAACAGGGTCGCTTAAATTTACAGATTAACCCGCTGTTGAATCACATTTATTCAGCCTAGATGTCACATATAAACAGCCTGCTTCATAACATTATTTAGGATTTAATTATTCGTGTGTCTTTCCTCATTAATAACTAATATTTTCTGTACAAAACATTACATTCCCTCTGTGGCGCATTCCTTCAGGTGTTTTGCGTGATTTGGTCACAGTTAAATACATTAACAAACTGGAGGCTAATTTTACTGTAGATCCAGGCTGTTAAATGCACCATGTGCCAGAAATGACGTGCGCCAGGCCTCGGGCGGGATTTCACTTGCCAGTAATTGCATTCTAACTCCGCTTAAAGAATAAACTTATAAACGGATTAGTGACTGAGGAGGAATGTTTCAATATTGGCCCCTGAACCGGGCTTTACATCTGGCAGCGCCCTTGGTTACTCTAATCTTAAAAGAGAAACAGAGAGATTGGCAGCACAATGAAAAGGATTTACTCCATTTTTTTACTTGAAGTTTTATTGTTAGAATCTCTCTGGCAGTCCAAAGGCCTGCCAGAAATGGTTGGAATATTTCAGATATAATAAATTGTTGGACTAAATTTAAGAAAAATGGAACTTGCCCAAGAGCAAGTGAGCAAGTGAAAGCTAGGATGCACACAGGTTAGGCCCGCCCTACATTTAAGTAAAAGACATCCAAGGCCACAGGTAGCTCAGGTATTACTTGCGGTTTAGCCTTCAGGACTTCAAAAGACACTCCTCATGACTATTCTGAACTGTCAAAACATGTCCATAAAACCTAACTCAGCCCGGGGAAGGGCCCCGTTCTCGTTGCTTACACAGCGACCCCCACGCCTGGATGTTGACCGCCCTTTGTTGACCTCTGCAGGGTGGCGGGTTTTCTTCCAAACTCAAACCTACGAAGGCTGTATTTTGAAAAACTGGCGGAAATGCCTCTCTCTGTCGGCTTTTCCTGCAGGAAGCAGCAGAACTGCGATCTAAACTTGGAAAGTGACGAAAGGATATGAACAGGAACTCCAGACATTTCCCAGATAGGCGGCCCAGTGGGCTTCATTGTTCTGTTGACACCGTTAATTTCTGGAAATGGGTCACTGTGGGCTTCAGTTTAGAACGTCCACCTTGCAAATCTTTCACACAATTCTGTTTTGATTGAATCCCATGATTCAACAACCCCAGAGCCCTCCGGGGATCTCCTACAGACAATGACAAGACATGCTACTTACGTAAACACCTGTCTGCCAATTTGTATCGATAAAAGTGGTCTTACATCGTCTCAACGGCATAGCTGAGTCACTGCAGCGTTTACAGCAATCAGACTCTCATAGTTACAGCTCAGTATCAGGTGAGATACCATGCCGCATAATTAAACCTGCAACATGTCGGTGCAGCGCGGCTAGCCTCATAAAAATGCCTGTGGCAAGAGTGACAAACAGTTGTTTGGTGATGCTCTCCAAAGTCTTCAGTCTCAAATGCTTTACATAACTGGGCTGATTTTGTGGCCTCAGTCAAACTGAAAATGACAGCTTTGCTGTGTTGTAACTGGTGTCATCCTCTTTTGTTTCGCTGTCTCTCGCACCACTTAGCGCACAGATGTGTGCCGCAGCAGATTGTGATCCTGCGTTGGCTGGTTTACCTCAGTGATGACGTAGTGCTTGTGGAAACTGAGGATAAGCAGAAACTCTCAGGCTTCCTGTCACACAGGCAGAGTCCTGGCTTCTCTCTTTGTTTTGTAGTGGTAAATGATTGATGCTTTATTCAGGCGTTTTTTTGTTATCCGAAGCTTAGTGTGTGTTGGGTTTATTTAGCTCATGAGCTAAAGCTTTATACTTGGTGTAATATTGCTGTAGTGCAAAATCACATCCATGCTGCCATCACTCCTCATCCCAGAGGTTTCTGCCAGAGCACCACACTGTGGTGGCCACAAGTCTTACAACTATGTAATGAATTATAGACCTGGAAATAGAAGCAGAAAATGTGCTTCCCCGGTCTCCAGTGCCCTCTGCTTTGGAGCTCAGTGGATGCAGTGAAAATACTATGAACCAAATTACAGGCAAAGAAATTTTGAAAGAGTAACGCGTTTCATTGTCAGTCTCATTGTATCCTTCGTGTTATGTGTTTGTTCTTCAGGATGTGTGTGTGAAATCAGACAGACTGTGGTCAGTCATGGAGCCTGAGCTGAACTGCAGCTCCCAGTGTGATTCCCCGCTCTGCTTCATCCACTCAGGAGTCAACAGGCAGGAGGGCCTCGACATCCTGCAGAGACTATGCGGTCTCGGCACGGTAATCACACACAAACAGACGCACACACATGTGCATGGACACAAATGTTTAAAAAATCCAGCAATAGTCCATAAATACAGCACACACAGTCCCATGCAAAATCATGTATAACATCCATACAGATAGAAATATGTGTATTATTTTGACAGTGCCTCAAACCAGTCACATTAATAACACAATACAGATCGACATAAGACTGAATTAAGTATAATGTACATTTTAAAAATTACTTTTACCGTTCTTGTCAGCTCATGCACTGCCGTCGCCACACTTGTTACTGCTAACTTGTTGAATTACTTACACCAATTAAACACCCACACACTTGTATTTACCACTCGAGAAATTAGCTTATGTGTAAAGGTAATTAACGTGCGGTTCTATTTCAACAAGAAATTCAGGCTTAGCTGAAAAAAATAGTGATGTCTCGTGATTTATTGTCCAACTTCACTAACACTCTCACTCTCTGAACACACTCAATAGCTGTTACCTCGACTGTAACCAACCACAACGCTGACTATTGAAGCTATGTTTAGTACCATTTCACTCACTGGTGCCTTTAAGAGAAGAGCCCAGCAACACAAGGCGAGTACTAATGTGACTTTCCAAATAGAAATTGAAGTAATAGAGACACTCTCCTACGCAGTCCCCTCCATGTTTTTACACATAGAAGTGAGGTGAGCTATATTTTGGATTTCCTTCATGCTTTATGATGTTAATTTATGCATGCATCAGTCTAAAAGTAGAGATATCATCTGAACTTAAGGGGAAACAAACAGTGAGCGTCACTGTTTGCTTTGTTATTGTAATGGATGTGTGATAAGACTGTATTTTAATGTCCTTTTCATTCCTTTTCATTACTGTCTGTTGAATTCAGTAGACATGAAAACTATTCAGCTAAAATGAAATATCCTGGGATGAAATGTAACACCACGCATTTGTTACTATTTGTGGACGTAGACAGCTCTCAACAGCCACAACTGTTTCTAAACCTAATATTTAAAGCGAGAAGAAAAGAAATCCAGCAACTGGAGCCAACTTATTCCAGAAAATCCCACCTGCTTCCTGGACGCGTTCCCGGATATGGCGTGTGGTGACAATGCCGTCTGAGGAGCACTTTTCTTTGCCCCATCTGTTTGGATTTGTTCAACCAGCCAGTCTCCGCTCCTTGTGGGCATAACTTCTGCAGGGGCTGCATACAAGAATCCTGGCAGAGTGCTAATTTGTCACAGAGCCCCATGTGTAAGCTGAACACCTTCATATCCGAGTTGCTCAAGGAGTCATTGGAGGAGAAAAACAAAAATGAAGCCAGTACTGTTGCTCAATATTCCAGCCATAAAGGGGAAGTTTTATGTGCGTCGGAAACTGAGGGAGAAACTCTTAAATCTTATCTGGTGTGTCGTTCCTCAAGAAACACCACCTGATCAACCCCTCGATGTTGAGCAAGCACAAGAAACTCCTGAACTTGTTCTGTAACACCGACCAGACGTACATGTGTCACATCTGCAGTAAGAAAGAGCATAATGCTGATCACACTCTACCTATAACAGGATGAGAGCAGAGATAGGAGAGCTTAAACTGGAAGGATAAATGCAGAGGTGGAAGGAATGATCAATGGCCGACTGGAGAAAATGAGCAAAATCAATCAAACAGATCAGCTGAGCAGAGGAAACACAGAAAGAGAGATTGAGGAGAGTTTGCAAATCTTCAACAAACGTCTCCACTTTGACCAGAGACTGGTGCAGCGCAGAGGCAGAATTGATGAGCTGAGGCAGAAAAGCAGCTTTTAGCAGCTCTCACACACCGAAGATGACCTCTTCTTTCTCCAGAGTTTTCCAGCGTTCACCACACTGCCAGCCCACTAAAGACTGCATAGAGAGAGCTGTATATGTGAGCAGCGTGTCAGTTGGAGGAGACAGTAAAGATGAAGAGGATATGTGAGTCTGAATTTTAGAGGGCTCAATAGAGTGCCGTGGACTCGGATACAGCTCATCCCAAACTGGTGTTGTCTGAACACATAAACAAGTCTGTCATGGTGATGTAGCCCTGAGCCTTCTGGACAGCTTATAGAGATTCAAACATGGTGTCAGTGCTTTGGGAAAGGAGGCAGGTGAAAGTGAAGTGGGATGTTGGAATTGGGTTTGAATCCTTCACCAGAAAAAGAGGCAATATAATAAAAACCCTGAAAATGGCTACTGCGGCCCTGGGGATTGGAAAGGACAAGAGCTACCGGGCCCTCAGCAGCACTGCTGTCTGTGTGCTGCAGGACAAGAAGCCCCAGAGAGTTTCTTTTTATAACGTGGATGCTGCTTCTCATATCTACTCATTGACTGGATATTCATCTAAAGCAAGATTTCCCCCTACTTTAACCACCAGCGTAATCATTGCAGGGTAAACACAGTGATCCTCTGATCATCTTGCATGTCAGCGTCTGACAACATTTCATCTCTAACTGTTGCTCCAGTACTTTCAGCTGTTTTTGTTCATTTTCAGATGAAAGTTAGCGATGTTCCAGTGGGATGTTTGCTGCTCTGTTTGTCTTTGTCTTGTCCCGTTTACTTCTTTTTTCGTTGCCTTTGCAGCTATCATTTACAAAGCTGAGAGTTTAGAACACATAGAAACAATAATCAAATCATGCACATGTGTTTGAAACTTCAGGCTCAGTTTTGTACGTTCATGTGTGTTTGCAGAAGGCAGCGGAGCTCCCAAGGCGGTCCCTCTCCCCGGTGTTGAGTGCTGTGGTGTGGACGCTGCTCTCCTGTGGCATCCTGCTGGCTTTCTGCTTCCTCCTCTTCACCCTGCGCTTCAAAAACAACAGGTAGACTACAACATGAACCACGCGCATAAACATTAAAGATATATCCGCAGAAATTAATTGTGTTTATGTTTGGATGTGTTGCATGACCAGGATAGTGAAGATGTCCAGTCCCAACCTGAATATCCTGACTCTCTTTGGAAGTGTCCTCACCTACAGCAGCGGCTTCCTATTCGCCGTCAATGAACGAACACACTTACAAGGAGGAGCGTCCACAGCAGTGCTACAAGTAAGCCTCACAGTCTCACTTCATCCATTATATATTTGTTGGATAAATCATCGTTGGGTAATTACGCCGCGCTCTCTCCTTCAGGCTCGGATGTGGACTCTCTGCGTCGGCAGTACCCTGGTGTTTGGCCCAATTTTGGGCAAGACATGGAGACTGTACAGAGTGTTCACCCAGCGAGTGCCTGACAAGAGAGTGGTAGGAATATGTTCTACTGGCCATGTGGGGGTTGTGTCTATTTCCAGCGTGGACAACCTTTATTTTTGTTTTCCAGTCACTCCGGGATGCATAAATTCTAGATTTGGAGGGTAGTTTTACATGTTTATATAAAGTTTTAAAGTCTTAAATTGTGGTTAGTATTTTACACAGACCCGCTTTGATTTGAACAAAAGAAGCTAAAGATGATGCATGGCAGACATTTTCAGGCCAACGGATCAGATCTCTTTTTTTACTCCTGATTTTTACTGCTTCAGAAGATCATTTTCCATTATCCTCCACTCATTACACTTCTACACATCAATATATTTTTTTCTATTTTACAAATATAGATGATTTTTAAGCCTAAACTAACTTTTTAGAGAGTTCTACAACTTTCATTAGTATGTATCATTTTCCTTAACTGGCGTCTGGCTTGTGTGATCCGGATAAAAAAATGCTGCATACCTATTATGACTATATTAGCTTTAGAACTGTGTGACGGTGGTGTGATTGATGTGACTTTCTGCGTCTCAGATCATCCGAGACATCCAGCTGATGGGGATGGTGGCTCTGTTGATCCTGGTGGACATGCTGATTCTCACCGCCTGGAACCTAACAGACCCCGTCAGGTGTTCGCGATCTGTCGGCGCTGTCGTCAAGGTAGAATTTAAAGACTGAAAAGCAAGATGTAAAACAAGTTTGTGAGGAGTATGACATGTAGTACTGTATGAAAGGCTGATTTTGTGACTGATACTGTATGATTTTTCCTGATCTAGGTGGTTGAGAGAGACGTTTCCTTCTCTTTGTCTCAGCTGGACGCCTGTTCCTCTCTATACTCGGATCTGTGGATTATCATCATTGCTGTTCAGAAGGTAAGTCATCTCTGTGTTTACATGTAAAGGTAAAATAAAATTCCTGCTTTGAGTTTCTTTATTGTTACGGTGAAATGATTTGATCCCGCTTTGAATCGCTTGGTTGTATGATAAATGGAAAGGCCACATTACTTTGTGTTTTGATCTGCAGAACCCAAAAATGTAATGCTGGTTTTAATCGGGAGTTTTTGGATTCAAGAGTCTTGATTTTAGGTGATTTCAAGATACACGTATATACCCTGCTGTGTCCTCTCTTACTATGGATTTTATGGACATTATGAAATAATTTGATCTCGTTCAGTCAGTTGAGGGTCCCATTGTGCTCTCATCTGGTGTTAATCTTGAAAGTGTTAATCTCTGTGAGGCTAGTTTATGTGTTTTTGACCACAAAGCTGTTATCTTTAAGACCACCTTCCACATCCTGCTCACACCGTGTCAGCTTATGTTTCTTAATACCAACTCTGTTGACAGCTTTCACCACTACATCGACACAAAGCAACCATTTCTATAGATGATTTACTAAATAAGTTCTTTTTTTTATTATTTTATTTTATTTTGATTTGAAAGTGCAGACAACCAGTTGTTCAATCATGTTTTTATCAACTGAGGAGCATGTATTATGTATTATCAACCTGATTTCGAGAAGGTCATTCATGCTTTTATTTCATTTTGGTTGGTGATGGTTGTAATTCATTGTATTCAGGGTTAAGCATAAAAGACTACCTCAGCTGCATTTAACAAACACCAAAAGATAAGATCATATCAGCCCTGTTTTAGTCTTTACTGATTACCAATAGGTTTTAGAACTGATTTTAAGATTTGGCTGATTTCCTTTTAAAGCACTCCCAGTTAACTTGCTGAATTGCTGCTTTCCTATGAGCAGAGAGCTCAGCCTCAGATCAGGCAGGTCTCTGCTGGCTGAAGATTAAAGGTGGACAGGCTTTTGCAGTCTTTTATTACTACTGCTCACAGTTCTGAACCAGAGGGCTATTATTTAATTCATAGTCAAAAGACAAAAGATATCTCCAGTACTTACCAGAGACAGATCATAACTTTGTTCTTTGTCTTTACTTTGTCTCCATAGGGCTGTCTTCTCCTCTATGGGACGTATCTAGCTGGGCTGACCAGCAATGTCAGCCACCCTCCAGTCAACCAGTCTCCCACCATCATAACAGTCGTCACTTTGGTCACCCTCTCCTCGGCCGTGGCCATTCCTGTGTCCACCTTCCTGCAGGCCTGGCCCAACCTGGTTTACAGCACTGTGGCTGGAGCCATTTTCATCTGCACACTGGCCACCAACTGCATGCTGTTTGTGCCTCAGGTACAGCTGCAACACATACAAGATGTATGAGGAAAAAAAAAAAGTTTCTAGTTGCAAGCTTTTGAGAAAGTGCAGGATTTCTTCTTTAACCTTGAAAAACTTCTACTTCTGACATCGTCTTATTTCTGGTGATGACACACACAGTGTAGTATCTCTAAAGCAGAAACTGTAGGTGGTTTTCATTTTTTAGGCAGAACTGTCATCTAATCACTGGATACTATGTCTGGAACCGAGCATTAATAACAGACAGCCAGTCATGCAGACAGGCAGAAACTGTAGATACAGAGACGCATGACAAACAGACACGTGAATGACAGATGCTTGTATGACTTTCTCTTCTTGTTTTGACAAAAGTAGTAAAATCTATGAGTGATTGTGGTGCCCACACCTCCATTTTCCATATGCGTGTCAGTTTGCCATGTCTATCAGCGGAGTGTGACTCACACAGAAGGTGTTTATGAGTCAAAATTACGTAGGCTGTTGGAAACAGGTTTATGACTCTCTGAGTGTCTGGCAGTGGGTTTATGTTACAATAAAGGAATGCGTCGACGATGGAAAGGAAGGAAATACTTCAACATTGAGCAATATCCTCAAATACACCTGGTCAAAATGATCCCTGTAACATTTACTATTAATAATGTGTGTAATGTATCTTTAGCAGAATCTTGTTTGTATCTAACGTATAACACTCACCACCATGCAGCTGACCCAATGGAGGCAGTTTGAAGAGGATCAGAACAACCCAAGTCAGATGGCCAAGTATTTCAGCAGCCCGAGTAAGAGCCAGCCCTCGGTGTACAGCCAGGATGAGATCTTCTACCTGCTGGGAGAGAATAACTCCATGAAAAAACTCCTTACTGAGGTACTGCATTGTTATTTTTCCACAAAATCTACCAAGAAAATCTTGTAGAGTATCAAATAGATTCATATGAACCCAGGTCTTGAATGTTTCCATTTCTAAGTCCTTGTCCTTATTGATGCTATTCCTGATCATGTCTGCACATAGAACACATGGTTAGCACTAACAGAGCTTGTTTTCTTAAGAAATACCAATTTCTGATCAAATTTATGCTTCCTTAAAAATATATAAAATCTGCTTTGGATATATTTTTTGGTTTAATCAAAAGTTTCTGACACTGCAGATCATTTGCTCGTCAAGTTCTAACATTATAGCTTCAATCTATTGAATTGAATTCTATCTTAAATCACTAATCAGAAACTATTTGTAAATTTAAATGGATTGGACCTCTGATAGGGCACAAGTTACTTGTGGTGTCCATTCTTGGACCTCTTTTCTTCCTTATCTACATTAATTACATCCTCATACAGTATTTTTAATACAATTTATAACATTTCCATGTGTAGACATACTGAAACGCACCTACTTCATCTACAAAATTGGGTGTTAAGTACAATCCAGGTTAAATTACAGAATATACTGAACTATATACACACACACGTACAGCATTACAAGAGAGATTTAGATGAAACAAGACAGATCTATTTTCTCATTAAGTCTAAATGACACCAGCTGTCCAACAATATGTTTTCGACTTTCTCCCAGCGCTTGACTGCTCTGTTTGTGCTGATTTAAACCACCAAAACGCAGTATGTGACAAAATGTCTCAAAATTCTGTTTGTCATGACAATTTTCAGAAGAACGCTGTGATCGACAGTCTGCAGGAGCAGGTGAGCAATGCCAAAGATAAACTCCTGCGACTCATGTCAGCCAGCCGCCCCCCGGAGGACCAGGACTTGGACTCCTCCAACACCAATCTCAACTCCTCCTCCACTCAGACCACAGAGCTTCAGTCTGACGGACCCTCTTCTTCTTCTTCTCTACCTCAGAGAGACACTAAATCCCAACTCTCACCGTCACATCCCGCCCCTCACCTAGCTGCTGCTGCTGTTTCATCATGTGCTGTTACACCATCCTCTGAGCCTCCCTCTGCCCCAAACTCCACAACCCCTATTGCTGCTTCCTCCCCTCTCCCAGATGATATTTATGAGGGTGAAAACCAGAGATGTGTCCGTACTGGTGGTCCTACAGGCAGAGACACAGCTCAGCCCAGAACAGGGGAGGATCTTACCCAGCCTTTGCCGCTCCACCCCCCTGGTTTACTCAGGACAGCAGAAGAGACAGTGCAATTTGTCACTTCCTTACAATCCCGTAGAGGATTAAACCCCTCTCAAGTTGAAACATTCAACAACCAGAGAGGCCTTTCATCTAATCTGGGAGCAAATGCCAGACCAACTGGTTTTGTTAGCAGCGAGCAGTTGCAGGAGATCCTACAAGAGCTGAGTGTGGACGCAGTCATGGAAATCACGCTTCGATCTCCTGGGCAGACGTCCACAAACTCAGCTAAAACATCACAGCTAAAATATCCTGAAGCCTCCGCACTTTCCCCTCTCTCTCTGCGGACACCGCGCTCTCCTCATCCACCCGTTCTCTTCCACTACCCCAGCATCTCCCCGTATGCGATGAGGAAACGGCGGCCACCCTTTAACTCCTCCCGAAGAGGTTTGGCGTGCTTCTACACGGGTTCAGAGGCCGCTGGCTGTGGGAGGATAAGGGACAAGTGTGACCACCGAAATCCAGGCAGGCACAATGATGGGGTTACTGTGGATGGTATCCTCCATCAGGTTCACAACACTGACCTTGAGCTGGGGGAGGAGGAGGAGGAGGAGGAGGAGGAGGATGTAGAAAGGAATGAAGTGATAAGAAAATGCCGGAGGTGTGTTTCAAGGTCCCGTAGATGTTCAGTCTTGCCCTGTGCAGAACGCAATCACACAGCTCCACCGGATGTGGAAGCTGGTGGTGATAATGAGCAACACCATAGACACATTAGAGACTCCTGTGGATCCTGGGACTCTGACTCTAGCAGCTCAACAGACTACTGTTACTACCACCGCCCCTACTGTGACTCCTGCCTGCAGCGAGGCTCTCTGCTATCCTCAGACAGCTCTTCAGACTCCTCTGACAGCGAGTACGAAGCCTACACCAGCCTGTACCGCTCCCCGCACCCTGTGGTATTCAAAGAAGACATCAAACCCACCTTTGTATGAGCACAGATTTACTGCACTTTACACGTCCATACATTCCAACCACTCGTATTCATGTCCTGAGAAACATTGGAGGGGAGATTATTTGACTGTAGCTTTCAATAGGAATGTGTTTTTGCATTCTGTATGAATGACTCTCGCTCTGTGGGACAAACTGGTTCTGTTACTCATGAGACTTGAAAACTTTTGTAGCTCGAAAGCACAACACTGTTTCCTTTTTGATATTACTTCTGGCATTATTTGTATGTGTTTCTGCAGTCAGATGGAGACTTTACATTCCAAATATTTAAATCTGACTGAATTTAGAGTAACAAATAAAAGAAAAATGGCTTTTAGAGTTGAAATGTGCACTGCATTGTGCACATACTGTATTTATTTTATTATTTATTAGTGGATGTTTTGTTGTACAGAATTACCTTCTGTCTTCTTTTTACTGTTTTATATTGTCAAAACAACATTCTTTAAAAACTTGTATGTCTGCATTTTGCTATCACTTTTATTACACTTATTTTTTCTCTCTCAGTATTATTGTCCTGACTCATTAAGAGCACTAATGTGTAAAGGTCGTAGTTATATGGAGTGTGTGTCTCATGGGTGTGAGAGACTGCCCTTTGATTTTCAAACCCTGACCTGCTTTCCACAGTACTACTTCAAACTTTAACCTTCAGCATCTTTTCCTGTTTTACACTGTAGCGAGGACTACGGGCCGCCATAGCAGACAGAAAGTTTATAAACCACTAGCCTGATGTAGACCTGGATTAAACTGTTAGAAGGCTACAGGGCAGAAATGAGCCCATATTAAGACCCCACACTCACATTCTCACAACCCATTTTGTACAGAGTCTAATAAACCAACCATTTTTTCTATGCTTAAACACCCTCCAGCAGGTTTGTTATGATTTTTGTAATCTAATTTTAATATTACTGAAATATTAAAAGTAGATTTTGACACTTGTCTCTAAGACACAGCCTCAAGTTTGAGTAAAAATCCAGAAGCCACCTAATGTTCTTTCACTTTTTAATCATACTTTAGCGGCACATAATACCATAGAAAATTTGGGATTAATTAAATTACCACAAACACAATCAATGTGGAACCTTTGAACAGGGCAGGCGGTAATCCAGCCTTGACTTGATGTTAAATGCAGCACTAAAACTCACCTTCATTTGCCTTTCCATGATAAAAGCAACATCTTCCCAGGATCAGAATATTTACCAGCCTCTTTGTCATGTGACTTTAATCATGACCAGAATAGATGAGCTTGTTGAGTAGATTTACACTCTTTCCTGTCTTGGTCTGTTTCTTTCTCTCCCGCCTACCATCTCTCCTTATTTTTTCTTCCGCTAATAGGAAAATGTGTGTTTGCCCGAGGAGGTGTTGCTATATGAAGGGAAATCGGTGTCTCACATTACTTCTGCTTTGCTGCCTGTTTTCGAGACGCTGCTGCTCTCTATTATGCATATGGACCATTGAATGGCTGCCTGGGAGAAATTCCCTTTGATATAGAGCATAACGGAGTATAAATAAACCACACAAAAGACAAAATACCGGCATCGCTGCGCGGGAGGAAATACTCTCCTGCCAAGCTAAGACGAGTGGCCTGCATTCTGTTCAAGATGAGAAATCCTGACATATTGAACGATTTTGGAATAAAAACAAACTGTTCGTCAATCACACATACATTTCTTTCTCAAAATAAGTCCATAGAGACCAAAACTGTTTTTTGTACCAGGCTGTAAACGTGTTTACTTCTGCTGTCAAGTTTGGCATTTTAATACTGCTGCTTACGGAGATTGAAATGTCCTGCAGCCAGCCTCAAGTGGCCGTTCAAAGAATTATAGTTTTTGGCATTTTGGCTTGGCAACCCAAATTGTAGTCTCTTTCTAACAGCTTATAACTAATCTGTAATGCATGAGTAAAAGTTTAAGGGTTCAGCTTTATTACCATCACACAATACAGTTATGTACAGTGAGATGCTGTTGTAGCCCACTCCATGCTAGAGGGATGGTATTAAATAAAAATAAATAAAGCAGTTAATAACATTGAACAACGTAAAATAAGAAATAAAAACACTTCAGTCATAGTAGCACTGAAAGAAGAAACTATAATATTAATGCATACAGGATTGCTGCAATACATACATATGTAGGGCTACTATATTACTGTAAATTATGGTAGTTATGGGAACGGGGGTGTAATTACACTGGTCCAGTGAAATAATGGCCATGAATCATACAGATGTCTTTTGATGTTTTATTTCTCTCTCTCTCTCTCTCTGGTCATCAGACAATGTGAGAACTCTAAAGAAATAAAGAATATAAACATTTTCAGACATGCAGAAAAGCAATCTCAGATAAAAATTACTGAAACATATCACATTGTTTATATTAAAGCACTTAAACCGTTACATCATACACAATATAACTACCATGTGTGCCTCTCGGACCTCATGCAGAATCAAAGTTACAATGAGTTTGTTGGTCTTCTCTCTGCATCCATGCTCTCTCTCTCTCTCTCTGTCTGCCCACAATGCCACAGTTACACACTTAACTAAACTCTAATCATGTGATCAATCGCTCTCTGTTTCAAGTTTCAAGTTTCGGGTTTATTTGTCATACGCAGGTGAACACAGGCTCAAACAATACAATGAAATGTGTTGGATGAGAGTTGAAGGATAAAAATGAGCTAAAGAAGTAAAAAAAAAAAAAGAAGAAGAAGAATATAAAAATACAAAATATTAAATATTAAACACATATAACCTTATAAAAAAGAGGCTCTAAATATGTGACTGAACATTTTAAAGTAGTACATTTTAATAAATTATTTATTAAATTTTTAATCTTTTTGAATGAACTAAATTAAAGGTCCAGTGTGTAGAATTTAGTTGCATCTAGTGGTGTAATTGCCGCATTGCAATCCCCTCGCATCACCCTCACCTACCTAGTATAACACTTGAAAGACCCTGAGTTTCTTTTGGGCTACTGTAGAAATGTTTCCAACAAGACAAACCACTCCCACTGTAGATGTAGAAGGGTCATTTTTAAGTAACAAAAACAAAAAAATATTCATATTTTCAGGTGATTATACGTGCATGAAATCATAGTTATGAATATTACATTCGGTGTCTGCCTTATTTGGAAAATAAACCCCCCAATCTTACTCACTGGACCTTTAACTTTGGACTGTATAACATGAAATAATATAAACAACCCCAACAATGTATTCATCATTATAAAGCCTTATAAATGGCACCATATTAAAGCACTAGGCTACCATAATAAAGATGTGAAATTAACCGGATCGAAGAGTTGCATGCACATACACATAATTACAATTACTGAGCATTATGCCAGTAATTAAATGGATAAGCCAGAGGGCTGCGTGTATGTGAAAAAAGTGTGGAAGACAGACAGAGGATGGGCTTTTTGTGACTAACATAGCAACAGTGCTGCATGACCACCGGTGCTCTGTGACAGCTGGGTCCATTTGAACTGACAGGCGGGTTCTGGAGCTCCATTGGCCGACAAAGTCATCCATCCCGGGGAGGAGATCCGCCCATTGTCCCTGTCGCGGCATGGGGGGGAAGCCTTTGAAGTCACGAGGGGCGGCGCTGGAGGAAAATTATGCCATGTGGTGTTCAAGAGCTGCGCTGTGATTGGACCAGAGGGGAAAAAGGTCAACGCCCATTTCGCGAAGGATCGCCTCTCTGATTGGCTCAATCTGCCACCCCAGATTCGCCGTTTGCGCGTTCACGCTTTCCCCCGATTCTACCTCGCGAGTTACGTCGACGGCGTTAACCGTTCCTTACGTGACGGCTGAGCGTTTACGCAAAGGGCGTAGCTAACGTGCGTAGCGACAAAAGACAAGCGAGCCCGAAACCTATGGGGAAGGAATAAAAAAAGAAATTCAGTATCGTCGCACTCTTGTGCTTCAAGACCATCAAATTTTTCCCCGGTAAAGAGGTCGCTGCCCCCGGGAGGGCCCCTCGGTAAAAGACACCGACATTTAACGGCGGACGAGGGCGGGTAGTGAGTCAACGCAAGGGCCGCCGTTGAAGACGAAGAAGACCGTGGCAACTGGCAGATTTTTCCGTTGGACGGTATAGCGAGGGAGCCGCCATGGCAGTCGGATCATTGAGCCTCCACATCGGGATATGAAGAGGGGCTGCATGTGTGCCGTATTGTCAAGAAAACGCCGCATTTCTAACCGGATTGGCGCTCTTTAACAGCAGTGAAATTAACCCCGCATACGTATATATAAATATATATTTATATATTTAAAAAAACAAAAACGTGTGTTTTAACCGTGGGGCCCACAGGAGAGGCCAGATTCATGACTATTTTAGTCGGAGACGTGTCTTCAAAGGCCCGCTGAAAGAAAACCTGGATTATAAAGGAGTGAATGATGCTGTGATTGGCCTCTATTGGGGGAAAAAAGGGTAGTTTATTAGGTGATAACGAACTAGACTGAGACAAGGAGGGGAGCTCTCTTTCCCCGTGTGAATTATAAGTGTTATTCATTTGCTGTCATCTTATTTTTTTTATTATTTTTTTGTACTCTTTTATTTTTTAATTTTTTTTTTTTTTTTTGGTGGATGAGAAGTGAATCGATCAGTCCTGCCGTTTAAGCAAGTCACAGCACTCCCGTGTCGAGAGAGAGAGAGAGAGAGAGAGAAATTTAAAAAAAAAAAAAAAAAGAAGGGATTGGATCATGTCGGGTCGGCCCAGGACCACATCCTTCGCGGAGAGCTGCAAACCAGTGCCGCAGCCTTCAGCTTTCGGCAGCATGAAAGTCAGCAGTAAGTACAACCCTTGTATTTCTCCCCCCCCTCCTCCTCTTCCTCCTCCTCACTGCATGCACCAGGCCCCAATATATATATATATATATATATATATATATATATGTGTGTGTGTGTGTGTGTGTGTGTGTTGGAGAGGGGGGGCTACACCTCCTCGCAAAATGTCTACCAGGCTGAAAATGTGTCAAGCAAACATGACGTTAGCTCCGGATAGCTTAGCGCACCGCTGCTGTCATATATCTGTGCCGCTGACTGTGACTGAGATTGGGTTAGCCGGTGCATGCTCACACACACACACACACATAGACACATGCACCGCTGCGCTCATGACGCGCCGCCCCGGGAACCGGTCAGCCTGACCGGGGTTAGCAGCAGCAGCAGCAGCAGCAGCAGCAGCAGCCGCGCGTCGTGGGCCGGGCGAGGCGAGGCAAGGCAAGGCGAGCCAGGAGGGGAAGGTAGCGTTGGCACTAGGCCCAGGGTCAGACAACCAAGCCTTCTCCTCCTTTTTTTGGGGTTGGTTATTGACCATCTGACTGTAGATTAGATCTCATAGCGGTATTACTACATACACTGCCGTATGCGTAACAGGGTTAAAGCGATAGGGCCGGTCTATTACGCAACTGTCAAAGCGGAAGGTGCGCCCAAACTGACGTGATCCTGGCTGGGAGAGGGGGGGGGGAAGAGGGCTGGTTCACTTGATTCCTACGGTCCGTGCAGGCCATGAGACGTCGAGACGACTGGAGGGAGTGTGACACACGAGTGTATCCTGTTCAGTGGCACCGTGCCGGAGGGGAGGCTGGCTGGCTGGCTGGCTGCAGAGATGAAGCACATGCAAGGCCTAAAGTTACCTGCAGAGCAAGACAGCCTGGCAGTGTTGCTCCACACCTTTCCACTGCCTGTTTTTTTTAATGTAAAATATCCTCAATGTATGCCACCTCTTAAAGCATTTCACGCTCCGTCTGTGTGCCATAGACACTTCTATCCACACCGTTAATGACTAATGACTACACTCCTTTCTTATCGAGCATGCAGGCAGACATTTGGGTGTGTGAGTGAGAGAGTGGGGGGGAAAAAATGAGGTTGTTAAGGAATGTTGGTGGTGCTGATGATGTGATCATGATGTGTGTTAGTGGGGTGAGGCCCGAGACTGAGGCTCTCCTGAGGGCCTTGGCACTAGGAAACCAATACACAGGACTAGGACACACACACACACACATGCCTGAATCTTAAAAAAAACGTGGCCCAGATATGGGTGTCGAAGCATCGGTGTGCTCCTGTCGGCGTGTAGCGTTGCCGTCAAACAGAAAAATGCTTTGCAGTTGCAAGAAATAATTCGGCTACATGCAAGAACTGGAGGACTTCTGAGTCTTTGGCCTAGTTGTTGTTCAGACACGAGCCACTGAATTGGCGCCCGAACACGCAGACTTAACGTTACGCGCGTTCCTCAGCCTCAAGGCTCATCTGGTAAGTCAATGCATCATTATCGGTCATTAAAAGATGGAGCAGGAGTCAGCCAATTAAATAGGGTGTTGATTTGTACATGCAGGTGGTGTTCGGAGTGTGATCAGTCGATACATGACTGTAATGATCTGTCTGACCGTATTTTACGTAAGAGGCGGTGAGATGATGAAGCAAAAGTTAGTCGAACTCTGTGAAGCACAAGTCGCCAATTTTCAACTTTAGTTTCGTTTGCCTGCGTTTTGGCTCCGTGACGATCGATTGTGATCAAAAAAATTCATGCCGTCCTGATCGATACGTCTTCACAATGTGATCCATTACAAGGTCTAATAACGATACAAAAAACTGGTTCAGCCAGAGAATTGGATACTCGAGAACAAGCAGGAAAAAAAAAAAAAACTTTGCCTGGTGAGCAACTTTTCATTCAATCCTCTCAACGCATCCCCGGAGTGAAGCGGAACATGTTTTAACACAGTCCATTGTCACCGCGGTAAGAACTGGGTTAAGAGGGTTCTTACTGAAATAAGAAAGACGCGTCCAGCTGAGGAACAGGTTTCAGAAAAGCTGGGACTGACGTCCGCCATGCTGGCAAGCACAGCGGGTGGGGCGAAATGAAATCTAAAAGTGTCGGCATTGTGATGCGCTGTACATTAAACTTGGTCTTAAAGCTTAAAGGCTACACTTATCTGCAGTTTTTGGACCATGTTTGAGTGTCCTTTTACCTCTTGGCAACCACATCCATTGTACTAAAAAAATCTCTCTCCCGATGCTATCACCCACCTTCAGTTCAGTCTAAATGCAGCATGAAAGCACCGGTAGTCGTGCCACACAGATATTGTCTTATGCTGCTGTCTTAAAGGTCCAGTGTGTAAAATGTATCGGCAACAATGGAATATGATATTTATTAGTATGTTTCCAGTAGTGTATGAACACCTTGTTGTCTCTATAATGAGCCTTTTATATCTACAGTGAGAGCGGGTCCTCTTCCACGGAGTCCGCCATGTTGAAACGCCATTTTTCTCCAGTAGCCCAGAACAGACAAACCAAACACTGAGTTTTTCTTACATGCTTGGAAGGAGAGGGTGAGGCGTGGGAGAGTATTCTGCAAATTCACTGCTAGGTGACACTAAATCTTACACACTTTAGGAATGGTGCCCAAATCCAGGACACCCTGGGAGAGGTAGCTCACCATGCACGAAGGCTCAGTCCTTACCGTAGCAGCCTGGGTTCAGCTCCCAACCTGTGGAGCTTTTTTTAATGCATGTCATCCCCTCCTCTGTCTCCTGTCACTCTTCAGCTGCATCAAATAAAGGTCTTTGTCGATATTTAGATTAGCCGGGAGATGAAAGAAAGCAGTACATCCATCAAAACAGCGCTACACAAACCTGTTCCAGTCTTTACACTGTCACTGATGCAGGTTAACAACACAGTGAAATGTGTGGCTCGGCATTAAGAGCACTGAGGATAAAAATGAGCTAAAGATGGATATTTTAAACATTTCAACTATAACATGAGAATGTATATATGTATAAGAGTTGTATACAATGTGCAATAAATCAATAATTGGTCTATAAAATGTAAAGAACACCATTCAAGGCAACAGAAACCTGTGCAGACGTTTTAAAAGCTGAAATCAGATTAGTCATTCCGAGGTGCACAGTCTGCACCGTCAGCTGTGTCATGATTGTACTTTGGACTGAATTTATATAACACCATGTCACCTTAGACTTAGTCTTTCTTTCCAGTATGTCATCTACCCTGACCTCCACCATCTCACACACACACACACACACACACAAAGACACACACACACACATGTTCATGAATATCTTGGCTGATTATCTCCAGCAGCTGTAGCTAGTGTGTATGATCCTGGAGAGAATGGTCTTACCCCTCCTACACAGGCAGACGGGAACACACACACACACACACTCTCTCTCGCTCACACACACACATGCATTTACACACCCACTTGAGCACTCTTTGGTTTTGTTTTTTTTGGGGGGGTGAGGCCTGTTTAGCATTTCAAAGCTGCAGCTCTCCCTCTTTTCTCCCCCCTTGTTCCTTTCTGTCCCTCTCTCACATTTTGCAAGTGATGATGGGAACAAAATGAACTAATTAGACTCTCTGATTCCAAATGAAACGGAAAGGACTCGCAGACAAGACGAAAAAAACCCCGCCCCGGCCAAACGTCTCTTGTGTCAGCGGCGGTGACATTCCTGCGACTAGATGTTCCAGTAACGTGGTGAATTATCTCATCCGCTTTGGAACCAGAGGTGGAAACACTGAGAGTGTGTGTGTGTGTGTGTGTGTGATTTGTGTGTGTGTGTGTACCTGCACACATTTACCACGACGCGTCCACGCCTTCGCTCGTGGCACAGTTCGTTTCGCCGTCCAGGAATTCGGCAGATCTCCACATGCATTCCTCACAGATGTCACTTTGCCCTGCAGTCCACAGCTGTCATGTGCTGAAGCCGTTTCACTTGCATACTGTGAATTTTATATTTTGAGAGCTATTAATATGTCCGGCGTACTGACACCATATCATCCCATGTAAGCGCTTTTAAGACAGTTTTAAAACGACTGAAAGTGTTTAAAGTCACAGTGTGTGATCGTAACGAACACGTGACGTGAACGGCGTGAAACCGTCATCTTGCAGTAAATCCGTGAAAAATGCTCAACTGCTTTTGTGCCCCTGTAATACCTCGAAAGTGGGTGGCTCATGTAGTTAATCAAAATTTTAAAAAATGCATATACAAAAAGCTCTAAAGTGGAAAATTGCACCCATACAATTAATGTTCCTCCGCTAATGAAGAGCGTTTTCTTGTTCAGAACCTTCTAATGCGACGGCGTGCAGAGTAAATGACTGAGTTACTTAATACACCAGTCAAACGTACTAATAATGTTGCGTTGTTCGTTACCTGATGCGTCTTGGACACTGACGGTATAAAGAAAGGACAGCGCACGCGTGACGTCACCCGCAGGTTTCTGAAGAGCTCCTCTGAAGCTCAAAATCTGTGACGCTGGCCACCACTGTCTTGACAGTCCACCTCTAAATATAAAAATCAGCAAAGTCGTGGATTGTTGTTGGACCTGAGACACTTACCTGTCAATCAAAGCGTCCACGCTCTTAATCCTGCATAACTTTAAGCCTTAATATAATTTGAACAGGTGAGTTGTATATAAATTCACCCTCAGTACAGTTGTCATGAACGGGGAAATTAGCTATAGAGACCAAAACTGTTTTTTTGTACCAGGCTGTGAACATGTTTATTTCTGCTGTGAAGTTGGACATTTGAACATGGGGACTTATGGAGACTGACTCACTTCTGGAGCCAGCCTCAAGTGGACGTTTGAGGAACTGCAGTTTTTGGCACAGCCAAAGGAGGTTGCTGCTTTGGTGTGGCTATGCAGCAACGTTAGAGAAAACAAAAGGTCGTTTCCTCTAGAATGACGTAACATCAACAAACTGTTACTGGTACACATTTACGTCTTGAATCGTCCCCGATGGTCGTGACGGTGATCTTGAAGGCTGAAATCAAGTGTGACTAAATGAACCTATGAACTGTCTCGTGATCTTTACGAAACAAAAGTCATTTTTTACAAAGTTTTACGGTACAGGCCATTAGTTCATTTACTTATTTTGTAATGTGTAGGTATGTTTTCAAAGACACGTTAAAACTGAAAATACCTATACAAGTAGTTATGTCTCGTATTAGCTTGTCCTCCTGTTACTGACATAATGCGCAAATATAGATATTCCAACCTATGTGTGTTTTTTAGAGCGAATATTCGAACGTCATTTTCTATTATCTTGAGATAATGAGTCAAATGAACCCATTATCACGAGGAAAGGAGCTGCGTTATCTTGAGTAACATCTCGAGATAACGCCATTTAAAAAAAATAATAATAATAATCGCACGGTCGCCATGCGTACATACAAACACCGAGTCCACCAATAATTGAGGCGATAAGTCGTCAGTGAACGTGTGGCCTCTACTTGTACGCACACACATTCTGATATTGGTGACAAAACTTGTCACTTTGATGTTAGTGTGTGTGTGTGTGTGTGTGTGTGTGTGTGTTTGGCCTCATTGTTAGCCACATGTTGTGGCCTGAACTAGTCTGGTGACCTGAATTGACTATTGACACTTCTCGCTAAAGGTTGCAGCGACTCTGTTTCACGTGGCACTGTAGTAGCCGAGCGCTCTGCGGTTTAATAATAAAATAATTTATACTCGTGGGAGGCTGATTGACAGAGTGACAACTATGGCAACGCCGCAATATTTGTTTGATTTTGTCTTTAACAAGGGCCACGGGACACTTTTCAAACTTGATCTAAAGTTCTTGTAGCTCGAAAACGACCAAAAAGTAGTCCCTCACTTGTCATTGGTTGTGGTTGTGAGTCTTTTTTTTTTTTTTTAGGCTTACAACAGTTTAATTTGTGGATGTCCGTGCCTCAGACAATCAGTCACTGCAGAAAAATGCCATTTTAAGTGCAGTCTCGATCGCTCGGTCAGTCCTTATTTGCACCAGTGCAGAGACCTCGTGTGTGTTTGTGTGTACGTGAGTGTGCGCAGACTTTTCTCACGGTTTGAGGAAGTGCAGAGGCGTCACACAAGTGGCCCTGCTGGAATATGTAGGCAGACTCATATTCTCTTTCTCCCTTGCACACACACTCTCTCTCACGCGCACACACACACACACACACACACACACTCTTGGAAAGTCTATTTCTGTCGTTACAGAATCCGGCTTCAGTTTCTCTTTCTAGACTTGGTCCTGGTCTCTGCACCCCTACCACCACCACCACCACCACCACCACCCCTTCCTCCCTTTAGCCTTTGATCATAATCACATCGTCAGTAATTGAAGCACTCACTGGTCACACAGTGGCAGAAGGAAACACACACACACACACACACACACACACACACATAGTATATCTCTGCAATCTGTGTTACACGCTGGTGGTTTACCAGAGTTCAGCATGAGGCGGTCACTTCCTCCTCGGAAGTTTTAAGTGACGCCGTAATCTGGAACAGTCACATTTTATAAAGCGAGCACTGATCCCACCCATCAGCATGATTGTGCACCCACTGCGAGCCGCTGACTAATTTAACTAAAGATATTTCGAATCTTTTAAAGTGCGTGGGTCTGCTGGCTCACGTTGCAGCCTTCTTTCTTTTTTCTGCTGCAGCTCGCGTGAAAGAGAAATATGCTAATGAGACTAGATTTAGAGAGCAGAGCAGGTGTTGTTGTAGGATTTTTTTTTTTTTTTTCGGTTGGTTGCTGAAGTTCTGGGGTTCATATCTCAGTGCATGTAGGAAAGAGAAGGAGCCCGGCACGTGGCACACACTCTTGGCCTGGTCGCCCTTTAACTGCCAGCTAATGTGACACTTGTGAGCCTTACAAGGAGGTGGAGGTGGAGGTGGAGGAGACAGTGTGAGGGAGAAAACAGGAAAAAGGCTCCACGTCCCGTGATCCCAGGGGAGCAGAGCCAGCTCCGGACTGACCAGAGAGGAAGGCATAAGGGGGGAGGGGGGGTGAGGCGCGGCGCGGCATGTGGAAGCAGAATCCGATCTATAGTGCATTAGCATCAGATACAGAGTTAGGTTATGACTTTACACTGATAATAACCGTCGGTGCTGCATCGGTCTGTCTGCACACGGTGGTTGGTGAGTCAATCTGATGCATTGATTTGGATAAAAGCACCCAGCGCTTTCTGATGTCAAAATTAATGCAGCATATAAACAAAAAGCAATGCAGAATTCAAGTGTCCTTCTGTCTCCGTCAAGTAACAGTCGCCTGAGCGCGATCGTTTCCTCTCCGCGTTAAAACATTAATGTCCTCAGACTAGACCTGGAAACGCCACAAACGCTTTTCACGGACGCTCTGCTCCAGCTCGGCCGCGAGTTAGCTGGGAGCTGACCAGTTTAACCACAGCTGTCGACCACTAGAAAGTACCGCTGGAACAAATGAGGGAGAGAGAGAGAGAGAGAGAGAGGGAGGCCACTGCAATCTGTCAGTCACAAATTGGCTTCTCTAACGAGGAGGCCGCAGCCCGAGGCGCTCCGGTGCGAGGGCGAATGATCGAACATCACTTAGGCCGTTTTCACAGGGAGGGATGGTGACACTTGACAGTAGGAAAAGTACCAAAACATCCATTTAGCCGCTTCAGTTTCAGGGTGTCCTGCTGCTGTTCGTGCTGAATCACTGTCACTGGTACACTTGAACACAACAGAGTATTGTTAATGTTATTAGTGAAAATCTGTGGTTTTTTTCTGCTGTGAAATTGATTTTGTCGTTTATTAAGCCAAAAAAAAACAAATATTTACTGGTTCCAACCTCTCAAATGTGACTCTGTTCTCTTCTGTCTCTCCATAAATTGAATGTTTTCTGGGTTTTGGACTGTTGGTCGGACACTACAAGCCACTTTTCATCTATCAAGTCTGTTTCCTCTCTGCAGTACTTTGCTCATCGTCTCTCCTCTCTTTCTCTCTTTGTCTCTCTCCTCAGGGGATAAAGATGGCAGCAAGGTAACAACAGTCGTAGCCACTCCAGGCCAAGGCCCTGACCGGCCACAGGAGGTGAGCTACACGGACACTAAGGTCATCGGTAATGGCTCGTTCGGCGTCGTCTACCAGGCTAAGCTCTGTGACTCCGGAGAGCTGGTGGCCATCAAGAAGGTCCTGCAAGACAAGAGGTTTAAGGTAAAAACACAATCGCTCGGCTTACTCGACTCTCTCATGCATTAAAGATGATCTCCTTTTTAATCCTTTTTTTTTTTGTTTGTTACCAAAGTAGAAATGTGTGGAATTAATGAAACGCGTCTGAGTAACTGTGAACGAGACATGAATGGAGTGATCTTTCACAAGAACAGAGAGCTCAGCGAGGAGCTGCGAAACAAGAGAAGACAAAAGGCAAAACTTGTTACTGTTCTGCGATTTGAAAATCCTCGATTTCATCCGTGTGTTTTTCTTGCAGGAAGTGTGTGCGTGTGTGTGTGTGTGTGTGTGTGTGTGGTAGTGACGGGGGTGGTCTTTTCTCCCTGCAAACAGGCTTGAACCCATTGATACCCCCGTCATCTGTCAAGTTTAGTGCAGTTGCCACGGTGGAAACGTCATATTTCCCTCAGAGCAAAGCTCCGCTGGAATCCTCCTCCTGTGCTTTGAATAGATTTGACTGATGGCTTGTTGAAGGGGTGGAGGGAGGGCGGGCGGTGTTCCTGCTGCTAGCTCACAGCTCACAGATAAAAGACCTGAGACTGCCAAGCCTGCAGGACAGCTGTTAAGATTCTCATTAAGTTTATAGTGTAACATTCATATTACGGGTCTTGAGTAATACTTGATATCTTATCAGAATTCTGCCTGATATTTTGAACATGAGCGCCACATTTATGAGGTACACCTAACTGAAACCGGTCTAATACAGCAGCCTTTATGATGGTTATATTACAGAGAGTGGCCTACGATTATTTATATTAAATTATTAGTAACACCTCTCGTTATATTGCAGTGTCATTTCAACAGCGCCACAAGCTGCAGCCTCCATAAAGTCGAATCAGCACCTCGCTCAAACAGCTTCAACAGCTGAAACTCGCGTTCATTGCAGGTTTCTTGTGCTGGTGTTAGTTTTTGACACTCGTACCTGATGCGTTGTTTATATATTTGACTTTTTTAAGGAAATATATCATCAAGCTATTTCTGTTTTAACCTTTTGTAGCCAGTTCCTGATGGATTGTCACTTTCTGTTTGTTTTTTAAGCGATCCCCTCGTACAGAAAACAAAAATTCAAACGTGCTCCACTTCGGTTCTCCGTGTCTATATCACAGATGGCACACATGGCATGCACAGTAAAGATGATGCAATGTAACGTGTGGCTATAATGTTTCCCACATGTGTGCGCCGAAACAAAAAAAAAAAGTGTACGCGCCATGACTCCGCACGGGATCTCGGCTCGTTTCAACATCTTGTAATTTAATAGAGGAAGATTTGAAACTGGTAAGAGGCCCCGGAAAGGAAAGGAAAGGAAAGGAAAGGAAAGGAAAGGAAAGGAAAGGAAAGGAAAGGAAAGGAGAACAGAGAAGTGGGTGAGTTCGATGAAAGGACTGTTAACACTCTCATGTTTGTTTGTGTGGTAAATATGAAGCTAGGCTTAGCTTAGCATAAAGAAGGGTGACTTGAGGCGGGCCGAATGACGCCTGGGTGCTCTAATAAGCCATCTGTAACAGCAGCTACCTGTCAATCAAAGCGTCCATGCTCTTAATCCTGCATAACTTTAAGCCTTAATATGATTTGAACAGGTGAGTTGTATATAAATTCACCCTCAGTACAGTTGTCATGAACGGGGAAATTAGCTACAGAGACCAAAACTGTTTTTTGTACCAGGCTGTAAACATGTTTATTTCTGCTGTCAAGTTTTTAACATGGGGACTTATGGAGACTGACTCACTTCTGAAGCCAGCCTCAAGTGGACGTTTGAGGAATTACAGTTTGGTCCACACTGGCTTCACCTGAGGTTGCCGCTTAGTCCAAGCTCACGTATTTACATGTTATTTCTTGTTTGTTTAACAAAAGGTGAAGTGTTGACACGTTGCAGCGCTGCAGGGAGACACACACCCCATAAAACCACCAAGTTTCCAGTCTGAGCTAAGCTAAGCTAAGCTCTCTGGCTGCAGGTGGTAGCTTAATATTTACAATACAGACGCGAGAGTTGTATGAATCTTCTCATCTAACTCTCATGAACACAGAAAGGTCCAAAATGTTGAACTATTCCTTTAAATGACCACCTGCGATGGTACGCTGATGTTTGATCAGAGATCAGACCTGAGCAAGAAGCTTTTACTCCGCTACGTGATAATAAGAGAGTTGTTTTGTCCTGTTGTGTTTAGGGACAGGCGTTACAAAGTCGCTCGTGTTATGAACGCTGTGGTTTGTGGCGTCGTTTGTGCCACTCTGAGGACGAGATGAGCGATGACGAGGCACGGCTAGGCGTCCCTCCATTGTCTTCTCCAGTGAGAGTTACTGACGTTCAGTCAGATGTGTTTCTGCCCCGGGACTCTAGGACTGTGCTGAGCCGACCGATTCAGCTAAATACTTGAGCAGCCTTAGGTTTGACCTTTTAGGGATGTTCAGCACGGTTCTTCAGCAGGTGCTAGTCCACGGCTATTCAAGAGTAGACAAGATAAATGATGTCACTTAATGTGTGTGTGTGTGTGTGTTTGTGTGTGTTTGTGGGTGACGGGGGTGGAGGTGTTGGTGGTGGTTGACCATCTGTCACAAAATGCCCAATATTTGTTCAGGACACGCACGCTCCTTGTGACTCCTCGTGTGGCCATGATGAAGTCACATCCTGCTCTTCCTGTTAGCCTGTGGTTAGCATGACCACAGGCTGGTTGCATTTTTAAACAGCTTAAGATCACACGTATTGTTTTCAGACAATAGCTGAGCCTCCACCTCAGCCGTCTTACTGTCTCCTTTTCCCCGGTCCCTCCTTTTCCCCGTGAACAGCTCATCACAAAAAAATGAAGCGAATGAGCAGCGCTAAGACTCCTCACATGACTGCCAAGCACGCGCCGTAAAGTGTGTGTGTCCCCCACACACACACACACATGGAAACACACCCGAGCACCTGCGTTCTAGTTTCTTCTCCTCTTCATCATCAGGAGCCTTTTCTCTGCACTTCCGTGTCTGTGAAGTGAGCCTGGATGAGCAGAAACATGCTAATCCAACATGTATAAATGCTTTCTCACTATCACACACACACACACACACACACACGAGTCAAACGGGGTAATCATGTGAATAGGCTCTGTGTTATGGCGCTGCTGCTGATGAATATGTGAAAAGTCGGCGGGCTTACAATCTGCCCCTGGTGCATTATGGGATAGGTCCTCCTCCTCCACTCCCATCAGAGGGATCACATGTCAGCCTATTGGAAAATGGATGCTTACATTAAAACACACACACACACAGTTCAAAAACACATCAACGAGCAACATCACGTCAAGGTAGACCGTAAATACCGGAGAAGCAAATCTGTATTCATCCGCAAAAGAATATAGTTCCCAATAAATGAACTACTTACATGTGTTACGAGCGCCCAGCTGTTTAAGGAAGTTACTTTTATTCAGGTCAAACGTACATGATCAGCAGGAGCAAACATGCTTGAGATCGATCACGTGAGAGGCAGGTGAGTCATAGAGTCTACTCACAGCAGTGTTTAAAAAAGGCAAAGACGGATTCACCCACACGAGTTTGCAACGTTCAGCGACAGCAAGCTGCCTTGACTGATTTCTAAGATATATATATATTTTTCTAAGCGGTCTTATGCTAACCGAGAGCTTTCCACCCTCTTCAGTAACTCATGATTGAAGGGAATAACGTGCAAGAGGCGAGCAGACGGAGAGGAAATCAAAAGAAGCTTATCAAGCGTGCTCATTTGACGATAAATATGAATATGTTTGATCCTCTGTCTGCATTCAGTGTAATGCGCGAACCGTTACCTGAGCAGAGCAGTGAAACAGCGTGCCTGCCTTTGTGTGGGCGGTACGCGTTTGCCTGATCTTTTTGGAAAGTGGATGTGGTTTTGTCTGGCGGTGCACGTCAGCACGGTGGAGGTGTAGCACGTCTAGCAGCCTGAATCTCTCACTCTCACTGTCTCTCTCTCTCTCTTTGTCCGTCTCTCCATCTGTCTGTGCTGACACACTGGAGGATGACAGGTCAGCAGGAAGGACTGCAGTATAACTGGAGCTGGGCAGGGCTTTTACTGAACAGCCTGTCTGCTCCTCCTCCATATGGTACCATCTTTCTCACACATAACAACACACACACACACACACACACACACACTCCCACTAAGCCACTGCAAGAAGACGAGGGCGTTGCCTGCAGTGCACGATAGTTCGATGGCTGGTCTGTGACCCGCACGCTATGATGTCATTTTATGATGTGGGGGTTGTGTGTGTGTGTGTGGGGGGGGGTTGGTAGGTAGTAGTTGTGTAAAAAGCAAAGGGGAGGATTGTGGGAACCATTTGTGTGCGCCTGTAAGTGAATTAGTCTGGGGTGGATTGTCTACATCAGGATACTGAGCTACAAGATGCTGCTGCTGCTGCTGCTGCTGCTGGGATGATGAAGTCTTGTTTAGTGGACAGACAGCTCACTCTGCTCTGTTTAAAAAAAAAAAAAAAAAGAATAATGGGGGATTACATCCTCCATAAAGTGGCAGAAAAGTGAGAGAGAAAGGACAGGCAGCATATCTCCCTGCGCCAGCCAGCATGGTGCTGACCCACATAACGAGGGATCTCGCCCAATCAGTCAGTCAGCTAGGCCGGGTTTTTTTTTTTTTATTTTGTCAGCCATATTCACACAGTCAGCTAGCCGGCTATCTGGTCCCCTTAATCTTCTGAGATAGTAAACTGAATATCTTCGGGGGTCGTTGACCATTAGAGCGAGCGACGTGAGGTTGGACTCTGAACCTTTGGATGGGCGCTTTTTTTTTTCTTTTTTATTTTATGACATTAATTGTTTTACTGCCACATTATCTGCTAATATGCTGATTATATTTTCAATTCTAAAGTGGCAGAAAACGGTGAAAATGTCCCTAAAGCCCGACGTGACGTCCTCAAACGTGTGTCCGAAATCCAAAACCTAAACATCACGTAACGAAAAATGGCAAAATCAATCAGTAGAAGGTGGCGAAGTCCAGTATCACCCGTATGCGTGGTGATGATTGGTACGGAATGACGTTTCATTTGAGGATTTAAAAGGAAAATTCTACCAAATTTGGAATAAATGGATTTAACCCGATCTAACCTGAACTTTGAACGACTCCACCGAAGCTGAGTGCTGCTTCCCTCTTCCTGCTGTGAAGAATAGAAATGTAAGCTCTCTTGGTTCTGCTGTGTATATAATCAATTTGTAATTTACTGCGAGACGGACGTGCGTGAGGAAGATGAAGTTATGGGCAGGTTTAAACAGAAGTATACTGACCTGGAAATGAAGATGGAGGGCTGCGAGTTATGGCCTGTACTGTTGGATGTCTGTAAGCGTATGAACAATTGTGTAAGAACAGCAAGCGTTCCTGAATATTCAGCATACTTAAAATTAAAAAGAAAAACAAAATAAAAAACGACAGAAATTTTAATGAATGAATCAATGAAAGGATTATCAGATTAATAAATAATAGAAAGAAATGTTGGTTAGTTGCAGCACCAACCACTTCAGTACTGGCTCTAAATCTCCTCTTTGACAGCTGACATCAAATTATAATTAGTATTTTTGACTCCTGTGTTATTTGTCTGTGGATTTGTGATGGATTTAATTATTCATCACTGCATGCAACAAAAAAAAAAAAAAAGGTTGACTCCTCAGACTCACGAGCTTGTGTTGAACCCACGTTAACCAGCGCACGCGCTATTCTTTTACACTAAACCTAAACCCTGTGTTTACACAAAGCGCGGGTCAGACGGTGCATCACATCATTGTCTGCTCTGTGGTTAGCCACTTTGACTTAATTGCACGCCGTGCAAGACGCCACTTCACTTTTGTTTTTTCGGCCCGGAAACCTGCACACAGGTCGCAGGTAAAACACGCTGAACTGAAGTGTCTCCATGAACGTCGACTGTAAGCTGATTCCGTTCTGTGTTGTATTCATTATTTATAGTGTGAACTCGTTGAACCTCTTTGAGTTTCCACGTGTTTCCGTTTACACAAACGGATAATCCAAAATACCTGAAGCTGCTAGCTTGTATATCATGCTGATAGCTATTTCCATTTATGGAAAAACAAGTGATTATTTTATGTAAATATTATTACAGTCTGTACGGGGGCTCCGTGCTGATTTTGTACAGAAAAAAAAACGTTATTTTCACATTAATGCCGCTCACGACATCAAAAACAAAAGTCCCATTAACACATAATGACTCCACTACTCTGCCGCAGTCTAATTTTAACTTTGCTCCCTGTGTTCTGCTTTTCTTTGTGTGTTTTTTTTTTTTCCTGGACTCTCCATTCACTTTCCACAGCGGAGGCGCACTCTCCGAACGCTGCACGAGCACTTTAGATCGAATCAACACAAAGCGCTGCGATAAAGTGGTGGAGGAGGGAGGAAAGAGGAAAATATAAAGTATAATGTAGCTGTTAAAGCTTTATGTAATGCTTGAATTCCTGCCCACTCTTCAATATCTCCATGGGCAAAACCATTTTCTGCATGGACACACTGTATATGAATATAGATTGAGAGCTCAGCCGAGGCTTATGTTGTTCTTGTGGCCTTGAGGAAGCCTGTAGCCCATCATTTCTTCTGTAAGTCTGTGTTGTGATCACGTTTTGCTCTTTTCCGTAATCCTTGTTGCCTTTTTTGAGGGGAACAGGCAACATGCCACACACTGCACATAATTGTGTCGTCATGCTTTAGCCTGTGGGACTTGACTCTCCGTGAAGGAATGTCCGTCTTGTTGACTTTTTATTAGCATTCTTTCGCTGCTCCCACATCCAATTTTCTTAAACGTTGATTCCTGACAAACTGGCTCATCGAGCGTATGACGATGGCTGACAACAAGATGATTGTTTGGCCAGGTGATTAGTGGCATACCCGTTTGCCGTCATAAGACAGTTTTAAAGGTCCAACGTGTCCAAAGACATACGGTACTCTGTTTCGACGTCAAAATGTTCACAACCAGGTTTTTGTTTTGTGAGGTGACGGGGTTGCAGACAATATTTGTAACCCCATCAGAAGCGCTGTGGTGTTGTCGCTGTTCTCTTTTTGACAGACACGCCGTCTCGATCTGGACAGAGCAAATCGAGCTGGCCGAAGGTCAGACACAGGAACAACACAAGGAATCTGGTCAATTTTCAAAATAAAACACCCCGCGCAAACTTCCGATTGTAAAAACAGCCAAAAGGGAAACGAGAGAGCGTATTAACTCATGGCAGAAGCACGTAAATCAAAGAAAATGTGGGCCACTTGCTTCTGAAACGCTCCTGATGGAGTATGAAGCAGCGTGGAGAACGGACAGCAGCTGCGACGTGTCCGGAAGAGTTCAGGCGTAAATCCTACACACTGATCCTTTCTGCACGATCATTACTATTGATCCATGTCAGTGACGTATAACATGTTGAACACTGTCCCTAATCGTGTTTTCAAAGGTTTCAAGGTCCAACAGATTAGTTTCTTCAACCATGAGCACAAAACATAAGTGTAACGTGTCGTTCATGTCTGTTTTTTTTTTTTTCTTTTTTTCTTTTTTCAGAACCGCGAGCTGCAGATCATGAGGAAGTTGGACCACTGCAACATAGTCCGTCTGCGCTACTTCTTCTACTCCAGTGGAGACAAGGTCAGTTCTCTTGAGTGCTGCTTCTTTTGTCTGCTGTTGTAGGACCGCACGCTGCACGCTGTCGACTTTACTGAAACACTGAAAGTATCTACAGTATACAACACACAGTGTAACGCAGCCTGACCTATAAGTACATTTAAGGGCACGGTGTATACAAACTTTTAAATCCATCACTTCATTCAGGCTTGAATAAAAATCCAATCCACTTCCCTCTGCAACCTTTCTTCTTTTTCAAATGGTCGTCTCCGACTCGCTGTTCAACCTTTTTTCCCCTTCTACCCTCAAACGATGGATAATAGAATTGCATATTGTTCAGTAAACGTATTCAAGCGCAGCCCATGCATAAAGAAATCCTTTTTATATCATTCATATATTTATAAGCGCCTGTCGGTTTTTCATTAGATTTTTCTTTACGGTGGAAGGTAACTTGTCCTTCACATTAAAAGCACACTGAATTTCCCAACTGGCTCTCCAATTATTTATTTGAGCTGTGCGGACTTCTCTACGTGACCATGTAGTGTACTGTGATGCAGTACATGGCTGCGTTTACACAAAGTGCCTTCCATTCACCCTTTCCTGTCCAAGGACACGTCCACGTGTGGTCAGCAGGGATACGGGGAGCTGTACCGGGGGACGCTCTCCACATGCTTCCACCTATCAAACCAAACTGTTTTTAGAATGAAAAGGGCGATATTAATCATAGCTATCAGATCAAGTCATTTAGCAGATGCTTTTATTCAAAGTAAGTAAAAAAAGCAAGGTACAGTGCGACAAGGACACGTCAGTGCAGCAATAAGTAGTATTAGATTACTCTAATACTCTCTGAAGAGCTGGAGGTCTTCAGGAGGTCTTTGAAGGTAGAGAGGGACGCCCCCGATCTGGTAGGAACTGTTTGGACGTTCCACCAACGGGGAACAACAGACGAGAAAGTTTGATCGCCTGGCGCTCGTTGGAGGAACCGTTTCTTGATAGGTAAACCCCTCCTTGAGCTCGAAGGAATTTTCCTTTCGCTTGTTCATCTCGAAAGAAAAAGTTGTCTTCAATCAGACTTAGTGTAATGACTATTAATACTTCCCATATCTAACTCCCACCGTCTCCTGTCAGTCTGCCGGCCTCTTGGGCCTTCATGAGTACATACAGCACATTGTGACAGGAAGTCCCTCTCGGCCTTGCTTGGTCCAGCCATCAGCGCGTCCCCTGGAGACTACAAGGCTGGACTATATCATTTAACTAGCTGACAAAACAGGCGGAGCTGTCAAATATAGACACACACACACACACACACACACACACACACACACATACGTGAACTTGGCACACGCGCCGTTGGGACTATACCCATGACTCCGCTGAGAGGAATGCTTCCACGTTGTCGCACACTTACCGAGGCGAGGGGGAGAGAAGCGAGGGTGGGCAGGAGGAGTGATGACTGAGATGTGCGGGGTGCGGGGTGGGTGTCTGTTTGCCAGACCAGATCGGTTAATTATAGATCCTCTGTGCTGTAAGCTCCACCCTGTTGCTCCCCTCGCCTCGTGCCACGTGCTCACCGACCTCTGGCTAATTCTCGGTAAACTGACACTCTGTGTCTCGCTGACTTTTGCAATCACCGGCTTTCGTTTACGATAACCCCCAACCTTTTGTTTGCATCTTTTAATTTCTTTCACCTTTACACCTTTTTAAATCCTTCCCCTCCTCTCCGGTTCCCTTTCATGTATCCATATCCCCCTCCTCCTCCTCTTCCGTCTCACTCCAGGCTAATTATGGAGACTGGCACCATGTTGTTGGCATGGGGATTTACCCTCCCATAGAGCCTGGACTGAGAAAAGAGAGGGCTAGTGAAGTAGGTAAAAGGTAATGTCACCTGGACGGGGAGTTAAGATGGATAGATGAGAGAAACGAAAAGCAGACGGTCAGACGGAGATAAGACGAGGTCAGGTGAAGTGGGTGAAGGAGCCATGGTGTCCTGATGAGGAGGGTTCATGCAGGGTGCAGCTGTGAGCCAGAGCAGGACTGCTGCTGCTGCTGCTGCTGCTGCTGCTGCTGTGGGCATGTGCACAGGTAGTCTTATGTAACTGCTGGCATGTGGCGTGCTTTTGCTTTTTACCCTTTAACCACTTGTATAATGCTGTTCAAACAGAAGGCCACAGGTCCAAACCGCGTAGGCAGGTAGGCAAATAGCGGTTTGACTTTTACCTCTTCTAAATATGCAGCCGCAAAGATAGCGCACGCGGGAAGTTGAGCTGCCACAGAGCCGCTCCCCCGCCGCGTGTGTGAAGACTTAAAAGCACCAGTTTCTTTCAGTAACAGTCAACATTCTTGTCATTGAGTTGTGACAGCATAAAAAAAACCAGTTCAGCTCATTCATAAGTTTCAAATGACTCATGTGAATCACACATTTCATGAACCATTAGAGGCTGGCAGCATGAACCTACAAGAGGGCCTCAGGATCGACTGATTACACCTTTATTTAGAAATATGCAACAATATAAGACCAGGTTTCAACACTGAGCCAGAAGATTAAGTAATAAAGCCGAATCCATTAATTCTGATGTTACAGATTTCTACAAAAATCTGCAATTAATCAAATTACTGGATGTGCAACTAATTGGCACACAGACTATTTGGGGGCCCTGAGGCGGTTGCAAGCTTTAGCGTGCATTCAGACAGGATCGAGTGGTGAAACGCTGCAGGGTTGTGCGGCGGCGGAGGGGTGAGGGCGGCTGAGGTAGGCTGCTGCGGGGTGTGTCTACATGTGCTGAGCGTAACCGCTGTGAAACCAATCAGGAAATAACGTTTTCTTTCTCCGATTAACTCAAAGCTCTCTCTCTCTCTCTCAAACCGTCGGACAAATTAAACTTCCTCGCGTCTCTTATTTTGCCAGGACACAACAGGTAGAGTATCAGAGGTTAGTCCACGAATCCAGCTGGATAGTCTCAGTTTCAGGTCTGATTGGCGGCTCAACTTCTCCACCGCATGACGCAACTTAGCGTTGACACCCTGGAGCCAAAATGGACGACCCGCCCCCCCGTTCAAATTAATAGAAAAACCTCAGTTTTCACCGCAGCACTGGATCCTGTGTGAGGCAGCTTTACTTGGAAGTCCGCCCTAAAGTGGAAGAAGGACCTGCCTTGTCAGTTCTTGAACACGACTGATACATCTTTGTATTCCCATGTCTGACCCAAACCCTCAGGCTTTACTGACATCCAGCTCGCCGTGTTGCAATTAGCTTGTGGTCATTTGATTGATTAACAAGTGCTAAGTTTATTTGTGTGTTTTAATCAGAGTTACCTCCACAAAATCCTGCCCGGAGCAGAATAGTATTCCGCATTAGTCATACTGGGCGGTTTCGAAGCTTCAATGTGTAGTCGGCTTGTTACACGACGGTCACTTGAAGACGACGAGAGTAAAAGTGGTTGGGTGGGCCCCGGCCGAGCTTATTTTTGTCCTGAAGGCCCCTTAACAGGTTAATCTGCTCCTCACGCCCAATGTAGCTCTCCAACACACACACGTACAGATGTTAATAGACAGAATGTGGTTGAGCAGCGTCGCTTCTGAGTAATGAGGCCCGGTGTGGTGTAGCTACAGGATTTGCCATGAAACCAGTGAGAGTTTATGGAAATACCAATGCCTGACATATATCTGGCTGTGGCCTCTGCACATATTTATAGATTTATTCTTAGATCTGCAGTGCCAAGTTGCGAACTGTCTTCATCGGTGTGTGTGTGTGTGTGTGTCAGATTCACTCACCGCATGTCCTGCTGCCTCTTCCTGGATTTCACAGATTCCTCAACACTGACTGTAATCATATGATATTCACACATGCATTACGTCAAGTGCTGATTTATATGAGCGAGTATAACTTGACATGAGAGGCACATGACCAGGAAGCACAAACCGCGCTAATATAAGCTCACACTCGTGGAAGCGGACGTGCGTGCTGCGCGTTTATATTCTGCATCATACTAACCATGCAGTTGTTCAGTCGCAGGCCATTTTCCCCTGCAAATTACAGGTCGAGTTATTTAGCCGGGAAAAGAGCAAGGAGCCAATCAGACCCCCCCCCCGTCTGGCTAACCATCTGGGAACAAGCCAAGGAAGTGGCTTTGTAGCGAGGCAGGAAGTGAGTCATCGCTGTTGCTAGGCTAAATATAGCTTCGGTGGCGCTCGCGAGGAGGCGGAGTGAGCCCTCTAGTCGTCACAAATGTTATCAATGAGAGTTTTGCTAGTGGAGAAGGAAGGGAGGCACACACACACACACACACAAACTCACACAAAGAGAGAGGAGGGTGACAAACGTGTGTGTAAATGAGGCTACCTACGTCTGGAGGGACATGCTGCCGGCCGTCGCTGATATCTGCCACCGTTCGTGTTGGTCTGTCCTCTCGGCACGGGCCTCTGTGATTCACTCTATATGTGTCTAATTGAGTGAGAGAGAGAGAGAGAGCAGTCAGTACAAAGCAGGGCGTTGAGCCGACACAAGCGTACCACACAGTCTGTCTGTCTGTCTGTCTGTCTGGGAGCTCTTCACGCAGGCCCGGCTCGCTCATTGTGCTCTGCAGACCTGTGGCTCTGTCCACCGTGTAAGCTGCGTGTTAGTGCTAACACTAGAGGAGAGGAGGCAAATGGATATGGACACTCTGTGCTGCACTAGATAGAAGAGAGAGAATAATTTGATTAGTATAAGTTAGAAGCCATATTACCCCAAGGCCGTATGTCTCACAGGTCAATGGGCAACAATACTCGTCACTGACACTATTACACCAGGAACTAGGTGTTCTTTCCCCAGCCTCTCTACTGCTAACATTTAGCAAGCGCACAACACATTACGTTACATTTTCCATGTGCCAGGATGACTCAAGCACAATTCCCTGGCTATAGTGTAATGATACCGAGGGGGTGAGGTTGCCATCAGCTCCATCCCGGGATGGATGAGTTCATCACGTGGAGTCTACAGAAACAGAGATATTTGTGCATGTTTGAAACCTTGAAGGATAAAGCTGGACATGTGTTACCCGCGTACAACTTAATCCTCCCCTGTTGTCCACAAACTGGGTGACATGTTCCTTCACTGTGTCAAGCGTCCTGCTGCTGTAAATACTCACTAACACGCCAAACGTGTATTCATCCACCGCTGAAAATAGTCCACAACGCTTGCACTGTTTACTACTGTTGGTATACAACATGCTACCCGCCTCTCATCTCCGTAAGTCCCCATGTTAAAATGTCCAACTTCACAGCAGAAATAAACACGTTCACAGCCTGGTATGACAGGTAGGTGCCGTTACCAATGGCTTATTAGAGCACCCAGGCGTCATTTGGCTCGCCTCATCCACGTCTTTGCATATTTTCAGCTTCACTCATGCTCTGTCCATTCTTTACACTGTCATTGAGTGAAACCCTCTCAGGCGATCCAGAACGCGGCACGCCTGGTTTTCAACCAACCCAAAAGGTCACACGTCACCCTGCTGCTCAACGAGCTCCACTGGCTACCTGTAGCAGCCCGATCCCAATGCCGACTACAAAGTAGTCTCGGTTCTGCACCCACCCACTTGAATCCTGTTCTGCAGACATGTGTTACCTCCTCCAATGAACGACGCCTCAGCCACCCGACGCTCGGGCACTCCAAACTTTTCTCGCTTGTTGTTCCTGTTGGTGGAACGTCCCACCAGAGCAGAACCTTATATAACCCGTAACTTATGCTTTAAATGCACGCAAAAATGTATAAATTAATTTATTCTGGCGATAAAATTGGGATTAAATTAGCCTCAAGTAAACTGTCCAGAGGTTCAGCCTGTTGCTGTCTCATCGCCCAGCTCCCTAAGTAGGTCAGAAGTCAGTCTGTGAATGCACGGATCAATGGGCGTGCGAGTTATGAGTAACGAGCTATGCCTTCTTGACTTCTATGTCTCAAACAATGGATTCTCGAGAAACACCCGGTGACTCAGTGCTTGCTAAGTCTGGTCAGAATCAAAGGAAAAAGGAAGCGCTGGAATAATTGGGCGGGGAAGCCTCGGATACGGTATCCTCTCAGGGTCAGTGCGCTCCAGAGCAGGACGTGCACGAGCAAGCGAGCAAGCGAGCCAGCATTCCCGCCCTCCAACGCCGGCCTCGTCCAACCAGGAAATGAGGAAATGATATCATTGTCTGCGGCCGTTGTTGGAGTACTGGCTGTTGTGACGTACGGTTGTGTGTTTCCTGCCCCCGGGGGGGCGGGGGCGTCCTACACAATGGATCCCCAGTTAGACTTTGAAAAAACCCACCAGTTACACGAGCTAACAGCAGCTTCTTTCATCAGGGGAAGACATATCACATCCATATTGACATACCGGCAGCTGGCATGTGATTTTTATTGTTGGGAATTGCAGGGATTTCCTCGAAATATTCAGCGTCTTGTCAGGGTTTTACTCGACGTTGCAAGCTATAATATACATTTTAAACTATTCTCCTGATGTGTGTGTGTGTGTGTGTGTGTGTGCACATGTGTGACTGTGATTCTCTCGTTTGTGCTTCTCTCCGACAGAAAGATGAAGTGTATCTGAATTTGGTTCTGGATTACGTTCCCGAGACTGTCTACAGAGTGGCCAGACACTACAGCCGAGCCAAACAGACTCTGCCCATGGTTTATGTCAAGGTATATGTATTCAGTATCTTATTATAACACGAGTAGTGCTTCAGGAGAGTGCCTGATGGCGTGTGGACACACTGAGATTCTTCAAAAGATTCTGAATCCTCCTGTGAATATTTTAAAATATTAAATTTTAGGTACAAAAACCTCTTAGTTTGTCAAGGATCTCCTCAATCACTGGACAGGACAGACACGATTATATAATAACTTATTTTTATTAAAATCTGAACCTAAAGTGTCCATAAACATAAACATATAATACCACACATTACATATCATGTTTGTTTTCTGAGTTCTAATCTGTCCTCGACCTGATGAGAGCTCCCATCAGCTTTTATTCCCTAAAAAAAAAAAAAAAAAGATTTAGTTCAACACCAGCTTATATAAACTAAATAAGATATAAGCAACATATCTTTGATCAGACGTTTAAGTTCATTTCAAATCAGTCTACTTATTTCACCGGGTTAATCTTCTCCTTATAAATACTGCTCCAGTTCAAGATTTCTTCTTTCTTTACTGTAGAATAAAATGTTGGGGTTGGATGAGAAGACGTCGGCTCACCGTATTAACACAAAGAAGCAATTTTTGTCATCTCACACAAAAAATAACGACCTTGATGAGACGCTTAGAATAATAATATAATAATAACTGAATTATATAAACACGCTTTTATTTTAGATCCTGTGCTGGTTCAAAGGAGGTAAATTATATCTGAACATTAAATATGAGAACAAAAGAATCAGTTTTTTACGCATATCCCGTGCACCGTCCAGCAAACTCACCCGTTTGAGTCTGAATCCCTGAAATTGATATTTAAGTGGTCGCTTTCTTGGACTCAAACCCTGTGCTGAGAACTGACGGCGCATGTTTCTGTATGCAGTTATACATGTACCAGCTGTTCAGGAGCCTGGCCTACATCCACTCGTTTGGGATCTGTCATCGGACATCAAGCCCCAAAATCTGCTGCTGGATCCAGAGACCGCCGTGCTCAAGCTCTGCGACTTCGGCAGGTGAGATGCAGTGACTGGAAACGAGGAGAACGCAGGCCCGGCTCTGTAGAAATGTAACAAACTCTGAATACCGGCGCTTACACAGCTCACTGATATATTCGCATATCTTGTTTCTTCCTCAAGTCTCTGCTGGTGGTCTGACATCCTCACGGTGGCGAGATAGTCACTGCACCCAGACAAGAAATAGCCCAGTACATAACTTCCTGTAACAGCTCTATCGTGGTTCTGTTACCTTTTGTATCCCTCTGTTTCCAGTCGTTATGCTAAGCTAAGCTAAATGCTTGTGGCTCTTGGTGGTTCATATTTAGCGCGCAGACACGAGAGTGGCATTGATCTTCTCATCCGACTCTGAGCAGGAGAGAGAATAAACGTGTTTCACACCTTTCATCACTGGATGAATCTTTTGTTCGGCTCAGGTTGTCGTGCTTTTTGGGGCAAAACGCAGCAGCGTGAGTGACGCAGAGGACGGCGGCGGTGGCGGTGATGATAATAATTATGTGCTTTTATTTTGTGTACAGTGCTAAGCAGCTGGTCCGCGGAGAGCCTAATGTGTCCTACATCTGCTCTCGCTACTATCGAGCCCCCGAGCTCATCTTCGGTGCGACTGACTACACTTCCAGCATAGGTAGGGACGGACTGCAGCTGTCACACTCTCACATTTAACCCTTACGTCACTGAATGAGCTGAATGATTTCATCACGTTATTTATGATTTATTTGACTGTGAAAGATCAAATGTTCATCCAGATTCTGCGTTTGTAGCACGAGACCTGTGGATTGTGGTATCATCTTGCTAGTGTTTGACTTCTTTTTCCTCTTGGTGCCTTTTTTTTTTTAGATGTTTGGTCGGCCGGCTGCGTGCTGGCAGAGCTGTTACTAGGACAACCAATCTTCCCCGGGGACAGTGGAGTAGATCAATTGGTTGAAATTATCAAGGTAACGCCTGGGGTGACTCACGGGGTGTGAAAACCTTCATACACGATACTGTTTATTTCATAACGTCGCTCCTGTTCTTTCGCCTGTCCTTCTTCGCAGGTTCTCGCACCCGACCCGAGAGCAGATCCGCGAGATGAACCCCAACTACACTGAGTTCAAATTCCCCCAGATCAAGGCACACCCTTGGACTAAGGTGAGTCAACAGGTACAAGAGCCCCTTTTACTTCTCTTAAGATTACACCCACTGCATTTACCTCTTGTCTCCATGCTTGTGCTTCCATCCAACCTCATCACATCACACCCAACAGAGAGCAGCAAGAGGCCCATTTAACAGCCCCCCCCCATGCCTGCTCTGAGCTTTTTATACCATGTGACTGATACAAAGAGAGGATAGAGGCAAAAAACTTAAACATTTGTCATAAAACTCCTTTTTTTCCTGTTGCATATGAGTGTTTACTCATGCAGTATGGCTGCTTTGAGTTATTATTTTTGTACTTTGCTCCTTTTCGAGCAGCCTTGAGGATGCTAAGGTAGCAACAGTCGCATTTACATTGTTGATTTGAAGATTTTTCAGCCGTCTGTGGACAAACAAAACGCCACAAAGTGCTTTAAAATCTTGTAAAAGCAAGCTAAACAAGCTTATGTTAAATATGTCTATGCTATATCATTTTTTTTTTTTTACATTTCATGCAGCTAAGGATGACTTTTTTCATATTTTAGCAGGTGCTTTTGACCGGCTGTATGCAGAGTATGTTGAACCTGTGTACACACAGTTCATGCTCTCACCTCGGTGCACGTTTTAAAGTCACAGAGAAAATAAAACAGGTGGGAAACAGCAGAGTGACATTCTGTCTTCCTGGCCTCCCCCAGTCCCGCCCATACAGAGCCTGCATTGGATAACTGAGTCATCCAATCAGCAGGCAGCGGCAGGTCCTCCTGTCGGCCTCTCGGGCGCCCTTCTGTGTTCGCTCTCTGCAACTGCGTTCAGTCACTGACTACGACAGTTCACTGCTGCAGCAACCATTCATTCATTCATACATGCAAACATTACATGTGTGTGTGTCTGTGTGTGTGTGTCTGTGTGTTAACAACATTGCAATATCTTCTAAATTAGACTTCATGTGATCACAGCTGATGTCTTTCCGTCTGATGGTTGCGCAGGTGTTCAGGCCGCGTACGCCTCCAGAAGCCATCGCTCTATGCTCTCGCCTGCTGGAGTACACGCCCACGGCCCGCCTCACCCCTCTAGAGGCCTGCGCACACTCCTTCTTCGACGAGCTGCGCGACCCCAACGTCAAACTGCCCAACGGGAGAGAGAAGCCCTCGCTCTTCAACTTCACCACCCAGGGTATGCAAGCCAAATCACGCCCTGTAGCTTGTGCCATCACATTATCAGTATTATTTACACATTTAGTATCATTCCCTCCTTTTTTTTTTTTTAAATGATCACCTCAGGGAAGTCGCAGGAAACTTTGTAAAACCCTTTTTTTTATTATTATTTCCAGAGTTATCCAGTAATCCCTCTTTGGCCTCCATACTCATCCCTGCCCACGCCCGCAGCCAGGGCGCCGCCTCTACCCCAACCAACGCCTCTGCCACCACAGGTCAGAGCCACGCTTCCTCCTGTTTATCTTTTAAGAAGAGTTCTGCTGCTGCTAATGTGTAAAACCGTGTTAACACTACAGCCACCAACATTTCAACAAGAACTGCCAAGGGGTCATTTTTTAGCGCCTGCTGCAGGCAGCCGTAAAAACGTCATTTCTATGTATGTTTTACAACCTGTAAGGTATAACGAACAAACTAAATTAACTAATTAACACATTTAAATCATTTAATTATTGTGTTCTGCTCCGGTACATTTCCAAATCCATCTATCCAACCTAATATCTATCAAACATAGCTCGCTGTAGCTCCTGACACGGCAGCATGCTTATCTAAACAACGCCCGTTGTTAGGCAACCAGGCGTGTCGTGACTGTTGGTTGCTATGGGCCGTAAAAATGACCCCCCCCTTGTCGGGCGGTTCTACGTGTGAATGATCATATTTATTTTTCTTTTTATCCCACATCCCTCATAATTCACTAGATGACACATTTTAGGAGAAGTCATGAACTGAGAGATGTAGGAGTTTTGTTTTGAAAGGCGTGTTAAGCAAGCTTTATCGACCAATTCAAAACAAACTTTATATGATTTATTAATAAATGATCGTCTCTCTCTTCTTGTCCGTAGATGGAAGCAGCACAGAGCGAGGTCCCAGCACCACCACCGCCTCTGCCTCGGCCTCCAACTCCACCTCCTGAGCCCACACACCACCCCGCCCTGCCCCGGTCTCAGCCCCAAAGCCCACGGCCTCTCCATTGCCCCGGCCAGGGGGTGAGCTCCGCTCAGCTCAGCTCTGCTCTGCTCTGCTCTGCTCTCCTCCCTGACAGCAGCGGAGCGATGCTGACGCAGTCCGGGTTCAACAGCTAGCCAACAAGCCCCTCTCCTCCTCCTCCTCCTCCTCCTCCTCCTCGTCCCACCGCCCCCGTGCCACGACCACAAACCGAACATCCCTGATCTGCCTCTTTTACCCCTGACTTGGCCCCGCCCATCCACCCTTCATCCAGCTGTTTGAACTCTACTCCATCCTCCGTCAAAAGACATCCCTCCGTGCCCTTTCAACGGGCAAAGCGAAGCGCAGGGCCAGAGGTGTTGTCAACTGTACTATTGATAAAAGTACACTGTACATGTATACACAATGCTAGCCTGCTAATGTTTGTAAGAGGACAATCTGTAGAAAAAGTCCTAAGCTGTTCCCCCTTTGGCCCTCTCCTTATCTGGCCTCCTTCCCTCTGTCCTCCATGTCGTTCCATTTTTCTGCAACCTCCATCCTTTTGACCTCTGGTCCCTTCTATGTCTCCCATCCTTCCTTCTTTCCTTCCTTCCTTCCTTCCTCCCCTCTTGGTTCCTCCTGTAGTGCATGGCCTGAGTATGGTTAGGATCACCCGAGGGTCACCCCCTCCCCACCCACCCACCCTCTCACTTCTCACCTCCACTCCGCAGACAAGGCATGAGGCTCACGCACGGGTATACACACACACATATACACACATCCTCAGACACACACACACTCACACGCGCACACACACACGGATGCATGATGCTCCTGATGTATGTGGAAAGAATGAAGCAGTCCACCCGCGAGAAGGGGGAGGCGCGGTAACGTTTGGACAGGTTGTCTTTATGTTTTTAAATGGTTAGCGAAGCTGTTTTACTCGACCTTGTTTTTAATTTTCTCCTTGTTTTTTTGTTGTTTTTTTTTGGGTTGCCACGTGCGACGGATGTGACACGTATCTGGTCCTGTGTGCTTGTATAATATTATACATACAAATACAAAAAAAACAAACATGCATACATACACAGTTTATATATTACTTTTCCTTATGTATAAAAAGTATATATAGATATATGTATATTAACTACAATGGTTCAGAAATCATTTATGGTGAGCTCATATCTGGCAGAGCACTGGCAATATTTGCCGCTGCCTAAAGACAATAGATTTAGATAAGGTGGTGTTTCTTTTTTTTTTTTTTTTGTTCTTCTTTCTTTCAGCTGGAGTGTTGTCAGATTCCGGCGCTCACTCTTCCTCGTTCTCTCCTGCGTTCGTCCGTATTAAGGCTGTAGATGGATTTAGAGCATCGCTCTATCTCCCACCCCACACCGTCTTTGTACCGACCCGGTCTGTCTGTAACTTCCTGTGGCAGTGCAGTGTCTAGACAAACATCTTCCTCCCTCCCCCTCTCTCTCTTTCTCTCTCTCTCTGTTCTGTCTCTTGTGAAGATGTCTCCCAACACCTTTCTTCGGACTCGTCGAGAAGTCCCGGCAGGTGGTGTTCGGCTTCAGCCCCCTCCTCCTCCTCCTCCTCATCATCCCGCGGACTTGTCTCATGTGTTGTGACCACTGACTGAAGTGTTAGTCTAGCCTAGCCTAGCGTTCCTCCTCCTTCCTCTATTCCTTCCTTCCTTCCTCTCTCTCTCTCTCTCTGCCGCACATAGAGCCACTCGGTACAGTCTGTCGAAGCGCTTATTTACAGAGAATACTCACTACATTTTAAAATAAAGAGAAAAGAAAAAGAAAAAGCAGAATTTGTATATACATTATAAAAAAAAATGCTCCTCACCAAAATTCTGAATTGTATGTTGTTTTTTTATGTTTTTTTTTTTTTTTTTTTTTGTTTTTGTGTTGTTCAAGGTATGTATATATGCAGACCCATGTACTGTTTATGAGCAAAAACAAAGACGACAAAGGTTAGGGAATGGAAAAGATTTTAAAAAATCAAAAAAATAAAAATAAAAACAGTATCAGGGCAGAAACTGATGTTGTTTTTATGGATATTGTAGATGGTGATGATCAGCTTTATCCAGCCATATGTTCAATCTTACCTGTACAGTACAGTAGATGACAGCTGTATTATTGTAACAAGAACTAGTCATGTATAGTGTAATTATAGTTTGGAGTGCCTTTGCTTTCATACACCTTCGCCTTGTTTCCCGCCGCTCTCACCCAGCCATCAGCGCCCAGCCACCCACACACCACCCACCTCTCGCCCCCTCCCCCTCATCCTTCGCTCCCGATATTGTGACTCTCCCTTTGGTGCTGTTGAATGTCCTGCTATCCTGCAACACACACACACACACACACTTCTTCCACTTGATTTTCCTCATCCGCTCACACCTCGTCCCTCCTCACATCGCACACTTCAATGTAAAATATACAAGACAATGTTAATTGTAAGAATAATAATTCTCCTCGACAGAATTAGATGAAGTGTTTTTATTTTCGATGTTTTATCTCAAGACACACACACACACACACACACGCGCACGCACAAATAACATGTATACCACTGTCCTGGCACGGACTCCGGGCATGAAGTGGGTAGAGTGTGTGGCGGGGTGGGGTGGGATGGGAAGGAGGTGTTGTCGACGGCCTCATATACTGTATATATATATACAGTACAGTACAGTCTCTGTATTACTCACAGTGTTGGTTCTGTTACCAAAGCCAAACTAAGATGTAGTTGTGATGAGCCATCCTCAGAGGCAGTCATGTATTCTGTCTCTCTCTCTCTCTCTGGATATTTTGTTGTTACTCTGTCCTCTTTGCTCGTTCTCCTCCTCAGAATTCAGTAGCACCTAAAGGGGTCGAGTCATGTAGCCTCTCTCTCTCTCTCTCTCGCTCTCTCTCCTGTCTCCTCCTTGCTTGCTGTAATTTTGCATTCATGAAACGTGTTGCTACCACCAAGACAGTTTGACCTCCTCACCCTTTACCTCCTCCCCCTTCCTCCTCCTCCTCCTCCTAACTCCAGTTCAATAAAAACACCACGACGGTTACCAAAAAAGAAGACGAGCACGTATGCTGGTATAAGATATTATATCAGCATACGTGCTAACTGGGGTTAAAGAAAAGAAAAAAAATCATTGAAAATACTACAAAAACATCCTGTATAACAGTACTACTACTTGAATGCCTCTGTTTGTGACTGAAATTTTTATTTCATTTTTTTTTCTTTTTGTTTTAATTTTTTGTTTGTTTTATGTTTTTTTTTTTTTGTTCTGTGAAGGTATGCTAAATGTGCACCTCTGTAAATATTCCCTCTGCGTGCTCTGAGGAATAGTTCCCTGGTACTGTAATTTGCATTAAATAAAGAGTAGGATAGCCTGGAAATGATCAAGCACCACGTCTGTTCCGTCTTTTATTTGAGTCGAGTGTGACGTCGTCTCTTCGCGCAAGCAGAGACTACTTTCAGCATGACGTGACTCCAGCACGAATACAATCGGATGACTGTTGTAGCCGGTTTTGATGTGTGCTATAGGTGGAGTGTGTGTGTGTGTGTGTTAGGCAAATAGTATTGTTGCTATGTCACCCGTGCACCTGACCACATAGGAAGATAATCACAGTAGTCATAGTCACAGCTGGAGGGAATTAGGAACAGGGGAAGCCACACAGTTTTTCAACAGTACAGCGGCTTGCAGAGGTTTTGACACCCTTTGGCATATTTTCCAATTTTGTTACCTTAAAAAAATAACTAGTAAAGTGGTGCATGTATGTATTCAAGCCCTAAAAAGATGTGGTGTAGTCAGTTACCTTCAGAAGTCACATGATATCAGTATACACACACCTGTTCTGGAAGGTTCAGGAATCTGCCACACCACTAAACAAAGTGCTGCCGAGAAGCTCTCCAAACAGGTCAGGGACAAAGTTGTGGAGAAGTACAGATCAGGACCTAAATGCTCTGATCTGATTAGCATTTGTCAGAAAACGGAGAGTCAGATCAGCCTCAGTTACAATGAACGGACGCAGCAGGATTCACAAATGTGATGGGATTTATATATAAACGACTCTCCCTATAAACATTTCTAATGCACACATGCAAACAAACGAGGTTCACGAACGTATACACTGCCACTCCTCTAAATATACTTTATCATTTTATACAAACAGGACATAACACAACATGTGTAATATATCAGTTGTCAATCAAACTTTGGAGGTCACTGCCAATCAAACTTCAGAAACAGACGTCAAAATGCTTTATACTTCATTTTTTTTGGAGCCATACAGACGAACACAGTACGAATTTAGACTGCTCACTCTCTGCTTTGAGTGTTTATTTTGTCATTTTTCTACACACTATGAACCTGCTTAGAATCAGTACGAATATGGAATCAAGACATGACTTTAAAAATAACAAATATAGAAACATTGTCTTTGCAAATACATACTTCATGGTCTCTGACAATTCTGTGTGCAATATTTAAGAAAAACCTCACAAGTCGACATTCATTCACAAGGCGCACAATATGAACTTAGTATATACAGAACAAATGACACATAACAAATACAAAATAATCCACCAGTACTGTAACCAGTTAACAAAACTTAACACTGCTTCACTCGTGGTTTCTTTGACTTGCAGCTTGTGTGCGGAGAACATGAAGGTCATACATTTCAGCACTGATTCAGAGGTCAACAATCGTCCTTATCGGTTCAGGATTTTGTGCTTTAGTGCTTTTTTAAGTGCTTTAAGTTTTTAATTCTTTCTTTAGTATTGTGACAACCAGAAAAAAACTGAATACTCGATGATCACGTGCAGCTGGTTTTCAGTTTGGGGTCTTCGTCTGAGCTGTCCGTGTTAAAATGCCAGTATCACAAGTCATCAAAGGGGCTTTTACTGACCATCTCCATTATGAGCGGAGGGATAACGTCAGGGTCGATGTCCTGGATCTGCAGAACCTGTTTGCTGTACTCCTCATTCATAGTTCTTAACTCGGTGAGACAGGCCAGCATTTTGGGGTACAGCAGGCTGGAGGCACAGAGGAAACATCTATGAGAGCTTTCAGACTGAATGGACCGAGAGTAACACTTTGTGTTTCACTCACTGTTTTTCTGGTCCTGTTCTCTTGCAGTCAATCCAGGTTTTCAGCGCCAGCGCCAGGTTTTCGTGAAGCTCGTCGATCACGGCGTGTTGCTGCACACCTGGACGATCTGATAGATCAAATAAAAACAATTATCTACGAATCCAAAGCAACCTGAGCCCGAGAACTTCTGAAAATACATTTATTTTTATATTTGGCACACTGTTTGGAGGGTTTAAAAATTTACAGGGTTTCATAAATGATTGATTAGCAAAGACTGGGATGAAGGACCTGCAGGTACCTGGAGAAAACAGGGACATGGCTTGCATGAGAACATACTCTTCGTCCTGCAGGCCCAGATTGCGCAGAGTGTGGTGAAATTTGAACAGAGGCTCAAGCAGGAGCGGCTGGAAGCCCGCTAAAAACACAGGTGAACAGAGGTCAATGACACGACAGAGATGGTAAGACTAGGTAAACAATGATTGATGCAGCACTACCAAAAGAATAGTCCTTTTTATACCACGCATTCTTCTTCCTTGTCAAAACATTGTGCCTATATTGCCCATAAAGCAACTCAACCACTGACATTCAGGTGGATTCATAGCAGCTAATGTAGCCTCAAACTGCTAGACTAACCACTAGAGGGTGCTAGAGATAAGGTAAGCTTCTTTCTAACTCCAGTGACATCACTTGAGGCAGTATCAGACTTTGCTTTCTTTTTTTCCACATGTGCAATAGTACTCCCAAAGACCTGTAAACACACTAAGAAAGTGAAAAAAAAGGGTTATGGTTAACGGAGAGCAGAGCTGGTGTCGTGCCAGAACAGGAGCTGAGACATTGATAGAGGAAGCTAAGAAAGAGAAAACGAGAGTGATCAAGCAAGAAGCTGCCAGACAAGAGTAAATCTGTAAATCTGGGACTGACTTTTAGTCATTGTTGAGAGCTTTGAAATAAAAGGCTGAAAGACTGGACTAGTAAGTGATATTAGCTGGCTGCTATGTCTTGTTTTGTTGCACTTGCTTGATGTTTGGCAGTTAGCAAAGTGGTTGACTTGCTAGTTTTTCATCATAAGTAATATAATCATAACAAATACAAGGTTTACAATTGTGCACATTTATGACGGTGGTATTGCACTCTGAAAGTAGGGGGCGCTAAATCACAAAAATACCAATGTTGCTACTTAATGCTGCTTTATGGGGTTAGGGAGTACCCAGCAAACTTCATGAAACATTGTGAATCAACAAAGTAGAATCAACTTGAATTAATCAGTGAGTGATTGTTTTGTTGTACTCTCTTTACCTTGAGAGCCATTACAGGTCATTTTTTTTAACCTGTTTTCTGTACAGTGCTGTGTTACAGTGTGGCTTATTTTGATAGAGAAATTTTTTTAGAATAACAATTTTAGTTATGGCTATTTTTTACGAAAGGAATAAATTGAGGTAGCACTTACATGATAATTCTCTGAGTTTGAGTTTTAAGCTAATCCCATGGTAGGGTTATTTTGACCATTGGTAATGTAGCATAAAGAATAAACATTGTTTCTATGGTTACGTGCTGTTTAATATTCCTTGTAGTCTATTTGAAGTGTCAGAATATGAATTTTTAAACATACCACCAACCGGCCAGACGCCAGTGTGGCCTGAATTATTTCCTAATCCTACTGTGAATGTCATCATTCTGAGAGAAGAGCACAATGCTAACCGCTGTTTGTTTGTTCATGAGGATCAGAGCAGGCAACACCAGTTTAACAACATTCTGGCGAGCGTTCCCTCAGGAGTCATGTCTGAGAACATGAGATAAGAGGTTCACACACATTTAAGAACATGTCTGACTGTGCACACGTGATATATCACGTCCGGAGCATTATGTTTGCGCTCATATTAGCACTTTCCGACTTCGTATAACTTAAAAGACGACGTTAATGGAAACCAACGCAACAAATGTGTGCATGACTAAATAACGTCTCCACATTAACAAAAAATGTGCTCATCTGCACATCAGAGGTACCTGACATGTCTAAGGCTGCTTTTGTTTTGATTACTTTCAAACATCACCTATAACCTAGAATTCTCACATATAGCGCATACCTCTGTGGTGCTTACTGTTAGTACAGCATAAGATCATACCTGTACCTTAAAATGCTAGTTAATGCTAATTAAACAAAAGCTATCACTGTATGTATCAACAATAATAAACCACATATTGAAACTACATATTTGTTTTAAACCAGCACTTATCAGATTTTAATTTGGGAAAATAATATGCCCATTTTGAATCTGATGTCAGCAACTCGTTTGGGACAAAAAAAAAAAAAAAGACTGGAAAAGTTGTGAAGCTCTAAAATAAAACATCTGACAATGAAGGAGGTTAACTGGTGACAGGTGAGAAACATGACTGAGTATAAAAAGAACATCACAGAGAGGCTGAGTCTTTGCGGAGATGAAGACGGGTTCACTACTCTGGCAACAATTTGAGAACAATGTTTCTCTGTGTAAAACTGATCGATTGATTCAGAAAATGAGAAGAAATCTCAAGCGACACAACTGAAAGCCAACATGGGAGGCCGTGATCTTCAGCCATTAAAACAGACTGTCGTGGACATCACTGCATGGGCTGAGGAACACTTTTAAAAACATTATCTGTGAACAGAGTTCAGAGCACAGATGAAACTCGACCATGCAAAGAGGGAACTGGACATAAACCAGATCCAGAAATACTGTCGCCTTCTGTGGGCCTGAGCTAATTTAAGATGGACTGAGGTGAAGTGGAAAACTGTCCTGAGGTCTGATGAGTCAAAATTTTAAAAAATCATGGACGCCACATCAGTCAGGCTAAAAAGGAGAAGAGGGATCATCCGGCTTGTTATCAGCGCACAATGCGCCAAATCATAACTTGTCTGCCATTCACATGAATGTAATATATGCACGATATATCTGCCCTCAAAGGTTAGGAAACATTAAAAAAAATGTGCATATATTAAAGCATATATGGCTTTTATTTGTGTACGTAGTCTCACCTCGTACAGCGTCATCTATGCAGTATGTAATATGGCCACATTCCCAGGTTCCTCTTTGCGTTGAACACCATGTTGAAGCGGACCTGCATAATTTCAAATGTGGCTCCTTCAACAGAGAAATTTGGTCGCCCATGTTTAAAGACCTGTAAGAGACACACACTTAATGATGAATAGTAAAGAAATTAGTCACTGAGACATGTTGAATATGCACTGATGTACGCATTTACCGGAAGTCCTGAAGACTTTTGGAGAAGTTGATGATGTCCTGGATCATATAAGTTGTGAGGTCAGCCAAGTGTGGAAGAGCAGTGAAAACGCCGCTTTTTCTGACCTGTTCGCCCTGTTCTTGGCTCTCTTGGTTTTCAAAGGCGCCACAGAGGCTGGAGGAGGACGACGACGAGAGGGAGGAGGAGGAGAGGGAGGAGGCGTACGACGGCTCGCTTGCAGACTCGCTGCCAGGAAGGATGTTTCTGTCCATAGGCTGGAAAAAAAACAAAAACAGTCAGATGAGTTAAATCAGTGCTGATGACAACACCTCAGACAGGCTTGTGGTCATTCACACACCCTGAAGCCACTGAAGCGGTAAAACGCTGAGTCGAATGTGCTGCGGTGGCCACAGAGTAGCTCCTGAATGGTTTCCTCTTGCTGGGATGAAAGCTGCACCGGTGCATCGAGCAGCTTCTTCTTCTTGATTCGGCTCCTTCTCTCCAAGACCTCCTTCTCAGACATGACCACTACAACGACACGCACCATGGAAATACTGATTTAAAAACACCACGGGCAGATTAGAAATGAAGTTTCACTTGTATGTGCAGTACGGTTTAGATTAATTTCTAATGCTGAATTGTGAGTCTCAAAGCAAATATAGATCTAACATCAAATATTAATTCATATCAATATGCACAGTTAATAATTTATGACGAGCACTCCAGTGAACTCTCAGCTCCTTACATCCCATACTTCATGCTGTCATATAAAATCACAAATAATAATGGATCTTTTGTTGTATCCGCATGTCACTTACTTTCTTTGCGCATGCCTATGGCCTGGCATTTACGGAAGCGGCAGGCTTGGCACGACCGTCGGTTGTTTTTGGTTATGCTGCATTTGTTCAGGAAGGGACAGCGGAGCTGTGTTGACCTCTTTATGGCACGTCTGCATTTATTCAATATAAAAATATATATATATTTTACTGTAATTCCATATCTGTGGTGTAATGTAGTTGTATATTTTCATTACACTGTACATACATGAAATCCCAAGTTTTTAGCAATAACTAAAAACTAAAGAGAAGAAAGCATGGGATGAGGAAGAAAAAGTGTGAAACGTCCTCACCTGAAGAAGCCCTTGCAGCCTTCACACGTCAGTGCATTGAAGTGATATCCCTTGCCAGATCTCCGCACACACCGCAGGCTCTGGGCTCCTCGTCGTCGCTCGCCTGTCACCTTTTCTTCCTCGCTTCGTCCTCTTCATTGTGCCTTGCGAGTGCTTCTCGGATGCTCTGCACCCCAGCGGCCTTGTTGTTCATACTCACCTCAAGGGGATGATTAGATTGATTCTAGTGGCAGTGGCAGTGGGTTTGTGGGAAGAGTGGTACACTGTGAGATCAAGCCTACCAGTCTCTGCAAACAAACAAACAAACAAACAGACAAACAAACTATGATGTATGATCTGCAATACTGAGCTGCTCATGGATGCTCTTTCCTCCAGATATGAAGATAAGAAAGCAATATTATGGCTGAATCACTTCCTTCTGTTATATTTTTGTATAAAGGAACTATGTCTACAGGAAGAGTGTTGGAGCCACCACTTCAACCTTTAGTTTTTAGTGTGTATGTGTGTGTATGGGGGACAACCAGTCAGCCCTGGTCAGAAGATGTAAGAGACCTACTTGTGATTTAAAGGTGGAGCATATCGGTGATGTATTCTGGTGCCTGACCGTACAGAGCTCTATATGTGAAAAGAAAAACCTTAAAATTAACTCTGAACTTGACTGGAAGCCGGTATAAAGCGATAAAACAGGAGTGATGTGAGGCGTTTTTCGTGAGTTATTGTCGTTGCTGGGAAATTAAGCCAATGCAGAAGTGTTAAAAACTGTAATTCCTTGAGACAGGCTGCAGAACAAGTCAGTCTCCATAAGTCCCCATGTTAAAATGTCCAACTTCACAGCAGAAATAAACATATTCACAGCCTGGTACAAAAAACAGTTTTGGTCTCTATAGCTAATTTCCCCGTTCATGACAACTGTACTGAGGGTGAATTTTTATACAACTCACCTGTTCAAATTATATTAAGGCTTAAAGTTATGCAGGATTAAGAGCGTCGCCGCTTGATTGACAGGTAAGTGTCATTACAGGTACCCAGTCATCATTAGCCCCACCTCAGGTCTGCCGATGATCCATGTCTTTGCCGATTTTTAAATTATCCAGGAGAGGAAGAGGCAGTACATCCAACATGGTGGTGTCAAAACAGTGCTTTGGAAACCTACGGGGGACGTGACTCATGCTCTGTCCATTCTTTATACTGTCACTGGGCGAGTCCTGAACCATCTCTTAGTTATGCTGCTATAGGACTCTCTCTCTGCATCGAATCAATGCATGTTACTAACTGTAACTAACTGAGATTCTTCCCCAGAGTTGTGCTTTCTTATCTCACAGGTTCTCATGTGTCATGGCTACACCTTGATCAATGATTGGTCGAGCCTGCTGTTGTGGTCCTGCTTGACGTCCACAACATATACTATTATTATGATTATCATTATAACTACCTTTACTCATATCTCCATTAAAGTTTATAGTTATCATTATTTTATTGCTGCTGTGCATCTGTGTGTGTGTCTCTCTTTATACCTCACTACCAACACCAAGTGCTTGCTCCTGGTGGGAGTTCTTGAGTCTATATAAATAGTATTATAAAGAGTACAGAGTCATGAGATAACTTTTGTTATGATCTGTCACTATATAAATATAATATAATTGAAATAAGATATAGAAATGTGACAAATGTGTTAAAATATTTACAATACTGTTTCTTTAAACCAATAAAGCTCGTTGAATGCACTTGAAACAGACATTTAACAACAATTCTGACACTCATAATGTGTTAAGGCCTATTTATTGCACTGTAAGGCCTGTATGTTAACCCATCGTGGCGTTGTGTGTGTGTTTAAACCGTGCACAGACAAACACAGGCACACAGGTAACCCTAACTCAACTTTCACTTACACAGAAATTAAAGAAAACACGTCACGGTAAACAGATTGTTGAAGTATTTTTTTTGTTTTATGTACCGTCGCCTTTGCAGGCTGCAGTAACTTGACATGAGTTACAGACTGTAAACATGAAGACAATCTGATCAGACCTACTTTTTCTTACCTCTCCTTTAACCGGGTTAAAGGTCGACCCTTTTTAAAAAAAAAAAAAAATCCACTCACTGACTTCCAGGTGTCCGAACAGCTGTCTGTAGTCCACAAGGTTTCGCCTCGCAGGTAAATCTCGGTGGGATTTACTGAACACTCAACAGGTGAGACCGAGTATCGCGTGAGCTCTTCCTGGTCGTGTTTTTGATGGTTTATACACGGGGCTCGTTGCTACAAGTATTTCTGCCTGCAGTGCAGCGAGCAGGGACGGGCACGTCGCCAAAGGTAGGGTGCGTGTGAAGCGGAGGGTGGTTCATTGAGGGGGTGCAATGCCCGCCCATGGTGCATCCACCAACCTTCACAAATTAATTTCCAAGCACCCTAAATAATAAAAATAATAAACATCTGCCGCACAGTATTGAGCAGGTCTTCACTGTGTTGACTGATTGATGGTCAGCTGGTCAGGATAGGTGCTGAGGAGGTGCTGCAGCAACTTTTCACCCCAAGGTGGATCTCTGGTTCCTGTCCTGTTAATTATTGCCCAGAGGGGTTTCTTGTAATATTCTGTAGAGTAATCTGTGCGCTGGTCTCCTGTAACCGGAAGGTTTACAGGTAATCCTAACCACCGCTACCATCCAAATGTTTGAATCATGACGCGCGTCTATCCTTATAAATACGGTAATCAGTGCTGGGCGTGGCCAAAACTTGTTATTCAAGGTGCACACACATTATATTACACAACATATAAACAATGAAATCCTCTTGAGAGTTTGACAGATTTATAATGTATTAAAACTATAAATATAGCTCAACTGTAATTATGAAAATAATGTTTTCCAGTGGATTTCTTCTCAGTTGACAGTTGAAATATTATGTGATATATATTTTAAAGTCGTTCTACCGTAAAGATTTGGATAAAATTTATGGTCCCAAAGTCAAAATGCATCCTGACATAGAATATGCATTTAGATTTGAACTCTGTTCTTAAGAGGTTTGCTGAAATGTTCAATGAAATCTTCAGACCTCGGGAGTGACCACGACAAATTTGAGGTAATTGTAGTGTAACATTACAGGGAATGAGTGTGTTGTAATACATGTAATATCTCTTCATACATGAACTCATAAACCCACTATGATGATGATGAAACTTTATTCATATGAGCGAACAACAAATTTAGCCATCAGACTGCGTCTCAGTACACTCTTTATATTTTTGAGTCCTCAGTTTGAGTGGCGCTGCTCTGCTTCCTTCCTCCGCTCCTGCTCCACTTGGCTGAACATCTCCTCGACGACTCGGTCAGAGGCTCTTTCAGAAGGACAGGGCGACTCTGAGGCCCCCGGAGTGCTAGGAAGGACCACAGAGTGCTCTGCAGTCCCCTGAATTATACTCTGAGCAGCCTGAAAGTGTCTATGCTGCCTCTGGTGCACTGGGAGAGAGAAATCACAAGGTTAGACTGGTGAGCAGAGCATCTGCCTTTATGCCTTTAACTTTATCAATGACTTTTAGTCATTTTGATGTTGTATTCTATGATAATAATAAAAAGCAAACCTCTTTGTCTGACACTCATCTTCTCGACCTCGGGGATAAGGAAACTGTACACCAACTCTGACACAATCTCCTCCGACTGAAGACTGTTCCGGCTACGCGCACACACATACAAAAGATTTTAGTTTGTTATTGTTAGGTTTGAATTTCTAAAGTACCTGCAGACACGCTGAGATGTCCATTACCTTTCCTCCATGGCATAAGCGATGTCGTTGACTTCCTGTGCCTTCCTGTGGATCTCCTCTCTGGCCTGCTGGTCAGCTGTCTGCTCCATGGTCCCTAAGATGATGTCCTCCAAATACAAATCCACAGTTTCCTGGTGAACCTGCACCACCTGTGACATAGCTCAAGCATTAAAACATGCAGCATCTTACACATAGACATTATTCTTACACACTATTATTCATGTACACACTTGTCTGAAGATCTCATCTTCTTCTCTGCGCTCCGCCCTCCACCTGTCTCCTTCCACTCTCCTCAGCCTCTCGTAGGCGCCGGTCTCTTTCAGCCAGGAGTGTAAAGGCATGGATCCTGCGCTCCTCCTGGAGATGAATCAGCTCCTTGGACAAGGCGTCGAACAGGTGTTCAAGCTCTGCACCTACCACTCTGGCCTGAGACGCTCCTCTTGAGAGGTCTGAGCGGGAGAAAAGTGGTGTAATGAGATTGGTAGGCGTTTGTAAAATTTTATATGTGAACACGTCTTTGCGTCTCACCTTTTCTATTTGTTTGTCTCTATGTTTTTTCAGGGTCATTACGAGGTCTTTGTCAGCTTTCTGTAGCTCCTGCTCCTCTCTCTGCAGGGCGTGGACAGTCCTCAGTTCATAGATGAGCTCCAGATGGTCCTCCTTGCCCGTAAAGTTCTGCACAACACAGATAGAAATAGAAATAAATAACACAAGGGAACATTTATGTAGTTCACAGACAGAAAAAACAAAAAAAAACCAAACATGTCTGGACCTCGAATTGGATGCTTCTTCCTCTCAGTAGTTTCTGCAAGTTGATGACTCCCAACTCAATCTCCTCATCCCCCTAATGAGGAACATATATATGAATTAACAAATAGCATGTAACTACATGTAGGATGGACATGGTCAGTGTGAATCAAAGTCATGAGCTGACCTCTGGTGGCTCTTCCACTCTGGGAGTGACAGGACGAGGAGCAGGTTTCTCCTTTTTGACAAGAAAACGCAAGGACCTCTCTGCCACTTTGTTGTTCGCCTCCTCTGTCAGGGCCTGTAGAGCCACAACTGGTAATATATAATGTGTATGTACAACTTAAACGATAACATAACATATTTCTTTCTGCTTTACCTTGTATTTCTCCATCAGTTTCACCACTTTGCTCACAGGGGGCTTGATCACATCTTTGACTGTGTTGACTTTGGGCCTCGTAACTCGCCGTTTGGGGGCTGAGGCAAAGAGTCCTGCCTCTAGCTCGAGCAAGCCTATGATTGGCAAAAGGTTCAAGGTTACCTCAATAATAAATTAGCCACTGTTGTCTCTGAGGTGTTATTATGAAAATTACGCACTAAATTCAGAAATTCAGACCTTCATATGTGTCTAAATAGTTGTTGCTCTTGTTGGTGACGCAGGTCCAAAGGGCAAATGTCTTAAAACCAGGATGTTCTCTGAAAATGCCAGATCGGTCTAGCTTCCCCTCCACATTTCTGCTCCTAGCTTCCAGTTTTCTCAATGCTACAGACAAAAAACAACGATGAAAAAGAAAAGACAGATAAGAAGCGGTGAAACATACATTTATGATCCAAACACGGAGCGGTGGCAGTGGTTGTCTTACACCTCATGTAGTCATTGTCAATCTTCTGCAGCCTGGTCTCCTTGTCTTTTTGGTGTTTAGAATATGTCTGGTTCAGCCTCTCGCTTGTGACTTCTTTCTGAGCCTCATCTCTCTGCGTCAAGAGGTCCTTCAGCACAGCAAGACGAGCCTCTTGCAACCTGGCCACAGAAGGGTTTTGCATGATAAACACCAATCGCAAAAACTGCCTCATGAGCCAAGAACTGGATATGTCCTACATATTGTCATTAGCCCGGAGTAGGATATAGTTGTGGTATTATGATTAGAGAAACTTGCCTTTAACGATAGAAGAATATTTAAACCGCATTTATCAGCATGTACTCACTTAGAGCTTTAGACTAGACCTCCAATAGTGAAGTGTTTGTCCACTTGGGGGCAGTGGAAACAAACTAAGACCACAACACTGACAGTGTGAGCACACAGTCAATGAAACTGATGGGAGCACTGAGAGTGATCCAAAACAGCAATTTAATATAAACATGATTTAATACAGCTGCGTATGAGTAAAATGTTGCCATCCCCAGCAGTAGCATCAAAAAAAAAGAAAAAAGACAACAACAGATGCTACAACACAAGTTTGGTGACATCTAAAGGCACTTATGATGATTATAATACCAGTGGACCAAGGCTTACATGCTAACAGATGGTGTGAATATGGGTTTTTAGCTAAATAAATAAGTAAAATGATAACAGTTGAGGCGCAGCAACGCTCACTTCTGTATTTCTCCTCTCTAAAGCCCATTCTTTGACCTCCATCTCTCCATCATACGTCTCCTTTGTCCAGCTGACTAAGGTCGTCCAGTGGAGGAAGGGTGGCCTCCCAGACCCGTTTGGCACGGGTCCGCTGTATCATTTCCACTTCTGCCAGGCCTGCAGGCAGACCACGACCTGAGGGGAAATGTCATCAGATCAGTGTTAAATGTAATTTGCAGAAGCGATGAGAGGCATTGGTGGGCTAAGACAAGCATACAGGTAGACTGAGAATTAGTAGGAAGGCTGGAGATGTTGAAGAAATACATTATAGTGTAACTGGTGACGAACTGTTGATCATGTACCCCAAGTCAAAGATGCCAGTTGCAAGAGCTCTGAGGGAGTTGTCCCAGGTTGTATCACATAGTCAGGGCTGTACGGGTCTGTCTGTGTTTCACTTTCCCTGTAGTCTGTCTGGACCCCGACAGTTATGTGGGTTGGCTGTTGCTCAGTATTGTTTCCATGAGTTGGTACAAAATCTTCCCTGATGAGTCAAAAAGAGAGGCTGAACCAACAAAAAGACACAACAGAAATAGTGAAGAACCTGTTGAGCGTACTGAAAATCAAAAATCACATCCGGGAACTTGCTGTGCAAAGGGGATCAGAGGGCTGAAGGAAACAGGATGAAACAGAAAGTCAGAGTCAATATTTAATTGAATGTAGAAACTGGGGCAGTATAGCAGTTATCTTTTGTAAAGCATCAGACACTGTGAAGTTAGTATGATTGCATTCCACCATAATTAAAGCTTCATTGTGTGTGCTGGCTAATCAGACCGTTTAAAGTATTTCCAGCGATCAGCTCCGGCCACATGGCACTCCTCCCTTTTCAACCATGACTGAGCATTTGGAACAACCCTGTCAAGTAGAAGAAAATCAACACAAGACTTGGCCACACTTTATATTTGTCATGATTTATTTGTCACAATGAGAATCTCTGTATCTGTGTGTGTGTTACCCAGCCAGCTGATGCAGTGCCTCTTTGCGTTGTTCTGTTTGGCCACGCCAGCGTCGATCGATAGACGGCGGTACTGGGTCTGTAGGCTCCAGTTGAACAGTAAACCGCGGGTGGTGGGGCAGGTTACTGAACATAGACCCAAACTCAGGCACTCTCCTCTGATAAAGGCAGAGAGAGAAATGCTATCAGTGAGTGCATTTCACGTTCATCAGTTTCTTTGTTCTCATGTGAGGAAAGTTATGCAGTATAGTACAGTGTTTTTCTTGGTGTTATCTAATAAATGCATTTGTCAGCTTAAAAAAAATGGATTAACACTACTATGCAAATAAAAATAAGCACAACATTTTGTTATTTCTAACAAATCTGTGTACATTCTTGGGAGCTATATGCAATAAAACCTAAAGAAAATATTATGAATTTCACTTAGTTATGCTGTAGAATATTATAGTACTGGTGCTTCACATGCTTGTGTGGATGTGTCAGCTTAAAAAATGGATCAAAACCATTCTGAAAATAAAATAGTGAGAAAAGTTTCTAGTTTACCGACCTGTTATCAATCATAAACAACTAAAGAATACACCTTTTTTTTTTTTATTTAACTATGAACTATGGAACAATGAAAAAAAACCTTTTTTTTTTTTTTTAACTTTAAGAGTGACAAAATAACAAATAAAATGTTGACGTTGACTTAGTGTACTAAATTAGTTCTGGTAAAATTGTTATTTATATAAAATTGTGTTTTTTTTAACTTATTATATAAATCCAGATTTATCTTATTTGTTCATTTTAATATATGTTTACTGTGCCACATGCTGCTACTGGATGCTTGAATCTATCTATCTATCTATCTATCTATCTATCTATGGAAACAGGTGAACTTACCACTCGGTCAGTAGTCGCATAGGCCTTGAGGTTGGACCTGGCATGGTCTACCTCTGATGACACAGTGTAAACTGGATCTGTGGCAAAACAGGTGAGTTAATGTCAAATCAGTACCGTTAAATATGGTATTAAATATTTTTAAAAAATCGTATTTGTTTTGGTGTCAAATGTTGTCAGATGTTGACATTACACTGGCTCAGGTCAGTTTACTTACCGTACAGGTAGTCATAAACCCGCTCCGGCCTGATAACTGTACGAGCATCCTTGCTCTTAGGGACTGTGCGAGTGACAGATATGCTCATTTTCTTTCTTTATATCTATTTTAATCTTAAACTAATTTCTCTCGCAGATTGCGAAATCAACGTCCTCCGTGGTGGTGTGTAACACTGTAACCATGGTGACGGCAAACCGTTTTCCTGCATAGGAAGTGACCGAGTGACGGTTAAGGACGGTTTTAACGGACAAAACGAAACTCCACAGAAGATGGACAACTGTGTTAGAAAATATGTGGTTATTTGATTTAAAGAAAAAATCTTTAGTACAAATAAGTAATAACACATTTATTCCGGGTTGTTTGGCTACAGGTCTGATTCGTGTCCCTTGACTGACTTCTCCATAGCAACGCTGGCTGAGGCTCATGGGTATTGTAGTATTAAAAGCCATACTCCGTAACAAACAGACGGGTGAAAAAAATATTTCTCAGGAGTAAATAGCAGATCATTAAAACTAATAAAACACTAACATAACAGCTTATATTATCTGTGTGAGAAACAGGAAACTTTCAAAGTCCACTGTTGGCATCCTTACTGTTTAGAGATTATATATACAGGTGGGTGACACATTAAAGAATGAATGAGTGGAGAAACATAATAAATACGCATGGGTCCACACAGCTACACTGTAAAAGAGACAGCCTTTAACAGACTTGGAGGTGTATATACATATGCTATTTATGCTCATATACAGTATGACTGTACAGAGGTAGATATTGAATCAGTAGCAGCAGAGATAAAAGGTGCAAAATGTGCGTGGATATATGTACAATGTGCAGATTGTTTTTATGTTTTGCTGTTGTTTAACAGTCGGATTGCCTGTCTAATCATGGCAGTATTAAACTGCAGATTCTTCTGCCAGAAGGCAGCAGGGAGAAGCGTGCATGGGAGGGTTTGTGATGGATCATCCATAATGCTTCTGGTGTTGCACTTGTTGTAGCTGTCTATGACGGAGGGTAGAGAGAAGACCTGATGGTCTTTTCAGCTATCCTCACAATCCGCTGTAGGGCCTTGCATTCAGAGACGGTGCAATTGCCCAACCATACCGTGATGACACTTCTTAAAATGCTGTCAACAGACCCTGGTGTGTCTGGTGCTAAAGGTCCACTGAGGTCCTCTGTGATGTGGACGCCCAGGCATCAGATAATGCCTTTGTGCATTCAAACATAAAATTTCAGAAAACCTGTAAAACAAATATTTAGTTTTGCCTTGTAATGTAAGTAATCAACTGGGTAAGTTTCATGATACCTATTAGTTACAGTTATTTTTTATATATTTATTGACCTGTAGTGTAGTATAGACATATCCTTAAAAGCTGTTTTCAAACTTCAGTAGCACTTACACACACCAAACCTTTAAGTTTGCTCATATATAATTTATATGTCATTAACAGTGAGTGATAAAAAGAAATATTCAACATTTCCTCTGTGAAAACTTTTCACTCTAATATGTCAGCACATGAGCCAACAAGTTTATCCAAAGATCAAATTTCTATTCTGGAAATATTTGCAAAAAAAGTGCATCTTTAATTAGATAATGTATCATTTGCATATTTAAACATACAATTTTAGTAAACTTGTACATTATATTTGTAGATCTAGGTTACATTTATTATTACTTAGTATAGTACCCCAACATTCATCAACTATGTACAAATTCTGAAATGTAAAGGCTAACATGGTCTTGGTCTCACGGCAGAATATTTTGTGTGTAATCAGCTGCTGGTTTGAATGGTAAAAAAAATCATCAAGACTGTATGAATTATTATTCATTTTCAGAAGAAATACTCGTTGTTTCACTTCATACAGCTCACTTTTTTCTTTACCCTTCAGAGCATATTTTTGGGCTGTCAAAAAGGCTGATTTTGACATCAACAGGAAGTTGGTGTTATCAAAAAGGAAGCAGCACACACACACACACACACACACACACACACACACGCACAGACAGACACACACACACGCACAGACAGACAGACACACATACATAAAGACAATATTCCTATTTTTTCTATTTTCTTTTTCTCTCTTTTTTTTTTTTTGAGGAACACATCTCAGCAACATTGCTTCATAGCTGGAAGGTTTTGCAATACCAAGTGGAAAATTGTGCCAGCTCACAGTCAGCTGAACTTTGGCAGCATGCATGTTAAATAAACACTGTCTAATATTAGATCTCAGAAAAAGGAGAACGTCCTTGTGCCTTGTTGTTGGCTAGATTACTGCAAATATTACTTCTTCACCTTGATGTCAGGACTGATTTAAAAAAAAACCTAAAACATCAACTGTAGATTTTACAGTTGAGCACATGCAAATACGTCAGCATGTTCCAGTTCTAGTTGTGTATTATTGTTCAACCAGAATAGTTTATGTATCTTTCACAAAAGTGTTTGTTTCACAAACATGGGCAGACAAGAAAAGGAAAAGCTAAGATGGGGTTTTTCTTTATCTTCCTAACTGATCTTATTGGGGACAGTTAATATGTCTCATTGCAAGATGTACACGTAAACCACAAACTCCGCAGCTTGCAGATCATAACCACATACACGCAATGGCTTCAACGTGTTGCTGTCAGTTGGATTCTGATCTGCAATCTTGGGCTCGAATCAGTAACAATGCTTGCGCCACATCAACACTTTGTACGCAGTGCATGTCATCAATTGTGCAAACAGTAAGATATGCTTACACCAGCACATATTAGAGTACAACCGACCACTAGTTCTTCTACGATACACTTTGTGACCCAGTTATTATCTAAAAACTCACTAATGCAGCCTGAGGCGACGAATAGACACATCTGATTTCCATGAATTTTAGAATGTTTGTGTTTGTGCTGCTGTTAGATTTTATTGTGTGATAGCCCCAGATTGTTTCCGATATTTTCCTCCACTGTTTATATCAATGATAGAGACAGATTAAATACTAAGAACACCTTTAAAAGTACAGTTCAATAGCTCTACAAGCCTCTAAAATGCCAATAAAGAATCAAAAAATCTGTCTTAGTTTCTTTAAAACCTAAACATTATAACCTTAAAGAACATTTATTGCAGTTGTATTATTCTACAGTACGCAGAGTAAACTTTCTGCCAGTGATGAGGCCATGTTGAATTTTCTGAATTATAAATTACAAAGATGCACTGCTTGTGAATGTGCTTTATAATGCCGCCTAGCTGTTCACAGACACTGCCTTAAAAGAGGGTGATCATGTGACTAGCAAGAAAGGAAACTGGTGTCTTGACTTATCAGACGTCATCCTGTGGGGAGAAAAGGCAGATGTTTGGGTGGAAAGCGATTTTGGAGAGGGGTAAAAGAGAGATGAAGGGAGGGATTTGTTAGTCACGTGTTTTTGTTATATTTCTTTATCATGAGAGGTGTCAAGGGTTTTGAGTTTGTCTGGATGAAGGGGAGGACCTGCTTCATCTACTCAAACCCACAGCTTAGATCAGTTGGCATAAAAGAAAGTGAAATTGTTAAACGAGGGCAAATGACACAGTAGCAAAGGCAAAACCGCTCAACAGCTCAGTTTGCAGGCAGTGTTCAGGACTGATGTTTTAAAGTCACTGTGGAAGCCAGTTTAGCCTGAAGACAAATGGAGATGAGGGACATGATGTGGATTTATGCTCTGTTTATCCTCTTGATTGCTGAAGCATGGGGCACGGATGCAGGTTTGGAAATTAATACTTTAACTCACATGTGGATATGTTTCAGCACTTGTGCTTGTTTTGCTGTGGTAAAAACTTTAGACGGAAACATGTTTTTTGTTTTTTGTTTTTTTTCCCCCACAAAGAATATGTAACTACATTTACTTCTTTTTATACTGTACAAATGTGTCATTTGTGGTAGTTTATAGTGTAAGATACAATGCAGCCTGAACAATGTAGACAACAATACAGGGTAATGTGTGGTTGATAGCAACTCTGTGTCACGGTGTGATTCACAGTTTGTCAGTGGAAAGAGCATACATGGAGGTGGGGTAATACAGAAGCAGACATGGGAGGAAAATGTTCCATAACACATGTATGAAAACGTTGCCCCATATTTTCTGTATGAACAAGCAGCGCAATGACACTTATGTGCAGTGGAAATCTTGATTTTAGATCGTGTCAAAACTACAGCACTGCTTTTCTCCACTGTGGGGTCTTTGAAAGGTGGAAGTGATTCTTTGTGGTTTTGACATACCACTTTGTGGTCTGTTTACTACTTCTGTATAAACTAAACCAGTCAAGACAGTCAGCATTAATTTTCAGATTCATTTCTTGTAATAACAATGCTAATGCCACGCACTTCTTCTACAGTTTGAGAAGTATACGGCAAGATTATAATAATAACATTTGCCTTGTTTTCTGTGATTTAGCCCTGCTGCAGTTTTGACTGTGACGCTTCACACCTTAACTAACTATCTATCTATCTAACTAAACCAAAAACAGTTAAACCACTCTTGACTGTTGCTCTGTTGATTGAACACATCACCATAAATCACTAACTGCTGCTCTCTGACAAAACATTTCCTGACATCCAGCTTCATCTTTCTCGGAACTAATCAAAGCACCCTGTGAACTCCACCACTTCTCCTCCTCCTCCTCCTCCTCCAAAAGTTTATGGTAAACTGATTTCCTCTTTTTTTTTTTTTCTGTCTGGCTATTTTGCAGAATGAGTGAATTGTTAAATAAGACTAGTGAAGACCAGCGAAGGCACAGGAAGTTGCCGGTGACAATATACATTTCCATCCCTCCTTTCCGTGTCGATACTTAACTCATAAACAGAAAGTTATGAAGAAAAAAGATTAGTTTTTTCAGTTAATTTTGGAATGCAATTATCAAATATTAAGAGGATTTATCAAATGTTTGCCCACTTTGAAAAAAACTTTTTCCATTCAGTAGATCTTAAAAATAAATATTTGGATTTTTTTTTTTTTTTAATGCTGGTGCTTATTAAAATTATATTTATTTGATTTCAAATGATAGTGATTGAATTTCATCACTATCATTTTAGATGATTAAATGTTTGAGATATTTTTCCTTCCTGTGATTTATTTGATGTTTTTCTCAAGCAAGTTTTATCTGTGTCAAAAGCTGCTTAATTTAATTTTATTCCATTTAATTTCTTCACTTTCTTTCTGTGTCCCATGCAGAACTGAATCTGTATTCTGTACATTTAATCGGCACAATCACTGCACCATTAATGAAACTATTATTTCCTTTTTCAGTTGTCAGAAATTCAACTTTCAAACTGGGGAGTGATGCTAACCTGACATGCAGCGATAAGACATGGAATGTGACGATATTTGTTATCTGGAAAATAAGCTTGAAAAACAGTGTAGAGTGTAGGATCTCCTTTAACAACGACGGGCAAAGTGAAGACCTCTGCAATGATGGCAAGTCACTCCGAAATTCATCCAAAGCTCCATACCTGCACATCCCAAACTTCACCAATGATGATGTGGGGATCTACAGGTGTGAGTCGGTTTTCAAAGGAGGAAATGAAAATTATGAGATCAACGTGGCTATCACAGGTAGGACTTCTCTCCTTCCAGGATAGATGATTTGGGTCGATTCACCCAAATCACACACTCACAAATATGAATAAAACATCAAATTCTGCTACATTGACATTACTTTACCGGAGAGAGTTTTTGCTTTACTTGCCACGATTTTGAAATATCTGCTACAGACACTTCTAAAAAATGTAATCTAATTTCTGTTGTTCTGAACTCTCTAGACACAATGTTACTCTGGATAATACATTTACCCTTTTATAACAGCAAACTGAAGTTTTCAGTGAGTCTAATTTCTCTTGTTTTGTCTCCCCTGACTCAGTTCGTCCCACTATATCAGTCCGTTTAGAGCGTGAGAACAACAAGATGGTGGCAGTGTGCACGGCTGAAAGAGGAAAACCTGCTGCAAACATCAGCTGGAGTCATACGGGAAACTCATCGTCTGTGGAAACACTGTCTGAATCGCATGGATTTTTTACAGTAGAAAGTCGTCTGGAGCTCACTGAAGGAATGGATATAAAAAACCTGAGCTGTGCTGTCAGCCACCCGTACTGGACAGAGAAACAACTATTGACACCAACCCCAAAACCCCCAAAAGGTCAGGCTTTAGCAGAATGGATAGCATCTTTTTATGTTTTTTGTGTAAACGATACATTATAGTGGTGAATCTCGCTTTGTATATAGATATGGTGTCTGGAAGATTATGAACAAACCCTTAATCTTCACCATCTCCCTGCAGATCTCTCCACTCTTCGGTTGTGCATCTTTATTGTCGTGGCAGTCGTGCTTTTGACAGTAATTTTACTTTTTGCACAAAATAAACTAAAGTTGAGGTAAGAAACAATGAAAAAAAAAAAGACTAAAATGACTACTTGTAAACGTCTTTGTTGGGTTACTGATCTAGTGTGTGTGTTTTATCACCAGGCGATGCCAGCAGTCCATCACCCCACCGTCCAAATCTGCACCGGTAGGTAACTTTATTTAACTCTGCAGTTTATACCTCTGCGTGTGTTTTTACTGCAAGTTTTGGTCATGACCCCTTTCTGTCTTTTGCAGGTAGAGAATGTGGAGGAAGTGGAGCCTTATGCCAGCTATGTTCAACGTGTAAACTCTATCTATAACTCGTCTGCAGATTTGTTCACATAAAACCGTGCACATGCAACACATTCAGACTTCCACATATGCACGTAGCTTTTTGTGAGAAATCTGAAGGCTGTGAAACTGAAAAATAGTGAACAGAAAAGAGATCGAGATGAAAGGCTTCCGATAAGAGAGGGAAACCTCTCTGTGTATTCAGTTTAAAATGTTGACTGATGGAACAGGGGATGTACCTGATGTCACTCCCATGCAACCCACTGCTCTCTGTGTGTGGGGTCTCATGGAGAACATTAATAATGACAACAATAAACTCCAGAATGGAAAATGTTCTTCAGCCGGATGCAGCACGCCAAGACTACAAAACTAAAGACTTGAAGAAAAGGGGCTGCAATCATATAATAATGGTGATGATTATTATTATTCTTACATATATTTATAGATTAACTGTAAGGAGATGTTCACTTTTAATGGATTCCTGCTCTAGTCAAAGTGCAAAGTATAGAACAGGGGTGAAATACAACAAAGAAATGACCTGAAGATGACATGGACAATATTCTTATATATGATATATGATACTATAATTAAGTAATTGTGTGTATTAAAAATACATCTGAACACATTGGTCTTGTTATATTTCTGTAAAGAACACTAGAGGTAGCGATTATGCTGATGCTTATGTGTCAGAAGTGACAATAATATGGCACAAAGGGTGAAAAGGAGTGAGTTGTGTTTCCGCTGTGTTGTTCACTAAATATTTAAAAAGATGAAGTATCAAGATGACTAATGATGGTAACCCACACATGGTTGAACATCCACATCCTGTTGCATGTTTGGAGAACCAAACAGTTCTAAAATCTGGTTCATCACTTTCATAGTGAGTGTAAATCAATTTCTGAGGAAACTGGGGTTAGGGAAAGGAAACTGGATAGAGGAACTGTTCTGACATCTAGTGGTGAAGATCAGAATCAGAAAGTAGGTTTTCACATACAAGGAATTTGTCTCAGTGTTTTTGGTGCATGAATTAAACATATAAGAATATAAGGAAGATAATACTATAATGTGTTTTAAAATGAAAAGAGCTGTACAGTTGTGCAGGAATGTGTAAAGGTCTTCAGAGGCAAACAGAATATTTAATCTAAGTCCTGGCTAATTGAGGGACCATGTGGTCGCTCGGCAACAAAAAGCATGAAACACTGTACTAATCATGTAACGATATTTAAATATTTATTTATTTAATATTAAATTAAACAGGGGAAACTCTGCTACAAGCACATATGTCATATCTACACACACCAAACACAAAAAAAAGCAAATTAATAATCAAACTGTCTGTATAGCGTCATAAAGTCAACCCACTCACCACATTTCATTGAAAAAGTGTGAAGTATTATTAGGCGGAAATGAAATCTTTCATTCATGCCGTGTGCCATCTTAATTTACTCTGAGTCAGTGACATACATACTGATACTTGCACATCTAAATGTCACAAGCGTTCCCTTAATATGACACCAAAATTATTCAAATAGACCTCGTAGCTGCAGAGATATACTCTAGTCATTTCCGAGCATAGAGAGGCCAGGCTTAAGAGGTTAAAATGTGCAAGATATTAATCAAAACAAGGCAGTCTAACAGATGTTAAATAATAAAAGGTTAAATAAAACATCATACTGACCATGGGATCATAGGAGGTCCATGTTAAGGTGTCTGTAAATAATGCTAAAAGTATACACTTCATCATGTGCTTTTACCTGAGAAAATACCTCACGTTTCTTTTACTCATTCTTACTACCCTTACATTAACAGCTATCATCTATCTCAGACTGTAAAGTTTGCACCACAAAGATGAACATATTTCTACAAGTAGTACTTAAAAAACACACACAAGGGGGAGCTATTTACTGTATACTGCTGAATAAACCTGATCAGTCACCATCAGTAATCAATACACAACCATTAATCAAACCAATAGTCAACCGTATCATATCTAACAGTTACCTAATGCCACTGCAGTGTGGACAAAACGTTGAAAAATAAACACAGTATCGGTTTGAATTAAAAATAATAAAGCTCCCTGAAAATGACACCAAACTCCCTTTAAGAAATATGACATTTTAATAATTCATTACATGTCCGCGAAAACAGATTACTCTAGAAACACAAGACAGAATATGTCACATGTCGACAGTCTTATTGTTAATTCGGCATCGATATAATCCATAAATATAAACTGTGTCTCTGTAACATTTTGGATTTTGTCGCCTCAACAACTCGAGAAGTCGCTACCAGCTTTATTTAAGAGGGAGGCGACCCGTTTAGAAAATAAAGATTCATCATTAAAATAAGAGCAGCTTGGTGAATAAGATACCGACTGATTAAACACTGACTCAAAACACTGTTAATCACCGTCTGTCGTGTGTTTGACGGGTTTTTTTCAGCCCTTAACAAAGTAACTCGTCGGTTTCCTGCTTCCTTGTTTGGTGCTGAAGAGAGCGCATGTCTGATATCTGATAATATTTAACATGTTTGATTTTATCTGAACGTCAACACGAGACTGACATTTCCACGAAAGTGGCTGTCATACACGAGAATACAAAGCAGCTGGCCTTGTGGTAACACGTGGACCTACACGAAGTTAACAAGCAAGTGCTATGGAAGTGTTTGTGTGTTGCTTGGCAACCGTGCATTCCCAGTTCATGATTATGATTTAGCAATCAACCGACATTTATCTCATAATTATGACTTTTATGTCATCACTATGACTTTTTATCTCATAATTATGACTTTTTATCTCATGACTATGACTTTTATGTCATCACTATGACTTTTTATCTCATAATTATGACTTTTATGTCATCACTATGACTTTTTATCTCATAACTACAACTTTTTATCTCATAATTATGACTTTTTATCTCATGACTATGATTTTTATGTCACCACTATGACTTTTTATCTCATGACTATGATTTTTATGTCATCACTATGACTTTTTATTTCATCATTATGACTTTTATGTCATCATTATGACTTTTATATCATCACTATGACTTTTTATCTCATAATTATGACTTTTATGTCATCGCTATGACTTTTTATCTCATGACTATGATTTTTATGTCATCATTATGACTTTTATGTCATCATTATGACTTTTATATCATCACTATGACTTTTTATCTCATAATTATGACATTTTATGTCATAATTTTGACTTTTTATCTCATAATTATGACTTTTATGTCATCACTATGACTTTTTATCTCATAACTACAACTTTTTATCTCATAATTATGACTTTTTATGTCATAATTATGACTTTTATATCATCACTATGACTTTTTATCTCATAATTATGACATTTTATGTCATAATTTTGACTTTTTATCTCATAATTATGACTTTTATGTCACCACTATGACTTTTTATCTCATAATTATGACTTTTATGTCATCACTATGACTTTTATCTCATAATTATGACTTTTATGTCATCACTATGACTTTTTATCTCATAATTATGACATTTTATGTCATAATTTTGACTTTTTATCTCATAATTATGACTTTTATGTCACCACTATGACTTTTTATCTCATAATTATGACTTTTATGTCATCACTATGACTTTTTATCTCATAATTATGACTTTTATGTCATCACTATGACTTTTTATCTCATAATTACAACTTTTTATCTCATAATTATGACTTTTATGTCACCACTATGACTTTTTATCTCATAGTTATGACTTTTGTCTCATGACTATGACTTTTTATCTCATAATTATGACTTAGCATGTAGATCTTTCTTTCTTCTTTTTTTTTTAAGTAAGGCATTTTATTTTTTTCTTTTACTGGCAGAAACAGACTTCCATACTTTTGTGTGATATTGTCACACTCCATAGACACAACAGTAAAAGCCTCTGCAGAGTCACATAACACATGTTGGACCTCTAAGGGTAAACATATTTCCTTTCCGTTTGTAGACTGAAGACTAATTGCTAAAATACTTTATACTGTAGATGCATTGAGTATGACTATTTATGGACAACCAGTCCACCCTCCATCCCTACAGACTGAGCAGCTAGTCGAGGCATTATTTTTGAAGTCATATAGACGAGCCACAGGGGACAGCTTGTTCAGAATAGAGGCAGCATCATGCAACATTAAAGTATGTGTTTTGGACACAATCATGTAAACATACATGACATTCGGGATAATGGATTGGATAATGTGTCAAATTGCTACATTTTTAGTTTGGATATATAGACATTATTAGTAAAGGCTGAGTAAACATGGGGTTCAGTTTCAACAACTGAAACTCTGTGGCTTTCGGTGGAGCAAAGCTTTGGCTGATTTTCAATAAAAAAAAAACCCACAAAAAAAAAAAAAAATCTAACTTTCCTCTCCGGAAGAAAGTGACAGCAGATGCAGGCCGACCTGACTAGAAAGTGACTTTTTGTTTTCAGGGTTACAGAGACATTATTTTGCTTTCGTGGTGGAAATAAGCACTGAAAGCTGAAAGTAGCACACTGGATGCACCAGTTTCCCTATAAAGAAATACTCCAATCAAAATCATTAAAAAAACAACCAACACATGGTGACTTTAAGATTCTCAGTGAACCAGGTCATGTTGTAACTAAAAAGTAATTTGCCAGAAGTTACTGGCTTCACTGTTTTGGAGATGTTCCACACTTTTGGTAAACCTGATGATGAAGCACGCATCCATCACCATCACCATCTATCATGGGAGATGCTTCATCTAATCAGATCATATAATGTGGTCGAACGTCTTTTTCATTGCTCATAGCTCATGCCATGATTGATCTGAAATACCGTGAGGCACATTATCACACTATCGCACACGATCTGCAGATTCTCCTCCTGAGATCGTTTTCTCAGCAAAGACGTCAAATGTGGTACAAGTTTAACTTCTTGAGGAAGGAACGCCACAGCTGTGCTCAGGTTTGAGGTGATCTCAAAAGTGAAGAGAAGTTCATCATGAGGGTTGGTGTTTCGACAAGCAGCTGCAGTTGAATGTGAATGTTTTCCTTTTTTAAATTTTGTCAGTTTCTCATTAAAAATCAATCATAATGATGATGAGTTTAACTGGAAATGTCTTGCGTGCCATGACAAATTATTAGACACAAGGACATAAGTGTCCAAATCTTGAAATGTTACATATAATTTCTACTTTTTCATAAAGTGCTCCTACAAAAAACATATTGTTTTCAGGTGGTTAAGGGTTATGACTTCCTGCAGATAAACATGAAACTGGGGACAGTTTCATTGACAACAGAGCATGCAAATCTAAAGAAGCAGCGCCTCTGACTGTGCTATGGTAAAAACAAAGAAACATACCCATGCTGAGCTAGAACTATGAAGATTTATGCTCACTAAAAAGGTATGAGGATACGTCTACCTTATTTCTTATCCCCTGAAAGACAAAATGTAAATATATAATGTAGATTTTTCCTTTTCATCCCTCACTGATATGTACCCAAGACCACAGTTTGACTTTCTATGGATGTCACAACTTATATAAAGCATATAAAGGTGACACGCCCACCTCAATAACTACTTGTCTCAATTTTTGTATTTAGGATGACCTGTAGAAAAATGCTGCACAGATAACACCGTGTTTAGGTGTGTGCAGTTTGTGCATTTTGTTATTTCCTGACAAACTGAAATGTGCATGATGGTCTTATGGTTTGCATGTCGGAGGAAGTGGTGAATTTGTCAAAAGTGATATGAGCCTCTGCAGTAAGCTTCAGCTTTAGATCATCTGTGAGGTCTCTGGTGATGAACATGTCGGGCCTAATGGACAGACTGCCGTACACCTATCTGCTGATATCTTACTGTTTTACACTTGTTTGCATCTATGGAAGAGGTCAAGGTAAGTTAGGTAACAATTATACTGTATTATACAATGAGGCTTTAGATTAGCACGTAAAGTACGGTGCAATTATTTATTATACATATGTTCAAAGAAAATATGTACTGACACTTAAAGAGCTGTTCTGTCAAGTTTTACTCTTTCAAATAATCAACCATCTACAGAACTTCAGTACGTTGTTTTTCTACTTCTTCTTCTCATCATCATCATCATTATTATTATTATTATCATAACATTATTATAATTATTATTATAACAATGCAGCCTTGTGACAGTTTCAGTGTGATGGTGAGCTCTCAGCTTTCTGCCATCACTACATACTGTTACTAACCAAAAAAGGCTGTTGACCTGATGGTTGGGGAACTTCAGTGACTGATGAATGATTATTGTTCTGCTGACTGAACACTTCAGAATGAATTACTGACTGCTGCTTTCTGACTGAAATATGTTCCTTTCCTTCATCTCTCCCAGGAACTGATGTATGGACCACCACCACTTCTCGTCCTCCTGTTCCAAAACTTTACGGTAATCTAATTTCCCCTTTTTCTCTCTGGGTATTTTGCAGAATGAGTGAATTATTAAATAAGGAGGCACAGAAACGTAAACATGACATGACACTTTTCCTTATTCTTTATTAGTATTATCTTTTCTTATTCCTTCATTATACCTTTCCTTATTAGTTATAAATCTTATCTTACAAAGCATCTTTCTATTTGAGGATATTTGAGAACATAAATGAGAACATGAGATGATTTATTTCATTGCAGTGTTTTTACTGTGTCATACCTCATGCCAAGAATTGTCTCTGTGTTATGTGCTATGTGTGTGTGTGTGTGTGTGTTTATTTTATTTAATCTTCACTTCACTCTTCATGTTCATGAATCTACTTTTGTCTTTTGGTTTTGCATGTTTGATTATGACATGTTTGTGTGTATATTGTTTTATAAAAAAGCAAAGTTTTCTTTCTCATTTTTCAGTTGTCAGAAATTCAACTTTCAAACTGGGGAGTGATGCTAACCTGACATGCAGCGATAAGACATGGAATGTGACGATATTTGTTATCTGGAAAATAAGCTTGAAAAACAGTGTAGAGTGTAGGATCTCCTTTAACAATGACGGCCAAAGTGAAGACCTCTGCAATGATGGCAAGTCACTCCGAAATTCATCCAAAGCTCGGCCATACCTGCACATCCCAAACTTCACCAATGACGATGTGGGGATCTACAGGTGTGAGTCGGTTTTAAAAGGAGGAAATGAAAATTATGAGATCAACGTGGCTATCACAGGTAGGACTTCTCGTCACAGGAATAGATTTTAAAAGAAAATTCAAGGGTCAGTTCACCTAAATCATACACTCACAAATATTAATAAAACACCAGATTCTCCTTCTAGTAATCTTTGCTCTGAACTCTCTACACTCAATGTCCCTGTTACTCTGGATAACACACTGATTTTACTGTCCACAATTTTCAACATTAAATATTTTATACTAAGAAATAGTGAAATTGTCAATGAAAATGTATCTGCACGGTCAGCTACTATCATGTTTAAGGGCAAATACATTTTTGTGATTTGAACAAGTTTTCAGTGAGTCTAATTTCTCTTGTTTTGTTTTGTCTCCCCTGACTCAGTTCATCCCACTATATCAGCCCGGTTAGAGCGTGAGAACAACAAGATGGTGGCAGTGTGCACGGCTAAAAGAGGAAAACCTGCCGCCGAGTCAGCTGAGTCATACGGGAAACTCATCGTCTGTGGAAACACTGTCTGAATCACATGGATTTTTTACAGTAGAAAGTCGTCTGGAGCTCACTGAAGGAATGGATATAAAAAACCTGAGCTGTGCTGTCAGCCACCCGTACTGGACAGAGAAACAAATATTGACACCAACCCCAAAACCCCAAAAGGTCAGGCTTTAGCAGAGTGGATAGCATCATTTTTATGTTTTGTGAATGAAAACTGAATACATTAATTATAACGTTGTGTGTAGATGTGATGTGTATGTCCAGAACATTATTAACAAACCTTTTAATCTTCAGTCTTTTATGCAGGTTTTATGCATCTTATTTTGCGGTCCATCCTTATTGTTTCGGTATTAGCTGTGGGTTCAACAGGTTTATATTTTTATTACACAAGGAAAAGACGTTGAGGTAATTTTCATTTGATGAAAAATGAATTACTTAAAATGCCTACTTGTAAGTTTCTTTGTTGGATCACTGAGCTTGTTTGTGTATCGACCTTTTTCAGGTGATGCCAACAGTCCGTCACGCCACAGTCCAAATCTGCAGTGGTAGGTAATCTTCCTGAGACTCTGCAGTTTAAAATTCTTTAGGTTCTTACTGCATATTGTTACAGTTTGTTTTTAACACCTCTGCTGCTGTTTTTTTTTTTTTCATAGAATGTGGAAGAAGTGGTGAACACACTGACTCTACTTCAGAAACTGAAGTTTGCCATCTGCTGGTAGAGATCAGAAAATGGTCCATCATCGTCATCATCACCATGTGTTGTGTCATAATCTGTCTTAGGATCTGAAAATAATGCTTAAACTTGGCACACTTAGCTTTTCAAATACTCAGTGCAGTTTTACTGTTATACTATTATATACTGGATCATTATGACTTGTGCTCTTAAGAAAAATCTGTATTTTATTGTTTTAGTTGGTTAAGGTGGAGCTAATTTGCAACTATTTTATATATTTCATTATAAACTCTTCTGCTGATAATTTGTTGTTTTGGTGAGAAATGACGTCACAGATTTAATAATTTTCATTCACTAACTGATTAACTGGCTAATTATTTTAGCCATGCTTGTATTTTTGGCTGGTTTAATTAATAAAACATCGTATTTTATGATCTCTTTGTATGTTTTGTACATGAAAACCGTAATTTGTACACGTAGTCAAATACATTGAGTTAGGTAGCATGAAAAGGAATGACTCGAGTAAAGCACAAGTAGCACACATTTGTACATGTACATACAGTACTTGAGTAAAATGCACTCAACTTAATGTAACTTGTGCTTAACAAAGGGATTTAAAGCAATACACGTGATTAAAACAAGAGAACCCTGTACACATTTAATCAATAAAAAAGGTCAATAAAACCACAATGGAACAAAGGCAACTGGCAATCCACTTCCATTTCACATACATCCACTCAAACATATAAATAACTCTGTAGATAAATACAGGCATTGACAAAAAATTACACATTTTTCTGCTCACACATACAAAACATAAAAAAAACTCCATCAATTCTCAAGTCTTAAATGTCTATTTTTTGTAGTATATTTGGGCGGTGTGCAGCAGTTCTCAGGGGTACAAAATTGCAAAATGAGCACAAACTCATGAAGTGCACATTCGGGTTTGTTTTGTGAACATAATTGACCTTTTTCACAGCAGCTATTTTGACATTTGGGTCAACACAGGTGTTAAGAATGATACTAATTTAAGCTCTATTCCATTTATTGCGGCAGAGACTTTCCAGTGAGTCAACATGCACCACAGCAGCACCCTGACTCTGAAACCTTAGTTCTTAGTATCACTGGTAACACCTGCATTTACCGTAATGTAATGTCAAAATGACTGCTGAGAAAAAGGTCTGTTATATAAGCATTACATTCTTTCATCGTGGATTGGATGATGTGGCAATGGCATGAATTAACACATTTTCAGTTTGGGCATACAAACGTTATGAGTAAAAGCTGCTTGAGGGAGGTTGGAGACAAAAAACAAACAGATGAAAATCAAACTTTCATCTTCAGATGAAAACTATACAGTAGTGCATCTGACAGAGGATGTACTAACGTTAGCCAACCTGACTACAGAGTCACTGTTTACAGGGTTACTGAGCTGTCCTGTAGCACATACACCCACTGAAAGCTGAAAAGTAACACGCTGATTGCACCAATGATAATAATTCAAATATTTGACACTGTGGCGTTAAGATCCTCACACCATGTTGTTACCAACAAGAATGTGTCAAAAGCTACAGACTTTGTGGTTTAGGAGATGTTGCCGTGGAGCTGATCAAACTGATATAACATCTTGCACGATGCAAGCTAAGTTTAAATTACATACTAATTTTATACGGTATGACTACGTCCTCATCATCACCATACACAGTTGGTATACAAATATATCCGCTTCTCTATTTGTACTAACAGAAAACCACATGTAAATGATTTAACACAGCTTTATCACCGCCCAAAATGTACTCACTGCTCCACCATTTTCTTTGGGGATTGCATTGTGGCAATATATAATCCATCAACAGCGCACTCAAAAATCTGCCATATTTTGTCTTTGTTTTGTCATTTTTCTAGCGTGAACACGCGACATACTAAAAAACTTGCTTAGAGCTTGTCGTTTGAATTTGGGACACACAGCAAGTGCCGGTTCCTTTGACTCTGATAATGTATTAATGTCTTTTCAGAGGCTGTTTTCTCAGTAATGAGATCAAACTTGATGCAAGTTTATCTTCTTGGGGAATGAAACACCACAGCTGTGTTCAGGTTTCCTCAAAAGTGCGGTGTTTTTTTTTTTTTTTCATTTTGTCACAGTCTCCTGGTTGAAGATCAAGATCTGATGATCAGTTCGAGTGGAAATGTTCTTGGGTGCCATAACAAAATATCCGATACTTTATCCTGTTTGTGATTAATCTACTAGATCACCATCTTGAAAATGATCTTTACTCTTTTTTCTATTTACCCCATGAGGACATAATCGTCTTCACATTCGTCTTTAGATGTGGACTCAGGCTCAGGTTGACGTGCAGGCAAAGTAATTACTGTATAGTCACAATCATCTTCAGTGGTTGTTCTGACTTTTCTTGATCCTTTGCTGTTGCTGTGGTCAATGGAGGCATACATTACATCCTCGGGCTGTCGTGAGATAACACACAGAGTAAAGTATTAATTCTCAATACTGAACGTTTATGTTAAACATAACGAGTGCTACTGCAACATATTTTCTGAGGTGGTTAGTGGTTGAGACTTCCTGTGGACGAAATAAATAGCCCCATAGTTTCTTTGACAACAGAGGCCTCACACAAATATTCATCCAGTATGCAAATCTAATGAGACAACATGTCAGACTGTGTTATCATAACAGCATAGAGACATATCCATGTCCCATGAAAAGCTGCAACTGTGAAGATTTATGCTCAACAAAAATAGATTTAACATTGTTGTAGGCAGGCGTACCTTATTATCTGTGCTGCTATTATCATATGGACCAGAATCCCCTGCAAGACAAAATGTAAATATTCAGAATGTAGCCAAAGTTTGCAAAGTCTTCATGTACTATTGGTACTAAACTGTAGTTTTACCTTTCTTTTTCTTCTTTATCCTAAAACAGAACAAATTCAAATGATGAGACCATAATAAAGACACAACTATCCAGCTCTACATAGCATTAAACACACAGAACAATAAGAACAATTTTAAAAAAAAAACCTTTGTAGAGGTGTAAGTTTAACCCCACAGTAGCAGTTTCCTTGACAGCTTAACGGATCACTGCGTGTGTGGTGCAACAGGAAACACTTTACGTATGTCTACAACCCAACTGTCTATCTCAGTAACAAACAGCAAAGAAACTGGAAATTTGCATGCATCTTCGGTCAACATCTCGCATTTTTTTTTGTCTTATTTGATCAAATACATATAATGCACAGAAAATATGCCTACGTTTGTCCTGTTGTTGACAGAAACGCTGTCTGAAGCCGAGTCTATTCTTAGCCAGAAACCACTATTTCCTTGCTGAAGCAATGCAGAAGCAATGCAGAAGCTGCTTGCTTTATGACCGAAATGCAGCTTTAAACTCAATTAAAATCTCTGTCATACTGATCCTTCTTGGCTTTGCCCACACGTTTTTCTAATTTAATCACTCTCGTTTTCTATATATACACAGCAGCTTCAGGAAAGAGTGTAAATACCACAGTCTAAAAAATGCTCTGTGACCATGCCAGTCTTGATTACTTACCCAGAAGTGCAGTTTCCCATGATGTGCCCACAGAATCTGAATGTTGACGCTGTATTTGTCAGCAGGTGGTGGCAGGTACCAGTGGCTGGTTATTTTAGAACAACTCTAAGCTTGACACAAGTAGACACTGATCTCACACTGATCTGTCTATGGCTGTTTGCACACAGGCCACAGCAGAGAGATGAAAGAGAGAGAGAGCGACACATACACACAGACACACACACACACACACACGCACACACACATGCACGCACACACACACACACACACCGTACAATAGCCTTCTTGTGTGTTATTTTAATTTCCTGTGTGCCAAACCACACACACACACACACACACACACACACACACACACACAAATACATACAGTGACGTTGCAGGTGAAAAAAGGGTAAATTGCAACATTGCTGAACTTTTTTTTTTTTTTTTATAAAACGTGACTCATTAAAAAAAAAAAACGGTTTGAAGTCGCCAAGACTGGAAGAAATTTTGTTGAGTTCAAATGTTGTGTTTTTGTAATGGTGGCAGCAGATCTTAAAAAAAACCATCTGCATCATTAGACACCACAAGTACATTTGGGTGAGGCAGGCGGACACTAGCCTGTAATGTTTTGTCTTATTTGCATGATTATGCAAATATTCTTGATGAGTAATATGAGGAAGTGAATGACCTTTAGCGTTTTCACCGACAGCGGAGAGTCCAGTTTACTTTTACGAACTGTGTCTTTGTCAAGAATATAGTAGACCTTTGTGGATGTAATGAATACTCAGAGATATTTCTGCAATATGCATAATGCAGTAAAATCAGTCTACAAAAACAGGAACTCAGAACAAACCACTGGAAGTTTTGATCAGTGCAGCGGTCAGACATCAGATATTTGAGATTGGGGATGTTTAAAAAAAATCTTTTAATTTATTTTAACCATGTATTGATATGCAGCATATAGTAGTTTATGCACTGGAGGGTGCTGTTGGAGCAGTCTGAGTTATTCAGACACCACTGACTGTCGACTGCAGGAAGGTGAGTGTCGTCTGACACCATCTGCTGGTTGCATTAAAACAAACAAGAATAAAAACAGTGCTATGAACAGTGTGTAGTGAGAACACACAAGATGATGCAGAACATCCACACCTACCAATCATACACACCTGTGATGTGAAACAAGCAATTGAAATTATACATATTATGCCATTTCGTTCTTTTAGATGTAGTGTTGAGAATTGTTTATCCAAGCCTCAGTAACTGCTTGTGATTGACTCTGGCAGATTTTTGGCTGTGTCTTCATCTGAATCAGCTGCAGATATTTGCTCAGATTGGATAAGGGAAGCAAGCAAGCATCTTATTATTTCATAAAGATGATGGGAACATTCAGGCGGCCTCTAGAGCTCACTGCTGACTAATGTAAGCTGTTCACAACTGTGCGTGTAGCCGGTCTATTGAGGCAATAAGTTTGGTGTCAAAATGGTTTTAATCTCCTCGTCATCGCTCATGGGAATATGTACCCAAGAACTCAGCCAGGATGTCACAACTTCCTGCCTAGCTGCTTCCCCAGTTCTGTGAATTGACAAGACGCGTTAAGAGTGTTACTGCATGACCTACTGAAATATATGCAAGAGCAGGGTGGTCTTTGAATATATGTAGGAGGTCAGGAAGTGGTGAACTTTCCAGAAGTGAAATGAGCCCCTGCAGTAGCTACGGTTTTAGAGTATCTGTAAGATCTCAGGTGACGAACACGTCAAGCCATAATGGATAGACTGCTGATATTTTATTGTTTGACATTTGTCTGCATCTATGGAAGAGGTCAAGGTAAGCCTGAACACTGTGATATGACTTTTATGAGAGTTTAAGATGTTTTGAATTTATTGGAGTCACTGACTGGACAAAAGAAAAAGGGTAAGGCTTTAATGCGTGAATAAGTAATCTATGTATTGGGTATTGAATAGTGGATATAAGTAAAATGGAAGAAGACACAAAGTTAGGTAACTAAATTATAGTATCAACAATGTTAACAATGATAGTAACAAGACAAAACTGCCGAAAACAGGTTAATAATGCGTTAAATTCATGATGTTATTTATGTTTATCTTATATTTTTACATTTATAAGCTCTATATATATGTTATATGTATGTATTCATTCTGTTTTAGACTCCTTTCCATCATGTGAAGTTCAGCTGATGGTGCAGAGAGGCACGATAAAGAAAGCTGCCCCACAACAACGTCTGACAGTCAGGTGTCCTGTCAAACACTGTGGAGAATCACTAAACGTCACCTGGTGTAAACTGCTGAAACAAACAAATGTGAACAGATCAATCAAACAGAGAATGTCGAAATAACACAGGATGACAAACATGCTGCGGACAAACTGGTCTCATTTTTGACTTTTAAACGGATTTCCATTCATGACGACGGCCTGTACAGATGTCATTTATTAAGAGGAGACATACAGATCTGTCACCCCATCAACATCTCAGTTTCAGGTAGGCAGTTTTTTTTTAATCCCTCAGCAGCAAAATGTAGATGTGACTAACTGTCTAACTTCAAGTGTTAATTCTATATTCTTTCTATGAATCTACAGATTTGCACCAAGGGATTGAATACTCAGACTATTATGCAGGTAAGAACCTCATGAACACGTCAAGCCTAACTGACAGACTGCTGTACACCTAACTGCTGACATTTAACAATTGTCTGCACCTATGTAAGAGGTCAGGTCGACGTAAGTCTGAACACTGTGATATGACTTTAAAGAAGAGTCTGAGGAGACAGTTTGAGAAGACTGGAGTCATTAACTGGACAAGAGAAAACAGTGATTCTTCAGATTACAGCTTGTAATTTACAGTTTAATTATTCAGTAAAAAGTTTTTGTATGGCAGTGACCAGCTAGAGCTGTAAAATGAAGTCCAACCTCGTTCCTCCTGTAAGAACTTAAACGCTAAACCTCTCCAGTATGCACACTGTAATTATTTAATATGTACTGATTAATTAAAATAGTGTGCACTGATACACTGTAAAAAATGTCTGTAGATTTTACGGTGAAAAACTGTCAAACCAGTAAAAGACCGGAAAATAAATCATGAAACATTAAACTTTCAAAACCTTTATTCAGACAGCATTTTAAGTGAATTTATACAGAATAGAGTAGTATTTTATATTTGAGACTGTTAATTGTGCAGTAATATTTAATGGTGTATTTTACGTTTTTTTACTGTTATGGTTTGTTTTTTTAAATATGGACTAAAACAGCAACCTTAAACGTGAAATCAACATGATAATATCCTTTTACTGTAATATTAGAAAAGGTTGTACCGAATCTATTACAGTAAAACTGGGATGTCTAATTTCAAGTAATAATTCTTTATTCCTTTTAAATGTACAGAATTGCGCCTTGGAAGTCAAAACTCAGGTAAGAATGCAAGTAAGAACCTATAATTGTTTAATTATATTGCTCTGTTTTAAAAGTTACAGCCAATAATTACTGCTCCTTCTTCTTTTATAGAGTCACCAAAGCTCGACCTGTCCTGGCTGCCTTACTTCTACATCTGTCTTAGCGCAGTTCTTCTGGTCGCCACATTTTCAGTGTTAACCCTCCTGAGACTTTATGGCTGGAAACGTAAGAACATTAATATTAATTCACAGTCTAAGTTAAATTTAAATCTTACCAACTAACAATGGAGCATTTGTTTTATGTCTCCTTCACAGGAATACTGAGCTTCAACCACAATAAGAGGAAGGTAATGTAATGCAGTGTCTTACTTACAGGAATAGTCAAACATTTTGGGGGACTTGTTTTCTTGCTGAGAGTTAGATGGGAGGATTGATACCACTCTCATGTTTAGACGATAACAGCCATTTAGCCTAGCTTAGCATTTCTCAAGCCCACAAATTCACATTTTATATCTCATTTGTTTTAATCTGGACAACATAACAAAGACACGTTGTGATTATAGAAGGGGCTATGTGCCAAATTATGATTGTCTGATGTCACCCTGAGGTTTCCTGGTAACTGTGATCGTTACAGGAAGTTGGCATCCGTTGGCAAGAGTTGGCATCCGGACAAGAAGTAGCTCACCACCTTGTAAAACCACAATGTGTTGTTTTTACACCTTGGTTTTTGTATGGATAACAAATGATATATGATGTGTTAACCTTTGAACCTCAGGTCTTTAGCGACTATATTACACCCTGTCTCACTCCTTCATTTAAATTAAATTAAGCACCCACTCCCTGGTATTCCTTAACAACTTGTTGTCTCACAGTCCTCAACTTCTTCCTTGTTCAGCAGACTGGATGCAACTTCTCTAATTTCAGGTCCAAATTAGGTCAAACGGTGTTACTCTACTTCTGTAGGCAATAACACACAGGATTCATCAGGATTGGCAGCAGAATGAACTCTTTATTATCTTTACAGACAACAAGAGCCCGAGTCACCCATGGATAGACTGAATTCACTGACTCTGGGCTCCTTCTTGTATACTCTTATGCAAATTTCATATGTCCTGCCTATTTTTATCAAACTTTCTCTATGAGGTAATGGTGTAATTTTCCACTCAGGTGGACCCTCAGGGCAGGATTTTCCATTCTTAATGGTGTCTTGTCTCACGCCTACTGCTCTTCCCAAGATGTTTTCTTTTGTTTTATTCATCACTGGATGACACCATTAGATTCTGTTTTATTATATTATTTTTTAAAAACTCTTTATTACCTTTTCTTACACCATTATGTCACAGATCTTTCCATCTTGATTATACTACACCTCAAACAGGGTTCTACTTCCAGTGATTTACTATGTTTCCAGCTACCAGTGTTTACATTACACGTCCAGCATTCCAGTCTACATGTTTGTTATATACTCAAGCCATAGCTCTAAGAAGACAGAAAAGAAAAAGAAAAACAGTTTGAAACAACTTGGCACTCAGTCAATTAAACAGTACTCACAAAATTTTATACATCATATCCCCTTTGTGACAACTCACAAAAGGTTGCTGCTGAGATACAAAACGGAGCTTTCTCCAACAGCCAGGACGTGTTTTCCGACAACATATAGTGACATAAGCAAAATATACCCATAGAGACATCAAAAATGTGAATAATGATCCAAATCACGCAATCAGTGGTATGTCATACAGCGGTTTGACAGTGTGGGTAAACTTCAAATGATCAGTAGCATCTAATCTTCCAGTGTTATCGTTGAAGCATACAGCACATCAGTGGTTTACGAATAACAGTGATGGGGTTGGGCATCTGCCAGTTGGTTGCGCGTGAGATCCTCATATAGTTGGGTTTTGTTGGCCAGTTGCTGACGTAACTGAACAATCTCGTGGAGCAGGTTCTGCATCTTTATGGTGTGGAGTTGTCGTGCAGCCGTGAGCTCTTGCTTCAGTTTGGTGATCTCCCCCTCCTTCTGTCGGATTCGCTCCAGTCGGGAACGCCTGTTGAGCTTGACCCGTTTCTTTGTCATTGCTCTGACTCTGAGAAGGCTCAATCTGTAGGAATATTCAAAAATGGCGTTAATAGAATAGTTACTGGTTTTCCTGGATCATTGCGCAACCGCTCCAGTGGTATTGCCGGATACCTTGGGGTCCACAATCCACACAGAATTTGTTTCCACGGCACCAGTCCTCCTGTACGTTTGGTGAATTGAGAATCTCGTTATTTGCCACAATTTTTGATCAATTTCCTGTTTGTCTTGCCAGTGCTCAACCCGTTCTTCGTCCAACCAGAAATGTGTTCTAATACCCCTTAATTCTGGATCTCTTTCTGTTGTTAGATGATCAGACATAGGTGTAATTTATGGGAAGGATGGGTGGGTTGCAACCACCCAATAATCCAAACCAGACCCACAACCCACCCAATATGATATCATAACTGATAATGAATGTTAAGTATTATAAACACGACAATGTGGTAGATTTTCTCAGTTTAGCAGTAAAAAATAGTGACGTTTGTCTGCGCCCCCTCCCGCTCTGAGATTTGGTTTTGCCAACCTCGTCCCGTCTCCAGTGTCTCCCCGTGTATGTATGAAGCATCCATGGTGATATGAAGACAGCACAAGAGATTTAGTGTGATTTGATGGAAAGCCCAACCAACAACTTAAAATTGTTGGTTGGGCTTTCCATCAAATCACACTAAAAAGTCAAGTGCTCATTACTTCATGAATCTTGTGTGTTCACATATCCAATGCTAAAAACTCAAGTGCTCTCTATCTGACTTACAGCATTCTCGATACAAGAGATAGCGGGTAAAGTTGTTGTTAGGATTGACAAGAGAACCTCACATAGATATCTCAAGCATTTCGAGTTGCGCGAGTAGTTTTCCTGGCCAAATTTCCAACTTGGAGCCAGAAGATCTCACAAGCATTTCCTGGAAAAACTTTCCCATCTTCTCCTTCCTCAGCTGTTGCAGCCATGATTTCAGAAAAAGAAAGAAGTGTCACAACTCCCAAAAACTAATAGATGGCGTATAAATCTTTCCAGAAACAGAACCACCTCGGTTATAAGGAACTGTGGAGCAGTGCATGTTGTACGCACAACCAAAAGCGACTGTAATTTATGATAACTGTACTGACTATCTGGTATGTTCCAATCAGGGGTTACAGTAGAGTACAAACATGAAATTAAACAGGCTACGCTAATGCTAATATATTCCAAGGAATGTGCTATCAATATGATTTGAACGTGTGGTTTAATCTGTGTTATATATGTGCCAGGTTGTTAAAGACAGAGGTGTGTAGGAATGTTTGAAGAAGCAAAAGTACCTGTGTATATGAGGATAATTAATGAATCTTAGAGGTGCTGGTAGGTGATTTTTTCCTACCTTTGGATGGAGCCAAGCTGTTTCCAGTTTTTATTCTAAGCTAAGCTTACCAGCTACCAGCTTTTAGCTTTATATGTAGCTGATAGGCATGAGAGTAGTATTGATCTTAATTTAACTCTCGGCAAGAAAGCAAATTTAAGCAGTTAATTTCCAAAAATGTCAACTATTCCTTTAACCCCAATGTTCAAGAGTAAAAGAGTATTCCATTGATTTATTTAATTTGTCCTGCTGTTTTGTGTCATAGGAAACTTCCACTCATATGATACCTGACCTCCCCAAGGACAGTCATCATTCCACTCTTTTCCTGCAAACCCACTTCCCCCATCTGAAGGACATTCCCTCTCCTACGACAGCAGGACCATCACAAGCTCCCATGATGTCCAGCAGAAACCAGTCCGCTGTGGCTGTAGGTGAAACTCAAGCGCCAGAACACGCAGTGTACGCTGTCATCAACCACCGGAAGTCTGGATTACCTGCCGGAGAACAGCCTACTGCGACGAAACAAAACAAAAGAGCCGAATATGCTGTCATCAATTTTTCCTGAACATTTCTGATGAGCCATAGACGTGCAGATGAAAACGTGCACGGAAAAGTACGTGGTGATGTCATGGAACAGATAGAAGTGAAGTGATCAACCACACTGCAGAAGAGGAAACAGAAGAGGCTTGTGGTCAAACAGATGCACAGTATCTTGAACTAACTGGACTAAACCAGAGGCAGAAATAAAGTTATTGTCTCACTCCTTGTTATCATTTTGTTGTTATCTTTTTTCCATCCAGTCATTTAATTTCCATGTTTCTTTGACATGAATAACTTCATGTTTTCTTCTGTTTGACTTGGTCGCTGGAAGTTTGGATGTATATCTTGTAAAAAAAAAAAAATAAAGGCTTAGGCTGAAAACTTGTGAAAGACTATGAATGTCCTTAATATTTCTTTGTGTATTCCTTTTTTAGAGAGAGAATAATTTCTTCATCTTTCCCACAGTTGTTTGTGAATGAGACAGAGATAACATTATGAGACAAACACACTTAAAAGTCCGCTACTTGTACTTGCACGTGTTCAGTCCCACGTACAGACCTCTGTGTTTTTTCCACCAGCGGAAACACAGTAACTAGCCCACCTACCACACCACCAGTATGCGCAGGAAGTTAACGGGGGGGAGGGGGGTCGAAAGATTTCTTCCGTCACCATCTGTGGTTGAGCTGAGGCCCGCCTCTGCTCGAACAGTTTGCATACGGAGACACTGTTCAGGTAATGATCTCATCATTGTGGTGGTCACACCTTTAGCAAGTCACATAACAAAAGGAAGAGGCGTAGTAACCATTGACCATGAAGTTATAAACGCTTAATAGAAACAAAGAGAGGAGAAGAGGTGAGGACCAAAGAATTTGTTCACCAACTTATTTTATTTAAAATAATGATTTGTCACAGTAGACTACAACAACCTTTTTGGCTTGTAACCCTTTAAAACAAATCAGTATCACATAAACACAAGCCTGTGACCTCTAGTGTTCATTGCTGACTAATGTAAGCTGTCACTTACACGCCTGTCTATTAATAGTCTATTTGTTTCTAATGAAGTGTGTGTTGCTGAAATTCTCTGGAAAGCACTCACCAACACAAAATAAAAATCTTGAGTCATTTTATTCTTGCAACAGGAACAGTTCTACAAATGCACAAGACAGTTTGCAGTATTCGTCATTATTATGATTTACTTATCTAACTGTTGCAGGTGGCTACAATGGAATATGCTTATCGCTTATCAAACCTCACTAACAAGCTCTGCTGGACCGTGTAAACCAAGGTCAAGTTTATACATCCAACAACTACTGCTGCTACAAACAACTTGCATACATGAGAGAAAGATTTCTAAGTGCAAGGTACTGAGTAAAACCAAGCAAGACTATAAGGCACACAGTTTTATACTTTTTTGAATATTACTGAGATCAAACATAACTATATACGGTTATAAAAGAACACACAATCATGTAATATACATTTTTGCATGACATGTGTTAGTCATCACTCCAGGATGTCAACTTCCTGCCGGGATGCTGAGGATGCTGAGGAGCGCCTCAGGCACTTTAAGACAACTCGAGGGTCTCATTGTTTGAGATGATGATTCTGTACACAATACAAACGTGTTTTTTGTACGTCTGTGTAAATAAGTGCTTCTAAAAGCACGTACTGTGTTATTTCAAGACAAACTGAAATGTGCAGGGTGTTCTTCGATTGTTAACTTGAGGTCAGGAAGTGGTAAACTTGCCAGAAGTGAAATGAGCCCCTGCAGTAGCTACAGTTTTAGATTATGTGTAAGATCTCAGGTGATGAACACATCAAGCCATAATGGATAGACTGCCGTACACCTATCTGCTGATATTTTACTGTTTGACATTTGGCTGCAGCTTTGGAAGAGGTCAAGGTAAGCCTGAACACTGTGATATGATTTTTATATGATGAGTTATTTTGAAAATATTGGAGTCAGAAACTCGGTGAAAGAAAACATTAAGGTTAAGATTAGCGCAGAAATTACTACACACTAATTATTTAGTATATAAGTTATAAGTAAAATAAGGATTTGGTCAAGACAAGAAGGAAGGTACTTCTTTAAAATCACTCAGTGGTGACAACGAAAACGAGAAAACGAAAGTTTGATATTGCGATTAAATTATTTGTGATATTTATTTTAAAATTACACATATTTATATATACAGTATATCATTTTTATAATTGTTCATTTTTAGACTCGTTTCAGTCATGTGAGGTTGGGGTCATGGTCCAGAGAGGCACGACAAAGAAAGCTGCCGCACAGCAACGTCTGACAGTCGAGTGTCCTGTGAAACACTGTGGAGAATCAGTGAATGTCACCTGGTGCAAACTGCTCGAAACAAACATCTGGGAACAGATCAATCAAACGGGGAATGTAGAAATAACACAAGACGACAGATATGTGGATGAACTGACGTCGTTTTTGACTTTCAAGCGGATTTCCATTCATGACGACGGCCTGTACAGATGTAATTTATTAAGAGGAGACATGCAGACCGGCTATGTCAGTCACATCATCAACATCACAGTGTCAGGTAGGTAGTTTTTTATCCTCCAGTGGCAAAAATGTAGATGTTAAAACAATTATATACATTTTAATGGATCTGATCCTTCTTCTTTTGTAGCTGAGGTACCAAGTGATGCTGGAAAGCAGAATGTGTCCTGGCTGTCCTACTTCTCCATCTGTATGAGTGTATTTCTTCTGATCATCACAGTGTCAGTGTTAACCGTCCTGAGTTTGCATGGCTGGAAACGTAAGAACGTTAATATATATGATTAAATATATTACATTTGACATTTGAGTATTTGTTTCATGTCTTCTTCACAGGAATACCGACCTACAGACATGCAAAGGGACAGATACGATACATATGAATGCACAGGTTAGCTTAGCTTAGCATCGCTAAAGGCTGACAGATCAAAAACTGAAGTTTCAAAATTAGATGTGGCTTTATTGGATTTTTTTTGGGGGGGCCAGATCATTTCTTTTCTTCGCACCATGAGGTTGCCTGGAAACTAGCCGAGAAGTAGTCCAACACAGTCTAAAACTACAACTTTTTGCACTCAGGTCTTTAGCGGCCAGGAAGTATATTCCACCTTGTCTAAATGGTTTATTGAAGCAGTATCGTTTTTCCCTAAGAAGTTCATCGCGTTCCCAGAAACCTGCTGTTTGTAAAAGGGTTACATTTTTCATTTACGGTATGCTTGAAACAAGCGATAGCCGGTAATGTTGTGTTTTCTTGTTTGGCCACATGATAGCACTGTTGTCTTACTGTTACGATGATTAAAAGTTTACAGTCAATATGTAATTTTGATATATGGTAACTAAGATTTGTTGGAAGGGTAAATTAGTGAACCTTGGAGGTACTGGTAGGTGAGTTTTTCCTTGGTCCGTTTGCTTACAGTTCTCAATATTGGTTCAACCCAAATGTTCAAGAGTCATAATGGTGCCAAACAAGAGTATTTCATAGTCTTATTTAATGTGTCCTGCTGTTTTGTTGTCATAGGACATTCCTACTCATACAATGCCTGACCTCGCCAAGGAGAGTAATCCATCTTTTCCTGCAAACCCACTTCCCTTATCTGAAAGACGCCAACTCTCCAACTCCTGCAGTAAGACCATCACAACCTTCCCCCAATGACCAACGGGAACCAGTCTGCTGTAACTGTAGATGAAATGTCAGACCATGCAGGGTGTGGAGGTGTCAATGAACAGGTAGAAGTTTAAAATGATAAACCACGCTGTAGAAGAAGGGGACCGGAAGAGGTTTGTGGTCAAACAGATGCACAGTACAGTCATTTTAAAGTAACTGGACTAGACCAGAAGCAGAAATAAAGTTATTCTCTCACCGTCAGGTTTGTTCCAGGCAATACCGCTTTTCATTATTCATGTCTTATTACTTTTTAGCTGCTCCGATCATTTCATTTGCATGTCTTTTTGACTTGTTGAACTTTGTTGGCCAATGCTTTGGCAGTTTGTTTAAAAAAAGAGCCAGTTGGAACGTGGATTTGTCATGTGCAGACTTCAGTAGCTATTGTGCATTTTTCTGTCTGACTTTGATAGTTTGAAGACGTTTGGGCGGCGTCTATGTATTGTAAAAAATAAAATTCTTGGCTGATCTGTGAACACATTTTGTTCTTTCAAAGACTCTCGATGTGTTAGAGTTGTAGTAGTAGCGGTAGAAAGAGAAAGAAAGAATAATTTGGCTATAATTTTAGCTGCTTCATGAGAACTTGAAATAAGACACAATAAGCAACTATATTTATAAGCCTGCTATTTTATTTCATGCATTTTCTGTCCCACATACAGACTTCAGTGTTCTTCACTTCCACTGGCGGAAACACAGTATCTGGCCCACCAACCACACCAGCGTGGTCTAGTTTAAATGTGCAGCTGATGCCCTGCGTCTGCTCGAACAAATGTGGTTTAGATATTGAGATACTGTTCAGGTAGTGCTCTCGTCATTATGGTGGTCGCATCTTCAACAGGGTAAATAACAAAAGAAAGAAAGAGGAGTGTTGAGCATTAACCATAACGTTATAAACACTTCTCTTAAAAGAAAAAAAAAGAGCAGTAGCACTCTTATCTACTCCCAGGACGCCGCTACGTGACCGCCCATCACACACAACATCTCTCCACATTTACATGTCTATAAGCGTGGCTTTGTGGTCGTATTTCTGGCCCATGTCTACGTAAAATGTGAGATCTGTGCATGAAATAAGACTTTCTTCTTCTTCTTCTTCTTCTTCTTAAAACAAATCAGTATCTACTCGTGACCCCTCGTCACAAGTTGTGGCCTTACATGACCCAGGATAAAGTGATTTTCCCTCTCAGATTGTTCAATTTGAAGGATTTTAAGTGGCGTAAAGAGGTGTAAAAATCTTCAGAAAGACACATTTCATATGTGGCTACAAAGGTCAGTGCTCTTATAACAAAAATAGGCCATATATAACATAAAGATAGCCTTTCCTAGACCGGTCTCCAGCAACAATGAAAAACAGCTTGAGAGAGTTTGAATGTATGTTGAAAGTGTTATTACTCTATGTCAAGTCTGGCTTAAAATGGTGAAATATAGCTGCATTCTTTCATGATTTACTGTTATTAGTGGAGAAATTTTCCATTTTGACAAGCTAATTAGATTACTAACCGAGCCAACAATCCAGAAATACAACAATGTTTTTTCTAATCTGGACTTTCTTCTCAGTTATTATTTTCAGTTGCGACTGTGTTGGTCCCATGTCAAATATATACAATTTACAATATTAAATACTCGAGTAGAGGCTGATATTCCTTCATTTGGAAATCTCATTCGTAATCTAAAAGATGACAGAGAGTAAAAAAAAGTTCCCCTGTTGTCCTGTTCACTTTATTTAACCCCTGAGATCACAAATCCCAGCTCATCATGCCGAATAGAGTATATCACATTGACAAACATGCTCCTAATTCAGTTTTCTTTAGATGATGTCCAGTGGAGCACACTTGTAAATGACGCTTTAATCCATTTACAGATGCCCACAAAAGGTCCTTTGACTAAAATGTCAAGCAACGCTCCTGAATGATCTGGCTGTCACATTTCTTACAGTGGAATGCACATTCAGAGGAAGACGGTGAAAAGTTGAAGTGTAGCCCACATGCTTTACGCAAGTCTCGAACACGTGAAATGAGTCGGAGGAACTCTTTTTTTTTTTTTTTCTCTGTGTGGAAATTTTTCATCTCAACAAACGGTGTCTGGTAGTTACAGCCCACACACAAGTTGTGCTCTTATACCCTCTCTCTCTCTCTCTCTCTCTCACACACACACACACACACACACACACACATACACGTAATTGTTTTTTTTCCTCTGGTGGACAAAGCCCTGGTTTAGACGACACACTGCAGAGAGTTAGAGAGAGAGAGGCAGAGCGTGGAGGCTTGAGCGAAGGCAGCGTTTGACACAGGCCTGATTCGATTGCGCTTGAGGTCATTCAGACAATGTGTTGGACTCTGCAAGCACCGTGACTTAAAAAAAAACATCTGACAAGGTTTAGAGGAGTGCTGAATGCCTGAAGTCCTACTCACGAAAACCTCCTGCAAAATACAGAATCTGGATCTGGATCTGTTGGGATTAATGAGGAGGACATGCACGTTATTCAAATGTAAAAAAAAACAAACAGTGGGAATTTATATTTAGAATTTTAAATAACAGTGCACAGTGAAATTACACCGGTACTTTTAAAGGTATAATAAGTAACATTTATGCATTCAAATGTCTACAAACAACTACAACTACTGTATGTTATATATTTTGTTGCGCTGTTTAAATTATTCCAAATATTTCTAACAGTGTTTTATTCCAGAGAAATGCACCTTTATTCAAGATAATGGTGCATTTACCGCCTCTAGTTGCTACAGCGTCTGTGGAAACACCAGATGAAACATCAAACAGTGAAGAAGGAAGTCGATGAACTAGATAGCCACTCTGTTGTTTACTGTAGTTCGTGTTGCTCATTCAGTTTCATCAGCAATGGTGTTTTTCTTCTTTTTTTTTTAACAATGAAAAAACTCCAAAGATTGCTCGCTACTTTATGACATCACCATGTCAAGTCTGTCTTTTGTTATTGTTTTGACTGACGGCAGCATTTTAGGGAGCAGAGTGGCACTTTTGGTGGTTTAACTCACAGCCCTGAGTAACGGTAGCATTAATGAACTCATTTTTGAGCGAGTCTTGTCACATACACTCACAAAGACCTGACTGCGAAACGCAGACAAGCAATAACACATACAGATTGTAATGTCCTCCCAATTGACATACACCTTTTGTCCTCTGGGTCCAAAATGATCCCACCTGGTTTTTACCTTTCATTCATAAGACGTAGTATAAACTGACTATCTATTCTGTGTTACACCTTTAGTCTTACTTCAGTCCAACCTATTACCACAAATCTTTCCCTTTGTTTTGAAATGTAGGGCCAGTAAACCTTGTTTACATGAAAGTATACCGTGTTGCTGAGTTAAGGGTTAAAAGGTTTCAGTGTTGCATGTTTCTGATTGTGGACTTCTAACATCTAACACACATGCACATGCAGACACTCTTCAAACAGCTATATAGATAAACCGACTTTGACAGATAGAGAGAAATGTGAGACAGGTGATTTGATTTGAGTGTTTAAAAACTTTCTGACACTGCGAGCGGCGCTGCTAAATGCACGTGGTTCTGCTCCAGATTGTACTTATCTGTATAAATACAGATGTCTGCAAGGTAAGGATTAATGATGTTATTCAAATATCAGAAATCTTATCTCCACTAATATTATATTTTTTATAACAAATTATGTTGGTAGCTGTTTAGCCTGTTTTAGCACCTTTTTTGTCACATTCTTTAACCAAACCGTCAGTGTAATGATGTTATTGTTTGAAGTAATCATATATTGTATATATACGGTATAAATGTGTATGTAAGTGCTGAGTTGAACACACAAATATATGCTGTATATCCAACAGAGCTAATAAACACTGTGTGTGTGTTATCCCAGAGCTTATGAACGCACCAGAACAGAACTGGCATGCGCTGCGGGCTCACTGTGTGAATGTGTATGCACAACATGTGTGTGTTTTTTCACTCTGCGAGGTCCACCATAAGCCGCCTGGCTTGGGATGAAAAAGGACCCCAAAAAAACAGAAGAGCATCTGGAAGCCAGGTTTGGCACACTGGGAAGGAATTTCATGTTTTTTTTTTCTGAGAGGTACAAAGCTGAGCTGGAAAAAAAGAGTGGCACAGAAAGATTCAAAATTGATAAAGATTCAGAAACTTGTCATTTTTAATCTTTTTATTTATCTGTTTGTTGCATTTATTACATCAACTTTACGTAGTCTTAATGCATCTTTCCTTCTTTTACTTCAGTTGCTCTGTTCAGGGCTGGATACGATGCTACCATTTCCATTTATTTAATAAAATGTTCTGTAATTACATTTTCAGAGTTACTCCAAAGTAAGCTCCGAGTTCATAATCAGTGTTGTATGCATGGTGAAACTATGCAGACAGAGGACTGCTGCTTGAACTCTTATTAATGGTGAGACAGGTGATGTGCAGGACTGATAAACTGCAGGTCGTTCTGTTGAATACTGACAGATCCGAATCATACGCTTTGATATATAAGATTATGTCAGCATAAAGCTCTCATTTTTAAATGCCCCTGTTTACATGCAAAAAGCCTCATAACATATTTTGAGCTCTTCTGGTCATTTAACCATTGTCGACCCACTAAGTCGCCCCAACAGAGCCCAACCTGTAACACACACATCTTCAGACACATGAACTCGCCTGACACTACGACGTAGACAGGCAACAAGACACGCATTCCTTTCGGGGGGCACCAAAAAGGTTTCAGCGTTGCTCACTTAGGGAATTGATTCAAGCTATCTGACCTCTGACAAATATGCACACACACACACACACACACGCACAGACACACGCATGCTCTCACAACATGGCCAAACAGACTTTGAAACATGTAGAAAAGTTTGCAATAGATATTACATAAACAAAACATAAGTAAGCAGCCCTCTTAGTTGAACTAAAGAAGAATATCCCTGACCCCACCCAGCTTTAGAAATACACAGAGGTGACGGAGGCCTTCGACTGAGGTACAAGAAGTAATACCTTAATGGTGAGCTGTTATTTAAAGGACAAGGCTGGTGATATTCTATATTTATTCCACGTATATCCCACGTAAACAGCGAGGCATAACAACATAACATAACATTTAATGTGAAGCACTGATGTGCCGCAGAGGGTTACGTTCTGGCTACACAGACAGTAGTTACTAGTAGAAAATTAATTTTTGTTTAGTGTTTTCATGGGATTTGTGGAATAAGACAAATATAAGATCACCAGACGTATCCTTTAAGTATTTCAAAGACATGCAATATGCTGCAACAGCACAATCACTACACTTTAATTTGCCATACAGTGACTCTGCTGTGTGAATGTGTGGCCATCCACTCAATTAATTACATAGCCAGAGAGAAAAACAGAGATCCTTCATCATTTCCTCTCCGACTTCACGTGACGACAGCCTGGAGATTATATAAGACTCAGGTGCAGAGGCAGAAGAAGAAGAAGAGTGAAGATGAATGTCGTTGAACAGTCCGCGCTCATGCACAGAATTGTATTTGACATCCTATAGAGGCGTGTCAGAACATCTTCGCTTTGTACCGAGACGACGACGATGATGATGAGGACGATGATGGTGCAGGGAAACAATTCTGCCTCTCCTCTCTTCAGCTTCTGGTCCCATCTGAAAGATTAATCAGCTGAAGAGAGCAGGAGAGGTAATGACACAAGATGGAAGAACGCATTATAACATGTTTACATAGTTCAATGTTTCCCCATAATTACATTCTCCATCGAAGGAAACAGTTTAAAATCCGACTGTGTCAGCATGACAAATCTAGCGATGATTACCAGGGAAACTACTGCTTGTAAAGAAACACATGTAGAGACATCACAGCTGCACATTCAGTATTAAAAAAAAACTGTATGCTGTGACTGTTACATTGTCTGAGCTTGTACAATACATCATCTGGAGTAATGAGGTCTGGATCACACAGTCAGAGTAAAAAGAGGCCATGGTAGAAGAGTCCAACTGCAGACATCACATACAAGAACTTCAGATCTGTAAGTAAATGGAAGCGAGCAGGGCACGAGGAGCACTGACTTCCTTTTCTGCCACTAAACAAAGAAAAACTTCCAACAAAATATAATAACAAGTCCGATAAACTTTTTTCAGTGTGTTCAACAAGATCTAACTAATAACAACGTGCACCAGACCTCATCTCTCCAGATCCTGCCTGAGGCACCAGTTTGAGCTCTGCTTCAGCAACAGGATATTTCCTCTTTGTGCACAATAAACACTGGACTGTTAGCACAGCTACACAGATCCATGGCTGTTTTCTTTCATGCACAGACATAAAACATTGATTACATGTGTGAATAAAGTGCAGCTGGAGTGCAGGTAGCAAGAAAAGGAAACTGGAATCTCATGTTCAAATGACACATCACCCCGCTAATAATCTACTGAGCCCTAAAGTGTTCAATATTGAATAAATTAAGAAGGTATAAATGAATCAATAGATTGGGAAAGAAATGATTAAAGCTGAACCTCATTATCGTGGAATGTTAAAAACACGAGACCTCTGCCTCTTCATGCTCAGCTGCTTTGAGATTGAGCCATTTGTTTGTATATCAGATGGCAAACACATGCTTTAAATTTCCAGTTAAAGTGGTTAAGGTGTAATTTATTCTCCTCCTCCTGGTCTATGAATGTAGGTGAGCGAGGTGTGGGTGGAGGCCAACAATAAAGACTCTGTAACTGCTGTTTCACTTCCAGAATTTGGCTGCATCTAAATGTCCCAAAGACGTCAGGTGGACAGGAGTATGACGCTTGTTTCCCCTTCATTCTTGACATAAACTCTGACTGTGTGATATTAAAATGCACATTAGGAGAGCCACACTCACACTCACCTTCTTTGCGCAGGAAACACTTCCAAAGGCAGAAGCAGAGGGACATGACCAACAAGGCCGCCACTGTAGTGACTGAGATCAGGATGGTGAGAGCCGTCCCAACTACAGGGAGAAAGATCGACACATTAAAAAAATAATAAACACAAACCACAGTGTGTTCATCTTGACCTTGCAGGATTCAGATTAAACGTCAGTAGCTAAATGTGAATTGGCACTTGTGTCTGTGTACTGCACACTCTGTGCTAGTCTGGTCACTGCTTCCCTTTTACAGACCATCGCTGATTGGATTTGAGATTTGCTTTATAGTGTTACTGATTTCTCTGATATGTGCACTCCTGACCCATGAAACCCAACAACATCTTATCAGGCAATCGGCACACTAAAGCCATCGCACACATATGAGCACATTTACCTCCTGCCCATCATTAGCTGCAAAAACACATTTTTGTTTGAATTAAACACAGTATATTTCAGCAATTCTTCATCTGAGAAACAAGAGTAGTAGAAGAACTTCTGTAACTTCTGTGGTTTTCTGTTATAGTCCGAAAAAATATCTACAAACTGTCCTTAAAGCTTCCGGTATGTTTAATTTAACAAAGCAATCTTCTTTTTCCATCTCAAGTAAGGATGACATTTTTAGAGTATGCTAAATAAACACCAACTCACTTTTAGTGTTCATGGATACACCGATCGGTGACTCAAGCCCCTTGTGGTGCACCAAGCATTTGACGGACACGTCTTTCAGCAACCCTGATTGGACAGTCAATGTACTGATGACCAGGGTGGTCCCGTCACCCTGCGGGATATGTGTCGTCACGGGGGGCCCCATGGTCCGGTTATCCCTCTCCACGTTCCACACGATCTCTGCAGGCGGGCGCGACACTGAGGTGCAGTTGGCTTCGATCACACCTGGAGAGGTAGTCTTGTAGCTCACCTGAGGTTTAGGCAGCACTGAGAGAAATAAAGAGAGAGCAGGAACCAGTATTGCAACACACTGGAACACTGCTCTAACGCTGACATATAGATGTACATATCTGGCACATATTCACTGAAATGCATTTAATTCTCTCTTTGTCAAATGCGCAAGCCAGAAATGTCTGGAAATGTTATCGCAGGAATGATCAAACACTTAAGTGAAATATGGATAATACGCTGTGAGAGGACAGGCATATGAAGGATATTATTTTAATAAAAACATTGGCCAACATTCAGATTGTAGTCTAGTTTGTATTTGTTTAACTTCTTCTCTTCATCTCTGGGTAAATTGCTGAGATGATACCTGGGAAAAACCTTGAAGCCTTCGGATCAGATAAAGCATGTGAATTCCTGCACACTTAAGATCCATAAGTAAATCTCTGGCTGTTTTAAATTCTCTGTTCTCGGGGCTGAGTGAGGAATGTGATACGCTGGAACTGAGAACATTTTTGTTGGCAAGAACACGTTTAGCCACAGATATTTGGCCCTCATAGTTTGAGCGTCTTTGCAGAGTTCTAGATGGTGAACTTCACCCACTATCGGTCTGGATCAGATTTCAGGGTGGGTAAAACCACAACAGGGAAAAATTCTTTTAACAATTCAAACCAGTCTTATTTCAATGTGCTACTAGGAGTTTTTAACTGGTTATGAAGCTCTCAGTGTAATACTGATACCTCTTTATGACCTGTACAAACAAACAAGACCATCAGCGTGAAGATTGGCTTTTTCTCCATAGTTATTCTAAATATCTGCCACCGGCTCGGATTCGGTTTGATTCCACATGAAACAAACCAGGCGGTGAAAACACTACCGCTTTGTCCACAGTAGCTGCTTTAAATTCCACAGTTTTTCCACACCTATTTCTATATCAGATTTGTAATACTCTATACTACTATGATGTAATATGAACGTCATACATTTCTAAAAGTGAAGGTTTTTATTCTGGAACGTCATTTTATGAATATCATGGTTCAGTTTAATGTTAACTTTAAATAATGTCTTTAAAATATATAAGAAAGGGTGTGTACTAAACAGTTCCCATCTAAGGAATTATTTAATTTATACTACTACTTTGCAAGTACTTAAATTTGATTTTGGAGTATTTTAGTTTTATGTTACTTTATTTGGACATTTATTGGACAGCTTTACTTAAAAGTTACTTTACATGATGACCTCATAAAATATAATGCATTTTATAGCAGTACAGCACAGAAAAAAGTTAAAACATATGATATATATATATAAATAAATTTATTTCATATTTACTCTCGGCCAACTACAACAACTACAATCTATTCTATAAATAAATCATTAAAACTAACACTACTAATACTTACTAAAACTAAGTCAATATTATACTGGATAACAATATAACTAGTACTAGTACTTTTACTTTGATACTTTAGGTATATTGTCTTGTTTATACCTTAATTAAAATTTTAAATAAAAGACTTTTAGCTGGAATGGAGTTTTTTTACATGTTCACTGATTCTTTTGACCACTTGGGGCAGCAGAAACAAGCTGTGAACACAACATCGACGTCACCACCTCTTTACCACTGACTGACTGACTGATGTGATATGATGCTCTGAACAGTTACTGTCACCATTTAGAGTCATGTTTACGTCCACCTGATGAATGTTAGCTCTCATATTTACTGTCTTCTAACTCTGTTTTTGGTCTCCATTAACGTCTTTCTGCTGTTTAGTGCGGAGAAGGGAGGGTATAGTCGGCTTTTATAGCTTTTCAGTGACGACCACTGCCTGCTGTGGCAGACAATAACTCTATGAGAGCAATGTGAGTGAAATAGTTGCTACACAATGAGCTGAAACTTGCTATAGAGCTCCATTATGCTGAAGGGAGCTGCTGATAAAGGTGATGATTTTTCTGTCTTCATCATCGTGAATGACCTCCTTTCACACTGTCATTTGGGACTGTCTCTAAAACATTTTATTCCATTTGAAGATTTTTTTATGCCTGACTTCTTACTACTTTTTTGTAATCATGTTGTGAGGTCATGCTATCGGAGTGGGAGTAAAGGAGGGGGCATCACATCATCCAGTGTAGGATGGGGCGGGGGAGGACCGCTGACAGCAATAAACAGTAAGAAAAAAAAACCCATTAATGCTAATTGTGCCTCACTACTAGAAACACCTACTGTACTGTACAGTTCGATTTCAAACAAAAGCTGTTTGTTGAGATAACTGCGAGAAAAAGGGGACGGGAGGAAAGCAAATGAGCAAAAACAGAGCGAGACAAAGCACAGAGGGGATCACTGTCTGCTGCAAACACTGACACAGTCATGCATCAGGACCTCGCTCCCTGCCTCCATCATTCTTTCGAATGCTCCATTCTTTACATGGAGACACACTGTTCTGTGTCTGCGTTAAATCAAAGCCGACATCTTAGCCTCGCTGTATTGCAAAAACATTCAGCAGCTACAATCAGGAAGAAAAGATAAACATTCCTGTCTAAATCCCAGAGGTACCTGTCATTCCTAAGTGTCTTCCCGGCTCCTACATCTTCTGTAGGACATACTCACAACTCACTCACAACTACAGCCATGCTAACATGTACATTTTCTTCTTCAGGAGGCTAATATTAGGCAAACCGCACAACTCCGGGTCCACTTGAGGCTGGCTCCAGAAGTGATCATCGGTGAGATCACGGATACGGCATCTATGTTTTATACTGTCTATGATATTAGGCTTGGTCCAAAATTTCCCTCTGTGTACATATGGGAATGTGACTATTGTAGTAAGTAATATAAATATTAATAAAGCCTCATGACCTTTCTACATTTCATGATACAACAGTATATAAGACTGTATATAACCTCCTCTTCCCAGGTGGAGCTCAAGTTCTCCTCCCTCACTTGGTTTCTGTGTGGGTCGTACTAAAATGCAACATAAAACAATCAATAATGTCAGCTGGTTGGGGGAAAAGGTGTTTACCATAGGTGGCGAGGCAAACTGTGGAGCTCTTCTGCCCTTCAGGATGTGTGGTGTACAGACAGGTGTAGCAGCCCTCGTCCTCGATAGCGACAGGCTGGATGGTGAGCTGACTGTTGGAGAGGGAGGGACTTAACCAGACTCTCCCCTGGTATGATGGCTCTATCATGGGGTCGCTCCGTTTCGCATAGGAAGCCACGTCTGTGGAGACTCCCTGCGCAGAGGTGTGTTTCCATAAGATCTGCTCCACCTTTTCAGGCAAGCCGTAAAAACACGAGAGGGAGGCCTTCTTGCCACTCACTGCTGTCTTATTGCTCTCGACAGTGACTTGCGCTGGGAGTAAAAAGAGCCCACGATCCAGTGAAAGAATGATGGATGAGGAGAAGAAGGATAAGGAAAGAACACAGAGACACAGGGTGAAAAACAGGACAATCTTAATTTTCAGAAATATGAGGCACCCAAACAGAAACCAGTCACTGGAATCTGCAACAGCTGTTTCTGGTTAGGAAAATAAGCCCTCCTTCTCCCACTGCTCCACAGCTCTTTATTAACATGACTGGCTGAGCGACAAACAGACTTATAAACTTGTGTTCAGAAGGTAGGGATGCCTGTATTCACATACTTTCAGTAAATCCCCACAGTAGGTTGATATTCAGGTTGTAGGGAGGGAGGAGTAGCTGTCTGTGGTGTCTATTGGAGAATTGGTTTCGTTTAATCGTGACGGGTGGGTGCAAAGAGCAGGCATCCAGAATCAATTATTCCACATTCACCGCATATTGTTTAAAGCATAATTATAAGCAGAAGGGTGGGTGGTGGAAAACTATTCAAATATCCTCAGCGAAATGTCTGCAAATGAACCACTGCTGGAAGTTATCACATTATAATCCAATATTACCACTAATGCGATAGATTTAGCTCATTTAAGAGGGAGACAGTTCGCTTCTGTCTGTACATAACACAACAAAAAGACTGTTTATGTGGTGTGGCTACAAGGTTAGCAGCGTGAACAGTCCCAAGCTGGAATAGTGTTTCTTCCCATTCTGCTGATATTGTGCGATATTAAGCGGTATTAAGCTCAAGCAACGGTGGAAGCTTCCCTCATCTGGTTCATGACCTTCATAACTGTGTCAAGATAACAGAGTCACTTCCTGGATAAAGAAACTAATTTTTCATCTAAATCTCTCCCGTCAGGTTTGTTATCTTTGCTGTTTTTGCGCTGTAGAGCTGTAATTCTAGCTCACTCACAGGTCGCCATGTTATTACAGTACATTGTTGTGATGACACTTGTAGCACTGGAGATCCAAGAACTACATCGCTCTTGATTGGCACCAACTAAATCCCTAATATCCAGATGTATGGAATGTGCCTAATGCATTAAAAATCAAATCAGAAGGTTGCAGAGAAAGATTGTTGCCTTTGTTAGAGTCAACAGTAGAAAGATGGCTTTTAAAACTGTATATATCTGAACATGGCACTGCATTAAACTGAACTGCACCCATCAGAGTGATGCTATGGACTCTCTTACTCACCGGTAACAGTGAGGCAGGTCTGTCCCTGCTTTGAACCGGACGGATGCATGTCAAAGATGCAGGTGTAGCAGCCTTCGTCACGGAAGCTCACCCTGCGGATGATGATAGCCGAGGTGTCTTTTGGGGAGGATGCGAGCTCCACATGCTGCTGTCCGCTCACACTGTCTCTCTGGCCGGGCTGGTAGGTCAGCAGTGTCTGGTTCTGGACATCAATCCATCGCACCTGCCTCAGAGACTCACCTCGATCCCTCGAAACACTGCAAGTCAGAGTGAAGGGCTTGTCCACTGGAGCTTCCAGACGCTCTGGTGCCGTTACCTTGCCTGAAACATGCAACCGGTATGAAAAATTTGGTGTGACCTGAGTTCTCTATTTGAGTTTTTCCATATATCCTTCTTAGCATGGTATACTCACCCTGCAGTCTTCCCACCATCAGTAACAGCAAACACACCTGCAGACCTTTCCTCATCATCTTCTTCATTGCTCATTTAACAGGGAGGAGGAAGAGCGCTACTGAGATGTGGACAAAGTTCACATAATCATAGTCAGCCCAACATGAACTAGAACTCCCCTCTAATTTATACAACTGGTGATCCAGAATTTTGATGTGCTAACGTAATTTATACTCCCAGAGCCAATTTAGCTCATGTGGTCATTAGATGCTGTCCAGCAAATTTGAACTATTCAGTGGGATGCAGTGCAAATATTGTGTAACAGCCAGAAAACAGAGAACAAAGAACAAAAATAAGTTGACAGAGCTGAACAGATTTTTTTTCTGGCACATCACTGGTTGAATTAAAGGCTAAGACAAAAACATGCAATGGACTTAATAAATAAATACAAACTTATTTTTCATGAGTTACACAACAGCAATTCTATAACAGCTCCACATCTAAATAATAAAAAAAAATCTGTAGTTGATCAAAATAGTTGAGGAGCACTGTCACATTTTTTGTATTCCTTGTGTCATATAAATCATACTCCCATAAGACTGAGACACTCACCTCTAACTTGTCCCAATGCAAAAGGTGTAAAAGCCAACAGCTGAAGATGCAGCTCTACCTCTGCAGCATCTTGCCCGTCCTTACGACCCAGCAGTCTTTTGAAGCATCACTCCAGAACGACCGACAAACTGTTTTTTTACTCATCCGAGTGTTTTCTGTTCTCCGCACCACCACCAACACAATGAACACCAGCCGTCGGTATCTCCGGGATTCAATTTGCTGTGGATGAGTTATTTCTTGACTTCAGGTTTCAAACACCGCGCCCTCTAGTGTCACTGAGTGCACATTGCTTTCTGGGACAGGTGGAGATTTTCAGTGTTAAGTTTTTGTTGTTGTTGAAAAGTTACAGTTGTTCCGTGGATGCAGCTTTCTCGTCGTTGAAAGAAATACCTCAGAACAGTTTAAGTGCTATCTTCTACTTTCTCATCTGTACTGTCATTATTAAAATATGAACATGTAATACGTGTAGTAAAAATACACTAGTAATACACAAAAAAAAGCAGTGCAAAACTGTACAGCTCTTTTCATGCTATGGTCTTACAAACATTTTGCACATATATTTATATTGTTTATATTTTTAGTACTTGATTGTTTATCTTCTTTTATATATTTATTCTTTACTTAATGTTTGTTATGCACTAAAACACCAAGACAAATTCCTTGTATGTGAAAACCTACTTGGCAATAAACCTGATTCTGAAAACAAACAAACAAACAAAAACATATATTCAAAATATTTGAAAAATGTTAAAGAAGCATTTTATGAAGGACAATAAATAAATAATTAAATTGTGGTAACTTTATGTCATTTTTTTTTGTCCAGTATTAAAACATTGACATAACAGACACTAAAAGACACACAAAATAACTCTTAGATGACTCGAAACCTTCAAACTATAGGACACAATGAAGAAATACACAAAACACCACAACAAAATAATAAGACACAGCTCTGATAAAAAACAAACAAACTGGATGACATGTCTCCCTTACACTGCACCTACCAAGTATTCCCCTGTTCCATCAAATATGTAAATAAAGAACAAACACATTCATGTTCAGTAAAAACATACTTAGTTATTATCTATATTTATATATGTCAAACAAATTCACATTCAGAAACTCAGATAATCGTCATTTACACCAGGATGTGTTGATGTCGTGGTCATATTTTATTACCTCCTCAAACTGTCATCAGGTGCAATAACTTGTAGAGAGAACAGTTCAGATTAAACAAACATTAGATCAAATATTTTACTGTGATCCAGTTTATGGCAGGAAATGTGCTCATTAAGGACTCCGCTTGTTGTTTGTCGCCCCCTGTAGGTCAACGTGGTAATTACACATGGCACGTAAAACTCCTTTACAGCGTTAAATAAAGTAAAAAAAAAAGCTCCTTATTTACAATATATATTCAGAATATATTTAGAAATATTTATATATTTTTATATTTAATATATTTTCTTTTTTTTTTGTGAGACGTCACAGCGCCGGAAGTGTCTTCGCCGGTCTCATCTTGGTGACGTACCTACATGGCGGACGGTTGTAAGTTGACAGTTGGAGAACAAATGTTGCTAAAATGAGAATTAACGACGTGAAACACGTTTTAAAACATCTCAGGTCTGTTTGTGTGTTCACGTCAGCATGAACTGAGTCTGTCCTCGACCCCTGCTTCACCTGTACACTCAGTTTTTCTGCGGACTAAAGGCTTTTTTTGTTGTTGTTTTGTTACGGACATCATGTCGTTTGTGGTGGACTCTGTCATCATGTTCACCTCGCAGGTAAACTGTTTGTTTTTTGTTTCACTGAACAACAGTATGATGTTAAATATAACAGCAGCAGCTCGGTGATGAGCCTGAGCTTCTTGTGTGTCATGTCGTTAAGTTTTAATGTCCTCTGTCTCAGTTGAAAGGCCTGAAAACGTCTTAAAAACAAGCCAACGTGGGATTATTTTTACACTTTAATACACAAATGTCTCAACACTGAGGTCACTATTACACACAGTGAGCACAACAGCAGTCTATATTCATTGATTACATGTGTCAAAGGCCATGACTTGTTTTCTTACTCAAACTAAACTCTGACATAACAACAACAATAACTTTGTTTTGCATGTTTGCTTTGAGATTATTTATTCATAAGTTTATACCAGTAAAAACAGAAAATAACAATGAACTTACAGTAGGTGTGATATGTTACTTCCTGTGTCTATATCATTTACATTTAGTCATTTAGCTGACTTACAGGGTTCACTCACTTCGACATGCAGACTGGAGGAGCTGGGGATCGAACCACCGATCATCTGATTAGCTCTGCCTCCTGAGCCACAGCTGCCCCACATATCTGCCTTCCTCAGACTATATTCTGTTTATACCGTATCTACCTCATGTCTTTGTATATATTGTGTGCCTGTTTTGTGTTTGTAGCACTGGTAACTGTGGCTGCAACATCAGAATTAGTTGTCTGTCTGACTGTGTGTCTGTCTAATTGTCTAACTGTCTATCTAGAACAGACATGGTTTACCAGCATCACCATTTGTATAACATGGCAGCTATCCTGTATGTATGTAAAGTACTGTATATAAACAGGTAATAACTCTGAAGAATATTGCAGGTAGCACACACACTAAAGAAGACACTTTCTAGTTTTGCTCGTTAGATCTTTTGCTGATTTGGTTTCCCGGTTTAATCAGACTTGTTAGTTTGATGTAACTTAACTTCAATGAAAAATATTCTCTCCTCTCTCCAGGTGCTGTTCTTTGGATTTGGATGGTTATTCTTTATGCGGCAGCTGTTTAAAGATTATGAGGTACAGTCTTATTACATCGTGATGTGTCCACTGCTGACCCAGACACACGGCTCACATCTTCACCTGATCGTCACAAACACAGCTGTAGCTCTGCATCAATGTGACATTTTTGTGTCTGTTGACAGGTGCGGCAGTACATTGTCCAGGTGGTTTTCTCTATCACGTTTGCTTTTTCATGTACCATGTTTGAGCTCATCATCTTTGAGATTCTTGGTGCCTTAAGTAGTAGGTAAGTAAAAGATAACTCTTATTATACCTCTTTTACTGTTGCTTATCGCTGATGAAGTATTTAAATCCTCGTGTCTTTGCCACAGTTCCAGGTATTTCCACTGGAAGCTGAATCTCTATGTGATACTGCTGGTTCTAATCTTTGTGGTGCCTTTCTACATTGGATACTTTGTTGTCAGCAACATACGTCTGTGTAAGTACAGCTGATTAGCAGAGTACTGAAAATAAAATACCGTAACTTCAAATGACAGATGTTAGTTTGCACATGGTGACACCATTTTGTGCTTTGTGTCCGTGCAGTGCAGAGACAGAAGCTTCTGTTCGCTTGCATGGTGTGGTTCACCTTCATGTATTTCTTCTGGAAGTTGGGAGACCCATTCCCCATCCTCAGTCCGAAACATGGTAAGCGTGGATACTTCTCCTCTCCGGGCACCTTTATGGTTAGTTTATGACTGCAGATGCTTTTTTTGTCCCTCATAATGTGAAAGGCAATGGTGCTGTCTCTTCTCGTCTTTTATTCAGGCATCCTGTCCATTGAGCAGCTAATCAGTCGTGTCGGTGTGATCGGAGTCACACTCATGGCTCTGTTGTCCGGGTTTGGTGCTGTCAACTGTCCCTACACGTACATGTCCTATTTCCTCAGGTAAGCTCAGCTGTGGTTTGGATTTATCAGACATTACTCTCCTGAATTTCATCGCTGTGATGCTTCCTGCTTTGTTATTCTTCACAGAAATGTAACAGAGAGTGACATTCTTGCTCTGGAGAGACGGCTGCTCCAGACTATGGACATGATTGTCAGCAAGAAGAAGCGGTAAGTAAAGAAAAAAATAGATTTTAATAGAATAAATAAAAGAAATGATTGAGCCACTACAATTTGTTCTGTGTGTCTAGAATTGCCATGACACGGAGGCAGATGTACCAGCGCGGGGAAGACCAGAACAAACAGACAGGACTCTGGGGCATGATCAAGAGTGTTACCTCGACACAAACAGGCAGCGAAAGTATCCTTTTGTACTACTGTAAATATAGTTGCACTTTCCAGATAACTCTGTGATGATTACATGCAGTGTTTGTAGTAGATGTCAGCCTTGACTCCTTCTCTCCAGACCTCTCACTGATTCAGCAGGAAGTCGATGCTCTAGAGGAGCTGAGTCGACAGCTCTTCCTTGAGACTGTGGATCTGCAATCTACCAAGGTAACACATGTGCATGCACGCACATTTTATCCAGCAGAGTGAACTGTGGCAAGCAGCACAGTACCAGGATGACAGAGGATTAAGTCTGCAGGTCTGCTGAGCTTTTTAGCCTTTTTTCGCTAATTGTTTTTGGTTTTATAGCACTTTAGCTGTATGGTTGATTATAATCAATCCCTATACGCTGTAACTCAGACCTAGATCCTAGATATTGGAGACCAAAGTGGAGCTAAAAGGCGAGTAAACACATGTCAGTCACGTCCCCTTTACTATTCCACGTCATCCCCATGATGTACACATTTAATGAGCTCTGTAATGTTTGGCTGGCTCTGAGTGAGGTAGGGATGAACCACAAACAAAGGAAAAGACAAACAAGCATTCACACCTGTGCCCAGTTCAACACATAATAAAGTTCAGCACGTGTGGATTTGTTTTAGGAGATCTTTATTGACTGATTACCAGGAAGGACAGATAGTTGTAGTCAAAGAGGATTGTACAAGATGATACTTTAATTGAGCTTTCACACGAGTCATAAAAGAGTCAGAGCTGTGCAAGTCAAGTCATTTACAGGTTTGGTTGACATTTTTTTTTTTAGGTCTTTTAGTGTGATATGGCAAACTGGTTAGCAGCTGTTTATTTACCCACCCAGCTGTTACGGAGCAATCGTCTGGGGATTTCTAAATGCAAAGTAGTTACTAAAACGGCCGCTAACAAACACACACTTCTTGCTTCAAGGACACGCCTGACCTGAAACAAGCCCCCCCCTGTTCTCTTCTGCAGTGAAATAAGCAGGAGATACAGTGAAGTACTTTCTGTAACATTGAAAATGGATGTCCCCCATACATGCAGTATGGTACAACAGTGTTTATAGGCACACAACCTTGGACTGGTTCTGCAATGCAGGTCAACTCTCTTAATTGTTTTCATCCAGTTTTAGCAACAAAAGCTAACTGAAAGACTTTAGTCTCTTTTGCGCAAAGTGTTCGGTTGATAAAGTCCACCATTCACTCAGTTTTTAGCTCAGCTTTTGGTCTCTACCAACTCCTGAACATAATATCTGGCTCTTTAGCTGTTAAATGCTCCTTTATGTTCACAAGCAGAGTCACTAACTGTGTCTGTCGATGACAAGATGATGATGATGGTAACAATAAGCTGAAACTCACTAAATCTCTGTAAAAATGAGGAGAGCTGCCGATTCAGGAGATAATTATATATATATATATATATATATATATATATATATATATATATATATATATATATATATATATATATATATATATATATATATATATGTGTGTGTGTATGGCTCTACAGTAGATGTGGCCTGGTTTTCTGCTTCATGTTAGGAAGGAATGTGCATAACCTCCGCTGCAGTTTAATCAGGTTTACTGTCACCACACGCAGTGTTACATCACATGACCTCATAAAAGGAAATAAAACAGTTTATTGTTTTGATAGTGCGCTGTCAGGCGTACTCTTGGCTAATCACACACTTCATACAGATCTGAAAGAAAAAGTTACTCCAGATTATTTAGATCAATGATTTTCACTCAAATCAATGCCGGATCACATTGAGTCTCTCACACCTGGACTGAGAACCACACGGCTCACACACACATTTACCACTACACAAACACGCCACGCTCATTTTGACTTATCTCTGTTTCCACATACGGTGAATGATCTGCTAATTATTTACCGCCACCTTTCCTTATCTCAGGAGCGGATTGAGTACTCAAAGACATTCCAGGGGAAATACTTCAACTTCCTCGGCTACTTCTTTTCCATCTATTGTGTTTGGAAAATCTTCATGGTGAGAACATTCACAAGTGTATTCTGGCATTGCGTCTTTCCTTCACATTTAGCCCACAGACACCACCATCGTGTGTTTTTGTGTCATAGGCCACTATAAACATTGTGTTCGATCGAGTTGGAAAGACGGATCCAGTGACGAGGGGTATCGAAATCACAGTGAACTACTTGGGCATCCAGTTCGACGTAAGACACACACACACACACACACACCTGCAGATATAGTCACATGTCATACCGCACGGCCTCCCGTAAAGATAATTGGCGAGCCCATTATCATCTCTCTGCCTGCTATCTCAGCAGTGAACCTGGTCATGATTGCTTTTAATCTTTTCCCACGTAGACAATTATTTGATTGACTCACTCACAGAGGGTGGCACTACGTTCAAATTTAAATGAGTAACTGATGAATGCCGATCTCGCTTGTTGTCATCCTCTGTCCCTACTCTAATTTCACTTTTTTTATTGCTTTGCTTTTCATATTCTGTTGTTCTTTTTCTCCCCATCTCAGGTAAAGTTTTGGTCCCAGCACATCTCTTTCATCTTGGTGGGAATAATAATCGTTACATCCATCCGTGGCTTGCTCATCACCCTCACTAAGGTAAAACTATCGCCTAATAATACATCCTGAAACGGCTACAGATCAGAGATTTCTTTGAATGTTACGGCTGTTTAACCAAAGATTTAACGCTCCTTTGTTTTTAGTTCTTCTACGCCATATCAAGCAGCAAGTCCTCCAACGTCATTGTGCTCGTCCTCGCTCAGATCATGGTGAGTGTGTCACCTTATAGTTTTAACACAAGCCTACAAACAACGGATAAAGCAGAACGTTTCCTCTCTGTGTCTCAGGGAATGTATTTCGTATCATCCGTGTTGCTGATGCGCATGAGCATGCCGCTGGAGTATCGCTCCATTGTGACGGAAGTTTTGGGAGAGCTGCAGTTCAACTTCTACCACCGCTGGTTCGACGTCATCTTCCTGGTCAGCGCCCTGTCGAGCATCCTCTTCCTGTATCTCGCTCACAAGCAGGCACCAGAGAAACACATGGCTCTCTGATTCCCCGCATCGCTTACCACCAGGATGTGACTTTAAATCTTGCTTTTTTTTTAATATGGGAAATGGGAATTATGTGGACTGCCTGTTCCTGAATCAGGAATGGCTGCTTGTTGGATGCAAGTGATGACGAACTCTCGGAGCACATGAGAAAACTACTTGAACTCTAAGTATTTACAGAACAAACAGTTCTATTACAAAATTTAATTTTACCTGCAAATGAAAAGCTTTTGTTCTCTGTGCTCTTAAATTTTCATTATTTTGGCCGAAATGTTCTTTTGTCTGAACACACTGGAGCTGTACCGTTCACAGCACATCCCTGCTTCACTTTCACTGAGCTGTGAATGGACTATATGAAGGAAACATCATGGTATCACTCATGATCTCCGTCCTGAGGTGGCGAGTGTCGTTTGTATCAAAATATATCATTTAATTGGGAACAATAAGAAATACCCATAAAGTAAACAGATCGTATGTGTTCATTTATTATTTGTATTCATGGAAACTGTCATTCATTTTCTTTTCATTTAGAAATGGGAACAACAGATTTTAATTTTCCAAACATTAAATAAAGGCATCAGTCTTTGCATAGAGAAACATGAAAGTTCACAGTGTTTTTTTGGAAACGTTAATAGTGTCGGCTTTAGTTCTGTATGCTGTCGTTATCTTGATAAGATTGGTAATCTCAGATCATTACTCAGATCATTGCACAGCCTCATTTACGAGTACACTGTGACTCGTAAATGAGGCTGTGACTGTTCGCATCAAAGGAAGACAAAAGAGGTTCGGGAACATGTTTTGTTCTCAACTCTTTTACACGCAACTGTTCTGTCTCTGTTCTGTTTTGTCCTTCATCTCTTTGTCTCCTCTGACATTAATTGGATGTGTGAAATAATGGATCAACATTAGATTGACAGAGGCCAAATCAGGAAACGGGTCCTTCGAGTTGCTCCTCAAAGTCTCTCATCGACACTTTCTTGAGATGAAGATGATGGCGTCTAAAAAAAAAAGAGAGAGAAAATGACAAATCACAACATTTTCTTTTAGTTGAGTTCAGCTGAGGCTGATGGGATTGTTATTAGCTTTGGTCATAAACCAAAGTATTGAACAAATTATATAAAATTACGATGATCGCGCTAAACAAAAGCGTCGAGGGATCGCCAACGTTGAAAAGTCCAGTTCTTCCTGAGATGGACAAATGTCCGCACAGCAATCTATCCAACAGGTGTCAAGAAACTTTACTCTACTCATCATTAGGATTCTTTGTTTGGGGACCATGATGACCAAATTTGGTCGACCGACAAACAAACTTAACTCTCTGTGCACAATTAATAAATAGCACTCACCCTCTCTCTTGCTGGTTTAGTCGGGGTTTCGGGTCTGGCCTTCTCATGTTTCTCCTCCTCTGGAGAATCTGCGTAGTGGACCTGAGCGTAAGATTTTTCCCCGAGGAGCAGGCGTGTGATGCTCACTCCTTTAGCTTTGAGCTGCTCATAGACGCTCCTTTTAGCCACCAGCATCTCCAAAGAGCTACCGCTGCGGCGGATTATTGCCACCACGTCTTCATGGCTGCTCTGCTCCACGTTTATTCCGTTCACCTCCACCACAATGTCGTCATTCACCAGACCTGCCCTGTGAGCTGCTCCACCCGTCACCACCTGAAACAGAGTGTGTGTTACCACTTTGATTTGAAGCGATGATTAAATGCTGCTCGTTCTTAGTTATTCTTACGTCCATGATGTACTGTCCATTCACACCCTGGATGCCGTTTAGGTGAAAGCCATAACCAGCTGAAGTCTTCTCCATCCTACATAGTTTGGGCTTGAGCTCCTCCTCCTTTGCCTTAACAGATGTGGACGCTTTCACAGGAGAAGGTAAACTGAGGGCCTCTGTGTAACTGGGCGGTAAGGTGGACTCCTTCATCGTCTCGCAGAAAAGCATAGGAGACACCTTCCCCTGTGCGAGACACAACAATCACACTATAGAGAACGCCTGCAGCCTGCATTAGAGTTCGACAGTGGCACCTTGACTTACCAGCTTATACATTTGATGCGTGTCTTTGTCCACCACTAGGAAGCAGCATTTGTTTCCACTCAGGCGAATCTTCTCCACCACCTGGTCATGGCTGCAGTAGATCACCTCCTGGCCGTCCACAGCCACAAGTCTGTCCATTTCCCTCATGCCTGCTCTTTCTGCTGGGCTGCCTCTGTCTATTTCCTTAAGGAAGTGGCCTGCAGTTAATGATCACACTGTCAAAATCACAGCCTTCACCCTCTGTGGTTTAATCTTTGTCAAAACACCAGTTATTTGTAACGTGTCAATCGTGGCCTTGCCTCTTTCTTGGGGCATCTCTTTGAGCAAGAAGCCGTAGCCGTCGGATCCTTTGGTCATGTTGAGGATGCGTGGCTTGAGTGGGAGATACTTGACTGTGGCTAACCACGCTCCTATCTTCACGCCCTTGTTCTTGTAGAACGTGTCGGTTTCCCAGTCAACCAGCAGGAACATAATGCTGCCACCAGCCAGCTTGATCTTGTCCACTACTTCATCGTGCATGGCGTCCTCCACGTTCTCCCCGTTGAGCTCCACCAGACGGTCATTGACTCTCACCCCTGCATTGTGAGCCACGTTTCCTGGGATCACCTCTACCATGAACAAACCCGCCTCACCTAGAGAGGATGTTTAGGGAGATAAAAAAAAAGCAAAAATATTCAAACATAGAGATATTTCAGCTGAGATAGTTCTCTTCAGTATGATAAAAATAATACCGTAGGACCTTATAAAGGTGTCACTTTATAATAAGAGCCCCTTAATAAATCATTCTCCTCTCTAATATGGCATTTGCTGCCTTAGATTTTCTCCACCTGGGTTGTCTGACTTCCAACCTTGAGGAAAAAGACAGAGCAAACAACTTTATTAAAGGTAAAAAATAAATTGAGCATCAGTTGGGTGTGAAAATTAAAGAAGTCTGGGGGTGTAGTCTGTTCCTCACTCCTTTCATGTACATCTGTTCTCGCACTGTAACTTTGTGCTCCGAGTACAATCACCCACAAGAACTACGTAACACTTTACGGCACTAAGTCAAACACCATCAACTATTCATTGATTTTGGTGAAACTGGATCATAGTTTTCCTCCGCCTAAACTCTCTTGTGATTTACAGAGTTTCCTGATGGACAGTGAAGTAAACTGCTGCCAACTGTAGCTGCTGTTGGCAGCAGTTTGTTAGCCGGGCTGCCTGGACTGTGAGCTCAGAGCACCAGTGTTAGTGTTGGTACCACAATTATTTTGGACCACTGAGAAGAGGACTGTAATTACAACAGGTCTGGTTGGAAGTATCAAACCGACTTGGGTCTTGGGTGTCATCAGAAGTGTTTTGTTGCATCTACAGTATAACCTTATTAAGGGCTCCTTATTCCAAAATAATGCAGAATAATTTTGCTTCAAGTTCAGTCATTTTAAAGTTACAAATCCCAGCATCAAATGTTCTGCCTGGTCAGCTCACCTTTAACTGAGTGAAGAGAAAACCCGAAGCCTGAGCTGGACTTAACCAGGTAGCACAGTTTGAGTTTTGGATCATCTTTGTCCACGCCGTTGACAACCGGCGTGCTCTGAGGGCTCAACAGGTTCACTCCCTGTGCTTTGGCTTGCTTGTAGGAAGCTTCATTGAGGATGTGGAACGTGACTGATGCTCCACTGTTTCTCACCATGTCCACCACCTGTCCCGAGGGAACACGTGCACAGCAGAATGCTTTTAATGCTATCAGTCTATGGAGCCCCAAAACTGACAAAATGTAGTAAAAAGTCCAAAACATAGTGTAAAAAGAAAGAAAGAGCTTTATAATTTTTCTTTACTGCCAATTAGTTACAGTTCTATCTATATTTCATTAACCAATTTAACCTTTCAACTGCTTATATTTTGGATTTGACACGTTTCACTGATTTATTTTTCTAATCTATTCTTAGATTCTTCCCACGCAACATTTCCAATTTTCCTCTCCATTCTTGTTGTTAATACTAACAAAGTTAGCCAGCTAATGCTACTTTGAGGTGAACAGACCCCATGCTTCCATTGTCACAACATTATCTTCATCTTAAAGTGCATGTTTTTTGTCTTCATCAATGGCCACAGTGGAAATGAGTCTTAGTCTGAGACTAACATACCAAACTAAAAGGGGTAGCTTGGGGTTGGTTAGCTAAGTTTGATGCCTTCTAAAATGGATTTTCTCATCTGAGATAGGGTTAATGAAATGTTGCATGAGAAAATATGGAATATATAAATCATTAAATGTGTGCAAAGACCTGAAAATATATTTTAATTCAATGTATTTGATGGTAAAGGAAAAAAAAGCTCTTTGCTTTTTTATCGACTTATTGAGTGTAAAGCACTCAAGTATTATTTATTGATGTATTCACTTATATTTTGGACTTGTCTGATAACCTTTAACTCCAGAGTGATTTCCTGGGCTCCATATCTGGAGTTATTATTGATTCAATTAATGCACTGCAGTGATTCCACATTACCTCTGAATGGGCCAGTCCATCAACAAATGTTCCATTGACCCGCAGGATGCGATCTCCATCTTTCATGCCAGCCAGCTCAGCTGGACCTCCCATTTCCAGGCAGCGGATCAGGTGACCATCCTCGCCCTGCTCCACCCTCAAGTAGAAGCCAAATGTTTGACCCGGCCTCTTGGTCAGAGAAATTACTTTTGGCTTGTACCCGGACATATCCTAAGATGGAGGAGAGGATATAAAACATACACAGGTTACACGAATATGAAATCAAGACAGACATGCAGTAAGGTCTGTGTTCAGTGTGTCAGTGTAACCCTTCAGTAGCTGCAGTTATTTGATTTATTTATGACCTTCAAAATCTGTCCTCTATCCCTTACTTTCCCTGTCACTGCTGTTAAATATCGACATTTAATAACAGATAACCCTGGATTTAAAGTAGCCATAGAAGTGCTGATAGCTTCAGATAAAAAGTTAATCTTCCATGCCATTGCTCAAATGGCAGTTAATGGTTAATGGCAGGCACAGCTGACTGTGGTGACGACTCTCCGTTAAAAAGACAGCCTGGACTTTGAATGTCACCGTAATCCTTATGTCCATACAGGAAGGTCTCGAGGAAAGTGTGTTGGCATGTGGACAGGTGAGTGTCGGCTGATGGGTACATGCTGACTGACTGCTGTAGTTAATGTCCAGTAGGACACTGAATGCTCTTCGAGTGTTGTCTGTGTGTATGTTTGTAAAATGTGACACATCTGCATCAACAGCTGTGAGGAAAATAACTTTTGAATAAACTATGAACTGATAAAACATTAAAAACAGAAATAAAACAGTAACTCATGCACACTGACCCCAAATAACAAATCAATTCAAATAGACTCAGCTTTGATTTTCCCCATCTCTTTCTCCTTAAGTTAATTTATTTATACATATACAATTAATTTATATACATATAGAGTAAATTCTATAACAAACATGCCACTCAAGCTAACAGATGTTTAAATAGTGTGCAATTATCTAACCCGAGACAGTTTTATGACAAAAACGTAGATGTCCTAGACAGTTTGGAAACTTTGGACTCTCCACTAATTAAAAATAAAGTTCTGTGGGTTTAAACAGCGCTTGGCCACATGATGCAAATTTGCAAAGATGTACCCAGAAGCAGCCATTTTGGAGATTATACGGTTAATAGATCCAGTATTAGAATAAAACAGAAGAAAAAAACTGTGTTTATATGTATGTGTGTGTATATCTACAAATCTCAGGTAAAACGATAACTCACCAGCTCGTCTCAGCTCAGTGTCCCAGTCTAAAGGAGGCGCTCACCTGTCACAGCTTAGCTGTTATCTATCTACCAGTCCTCCTCCTCCTCCACACTCCTCCAATCCTCCTCCCCCTCTTCTGCTCTCTCTGCGGAGACTTTGACAGGCCAAAGGTGAGCCTAAAGGCTGAGTTATTAAACAGCTTGTCGTGTCAGGAATGTCTTACAGAGGCTTAAACTAAGTTTATTAGATACACATATCTAAAACGGATCCTTTTAACGTTTTAGTGATAGTGTTCAGTGTTTTATGGGCACGCTGTAGTTTTATGTTGTGCTGTGTTATATGTACTTCATATGTCATTTCACTTTATTAGATCTTAATTGTCTCCCGAGGGCCGATTTACAGTATTTGCAGCAAGGTATAAACAAAAGCAGTCACAACAACCCAAGCAGTAAGAAACAGTAAAAATCAAATTGTGGTTTTTAGTCTGCAAAAATGTTTTTCAAACACATTTGAACTTAAGAGCCTCTTTAGATCGCGTAGAAGTGACACTCTGTCTATGTTTTACTGTCGGCATTAGAGTTGTTCAAAAGCAGCTGATATAAAAGCCTTATTAAACATTAGAAGAGTTCAGTGAGTTTGTTAAATTAGTGTTAAACTGATTTTCGAAGAAGCAGCTACAAGATTTGCGGCTTAATGTCATCACAAGTTTTCAGTTCACCCGCTGCTCTCTCGCGTCACTGGCAAAACACATTTTCCAAGTCAGTAGAATAAAAGTGTTGAGACTTGACATATTTATTTTAAGGGCAAACATCCACAAGGTTCACAAGGTTCAGGGAAAGCTGGGGTGTAGTTTCCGGGGTTTATAGTTGCTGCGGTCGGTAACTATGGGAGAGTCCTTTGGTTATAAAAGGCTTATTATTATACTGCAGTACAGGGGGTGGTACAAAGGTGAAAAAACCTCAACCAAAGTGAAGCAAACCAACAAATCTGTAAAAGTTAATTCATTACTATGCTGATGTCTACATAATCTTTTGCAGAATGGCTCGGTTTGATAATTGCACTCTCAATTCAATTAACAGGATTCTGATATGATCCCTCCAGAGAGACAAATTCTCACTTGGTTGAATCAATTAATTTACAAAGTGATTACAGCACTTTATGGTCCACTCGGTTATCAGCACTTCTTCACCTTCCCTTTCTAAAACAAAAATACTTTTGGAATCAAGTCAGAATAATGATGTGACTGAGGTGAGACAAGCACAGGCAACAGCATTTAAAGACCTAAACGAGCCTGTCAGCCTGTCGGAGCGAGACTCTGGGTCCTTTGCCAAACATGTTGCTGCCATCTACTGTTGTCATGAAGATTATTTTTGGACATTCTCCAACAATGAATGGACACATATATTATTATGTTGAAAAGGTGCAATTTATTAACTTGCTGTACACTAACGCAACATGCACTGTCTTTCTATAAGCGAAGGGGTTAAGGGAGTGACGTAATACTGAATATCAGCACGGCTGTGATCCGGTCGTAGGCACGAGGCCGCAGGCAAACATAAATAGTTCTGCAACTGGACTTGGACATGAAATAATCTACTATTGGACCGTGCAGTAGTATAAAATGGACTTGGCAACACCTGTGTCAACTGTCACAACCATCATAAAGTGACATCAACTATGACAACCACTCAATTTGTATCAAAATGCGTTAACCACAAGCAGAGGCCTAAATGTGCAGCCTAACAAATTAAGGCCAAACACTTATAAACACAGTCGTAAAGCGGACCAAACAGTTTGAGCGAGTCCCCAATTTTGTCACAATGGCAAAAATAAAATGTATTTATTGTTAATTTATTGTTAATTTCATGAAAGAAATGAAAACAAATCAGGGGAACGTCACGTAACTGCCACGTTTAAATGATGTTTACACATTAATGCATCAATACTCCTCTGGTAATTTTATTGATTACCTCAAAATAGTAGCTGCTTAAAAGCACCATGCATGCATTTCTAATAAAAACATATTCTGTGTACCTGTGACACCAACCATTTCCTTCCTCATAATGCACTTGCAAAGCCTTTTAGGTGATGCCTTTAAAACCTGCATTAGCACACTGCTATTTTTTTCCTCCTATTTTTGGCACAGTGCTACCTTTTACAGAGTATTAGCGCCAACAACAGTAATGTATATCAATAGAGGTGCACTGTTGGCGGAAAGATCGACAGATATCCATTATCATCCTCTATAGTCTGCAGAAGTGTGTATCAAGTCGCCTCATGCTGATGCTGTACAGTCATAAGTGGTGATATAAATCATACAGGAACCCTTTCATTAAACATCACTCTACAGCGCTCCACATTCAAACCTGCAATAACTGATTTTTTGGCCACTTGGTGGCAGCAGAAACACGCCGTAAGCACAACACTAACATATCGCCACCTTTTAAGTTAATATGGCTTATTTACACGTCCAGCAGTTATGGAGCAACATTATCATTTATTTGGAGTTGTGTTTTTAATTACTGATGATCTCCATGGCTGTGGCATTGGTAGCAAAGTGCCAGAAACAGCAGTTCCACAAACGGCCACTTAAGGCTGGCCACAGAACAAGTCAATCTCCATAAGCGCCCATGTTAAAATGCCCAACTTCACAGCAGAAATAAACATGTTTACAGCCTGGTACAAAGCTAATTTCACCTGTTTAAATTACATTAAGGCCTAAAGTACAGGCCTATAGGTGGGTGTCTTCTTTAGCCTGCCTAAGCTCCACCAACCATCTACCTATCGCTTCACGGATACGATATCCATGTTTTATACTGTCTATGGTTTTTAGCCAGCTGGTGAAGTCCAATTTTCACTCTCTTTTAGCTCTGTTTTGGTCTGTTTTTTCCTTTTTACCAGCTAAATCCTCCACCATGTTCACCATCTGGTCCCTAACTATGACTGTGGAAGTGTACAATGAGGTTTCTGCAGTGGCATTAGAACAGTGAGGATGAACCAAAATAACAATTAGCTGAAACTCGCTCTAAAGCTCAGTAAGGGGAGCTCCAGATTCAGGTGACGATTCTCTGTGGGTTAAGGTGGGTAGGTTTTACATTATCACATTGTTTTCATGAGGAAAATATTGATCATATAGCCAGGAAACTCATCTCACTCTCCACGTCTAGTTCAGTGAATATGTTTTCACAGTGGGCGCAGGACTGTCTGCCACATATTAAGAACAACAGCAGAAAATGGGGCGTCAGTCTCCGTGCTTGGACACACAAACACTCGGATACAGGTGTACCACCAGACCAGCCACTTATTAGTGCTGATGGTTTGGTGCTCTGACCTCCCCCATGATAACACACACACACACACACACACATCAACCCTGTAGCTATGCACTCACTACTGGCCTGGAGCCATGTTTGAACAATCGATCCCAGAGGTCCAGGAACCACAACAAGAGGAGAGATGAAATGAGTGGAAGGAGACAGAAATTCTCTTCAGCTCGGCTTGGCTCTGACGCATTCACTCACTATCCATTACCCTCAGTCATCACCTTGTGTTTGCCAGAAAAAAAACAGACTTTCATGTATTTCCGTGACACGGACTACCTGGATTGATGAATCCTTCAGAGCTGCAGCTGTTTATTTGATCTAAAGACTAATGTCAGTGATGTTTACAGTAACGACAGCAAACTATGCATATACTGTAGCGCCAGAAGAAGCTGTAAAGGTGCCACCACAGGAGTGATTAGCTCCAACCTGTCTTCATCTGCAGTGGAGCATCAGTAATCAACACGTCATGCCAGTTTGTGATTACTGCACTCGACTGGGAGCACTAGTCTCTCTCTTCATCTTGATTGGCATCCTCACATGGCTTGTTTATTTGGGGTAAGTGGCTCTGCACATGACCTGCCTGAGCCGGCTAATTAGACCAGGAGAAAGATTAGAGGTGGGTCGCTTGAAATAATGGACTCCCCCACACCCACCACCACCACCACCCCCTTTTTTTTTTCCCTCTGGGAGTCATTTGAGCATTCAGAGGCCGAGCAGACAGTCCCCGCTCTCCACAGCAATAACACGCCTCAGAAAGCAGCGACATTTTAACCTCCCAGATGTACAGATGGCACAGAGAGGACAGTCTCTCCATCGCCTTGAAGGAAAAACACGCATGTAACCTGTCCGGGCCCAAGGCACATGCAGGGTCCATGGCTCATCAGGTCAATACAGCACAATGGTGCCAGACTAAAGCATACTAATTTAATATTTTAAAGCTTAATGACGGCTTTTTAAAAGGATTTGTCTAATCATAACAATAATTTAGACTCACTAGTCCCCATGAAACAGAAAGCAGAGTGCTGTTTCTTTCATTTATGTGTTTCCTGTAAAAATGAGCCGACACTGAGAAACTTGTCCCAGATATTGATCGGTGTTTACAGTAACTAATAGCGTTGCGTTCCACCCCCAGCACTATGCACTGCAGATAGCGCTATTAATTACTGTCACCATCTACCATCATCTACCTTCCAGTAAACCAGGACCAAACACAACCTCCGAAACCAGCAGTAACCAGAAGGGAATACCTGCTGAGGTTGTGTTCCTGCCAGGTTTCATGCCCAGCATCCACCTGGGGCTGAGTCAGTTTGTTTAGCTGCACGGCTGACTGAGCAAACAACAGTTAGTGGTTCGCTACTTTGCAATCTTTTGGAAAGTTTTCAGAAAAGTCTATAATCACCTCAGTGGTGCAACATTATTCTCCGTTAGTCTCAGAGGCTGAGCTCAAACCCAAATCACTGAATTATTGTTGTGCTTTTGTACAGTAATCAGAGACTGTATCAAACAGGGATCACTCTGCTCCGGCGGCCTCATAAGAGAGAATGTGTTTCATTGGATGTAAAATTAGTATATACCCCTTGTCATCAACTCTTTGTTATTTATCAGGAAGTGATCAACTCTAAAATACCACGAAGAATACCTGAAAATACCTCAGAAATATGCCTTTAATGAATACCATTAGTTCTACACGGAACCATAGAAACATTTGTCCTTGTTCTCAAATAATCAAGAAAACCTTAAAACATGGAGCATATATAAGAACTTTGTGGTGTTTTCATGCCTCCTCCTAATAATTATAGAATGTTTTTCGCTCGTTTCCAAATCATGAAGACATATTAAGGCAGGCTGACATATCATTAAATGACTCAAGAGTACAGTGAGGTCAGGGCAGTTCCTTGGGTTTTTTTTTAATTATGATGAAATTGAACATATTTGAGTGAGTCATGCAAGCTGTTAGCTTGTGTATGGCATTTGATATGTCATAACTAAACGTCTTTAAAAGGACAGGAAGGATAAGAAGATAAGAAATAATACCAGCCTAATGTAACAAAATTCTACAAAATTATATTATTATTGTCCAACATCAACTAAAAAAAAACACTGGTAACAGAGCTAGAAGCTGTGCTGAGTAGAGAAATCTCTACTTCCTTCCTGTGAGAGCCATACTGACCACTGCAAAAATGATGAGCATTTTATTATCTGGTCACATTTAGAACGTGATTAAAGTTATGATTGTGGTCATGGTTAAAAGAAACTGTTGGTAGAAAAGAGATGTTCTCGCTCACACAGCATTAGAGTAATTGCAGAAGACAATTTTACAACCACAGCCAGAGGCTGTGTGGCATGGTAAAAACGCAGAATGAGGATGTGAAACATTACAGACATTTCAGGATTTAATTAGTTTCTTCTATAACTGAGTAGAACCAGCACAATAATGACGACTATGGCTAATTCCCACGATATGTTCACGCTCTTGGCAAGAATGCACCGTGTTTTTATATTTTCTGATCCTTCTACATTAAATCAGGGCACAATAACAACATGTTGATCCTTCAGCCACTTGGCAAAGACAGGAAGTGCACTCACACGCCACATGAGGGCGGCGGTGAGCATGTAAAACCACTGCACACCCTGTGCGTAGTCACAGGGCATGAGATCATTCATCCATCAGCCATGCATCAGTTTACACATGAGGGTCGAGCAGGGGTGCTTGAGCCAATCCCATCTGAGGAGGCGGTGGGTCGCCAGGCTGACACACAGGGACAGAGAACTATTCACGCACACATTCACGCATATGACCAATTTAGAGTGGCGAGTTCAACTAACCTGAATGACTGTGGGAGGAAAGCCACGCAAACTCCACACAGCCTGTGATAATTTGCAGACAAAGCTGTTTGTCTGATCGGTGTTTTTTCTCCCAAATCTCACTCATTTGCAGTTTTACAATAAACCCGGGGCTATTTTTGTGAAGAGATAAGCTGATGACAAGATGATAGCTTCTCTGGACTCGTTTGGGATAACATGTCGGGTTATCACTCAAAGAAAAACAAGGAATTCATTTGTTATTCCAGCTCATTAAACTACTATAATTACTTTTAACGCTCGCAATGCCATCTGATTCTTCTTTTATACCTTAGGAAATTGATTGCCTCTCCTTGTGAGTGTTGTTTCAAAACAAAAACAATTAAACCGCCTAATTGATATTAATAATTGTGTGGGTTATGTTAAATCTGTGCGCCAGGATGAGTTAAAACAATTTTTAATCAATAATTCAAGTATTAATGAGCCCAAACACTGATGGAGAGGGTCCAGAAACAAACCAATGAGCGTTTTTCTTGCTCCCCATCCCTCTCACACACACAGATACACCATCATCCACCCACCCATCCACACTATAAGACATTAGTCTTCCACTTTACTGCGCGCTCACTCGCTCTCTCCATACTGTTCACTTGACTAAGCGCAGCGGTGCGCCGCGCTCCTCTCCTGGTGCGCACCGATCACTGACTGACGCGTGGTGCCAAGTGAGAAATCTCCAAGGTAAAGACGGAAAATACATGAAAAAGAAACGAACTACAGATTTTTTTAATTTGTTTTATTTGTTTTAGAAGATCGGAGCAAGTCTCAAGGTGTGAAGGACTATGGGTGCAGAGTCATTTTACCACATGAGAAGCTCAGAAGAAAATTTTCAAAAGGTCTGAATCGAACTTTTTGTAACACCAGAAACCACAATAGATTAAAAAGAAACATGGATCTTTGTGTGCTAAAGGAGACATCTACGTACCCGGAGTGCGTCGGGGCGCAGGCAGACGCGCTGCAAAACGGAGCCCTTAACGTGAGCTTGGAGACAACAAACATCACCTACGGAAACGTTTCCACGCTCCTCATACCTCAGCGCACGAGCCAGAAAGGTGAGCGGGAGCAGAGATAACTCAACTTTTATCGCCCGAGGGGTTAATTTAAAGGTGAAACTGTGACCTGGGGTTGAACTGGATGTCATTTTGGTCGTGGAGCAGTGAAAAGGTGCTTTGTTGGTTTGACTTAGATAAAACTCAACTGTGCTGCAAGAAAACTAATTCTAGCTTTCCTTTTAAAATTCCCTCAGTTAGTGTTGGGTTGTTATTGAAGGTGTGTTGGAATATTAGGCTGAAAGGCAGGCGATGTCTGAATTTAAATGAGGGTTAACTGACTTTATGGTTTCCACTCCCCTCAAATAACTACAGATAAAAAAACATGTGTGTAACCTGTGACTCCTAATATAAAAAAAAAACAGTAGTTCAAATAATATTTAGTGCATAGCTTTACATTACATAAGGGCCATAAGATACTAAAAGAGCCCCTTAAATGCATTTATCACCTCTGCACATGACAGACAAGAACAGGATTTAGTCACTTAATGGAAATCCAGATGTGCCACACTGTGTTTTTCAAAGTAAAGCTGGGTAGTTATGTTTTATTCTGCTTTATTTTGAAGGGGAAGTCAATGAAAATGTGCTGAATAGTGATCACAGTGAGAGAGAGAGAGTCATGAATCAGATCCTGCCCATATTTATTCATAAATAAAAAGCTATCTGGACTGCACGGCTCTCCTCTCCAAGTATTTGAGGGTAACGGTGTGTCTTGTGTGTTGCATGCGGACAGATTGTGCACAGTATAACTGATTTGATTTGAACTTGTGAACAAGAGAAAACATTAAAGTGCGTCATCACACCGGCAATTTCCTCTCAGTCTCAATCACCACCTGTTTTTTTTTTTTTTTTTTTCAATCAACCCTTGCTATTTTCAGCCATCGTCATCCCTCAGCGTTTGTTTGTCAGTGTTTCCATGTGTTGATGAGGTGTGCGAGTGTGTGTGTAAAAGACACTGCAGAGATTGAGAGCTTTCATTACGCCGCTGAGTGTTGCAGCTCAACATCATAAATGAGAAATATCAGCTTCTTAACTGTTGATTCACACCGTATTTCCCCTTTTAGTCATTCCCAAGATATCCTCACATCTATGAACAGTTTAACGCTGGTGGAATGTAAATGAGTACATTTACTCAAGTACTGTAATTGAGCACAAATCTGAGGTAAAAAGTAAGTATTCTATACTGCATTCAAGAGAAAAATGTTGTTCTTTTTACTCCACCACACATTTCTGACAGCTGCAGTTATGAGTGTAACACTGGTTACCTTTCAGCATTAAAAGGACCAGTGTGTAGGATTTAGTTGCATTTAGTGGTGTAATCGTGGTATTACAATCTCCTCACCTCACCCTAGCCTTCCGAGTCTGAAGAAGAAACGATAGTGGCAAAACACACGAAAGGCCGAATCTAGAGTCATTGTTTAGTTTGTCCGTTCTGGGCTACCGTAGAAACATGGCGGTCTCCGTGGAAGAGGACCCGCTCCAACTGTAGATTCATTCTAAGGTAACAAGAACAAAAAAATAGTTATTTTCAGGTGATTATACACTAATGAAAACATAGTTATGAATGTTATATAATCCACACTGGACACACTGGACCTTTAACTATAAAATTGACTTTTCAATTACTTTCAGGCTGTGGGTAAAGCAAAAGCACAGGACATATAGTTCCTTTAATGAATGAAGCAAATGAATACAAACATATGAATTAAAAGCAAATTAAGGTAATTCATAAATCTTTACAAATAAAATTCATCTTCACTCGACAAATTAAGATTTTACACACGTAACATATGAAGAACTTTTTAAATCGTGATGGATTGTAAAAAAATTCAGACAGCAAACTCGAGCTCAGAGCTTCGTTCGTTAATCAATTAGTCTATATTGATTACGGATGAAATGTTGAACTCATCTTCCATGCAGAAATCACATTCACAGAGGTGACATTTCATGGTTTCACCTCCTCAAATGTGTTAATTTGCTGCTTTTAAATGGCAGGAAACTGAATAATTTGAGGGTTGGAAAGACATTTGAAGGTGTTGCTATGAGCTCTGGATAACTTTATCTAGAATCTATAATGAAACCAATCATTAGTGACAGATTTATTTAAAACAGTTAGCTGCTTAAACATTAATCCAAGAGTAATAACATACAGACATACTACTCACAGAGGTCATTTTTCTGCATTGAGTACTTTTACTCCTGATGGAAATGGGCGTACTTGTAATATTTTTGTAGTGTGGTATTGAATAAAGGATCTGAATACTTCCTCTAACAGTGATAATTTGGTGTACTCTGCCATGTGTATAACCCATTATTATACTGAGCTAAATCAGATTGCAAATTACAAACCCACTGAGGACGTGTCTGACAAGTACAGTTCAACACTGCTGTGTCTTGTGTCTGATGAGAGTCGCAGCAGCACAGATAAAACGGTTGCTTAATCCATTTTCATGCTGCACCATTAAGTTATTTCGCCTACACACTGTCACTCAAAAATTATCACTTCTCTTCAGTTTGGCTTTTCACTGCCTTATTTTCTCTTTATTTAGCATTTCCACAAATCTTCTAATGTCTGACCCTGTACAGCTGCTGTCACCGTCATTACTCACGCTGTCACTCCAGAATTTGATTACTTCTTCACCACGTTTGCTCATTCCTCTCATCTCCTCTCTCTCTCTCTCTCTGTCCATCACGCTGACTGATTGAGTTGTGTCAAAGTCAGATTCGCTTTTGATCGCCCGCATTTTTCTGCAGATGTCAAAGCATGTGCTTTGTACCGCACGTAGTCTGCCGGTTTTCATTCTTACCAAAGGGACTGGGGTGACATTTTCTCAAAACCAGCGAAAGGCAACCAAACTAAATAACAAAGTCAGTAGCTCAGTAGCTCTGATCTGACAGGACGACAACATTTCTCTGTGCCGTCTAAATCTGTTGCAGATAAATGCTGAAAAAAATAAATGAGTTTTATGATGCCCCCAAAGCTGTGGTTAATATTTGGTTGGATTTAGGCAGAAGAATGATGAATGGCGAACTGAAGTGTGGTACTTATGCATAGTCAGGGTGTTACCTACAGTCGACAGCGGTCAGCGCACTCCCAGTTTGGAGAAGCAGTCCCGGCATGGAAGTAGAACAAAGCATTCCTTGACCGTGTTGTCAGATCTGCAGCATAATACACCGTGTACGGAACATTTGGGCTTGGGCGTAGGAATACGTAAATTCTACGATTGAGACAATTTAGCAGCGAACGAAAGGGCTTTTTTTTTTAGGTGGCCTGTCCACAGCAGTGCTTTACTCTACTTTTTTCCAGGGATCTCTGTCTGCTTCCAAACTGGGAGTTCGTTGGCCACCATCTACTGTGTAACACACTGACTATGCATGAGAACCTCATGCAACCCCATTTAAGATTTGGATTCATGGTTACAATAATAATCACGTTATACTGAATGATCGTGGCCATGCTTAATGGTCTAGTGTGTAAGACTTAGTGGCATTTTGTTACCTTAGAATGAGTCTTTAATACCCACAGATGTCGGATGTCCACAAAGAAACTGCTTCTACAGTAGCCCAGAATGGACAAACCAAACACTGGCTCTAGATAGAGCCTTAAGTATCTTTACTATGTTGGTTGCGATTGGCAACTTCACCGCTAGGTGCCAATAAATCCACCAGATGAAACAAAGTTGTTGGCCACAAAAACAACTTGGTTAGGTTTAGGGAGACAACATGGTGGTTTGGGTTTAAATTGCTACTTTGTGAAGGTTAAGGGAACTTCATTGTCATGGTTACAGTAATAATCACTATGTCTATGGCTATGTCGTATAACTCCTTCTGTGGCACTGGAAGAGCTTTGTGAAGATTTGACCAGTCTTTGGCTTGAGTCTAATTTAAGAGAGGAGAATCTGCTTAAGAATCTGGTGACGTGGAGTTTGAGAGACGTTCACCAGACAGCCTCACTGGTAAACGTCAAGCAAATTCTTTTTTAAATCTGTCTGGATAACATCCGCAATTTCTGGGAAATGCAGCATTTTGAGTACTCTTTGAATGCACCCCATTGGTCTGTGAAATAGCATTTAAAAATACATCACCGCTTTGTGAAATTTTCACCATTGACACCGGCATCCGCCCCTGACACAAGCACAAAACAGAACCAAACACATCTCAAAGCGAGGTGAAGCCTTGCCTGATGCTGCGCCGAAACATATCACTAAACCACAAACGCCTCTCAAAATGTTGTTACATTGGATGCAGCCATGGAAGAAAAAGCTGCAGACTCTCTATGTACTTCATGTCACATATTTTGACACCCCTGCTGTGGATTTAACAAGAGTTATAGTGGGTCACACCTCTCCCTCACACAAGACACAGGTGCTATATATTTCTAGAGTGAATAAAAATGTTAGCTGGTACGAGGTCATTACTTTGGAGATGATGATGATGGCAACAATAGAGAGGTTATCAGTCACTGCCAGAGAAAATACCTCGCCACCACTCCTGTGCATATTTCACTATCTCATCACGCACACCCTCTCATTTCACTGCCTGTTGAGAGCTACGGTGTTTAACACATACGCTGTGTGCCAAGCGACCAACATTGATGTTTTGCAGTCCGACTGCGGCGACCACAGGCTCTGCGGCTCGTGTGGCATAGTCAACAGAAAGTGGTTTCGTTCAGCACCTCCATCAACTGTTCTGGGGTGCGGTTGGCTTAATGACAAGGCTTAGATGACATTTACCATGCTGGATTAGCCACCAGCTGTGACATTTACCAATACCTCGGTCTTACAGGAGCAGAGCCGGCTTTTCCCTGATAGGTATGGACACGAGGGACAACTGGGATAGAAAGTGACACACGCTGCATATGTATTAGATGCAAAGGGACGAGTGTAATTCATAGTCAATATAATGTCTGAGAAAAATAGATGAAACCTTAAATATTCATGGATTGAATACGAACCTCATAATTAATTCATCCACTATTTCACTGCGTATCTAATAATAGCATCTGACACTGTAGTTAACTTGTTTAGTTAGCAGCCGTCTTAATGGAGTTTGCATTTGCACATTTGAACTAAGTGTGTAACGTGCAATACAAAAAGGTTATCAGACACGAGGGCAGACATCCTGTATGCACATAAAGTAGAGATAAATTACTGATAGCATGTGAAGGTAATGCACTCTTTTAGGCTATAAATGGCAGACGGATTGAATCAAGATCAAATAAATCAGTATACTCCAACCTGTCCAGATGATTACAAGTAGAAAACCTGTGAAAGTTGCAACAAAGTCATTTTCCCCGCCGCAATCTGCTCACCTGCCCACAGTGCCTGCAGCATGTAAACAGATAGCGGGCCGTGTGCCAGAACCAGTGGTCAGACATGCCTGGTGGGTACTGCACACACACACACATTCTCATGAGACCAGCACCGCACACCTCCAGCGCTACAGGCTTCACTTCTGTCATTTGGCTGTTCAAACTGGAACCAGCACTCCAAATAAGCGGTGGAGCCGAGTGCAAACTAAACATCACCAAACGGGCAGTGTTGGTATGTTTTGTAATGACTTAAATTCATGATAAAGTTATCGTCGTATAGTAGCTTCTGTGTTTAATATATTTGATTTATGGAGTTTTTTACTGGAACAGACCAACCCTACGGTGCTGTTCACTTACATTAATCATGTAGTTTGCAACAGAGATTAGAAAAGAGCTAGCCACTTCAATTATCAACTAGACTGATAATTGAAGTGGCTATATGCTAGTGTACTATTGTCCATGTATGTCTCATACATCATGCATATGCTTATAGATCCATCCATCCATTATCTGTAACCGCCTTTCCTCAGCAGGGTCGTGGGTGGGCAGGAGCCTATCCCAGCTGACTTTGAGCAAGAGGCGGCATACACCCTGGACAAGTCACCAACTCATTACAGGGCACATAGACAAAAAAACCACATTCACAGTCACATTCACACCTACGAGCAAGAGTCACCAATTAAGCGCATGTATTTGGACTGTGGGAAGAAGCTGGAAAACCTGGATAGAACCCACGCAGACACAGGAAGAACATGCAAACTCCACACAGAAAGGCCCCAGGCCGAGGTTCTTGCTGTGAGGTGACGATAGTGCAAGCACTGCACCACCGTGCCACCCATGTTTACAGATGTGACGTACATATAAGTCACCATATCATACACCTCATCAGACTGCATCCAGATGGCGTTAAACCTTGAACATTCTGAGTTGAATACATTGTTTTTTTTTCTGTAGCTGATGATGAAAGTAGCTAACAAATGAGCCATCTAGCTTCCTTCTCATCTCTACTGAAACTTGCGCTAGCACGGTGCAGCTCGTGCAGGCAGCAAGCAGTATGCTTTGCAGGTATTTATTCATAAGCCAAAGTATTGGACGAATGGCACTAGATGAAAAATCAGTGGCCAAATTGTATTCGTATCAGTTAGAAACACGCATCCTGTTGGAGCTACCCAACAGTGAGCATATAATATTTTTCTCATTTTATTTGTATAGTATTGTCAAGGGTGTCTGTGCATCATGTCTCTCCAGATAACTGGATTTGTCTGCTAGTCAAGGCTGAACAGTGTAGGTGGAATTTTTAAATAGGAACACCACATCCAGCACAGAGCCAGAGTGAAAACACACCACCATCACAACACTGCTAAATTTGTCAGTTTACTTCTGTGAAAATACAGTCCTGATGTCTAATAGTTTATTTATCAAATATTTAATATTTAATGTCATTTAGATCAATGTTTCATAAATCGTAGACATGCTTGACATTCCCGTCATAGTTTGGATTATAAAACTGCCTCAGCTGTTTCGTTTGCCACAGCAAACACGACTCATGCTGTGAGCTCGGAAACATCCAGCCAATACGGACCAACCTTAAGATTCATTTGGAAATGTACTTGTGTCCACCTGATAAATGTGAGTCTAATATTCTCTTTTAACTCTGCTTGGCTTTCCACCAATTCCTGAGGGAAATATCAGATTCTTTAGATGTTCATCATCTTCTTGTTTGGTGCTGAGCACATAGTGAATAGTGGGTTTATCAGAGTTTTGAGCTGTAAACTGCTGCCTGTGAGCCATAAAACCAAAATTTCTTTCAAAAATTCTCACTATGAGCAACCTCTTTCACACTAAAGGGACATTATGCAAGTTTTCTATCTTAATACTTCAAATCATTTTGATGCCACATGACTGACAAGTGGTATGTTTTATGGCACTAAATCACACACCACAAACTAAATTTTGGTGAAACTGGATCATATTTTACGGAGGGCAGTGTCGGTGTTGTGCCAGAACAGGAGCCGGGCGGGTAAACAATGTAACCAGGCTCAGCAGCTTGTATGGACATAATGTCAGAGGGCAAGAGACCAAATGCGACACTGATGGAGGAACCTAAGAAGAGGAAAGGAGAACAACTGAACAAGGAGCTGTAAATCTGGGACTGACTTTTAGTCGTCGGCTAAATAACTTTGCTAAATAAAAGGCTGATTGCAACTAATGCAATCATAACAAAAGCATGTGTACAGCATGAACACCATCATTCTTTGCAACACAAGGCCTGCACAGAAACTGTGTATTATACCAACTGTTTGGCTTGTTAAAAACCATTCCAGCTGTATGCTGAGAAAATACATTTCAGGATTTAAACAGTGTTTACGAACACATGCATCAGCATGATTAAATCTAGTGACGCGGTAACACTTTAAGAGTGCTTTACTTACTACAGCGGAAATATTAATCTGTCTGGCGTATTGGCCGGTGAGTGCAGGTGGAGCGCTGGTGATTAATATGAATTTGCGGTACACCAGTAAGCAGGAGCAGTTACTGGAAATGCTAGCTTGAACGAACTGTGTAAATGTACTGAGGGGTGTTATCAATGTTTCCTGCACAGCTAGCGAGCACACAGGAAAGCTAATTGGCTTCGATTAGGCAGAAGCCAGTGTAACATATTTCATTAGGCGAATGAGAGGAGAGAGAGAGAGTAATAAAGGAGAGATTGTCGGTTCTCTCTTACCAATCATCTTTCGGCACACTTTCATTATGCTCATGCTAATGTATGTGCACACACAGGCACAAAATTAAATACTTTAAGTTGCCTCTGCAAGCCTGGTGAAGAAACCCCGATGTTCTGTCAGCAGAGCAGTTTCCACTATTAGACGTTACTGCTTTTTATTTGCCTTGGAGTGTGTGAGGCAGATGGTGAAGCCTCATGGCATTAGATGGGAATACACTCCGTGTGTGTTTCTAAGAGAGGGATGAGAGCGAGCCAGAAGAAGACAGGCTGACATACTGACATTTGCCAATCCATCGCTAAACCTGATCTGAAATGCAAAAACATACCGGAGTCGGGAGAGGCTGCGTGGATGCACGGGAATTAAGTCAATGTTATCATCCTACTTCCATGTATGAACCACATATCTGCCCATATGGATTTGAAGAAGCCAAATCCTGTCTTTGATGTCCTTCATACTATCTCTTCTTCAGCCGTGTTCAGATTTTTCCAGCTTGACCTGAACTTGACCCTGATTTCTGATAAACAGACGTGTGTGTGTGTGTCTGCAGATTTTGTGCTGCAGATTTAGTGCACAATTCCCATATTTACATCCCAATTGGATTACTGTGAATCAATACAAGTCAGATCCAGGATTACGTTAAACAGATGTGACACGGGCCAAGGGAAACAAGGGTATTAGGTTTTGTGCTTTTAATACCATTTCTTGGTATAATGTTGAGAGTCAGTGAGGTGTGATCGCTTCAAGAATAACCTTGAAGATATTCATGAATAATAATGTGTAATCACTTAAATAAAAACATTTATATTGCCTGCAACCCTCACTTACAATTACATGAAGTGAAAAGCTGATGAAAAATGTCTTGCAGCACATTTGGTTGGTGTTTTGCAGGGAACAGTCCATATCTAGATGTATTTACAGATTTTAGTTAAATGTAATGTACCAGCGCCTCTGAGGAAGTGCTTAGTTGTGTATTTTCAGGGGATTAAGGCACGAGTGTGTGTGGTTGCACATGCCCCTACAACTCCATGTCGATGAAGTTTGGCGGTTATGTGTGTGATGTGATTTGTATCCTGCGAATGTGGCGCACAAGGGTGCCTCTAATCCCCTGGATGCAGACACAGTAGGTAACCCATTAAAAAGTGTTGTGTCTAACCAGGGCGGAGGTGCAGATAACAGTGAAAGTAGATGAAGTGGCCTTTACAGGATGTGATCCAGTGAAGCTGATGATGACTGAAGAAGACACAAACAGGATTTGGGCTGTAGGCCACAGTATTTTGTACTTTACAGTGTTTTGTAGTAGGCTCAACTTTGAGAGTAGAAAGGAACTGGTACAATTGAGCTAATTAATAGTAATTGGTTAGTAGTGGGCTGGGCCTCTTCCACATAATCTGCCATGTTGAATCACCATGTTTCTACAGTAGCCCAAACAGTCAAAGTAAACACTTTGTGTCGGGGTGAGGCGAGGCAGTTGCAATCAGCAACTACATTACTAGATATCACTAAATCCTGCACACTGGTTCTTTAATATTTGCTTCCTTATTTTGAATTCTTTCTTGTAAAAAACAAGCATGACTTTTTCTTGTTGCGGATATTGTGGATTAGCATTTACAGTAGCCATCACCACCACTGTGCATTGTAGCTAGCGCTATGATCTAGTGTTGGCGTCTACTTTCCAGTGAACACAGCTGGACCCGGGATCAAACACAACCTCTGAAACCAGCAGTGGCCAGTCTGTCAGGGAGTACAGTAGCCTATCGAGGTGGTTTTCTTAACGAGCTCGGCTGAAGATGCATGTAGCAGCTTTCAGAATCACTTATAGACTCCATCAAACTCTGCTCCGGCGAGCGAGAAAGTATTTTAATGGACACAAGATTAGTAGATGCCCCTGAGTGCAGGATGAGTCAACTTTTTACCGTTTACCAGGAAATGTCAAACTCAGATATCTGAAAATATCTCAAAATGACTTTCCTGTCATTGTTGGAACACTGATACAGATACTGGTGTAAAAGGTTACATGTAGCGCTAGACCTATGTAATAAAAACACAAGTAAAAGTACATGTTAGGCAGAATGGGCCCTCCGAAAGAATTATAATATTATAGATATATATCATAATATTGGAATATTGGACTTAAAGCTGTTAGGTACAGATATGACCTTTTATCCCAGCTAAATGTAATGTTTTCCAGGAGGGAGTGATGTAATTAAAGTAGAATACTGTAAATGTAACGTCATTATGATACTTAATGAATCCATCCACAAATGCTAAAACCTCTGGTGTAGTACATGAGAGTCCTGGAACTGTACTGAGTCACCCAGTGATCATCGGCTGTCAATGTCAAACTAAAGGCCACAGACTGTGTGTTACCTATGGGACCCACCAGGTGGGCTTACCACCATGAACAAGAGGAAATGTCAACTGACAATAAAATTGGAGACTTCGTTTTTTTTTTGTTTTTTTTTAGATGCTTGGCGTTCATAAAGCAAAATCACACGAGGGAGTGAAGTTGTGATTAACTTCACGGCGTGCTGATATTCAGGAAAACATCATGACCTCGAGTGTGATATTGCTTTTATACATTTAATGGCTAATTTGTGTCGGTCTACATGTTACCACAGGCCAGCATCATGAATGTAACCAGTGAGAAAAAAGTCAAAATGTTTAATATTATCAGAATGTAGAAGGTCCTGAAATCCTAAAATACCGTCAAACACATGAGAGACGATGAATTAACAGTGTTTTGAGACAGCGTTTAATTCGGCATGTATCTGATCCACCGACCAGCTCCTATTTCAGCGGTTTGCCTCTTAAATAAAGCTGGTAGCGACTTCTTGAGTTGAGATATGTTCATTTTTGTGATGCAAAGTTTGTTACAATCTAAGATAGACGATGCCTGTTAATGTAACGTGATACATGTAGTTAAAAGTCTACCGTAACATCAGAGTTTATGTTGGTCGAAGTCTGTGCATTGCATTATTTTTAGGTAAACAACCAGCTACTGTACAGCAGGCTGCAGAGTAGTGTCTCAAGTAACGTATACAGTTTAGTGTACTACTAGTGTAACACATACGCACACATGCAGAGAAGCAGCTACTGTATGAGAAACAGTAGTTAGGGGCTCAGACCACAGAGACTTGGCTTGGGAGACTAGATAGTGGCCACAGTATGGAGCATGGACCGGTACCTGGAGAGGTGCAAGTTCACTTCATGGGCACTGCCCAAGGCACCAAACCCCTAACTGCTCCCTTCACTCCAACATCTCTCCATGTTTGCATGTCTTATGAGCTCCTTGTGTGTCTTACGTGCCTATGTGTACAAATTGAGTTAAAAAAAAGCATTAATTAAAGTTCTTCTTATACTGTATGAGCATCATTGAGGCCTAAAGGTTCTTATGCTGAATATAGACAGTATTGATCATGTTAAACAGAACTGATTAGTTCTCATCTGTCTCTTTCTGTACTAGATGGGGACCACACACTGCGGATCCTGCTCTACTCACTCATCTTCTTCTTGAGTGTAATAGGCAACCTGCTCATCATCGTGGTGCTGACGGTCAATAAGCGCATGCGCACCGTGACCAACACCTTCCTGCTGTCGCTCGCTGTCAGCGATCTGATGATGGCCATCTTCTGCATGCCCTTCACCCTCATCCCAAGCATCCTCAAGGACTTCATCTTTGGAGCTGCCATGTGCAAGATAGTGTCCTACCTCATGGGTGAGAAAAGAGGGAGCGGTGTGGGCTTATTGGTGCCGTTTGCATTGTTGGTGAACTAAGCTGTCCGAAGACAATAAATACAACTTCAATATCATTTTTATATGATGGGATTTAGGCGTCTTCTGTACAATGTAAGGTATTATCTCTTTCCTGTATCCTCTGCTTCAGAGTCTAAGCCAATACCATTTATATATCGGAGCTAACTGAATTTTAGGCAGCAGCCATACTTCAATGCTCTGAGGTGCAGACAGGAGGTCAGATACCTTTTGATACAGGTTAGAAGTACAATCACTGATCAGTCAAGATCGAGAAAGATAATTCAGATAAATGGAAAGACGTGTTTGGAATTATTTTTAGAGGAAAATGTAAGTTCAGGATTAATGCCAAAAAACCTGTTTAAATACACTAAACACAGAAATATTGATCTTTCTCGGATTTCGTCTCCAGCTTTTGCTTTTTGGTGTACCACCACAAGATTTTCAGTTGTACCATCTAGCCAACGATATAAAAAAAAAAAATCTCTTGCCCATGTCTTCATACTTAAATAAAACTGAATCACTTCCTTCATCTTATTTATTTTTTTTTCCCCACGTGTGATTTAAATAGAAACAAAAATGACATTTCCATCTGTTTATCAGGCTAATTGCCTTGAGAAGTGATTGACTAGCATCCAACAATAAATTGAACGGGGAGTTTCACACTCAACTGCTGGGACTTTGCAGCCCATTATGTCACGGCTTAACGGAAGTGAGCAGCTCTTACATTGATTTATTTTTAATTGTGAACCTGGACTGCAAAAAAAGAAAGCCTGGAAACAATCAGGAAGTTAACAAGTTCTTTGAACTCCTGGCCACCAATTTACAAAAGATATGGATTACCGTTGAACACCATCAATGCGTTTTCATCATCTCCTGCATTTGTGGGAGGTTGTGGACCCTCAATGGGATTTATTTGTGCTTCAAATACGGACTTTAAATGACACTCTCGTGTCCGTACTAGAAACAGGGGTAACAAAATTTGCGTCTTGGGTATCAAACGATATACAGTTAGATTTGGTGAGGGAGTGTCCACCTTAACACTTAGGATACAACATCAGATACAGAAATATACATGTACATAGAGCTTAGTAACAATACTAAAGCTTTACAAAGGTCCCTTAAAACATGACTATGGCTGGTTGATACTGTTACCTGGTAGAAAAACACATGACGCGTTCAGCCAAACAGCTGGCGCAAATGCGACTCTTCCTGAGGAGACGCATTTAGTTCAGTTCTCGAATATTAAAAATAAACTCATATTGGAAGTAATAGAGGTAATGCAACATGTTCATGCTCACCAGCATTAGGAAATGAAACTCATCCACTCATCTACTGAAGGAGGAGGAAGAAAAGAAAGGATGAAGATGTAGAGCAAAATGAGAAGAATGGTTGATGGTAAATAAAAAGAAAATGAATTAAGTTAGTAACAGAGAGAACAACGACGAAATGATGATGAGAGCAGGAATATTGTGCTAATCCTGGAAGAAAAGACATCTGAGAATTGCAAAGGTGGATTAAATAAAGCGCATGGCCTCTAAGTGAAGGAGAGCCACCATCATGATGCAGCCAGCGACAGTGGACAAACCCAGGGGAGAGAGTGATGGCTGATTGTTCTCTGCTTTAGTGGGATCTGCTCTCATAGGTACAGGCAACACAGTGCATGCCCCAACCCCCCCGGTCTTGACACACACACACACACACACACACACTGTTTGCATTCTCGCTGAGGACATGGATAAGAGAGGTAAAGAGTAATTTCCCGTCTTGCCCTGTCAGGAGGGAGATGGCAGATCACATCAGTGGCCCAGCCCAACTTTCTCTCCTACCAAGGCCGAGATAATCATCCCCACCTCCTCGCCTTGTATTGTATTCATTTGCAAGCACATCACCACAGGGCACCACACTTTGTTCTCTGTTATTATTGCAGATATTACATGCACACGTAAACAAACATTTATTTTTTATTTTTTTCCAAAACTCTGTTCTGGCCACAGAGCGGAAATAATAACATTTTCATTCATCCAAAGAAAATATATTTGAGAATAGATAGTAGCATGTGTGTTTACTTACTTTTTGTGTTCCTACAGGTATATCAGTGAGCATATCCACATTTAGCCTGGTTGCCATAGCAATTGAACGCTACAGCGCCATCTGTAACCCTCTGAAGTCACGTGTGTGGCAGACTCGGTCCCACGCCTATCGGGTGATTGCCACCACATGGGTGGTGGCCTTAATCATCATGATTCCCTACCCAGTCATCAGTCACTTGGAGTCTTTTCAGCGTCCTGACAACACCACTGCTCACCAGTGTCGGCATAAGTGGCCCGTCACAACGGCAGAGCAGACCTGGTGAGTGTTTGATTCATTCAGCATATCAGCTCAGTCTTTCATTATAATGAATACGACATGTTTTTTTTATTGTAAAAAGATGTTGCTGAACAGCAACCACCGTGATTACAAGCAGTGGCTACAGGATGATGGCAATTTGCCTTCATTACCCAAGATTCCCTTGAGTCACTTGCTTTAAAAGATATTATCATGTTCATCTTCGATGTGCTAAAATGCACTTTAAACAGGAGCACAAGCACAGAAGAGCCATAAAGTTAAAGTAACGTTATTAAATGTACTCATTAATGTTAGTTTAATGAGATCTGCTAACATTAGCCGCCATACTTGCCAGCAAGTTGAGTTGAGGAGTAGTATATTTTATTGTTTATTAAAATTTCTCTTAAATTGTTACAAGAGAATTGTTTTACTTCTCTCTGAATGCTACATAAATATCATTATTTTGCGATCATTTATAATTGTTTAAAATGATAAGCTGGCATGTTAATAGAAATATATTTTAGATGAGGAGGAAAGATGCATGAAAACACATAATATGTGTTATGTGGCTATATTTGAGAGACTGAAAATGACAATTTCATTTAGTTTTATTTCAGGCTTTCGAGTGAGACGTGATTAACAAATAAGTTTAAACAGACAGCAGAGAATCTCAAAGGGACAATACAGTATAGTTATGCAGAGTCAGTGTGTTACCTGCAGCAGACGGCGTTCCATGAGATCCCTGTTTGGAGGCAAAGACAGATGTTCCGGCACAGAAATAGAGCAAAGCTGTTGTGGACAGGGTCAGCAAAACCACGCTTGACTATGCATGCATACAACCCCACTTCAAAATACCCCAAATGTCCCTTTAAGTATGCATGTTACTATGTTTAATATAAAGAATAGAATGAGTCTTACCTCTTGGAGGTAGCACGATTTGTCATCGATCCACTGGAAGGACATAGAAGGCTGCGTGATAGAAAGTCCTACTCCTGGATTAAGGCGCACTCTCTGCGGGTGAAGGTTATTTTCACGTTTTACAGTGAGATCTTTGAGAAACAAAACATTGTTTCTATCAACAACTAAATTCAAGGAATGTATTTTTGTTAACCCTACCAAAAATCCTGAACAATCATCACACAGTAATGCGCATCTCATCATGGTCCTACAAAACCATTCACTGCTCGGTACATCTCATTGACAGATTTAAAAGAACCAGATCAATAGAAGAACAAATAGAGATTAGCGAGCGCCTTCAAACTACACACATACACGCAGTCTCTTCAGTGTCAACACACCACAAGGTCCACTCTTTAGGCTTTAAGCTATTTCTTGTACGTGTTTCCATATAGACTTATCTTGTTGTATCAAGCAGTAACAGAAAATCCAATTCAAAAAGATAATGAAACACTTTGGTAGTGTTGTAAATGTAACTGGAGATACACACCAGGGTCATAGAGCACACGGCGTCACATAAAGTGCAACCTAACATTAAACTTGCAGTCAGATCATTCATTTTACCTCATTGTGCCAGCGCATCTGGATAATGTGCTGTTTTATATCAAATAAACTTTAGATGAACTGTGTCTGAGGTGTGTGTGCGTGTGTGTAGTTTGAGAGCACAGCACGCTACGCTGAAACATCTAATTTACTTCCATGTTTGGACCTGGAGCCTATTTTTGGCAGCTCCTCTTTGTGTCGAGTGTTTTTCGTGGAAACATTAGGGCAGACGAGGATACCAGACAGAAGTTTTGGATTTAGAATGAAACAGGCTTTAGGGTAATTTCAGTCAACTCTCTGTATGTGTGTATGTATCTGTAAGGAGTTTGACATTATGCAGTACTTAAGCACCTTTGTGTTTAATTCCATGTCTTTATCTGACCTTAGGCTTGTTCTTGGGTATGTAACTCAGCATGGCTAATAACAAAACATTGCTTTCTCAGAAATATTTACAGATGTTCTGACTCTGAAGACTTACCACCTGAATGGAAGAATGCTTTGTCCACTGCGTAATTAATTTTATTTTTAGGCGTTTTATGTCTTTATTAGAATAGCAGAGTGATTATTCATTGGAGGAAGAGAGAGGCAACAAAAGTTCCTCATCCGGGTTGCAACCTGGAACATTGTGGTTCATGTTCAGTGTCTTATCCCCTGAGCTAAAGGTGCTGCCCAGTAAAAGATATTTTAACACGTTTCCCAAGTTGCATCCTATCCTAAGATTTTTGTTTTGGAAGGAACTACAAATTTGAGAAACATCATCTAGATAGTTTGAAGAGTCTTTGAGGATTCTGGCCTTTTTTTTTAATGCTTAGCTGTGCACAGGTACTGTAATAGCAGTATATTAAGAGGTAGAAACCATGGCTACATCAAGGCCTGCAAGCACCATTATCCTCATACGCATGGCCATCGGGATCTTAACCTCTTTTATGTGTCTCTTTTAGGTACATTCTGCTACTGCTTGTGCTGTTTGCAATCCCAGGGTTGGTGATGATTGTGGCCTATGGACTGATCTCCAGGGAACTTTATAGAGGCATCCACTTTGAGATGGGCCACAAAAAAGACTCTACTGGTGAGACCATATACCCTATATGAGTGGTTACTCATGCAGAGGGGAGTTTGTTCATCAATGCACGGTGACAAATAAGAGACTGATCAGACAGGTCAGAGGAGACAACGTATGAAAGACATACTGCATCAGTAGTACTACTAATAAATCAACACGTGTTACATGATATCTTTGGAAAGAAGCAAATACCACACGTCATTCAGAGGTTTTTAAAGGACAGGGATTACACGGAGCATCTCAGCTTCCTCAACCTTCAGACCTTCAAACTGAAGTATGGTTTCAACTCTCTTGGCTCTTTTCTCGAAAACCTTTGAATGAAATAGGAGATAAACCTATTAGACTTTTTATAATTATCATAATCATAAAAAAAACAACGTGAAACAGGGCTTTATAAACACAGCATTGGCATTTTATGATCATTTCAGTAAAGTAGTATTTTTCAATGATGTGGACATATTATAAACATAAATGTTGGCTAAAAATATTAGATTTAATGCTGTTTTAATTAGAATCGCACTATCTAGCACCTACCACCCAGGCTCTAATGTTAGCACTTACATTCACATGATTTATGTGAACATTGAGGAATTTCATTTTAATGACGGCGATTTAATTAGCTCTACAATCACTGTAATGTGTGCAGGTTAAGTGAAAGATAACCTTATGTGGGCATATGAGTGTGTGTGTCTGGGAAGATAGCAGAATGGATTGTGTTTGCTGGTGCTCCATTAGAGGATGGGATTGTCTGGCAGCTGCGGGCCTGGACATCACCATCTGTTTGAGAGAGAGAAAGACGTTTTTTCGAAAGATGTCCAAAAAAAGAGCTTGGAGACAGAGAGCATGAGGTAAAATATACAAACAAACAGGAAATCAAGGGGAAAAGGATAATGAATTTCTAAAATAACCTCCTGGAAATGTGATTTAATAATCCCAGAGTGGTTTAACAAATTGAGTATAATTTCTCTACAGCAGGTTCTGTTTGCATTTGCTGCCTTAGGGCTCTTATTACTGAACTCAGTGTACTATGTCCTCCAGAAAACGGGACTATTAGATTTTATCAATAAATTGCAATATCCTCTGATGGATGATTACGCTAGCTCAGTAAAATTGCTAGTCACTCATCGTTCCATTGAAGCGAGCTGCTGTTCTTTAAAGTCCGTGTAAAGGCAATTCTGAGATTTCTTTCAAAATACATTTAATATGTTGGAAAGCAGTTGCTGAAAACATGTGAAAAGACTTTGAATGATATATTACTGAAATGTGGAGTTAGAGGTTCAAACAGTTTTTCACCAGTTTTCAGTCCAGGATTTTTGTGGGCGGTCCTTAAAGGGTGGCTCGATGACACGTTGAGGCCACCCTGAGCAGAGAGATAGAGATGAATTCATCTCGCTCAGAGTGTTTCAAAGTTAGTCATGTCATTTTCTGAACTCAGTGGCTCGTGGCTCGTGGCTTCAGCACATTCAGCGGACACGCCCACACAGTCCTGGAGCTGAGACTTCATTTTTACCCGATTTTGACACCTAATTTCACCATTAATATGCCACTCATAAATATATTTTCATCGCTATTTAGCGTGCAAACATTAGACATTTTCTATGTATTATTCTCTGTTATGTATGTAATTACATGCGTGTGAAATTACAAGGCAGCACTTCATGGTAAATTAAAAATGTTTATCATGTGAATTCATGAGGCGATTGCGGATCTCATAAACACAACAGTAGCACAGGAGCAGAGAGTTCATGCACTGAGTGCATTCATGTGTACAAAACATGATCTAACGGGAGACGGACCAACCCTTGTCAACAATGTCTATAAAGTAAAGTAAGCGTAAAAATAAAAGCAGTATTCACATATTAGAGGATGAAGTACTAGAGTATGTACTTTTGTTTGATTTAATTCATAGAAATACTCCTCTTTTTTTACTCTGCTCTCCTATACAGATGTGAAGAATGGACTGACCTCCACTGTGTCTGGTGCCAGTGACGATGGAGATGGTTGCTATGTTAATGTTGCCCAGCGGCCACACTCGATAGAGATGTCCACCATGGCTGCATCCAGCAGAGCAGTCAAGGCAGAAAGACCACGCAGCAACACATCTGAGGCCAAGCTGGAGGCCAAGAAACGAGTAATCCGCATGCTGGTGGTCATTGTTGTCCTGTTCTTTCTCTGCTGGATGCCACTGTACTGCGCTAACACCTGGCGGGCTTTTGATGACATCTCTGCCAAGCATGCTCTGTCAGGGGCGCCCATCGCTTTTATCCATTTATTGTGCTACACATCTGCCTGTGTCAACCCGATTATTTACTGCTTCATGAACACGCGTTTCCGCAAAGCTCTGCTCGCGACATTCTCGTGCTGTGCCGCACCTTGCCAACGCCGTCGTCGTCACGGGCTACGGGACAACGAGGAGGACGTTATGGCAACAGGAGCGTCGATATCCAAGTTCAGCTACACTACAGTCAGCACCATGGGAACCTGCTGAGGCAGATGGATGTAGGCACAATCCAGAAGCAACAGTTTCTACGGCAACACAGTAGCCCACATCCTTTGTCTTTTGGCCAAATCTGTGCGCGTAGGGACAATGATGTGGAGGGAAAATTGGCCATATAGTGTGGCAGTATACAAGCTTCACCCATGACTGTGAGTAAACTTATGCAGGGATTATTTAAAAGGTTCAGTGTGTAAAATTTAGGGGGTTCTTTGTTTAACAGAAATGGAATATAATATTCAACAATAATTCCAATAATGTATAATTACCTGAAAATAAGAATCTTACCTGTTTGTTATCTTGATATGAGCCTTTTATCTACAAACACAGTGAGTCCTGAACTGCTGATTGATGATTCTACAGTAGCCCGACCAAAAGTAACGTTTCACGGCCATTCTAGAAGTAACGTTTCACGGCCATTCTACTATGCGCAATGACCTACAGCACCACTAGATGGCACTAAATCATACACACTGGACCTTTAATAAAAACCCAGTCTTACAGTGTAAATACCTCCATAGCTATACTGAAAAAGTATTATATACAGTTATCACAGTGGACCAAGGCGAATTGTTTGCTTAGATGGCGAGGCATGTGTTTGTTTGTGTGAGTAGTGCCGAGGATGTGAGTCTCTGTGAGCTAAATGACACGTGAGGGAAGCAGCAACTTAGTTGTCATTATGTAGCTATAAAAAAAAAAAAAAAAACCTGCTATGTAATTTTTTCAATTATGTTTCATATTTTTTTGCTGTCAGTTGTTGATGTTTATCTGTGTAAGTGATGGTGATGCAGTTGCCTTGTGGACTAAGTGCCTGGTTCTAAATACTATGTTATATTTGTGTACTGTTGATTTGCCTCATTCATCACAGGCACCATAATCACAGGCAAATTGTAACCTGAGGGGGTTTTTGTAAGTGGAGTTTAAAGAATCTTCTAAACGAACTGAAAATCCTCCTCGGAAATTTTCACAGAAATTTCCTCCAGATGTGAACTGATAAAGCGAGTGCGGTGTCAAGTTCTGCATCTTTCGCAGACAGCATTCAAGTGTTATGAACATCTTACTGTAGATGGGGAGCATTGATGCCTTGTGTTGTCGTTGTAAAATGTGACGCTAGCAACTTTTGTCTTTTTAAGTTCGTGGCGCTGGATTTTTCTGTGTATGCTTGTACGCTCGTGTCCTTGCAGGTGAACACAGTAGGAAATGTAATAAGGGTGACTTGACACTTAAATGTGTTTGTTTCTCATTTAAAGGCCTCGAGTTTGAGGGCAGTACAAAACCTTGATAAGTACTGAACACTTTGAACATATGGACTATTTAACAGTCCATGCATTATTATATCCTTCTTCTTCTGAAGGTCTGTATATTGCTATCGAGGTAAGGACAAAAATTCTAATAAACTTTGATGAAGTCACTAGTAAACACAGTGAGTTTGTATATTCTAATGTTATATATCAGATGAGATGATTTAAAACATGTTACATACCAGACACTTTTTACATGTGAGGGTTTATTTTACTCACCACCATATTTTGGAATACTAATAAAGGTCTATGATGAAAGTTCATGTTGCAGTAGAAGTAGGTTGTAGCTGAGATTTGTGCAGTTCAGAGACAGTGTATCACGGCTCGGAAGTCCATTAGCACCTTTTGCTGAGTCAGATTTACCACTCTAAAGCTGGAGGCCTTAAGAGTAAAAGCATGAAGTAAGAAAAGAGCAGGGCATGAGCAAGTTCAGTGTCTGTTTTAGTGCAGCGTCTAACTGTTAACATAAGCCAAATAACTTAGGTGGTTAGTCGTTGATGGTTTGTCAGTCTTGGATAGGTACAGTAACTGTTGTCCTGTTGCGTTTCAGTGACTGAAACTGTGATTTTGTAGTGTTTGTGTTAGGTATAGTGCTTGATGATGACAAAATAAAAGACGAGTCTGATATGACTTGCAAAACATTTTACATAATGACAGCAAACATGATTTTAGACTATGAAAATCATTCAGTAATGTAAATGCTGGTGTACGGTAGCTTATATAAACAGTTTAATGTTTCTAATATGTTATATTTGTTACCATGTATGTGCTTGTACGTTAGTATGGAAGTTCACTGCAGCCTTACATCATGTGTTAAAGGAGGGAGAGGTACACTACAGCAGAAGTTCAGTGATTTTTCAGTGACTTGCTGTCCCTTGTTGAGCTCACCTGCAGGCTACGAAATGGCAGCCAGGTTTTCGGAGGTCTCTGTTTGTCAAGGCCCCGTCTAGCATGCCTGACTTTGGCTCCCCTGTTCACCTCACACTAATTGTGTTACAACCTCAACCCTGCCAGGCTGCGCGGATGAGCATATTTCACTGAGTGCACCAAAGCACAATGCTGTCAGTCTCACAACTAATGGATGTATGGCTTGCCTTTGTGAGCTTTTTTTTTTTTTGGAAAATTCTTTGTCGGCCTGCAGCTTTTGTGGTTTATTGTGTGCACTTTTCCCTTTGTGAAAAACTGAAAAACGTTTACAAAACTTATGTGCTAATCAGTAAGTATGTGCTGCTCCTGCCCTTGTTCCTCTACACTGAGATGACCTTACATGTATGCCATCTATCCAGCATAGAGAGGAGGACAACGTGACAGCTGATTGATCGATCTTCCCCTTGTCTCACTGCATACAGAGGCATCAGGACACAGCGAGATCGAGGTAGCCAGAGCGTGTAAAAACACCTGTCTGATATCGCAGCGGCAATGTAGACATTTCATATCTTACGGTGAAGTTCTGCTGCTGTACTAACAGCAGACAGGACTTATTAATGTGTCTAGCAGTGTAGAGAAATACTGTATTATAGCCATCTGTGTTGTTGTTTATGAGTGTTTTATGAAGAGCTGTGAGGCTGATTTCCCCGCGGTGTCGCAGAAGCCGTTTGACGTTATGATTTCTTTCCCAACCCGCCGCACCTCATCCAGTCGCCACAAACACCCACATATGCACAGAGCACTCCGGCTTAAACTGGTTATTATGCACTTGCTCACAACCAATTACACACAGATGCCAATAATAAGATCTTGTCCCCCTTCACTAAATTAACACTGCCTATAAAAATCAAAGCTTGGTATAAAAATATATGTGATGACAAACAGGCAGTAGGTAGTCGGATGTTTTATTAACATATTGTTATTTAGATGAATGTCAATGTGAAGAGAAGGACTAAAGGTGACTGCAAATGCCACCTTTAGTATTTAAAAATGTCACATAATCACAAGCTCTGTTTTATATGTAACATATAGTCCTTAATCAGAAAAGGTGATGGCAGAAGTCTTCTTCAAAATCAACTGCAGGAAAGGGCATAATATCTTATGAACAATATTTTTTAGATTAACTATGGATCAAACCATAATGTGCAACGAAAAAGGGGTGAGTCATAGTGACAAAAACAGAATTATCACCCATCTTTGCAGTTCCAACATCATAGTTTTGTTTTTTTCAGCAAATAACACGAATCCCAGCTGTTTTCTACAAATAAACTGTCCTTACACTACCGTCTCAGCGCCAAACAGCAGACAGACAAAGTTAATGACTGCTTAAGACCCAGACATTTCCCTCAGGATTTGGTGGGAAACAAAGTAGAGCTATAAGAACAGTGAATATTGGACTTTAATCCATTAAACCCTGATGCTGAACTGTTTCTGCAGGATGTAACACACACAGTGATAATATGTCAATGTTGTGTTTCAGGCTTGTATCGCTGCCCCCTAGAGGTCAAAAGATAATTACAGCAGCTTTAAGGTTAGGGTTGCACTGGCCAGCTCCCACTGATTGGATATTGCATTATAAACTGTATTTGATGACGCACATTGCTGAAGAAGACCATGCATACTCTGACTATCTCTCAAAAGGTTTTTAAACATCCGCTTTGGGCAGTTGCACTGATGACCTGATACCAAAGAGGTGAATGAATCTGTAGGACATGACTCCCCAGAAATAATGTGCGAGTCACTCACAGGGAGATTTTCTTTGATAAAAGTTCCAAATAGCCTGCAGATTATCCTGACGTTGTTTAAAGAAAAACACATGGATACTGAGTTTTTCAAAGCTAAATATTTTTGCTTTAAGCATCAGGAGAGGAACTGCATTTACTGTCGTAGAAACAGACATAACACAGTCATCTGAGATATCCCAAACTAGAAATCTACACTGCTAGATAGGACCAAATTATGAATGTCCACAAATACATGTCAATCCTGTAGTTGTTTCTGTGAGATAAATGAGACACTTTGAGTAAAAGTCTGTTGTTATAATTAATACGGTGTTTAAATACAACAAATCCTACAAAGGGTAAAAGCGTGTATACCACTTTGTGCACCAATTGTGCAAACTGCTCACTGATTACTATCAGGGTCTTTTCTCACATTCACACAGGCAATCAATCAGTCAAGACAAGGAGGTGGCCTTTACAGAGTGACAAGCCCTCACTCATTCTTGTGATTATTATGCCCCCACTGCTGGTTAAACTACCTTCTCCTCTCCACAAAGAAGACACAAAGCTGTTACTGGCTGTGTTTGATTGATTTCTCCCTGCACCACCTTGGCCTCCCCCTGTTTTAGCTTCTTATTACCATGCTTGACGATGGCATCTCTTACCTTTAAGTACGACGTGTGCCGATATCTCACTGCTGTCTGTTGAGCGTTTGGGTGATTTAATGGCTTCCCTGCTTGAACTCTCACAGCTGCTACGGATTGCAGAACACCCTCATGAGCGCACGAGTCTGTTCATCCAAATAAAAGCATAAAACATTTGTGACAATAAACGGCCCATATTCTCTTACACGTTGTCACTGACAAATGATGCAGCTGGGCTCAGAGGGGGGAGTGCTGCTTCATTGAATGATAAGGACACAGAGCACAGGTGTTGCAGAGGGAGTCTCTGGGGCGCAGGGGATGGCAGTCCGGGCAGGGTCATAATTGTTTGATGTGAGCAAAGCTGGTATTTGAGGAGCAAATTTGGCTGACTGAGCTGCACAGGTGCATTCATGACAAATCCGCTCAGCTGTGGATAGATGATAAGAAAAGGCTGAATGGCAAATAAAACTCATTACTTGAATTCCATACTGGACTGTAACTATTGTAACTAGTGTAATTGAAATTTTTGCCATTGTGATGGTTAGTATTACTTTCAGTATGACATTTATGAGAAGGTATTTTATAATTAACTTATTTAGTAGGAAATTATTTTTGCCAGAGAGGTAATAACTCTGGTTGGAAGACCTCCAAAAATCCTCCAAATTAAACCTCAAAATGTTTTGGCCATGCCCAATGGAAACACTAAATAAAAAGAATAGAAGCGTTTTCTGCTGGGACGCCAGGTTGATATCATTTGTCCGTGCTTTCCAAAAGTGCTACATAAGTTGCATTATGTGACAATGATAGTTAAAGTTCAGTTATGTTTTGGGAAAGTTTAGCCTAAAGTACAGTATAGTAAACATCTTGGTTTGGGTTAAAATTGCTATCACGTGAAGGTAAAGGGACCTTCATCATCATGCTTACAGCAGTTAACACTTGGTCCAGTCATGGTCATGATCAAAAAACTTCTTCGAAACGTGTTAAAGTCAAAATTACTGTGAACTTTATCACTTGAACGTAAACATATGTTGCTTTAGGGCACTTGCTTATATGATTGATGCTGCTGTTCTTCTTGGCACGACAGTCTAGGCCTCTGTGCTCTGTGTCCTTAAATTCCAGTTAAATCCAGTGAAACCACTAACCTCGAGCTTGAATCGATACTTAAAATAATGTTTTATTATGTTGATTTGATTAAAAATAACTCAACTAACTAAGCTTAATATAAACTAAGCCTGACCTCTCTAAAAGATGGCCACAGTATTAGCTAATGCTAGTCCAGTTTTGTTGATATTAAACTTATGTAAACTTAATAATCAAATTATCGAAGCAACACAGTGACTTTGGGGGGCTTTTGGGGCCCCTGGAGGTCTGGAGGCCCAGGATAGTTGCCAGCTTTGCCTCGTTGTTAATCCAGACTTCCTCTTTTAATTACTTGTACACATTTGCTCATTAAATGAGAATCTCATTTTTGGCACAACAAAAGGTTTCATTGTCCCTTGAAACCAGAAAAAAAGCATTTTTGTTGTCGAGTTTGTCAGATTGACAGCTCTTGTGTACGTGGGCATCAAGTTATGAGTTATGTTTTAATATAGTCTTCATGGTCGTATTTTAATGAAGATGTATTAGTCATTTCAGCCATCATATCAATATGATCCATGCGGAGTGAGTGTAGAAATAATATAATGAGGATTAAAGACATAGTAAACATCTGGTTATTGTTTCTTTAGTTGTTTACTGTCTCTGGGGTGGATTTTGGATTAGTGCAGCCATCTTCCCGCGAATATCAGCAACAATATGTGGAGACACAAACCTTCTTTATCAACATGCAAATAGAAATTGCTTCAGCTCCACATCTGCGCCCTGACCTGCTCATCTGTAACCTTATTAATATTCACTTATATTCTCAATTGAGCTAAAATCAAGTCTCAACAACGTGAAACTAAGCATTCTCTTGTCTTTTCGTTAGTCTTGTCCTGTGAAGGAAAGAGCTGATCTTGTGTTTCATGTGCCATGTTTCTAAGCAGCTTGTTCAGGCCATAGAATCGTATGGGATGAACAGAGATGAAGGGTTAGAGAGGGATACAAAGGCACATTTAGATCGACTCCAACGGTCACAGTTGCTAGGCCGCCATTGCCTTAAGTGTGTTTTGAGTGTACAGTATATGTATGTCTATGTGTGTGTATGTATGAGTCCCTCATGCGTTTACCGTGTGTATACATGAGTCACTGTTGTTTGAGGCAAAATGAGAGCTGGAGATAAAAGCCTTTCGCAAGGTTGTTACCTGATCCATGGAAAAGAACATGGTTAATGGCCACAACTCTTGATCCTGACATGCTCAGGGTTGGCTTGACATCAACTGTCTGTGGTTAAATGTTAACAGAACAGAGCTTACTGTGACTGTTGTCCTTTCTCAAAAAAAAAAAAAAAAAAAAAACACAAAAAGTGACAACTTTGAGAAAACAATCTGTGAAAAATATTTGATGTGGTTTTTCTTGGCTGCTGTCCACGCCGTTATCTTGACAAGTATGCTTGTGCTGCTATGACACTATAAGGCCTTAGATGTTTACTCGTGGTTTGGAAATGTGTAGTTTTCCGTTCTGGTTTATGCTCTAGATGGAGGAGGTTCAACAGGTCTACCTCCTTTATGACAGCGCAGATTCATTGCTATTATGATTGTCATTACAGCCACTATTCATTGTTTCTGACTTGGCGGACGGGAGAGGCGTGCTATCTCTCAGCACGAGGATCATCTGGATAGTATTTGTATATTCTTAGTATGGAAAATGTTTGAATGTGTATGTATGTGTGATGGAGAAAGAGCCAAATGTTATGTTATGTCATATGTGATCTTTAAGATTTCATGCTGGCTGCTGTGGCTTACTGATTGGGTGATCCCTCATGTCTGACATGATGCACATATTGTGTTTTCCTGTCTGTTTCTCTGTGTGTGTGTGTGTGTGTGTGTGTGTGTATCGCTTTCTCTCTCTCAGACACACACAAGTGTTATAAATGTGTATGTACAACTGGGTGACTATCCAGCTTTGCTTTTGCTTTTTTGTGCAATGTTATTTCATTCTAATAAAGTCTCTGTGTGAAATTACACAAAATATTTATTGTATTTTTTGCTACAGTACATTTTTTTCTGTGCTTTGGATGTTTTTTTTTTATGAATTTGAAACTACACCACTGGTCATACCTGGAACAGAAGCTGCATCTGAGTCAGCTTGCTTGCAGCTTGCACTTTAAGCGAAGCACAAAGCCACGCTGAAACTCGAGAAGGTAAAGTGCACGGGCGTTTCCACTGACTCATTCTCTCGCTTACTTGGTAGTTCTGCTTTAAGTGGTCTTAATGGAATCAAAACTTTATGTTGTTTTTACTCTTTACACAGCTCCTGTATAGCAAAACACCAACAGCGCATAAAATGTAAATAAAGCTTCATCATGTACTTGAGGGCATCTATCATGTGCAAGAGGATTCCATCACACACACAGCAATCAAAGACTTCATGCATGCCAGCTCGACAGAGATTTAGCAGGTCGACCGTCCTTTCCAGTCGGCAGATCTCGACAGCATTTCAAGCGTAATTGCCAACAGTGTGTGCATGAAGAGGTAATCGCTGCAAAGTGAATATAATTTAGATGGTGAGGCTCCGTGTAATGGATGACTATTGATGAAAAGAGTACTTGTTATTAATACAGTCACTCGGACGAGGATTAGCACTGCCTGCTAATTCATGAATGGACAAGCATCCAGCCTGAAAATCAATGTGGAGTTGGAGGGATTTCATCATTCCCACCTGTGAATATTGACAAATGCTTTCGGCCCCAAGTGAATAGAATTACTGATTGTGTGTGCTGCTGTCATAAAAACAAATGCACGGCAGGTTTCGCAAGCTCGTGAGCAGCAGCTGGTTTCCTCATCTCAGAGAAAATTAAAAAAAAAAATACTATTTATCTCTCGATTAAATACTGATATTATGAAACTTACAGAAGCTCATTTTGTGGCTTGAAGCTGGTCAATTTGAGCAAGCAATTACCAACAATGGCCATTACCTCCTGCTGCACATACTCCAATCACCACCTCATTGCAGCCCAAGCATAGAAGGTCACGGAGGGCGTAAACTGAAGGTGGGGGTTGCTGTCGATGCACAGACACATCCATGATAATATAATCCATCCATCCATCCATTATCTATAACCACTTATTCTCATCAGGGTGACAGTGGTGCTGGGGCCTATCCCAGCTGACTTTGGGCGAGAGGCAGGGTACACTGGACAAGTCGGCAGTTCATCGCAGGGAACATAGAGACAAACAACCAATCACGCTCACATTCTCAGCTACGGGCAATTTAGAGTCACCAATTAACCTGTTAAGCGCATGCAATTTATAATCTGAATCTGTAACATACTGTAAGCCAATGTAAAGACATTAAAAGAGAAGTAATATAATGTGTCTGTAAAAACACACCCTCTGACCACCATCAGCATCGTATTTTGTCCCATCTACGTATTCATCGACACCTTTCCTCCAAAATCAGCATCTTTATGACTGAACAGCTGCTCCCTGTTGTATCCATCAGCCAAGAACATTACCGTCAGAAATACTTTCAGTGCTTGCAGATTGCTTCAGAAAGAGACGCAGTTATGCTGTTGTTACGTCACCAGATATTGGCGTTATGGCTGACTTGGTGCACCAACAATTCACCCAAATGAAACGTCAAAACAAAGTAACGATCTGGCTGAGCACAGACACCAGGTGTGAGTCATGTTTTAATGCGTAAATGACCTCCCCTAAGTATCAGCTTTTACTTGGGTGGGAAAAAAAAAACATGAAAGGTAGGTCTGTGACTTACCGGTTTTTCTGTGAGGTGAGGGCTCATTCTTAAGGAGCGGCTGCAGCCCGGTACAGCATGAGCAGATCAATACTCATGTTGATGCTTTGCACATAAAATGTTCTCACCACCAATCATTTCAGACATCCAGTCACAGGTTGGACAAAATTACATAACATTAGTGTTCAAGTCAACTACGTGGACACCAAGCGGCAACCTCTGTGGCTGTGAAATGAAGCCTAAGCGGAAGTGCCAAAACTCAAGTGTCACTTGAGGCTGGCTACAGAACAAGTCAATTTCCATAACTGTCAGGGGGATGCCATTACAGGTGACTTGTTTGAGTAGCCAGGCATCATTCAGCCCACTTCTGGTCCACCACGCCTTTGCTGATTTTTAGATTAGCCATGAGGTGGAAGAAGCAGGACTGACAACATGGTGGCGGTCGGAGCCACCACAGTCTGAGCTTCAAAACGGCTCTTCAGAAACCTGTGGGTGACGTCACGGATACGACGTCCATTCTTTATACTGTCAGTGGCGAACATCCATGCCCCCTAGTTCAAGTCAAGGGAAATCTAAATGTTACAGTGACATTTTATAATCGTGTGCTTCCAACTTTTTGGCAAGAGTTTAAGGCTCTTTCCTGTTTTGCCATGAAAATTTGCTAATTTTGAGTCCTTTTTCTTTGCCACACACAGTGTCATTGACACATGTGCAAGGTCGAATACCTTGTAGCATGTAGCTTTTAGCTTTTCGGACTGTGGACTCACAAGCATTCAAAGAAAGCATTGGCTCCTTTGATCATCTTCCAGATATGTACAGTCTGGCATCAAAAGTGTAGACGCACAGTGTGCCCTTTTGCATTTTATTCTTTATCCTGTGGCAACACACCCACACCAACACAGACCCTTGCAGTCACTTTGTCAAGGGGCTACTGTTGGCCTGATTTAGGCCAGTTTAGTTATTGAAATAAAGAAGCCGAACCGTCCATTATTCTGTGTGAAAGGGGCTGATGAGCAATTGTGTTCATCTGTGACCCTGAGTGTCCCACGGGGGCATGTCATGGGACAGAAATAATCCCTCCTGCTAGCCTTCCTTTCACTCAAATTGTATACTGTGTATCTGAGGGGAATCAACCTTTGCCTCTCTGGAAAGAAGAAAAAAAACTGAGTGACAGGATGAACGACACACTTCGGCAGTAAAGAGCTGCAGACACATCTTGGGAAAATAGGGTGTGAACTCTATATGAACAGGATGTACTGAGGGTGCCTGTAAAATGCTAGTCCTTTTAACAGATAGGAAGAAAAACACGGATCACGTGTGATAGACATAAACACGTCTAATGAACATATGAATGGGGATCTTGGTGTGATATTGTGTCTACTGTGAACGCTTTTAAGAGAGCTTGAACTTAGCCTGTAATAATACATATTGTGTTGGCTCTTAACTCCTGCAGGGAGGCTGCTAGAAAACCATTTTAAAACAACACTTGCATGCCCATGTGCACATTGGGAGAATTATTAATTCTGTACCTATTTATAAATCAGTCCTCTTTAATGCAAACGTAATCTTGAAGATACTGTGTTGAATCTCATCTGTTTGCCCTCCATCTCACATCCTTCCATCATCACAGTCTTCTCTTCTCAGTGTTTCTCTGGGACATTTGTGCATATAGTCCCAAGCAAATTGTTGCTCATTCTCAGGGATGATACATTGTCTTTTACAGTAGGAGCCATGTTGGCTGAGGCCGTGATCAGCCCAACAGCAGCCCTTCAGCCTAGAAAGCCAGCTAATATTACTTACTAGTCCAAGAGCAAGAGGACAAGTTTGGTGTCTGTCTTTCAGCTTTTTATATCACAAAGCACTCGCCAGTGACTAAAAGCCAGTCTGAGATTTGATCTCACCGAGCAGCTTCTTGCTCTTTCTCATAGGCTTCTAGACCTTGGCCATCAGCTATGTAACATTGCCTACTCGCTCTCCATCAAAAGGATACAGCACTCAAAAAGTATCATTAGGCTATACTGTATGTATCAAACACATGACGTACAAACTCCATTGTCAGTGCTTGAGAAATACTTCACTTATTATACAAGATGATCTCAGGGACAAACAACCCAGTACCAGACAAGTGGCTACAAACAATCAAAATCTCATCTATAGATGAAAGAGCATGTCCTCGCCCACTTTTGTGCGACAGCAGTCCGTCTAATTTGATTGGCAAATTCCAAAGGCAAAGGTCTTTGCCAATTTAATAGCACAAAATAAGAAAAACGACCAGTCAGGAAAACAGTTATGTTGCTGCCAAACAACCATCTGTGTCATTCAAGTCTACCTCAACAAAGTGAACGTACTTTAACTGACTACAACTAAGAGCTACTTAACTGAAACTCCATGTACCACTTTTACTGTCGTAATTACATTATTTTTCCGTCCACTGTGATCTTACTGGAAACTAATTATATCGCTGTGGTGAAGCGGTCTCTGTTTTGATGTGCTTATTAAGCAACCTTTTACTACGAGCTGAGGGAAGTAGAAAACATAGGAAGCTTCCCTTCCTATGTTACTTTGTGCTGTTTACAAGTTTCATTATTAGAAGGTAGGGCAGCTCAATTTGTGAATTATTAATCTATCCACTGCTCTGAGAAGTCATGAAAGTGGACAGACTGTCAAATTAACTTCATTTTAAAAGCATGTTTTTTTATGATAGGGACATTTTCACAGCGAAAAACTAAAAGACTAAAAAACTAAGGCCCTTTTTTGATTCTTTTCGATCTACAGGCACTCAGTAGCATCATTTACAAGCTTGTGATGAAGAGTTTGCAAGTTTACCATCTTCTTCATCTGCTCTGTGGATGGCCTGAAGCCACAGATCTCTTCTTTTACTGCTACTAAAAATCATAAACTGGGTTTTTTTTATTGTTCAGTGTGAAAAATGCTGCTTTTAGGCTCGGTGCTTGGAGGGACTTTTACAGCTTGTTTCATCCAAAAGGGAGCATGGTCATTCTGAAGACAGGAAAGTGACAAATGCCTGCTCTCATGTATCCACATGACCCGGCTCTGGGCGCTGACCATAGTACAGTCTGTGGTGCCTATTTTCTGTGTGTAAACAACTGCAGTAAAACAACTTCAGTGGACCGAACACTCGCAGCTTACTAAATCCTGGCAAGCAAGGCGCAATAATATATAACCACTTATAAAACTGGACCCACAGCGACTTGGAAAGTTCAATCAACAGTAGAGCTACAAAGGGAGAAGGTGGTGTGCATTTCAAGAGGAAGGCCTTTCTCCACTTCCATAGTAGAGAAGTGGTCAATAACCACGGTGTAGAATTTCCCACAGGCCTTTAGGTTCTCCACAACAACAGTCAAAGTCGGACCTGTACACACACTTCTTCAGATAAGTTTATATCCTTTTTAGACAGTAAAGAATGTCTATATAACTCACCTGCTCTAATTATATTAAGGGTTAAAGTTATGCATAATTAACAGTATGGCCGCTCTGATTGACAGGTAGGTGCTGTTACAGATGGCTTGTTTGAGCAACTAGGCATGATTCAGCCTGCCTCAGGTCCACAGATGATCTGTCTTTGCCCATTTTTAGATTAGCCAGGAGGTGGCAGGTGAAGGACTGCCAAGGTGGTGGTGGTGGTGGTGGTGGTGGTGGCCAGAGCCATCACACTCTGAGCTCCAAACCAGCTCTCCAGAAACTTGTGGGTGACTAAGTCCTTGTTTTTTTTTTTACTGTCTATGGTGCTGACGCAGAAAGAGAAACACTACAGAAGTTAAGAGTTTTAAATGACAAAATGTCAAGACTCTTGTGTAGAGAATGAATGAAAAGCAATAACAGAAGTATCATTTCAGATCCTTTGAGGATGTTTTGACAGATTGTTGGGGCTGTGATTTTTTTAATCTACCTGTCTGACAAAATGTTGTTCATCACATTTATACTGTAAATACTAAAAGCTTATTGATAATAGTAATTTAGCACTAAAAGTTCACAGTGACAACATAAAATAATACATAACACTTTCTTTAACAACAGCATCTACAGAGCGTTATGGGGGAATTATAATGCATTTATAATGCTTTATGACTACTCTCATGGATGCTCTTGACTAGTAATAAACTAATAAACATACTGCAACAGTCCACTGTATTAAAAACTCATAGCATGCTATAACAGTCCATACAGTGTCATAAGTTATCACTGTGAGTACATATTGACGCATCTATAATAATTCATTCTTCATTTTAACATTTCATTGTTGGTGTTAAAGGTCCAACGTGTAAGATTTAGTGGCAGCAACGGATGATAATATTTATTAGTATGTTTCCATTAGTGTATAATCACCTGAAAATAAGAATTGTTGTGTTTTCTTAACGAGCCCTTTGTTGTCTTTCTACAGAGAGAGCGGGTCCTCTTCCATGGAGGCCGCCATGTTAAACCACCCTTTTTGTTTTACAGTAGCCCAGAACAGACAAACTAAAAACTCGTCTAGATATGGAGCTTTTTATGTCAATTTGGCAGCCAGAGTTTTTCCGACATGCTTGGAAGGAGAGGGTGAGTATTCACTTGGTTGCAATCCCCAACTTCACCACTAGGTGCCACTAAAACCTACCACACCTGGACCTAAAGTGTGTTACATTTTCATAGATTTAAATGAATTTATGCTGCATAATGAGTGATAATGATGTAAGAAGCCAAAATACAGAGAATTAAAATGAGGGATAAACTCTATATGATATATTTAACATAACATTATTATATTTTTATTTTTTAAACTAATGACTTATCAACATTAGTATATCACGACACCCCTAGTTAGCAACACACACACTGTACAGTAGAGACCCATACCATACCCATGGAGATTTAAGCTGTACCAAAAGAAATAACTGACACCTGAGAAAACTTCTGGATGAGGTTTTAAGAGTTTGTAGTCTTCAAGAAAATGTCAAGACTCTTGTGTACAGAATGAATGAAAGGCAATAACAGACATTAGCAGTAGACAGAAAGGCCACAGCCACACTTCTTGTTGCTGTGAGGCGACATTTTAGCTCAGGAACCATTTGAGATCCTCTGAGAACGTTTTGACACATTGTGCCTCGGGGCACTTCTCAATAACCGACCCCTCAGGTTGACAAAATGTTGTTCATCACATTTATATTGTAAATACCAAAAGCTTCTTATGAGAATGAATGCAAGAATATCAAAAAATATAATTTAATACTGTGGTGCATTAAAGGTTACCAGCATAAAATATTACTTTTATTTTTAGGCCATGATAAAGCAACGCCACCAGATCCATGCGCACTCACTTTTCTATGTGGTTTTATGTCCGGTCACGGAGCCAGATTTAATTTTGTTGATACTGGCTGGAGTTTAAACAAATAGTGAAAAGAGATACGAGCAGCCAAACAACCAAAAATGCATACACGTCATGCTGATGGACACAGAGCAGCACGTTCACAGGCAGCCTGAGAAGAAAGACATATTGACTCGCGTCACTTTGACACAGCAGCTTGCAGCTTACAGAGGTGAGAACAAGACCCCCCAGAGAACAAAAACAAGAGAGGGAGAAACACAAAGCATTTTGGGGAGTCTTTCTTTCAGCAGACTTGTTTTTGAATTGAACATTTCTATAGTCGATCTCAGTAACTTAGCAACTAATTCTGATGAAAAGAGGGAAACGACATCTTTTGTTTGTGTCACTTTGATGGGATGCAAGCTAGTTATCAGGCGTAGAAAATGCTATTCTATGTCCGTCCTCTCCTGTGTGTGCTGCGTCTCAGCCGCAGTGAGAGTAAATGATGGCAGTTGTCCTAAATCAGGACTAGAGCTTAAAAGCATTGGCATGACGGTCATGTGGAGTCAGTGGCAGGTTTAGTGTTTTTGTTGCCAACATTTTTCTGGGGTGCGCTGGAGACGGAAAATCTTTTTCGGAGGTATTCTGTGTGATTTGCTATCCTCCAGGGTAAAGGCAACCTTCCCCCAGTTTAGTTTGCGTCTTTTTTATCATCGAAGTTGTGGTCATTTGTTATGAGTTTGTCTATGTGGTTTTATGTCTGGTCACGGAGTTTTATGTCTGGTCACGGAGCCAGATTTAGTTTTGTTGATACTGGCTGGAGTTTAAACAAATAGTAAAAAGAGATACGAGAAGCCAAACAACCAAAAATGCAGACATTTAAACGAAATGGCTTTCGTTTAAATATTTCATGCTTGACTTTAATTTGTTAATAAAATCTGTTTGTGCAGATACAGTACTAACCTTGATATTAATATTGTTAATCCTAGAATAGAATAGATACTTAATTGATCTTTTTTCACTCAAGTTTTTACATATATACAACCAAACACACACACAAAGGGCTCACAGACATGCAGATATGGATGATGGAGTGATGTAGTGGTGCCGTAGGAGCAGTAACGGGTTCGGTACCTTGCTCAAGGGCACCTCTGCAGTGCCCAGGAAGTAAACTGGCACCTCTCCAGTTACCAGTCCAGACTGAGCTACTGCCGCCTCTCATCTCATCTCATTTCATCTCTCCTCTCGTCTCCTGGACTGTCATGGGGAATTCAAGTAAGTTCAACTTACAGTACTAACTCCATTTGTTGCTATAAGTGTTGCTCAACAAACACTGCTTAAAGTGACATTATGTAGAATAGAATTGGTATTTTTGCAATTTAGCAGTCCCAGTTTTTGCTAACAGTCTGTATATAACAGAGAGTTGATGTGGAGCATCCAGAGGACATCAGCAGCCGGAAGGACATCAGAGGGACAACCAGAAAACATTTTGTTTCTCCAGTAAAATATCATGGGGGTGATTCGTCTGTGACGCTCCACTGACATCTTCTACCTAATTGCTGCATTAAAAGACAGGATGGAAAAATAGGCAGAGCACTCCGGAGAGCCATAGAAATATAGAAAATAGTGGGGTTTAATGCAGAGTACAGCAATTCTACAGACCTGTAGGGAGCTGCGTGTAGATATTATTACCACATGGCTAAAAGCGTCCGTCACAGAAGCCCGAGCGCTCTTATTTTCAAACCTACTACTTTAAAATCCATTAGAGAGCCTTTTTCCTTTTCCTGCCTGAAATATTCTAATCCGGTGACTGTACAGTAGATCATTTACAAAAACTGTTTGAGAATTTGACAACTTCTCTTCTAAAAAGGGTGCCGGAACAATTAAAAAGTGACAAATGCAAGAAAGTTGATCCATATTAAAAAAAAACACAGATTAAACAAAAAAATCACACAACAGAAGACAGTACAACAGCATCTATCTTGGAAATGTGGTAGGACTGTGTTGTGTTATATTTTTAGGTTAGTTGACTGACTCAGAGTCAACTCAGAGATGAAGGACACACCCAGAGGTCTAGGGGAGACTGAAAAGTCTTTACAGATCTTCATTAAGAGTACACATCCTGGAGGTACACTCTTGTACATTCAAACACAGATAGGAGACACAACCTTCCTCAATCTCAGAGTAATACCTCACCAGCTGAGCGTTTTGCCTACCAGACTTGGTCACTTCACCCCGGTTTATGTGCCTCTACCATGGGTAAGTGGACTGTGTAGTTAAATAGTTTCCTGTTTGAATTAGTTAATGTCCAGAAAGGCACACACACACACACACACACACACCAGAGTGATTACTTCATAGTGTGTGTGTGTGTGTACATGCACGCGCACACACACGCAGAAAGCCTCATTCTTGGATTTCATCTCATCAACATAGTTAAAGGTAATTACCGATGTCACCTGCACCCCACTCCCTAATGATAACTGATGTAGTCTGAGGGAGGTAGGAAAGGTAGAGGGAGGGATGAGCTGCATGTGTTCAGGATCTTTTCTGCCTGTGGGATGTTCATAAATGGCGACGACAGAGCTGAATTCTAACCTGTTAATCAAAGAGTGAGACTGCCAATACCAAAGGGAAATCAGTAATTATTTTAACACGGAGCCAAACATGCGCAGACATCATATCTCTTACAAGTCATACACAAGCAGGCTTTCGGGAACGGAAACAAACACAGAACATTTGATGCTCTGAAATTCTGCTTCACTGTAAAAACCTGTTTGATTCCAGAAGGTTGCGTTAAATGCATAAACAACTGGCTCGTAATGCTCGTTACAGCACAGGCCGGCCTTGACTGTCACAGATGTGCAGACTGAGCCATGATGTCTTGTTTTAATTAAACATTAATATGGCCTTTCTGCTTCAGGCATGAAAGATCTCATAAATTTTCAATTAACCTTGCAGCTCTTCGTCTGTTCTGCCCCCTTTCCTCTCTCGCTCTTATAGGTATGAATGACCGGAGGCTGTTTTTAACAGTCACCACTGCAGGTTGACAACTCAGGTAATCAAGTCTATCAGTGCTAATTGCTGGCTTCCCCTCAGCGCCTCTCACTCGAGGGAGAATCAGTGCTGGAATAAAACAGAGCAAAAAAAAAAAAAAAACCAGCAAGGACGATGTCACCAGTTGTGATGGCTTTATTTTTCATCTTTTTGTCTCTACTTTTGATTAAGAATTTTCCATTTCTGACCTTCCTCCTCTTTTCTTTTGTGCTTTTCACCCGCTCGCTTAATTTTATCAGGCTGCTTAATTTACATTGTGAGGCCATTTGCATAAAACACTGCTTTAAATTACAACTGTTGCACTTCACATTTAAATTACAACCTCTAAAATAAAGGACTGCATGTGTCTGAGAGTGTTGAAATGGTACTGCTAATCAGATAATAAGATTTAAGATAAGCATGATTAGAATCAAAGGAGAGAGGCCAGAGATTATGGAAACTCAAATGAAAGATGCTTTTGAAAATCAATGGGGGTCCAACGTGAACTCACCAACAGTCATTTCACATCAAACAAGTATTTTTTGCTCTGTGGTTCTCTCACTGGTTTGAAGTTGGAAGATGACCTTTCACACATCTGCCAACCAATCTGATTTTAGCAGTACTGGAAAAGGTAAATGGATTATACTTATATGAAGCCTTTCTAATCTTCCGAACCAAGCTTTACACTACATTCACCCACTCACACGCTGATGGCAGAGGCTGCCATGCAAGGTGCCAACTGCTAACCAGAAGGTAAGTAATCACATAAATGCACAACTCATAACATCGATGGCACATCAGCCTTTGGGAGCAACTTAAATTTCAGTATTCTACCCGAGGACACAACATATGGAGTGGAAAAGCCGAGGTGGACTGCTGATAGTCGACGATCTGCTCAACCTTGTAAGCCACAGGGGCCCCATCGAACAGTTAACGCTCTCTCAAAAAAGGAATACAAGCTATGACTGTAATATTGCCAAAAAAAACCCTACATTTGAGACCATGGATGTTTTCAAGGGATCAATAATTCATTATAATTCTTATGTTTATGTTCAATTCCTGAAACCTGAATCTAAATATTTCTGTTTTCTAAATATTACGTAATATACGCAACAAACTATTTTCCATGAAACCTGGTTTGGATTTTCAAGGTCTCCAGAAGTTTCATTCTATTTACTTTTAAATTTGAAGGATTGTTGTGTATTACCTTCTAAAAAGTAGCCTGCTGATGCCTTCAGCTGTCTCCGACCCTCATCTTGCAAGTTGTAGTGGGCCACTCGACTCTCCCATTTTAGCATCCATCCTTGTTATCTTGACACAATCACGGACAGCAGGCCAGATTTCATTATGAATGATGACAGATCCGAATGCAGCAGCTATTCTGGGCAACAGACAACACAAATCATATAAATAAAACTCATCCAACTTAGTGCATACACAATTGAAATTTTCAATTGAATTTTGGATGTCAGTGGAGAGGCATTTCAGAAATGCAGAGCAAAAATAATTCCTCTGAAGGTTGCTCTGCATTGTCACAGTTAAGACTAGGTTGCACAGTGGCCATGCAAGCACACTCAAGTTTCTGTATTCGGATTATTTATTCCATCCTGTCAACACAACAGATCTGTAGTCCTAATTGTGTGGCTAAGTCCTGAAGCCCAGGCACAGGAAGCACATGCAGAAAACATGCTAACAATTTAAGTATGCATGCTGTCGTCATTCACATTGCTCACTTTTTTTACTGACATATTTATCTCAATTCAAATAACCAAATGTTTGTTGCATGAGCTCACCTGCTGGTCATGTGTCCAAACAGGAAGTGAGATCATCACATGGACTTTATAGAAGAGGGAACTCAGACTGTACCATGTTCAACAGAGTGCAGAGGGGGGGTTTCATTGTTTCAGGGGATATTTTTAGCACATTAAACAACATATATTGTTAATAGTTCAATGTCAGGACAAGGACTTTGGTTCGGAATTCTTTTGATTTTGAAAGTCATGAATAAAAAGCTCCTCAGGTGAGTGACTACAGGCAATTTAGAGTCACCAATTAACCTGCATGTCTTTGGACTGTGGGTGGAAGCTGGAGTACCTGGAGAGAACTAACGGAGAATCCATTTTTGTTTTTTTGTCTAGTTTTCTTTTCACAGCTTCACCAAACTCCAGCTGAACTGCTGATTGTTTATATTTGGCCAAATGGTAAATGGGTGTAGGTGGCTTTACTGTTCAAGTTTGTGAGGACATGAATATTGGGGTTGTCCAGGTGATCTAGACACCTGCCACGGCTTAGTGTTGCACAGCCTCTACCTTCTGTCTACTACCCAACACATCACAATAGCCCGGCCTTGGGACCTCTCATCAGCCTCTCTGATGGAAAGCACTGACAGTAACACTGCAGATTTTTGATAAGGACTGAATACGTGCTAAAGTTTCCATTTCTGGGTGGAAAAGTGTGTGACACAGACAACGCTCAGCCTTGATGGGTAGGCGTCCACCCACGGCGGCTTTACTGAGTGGAATCCTCTGTTGACACACCAGATCTAGGGCTCGGTGGCTGAATACAACAAGGAGAGAACGAGTGACACAGAGACAGAAAAGCAGAGACAAAGTTCATCGATTCATAATGAACAAAAGAGTAACAGAATAAAGGAGTGGGAGATAGTTGGTAATTGTCTTTTTGAGCTGAAAAATAATCTGAATCTAAAAACGGATGACGACAATGGATGACGTCAGGTTGCCTTGACCACAGTTATTTATGATAAGAGATTTATGATGGTGTTTGATTAGTTTGATTAGAGTACATTTTATTTTTGTGCTCTCTTTCTTTCACATGTTAATGAAAAGTCAATTAGTATATTGCACAGAAATATTTAAGCAGGTTACGTTTTATTCAGATTTAATTGTTTTTAAGTGCACTTTATTTTTTACATATGCTGCCACCACCAACAGGCAGCTTATATAATACATGTGATTTATAATCATAAAAACAACTTTATTTATATAGCACAAAGCATAAACGGGATACTCAAGGCAGTACAACAACAGATAGTCAAACCAAGGCAAGACAAAACCAAGAATTAAGAATATGAAAGAAGGGGAAAAAAATGAAAATGACAATATAAATGAATAAATAAAACAACATTAAAAGATTAAAAAGGCGACATCACAGAAGAGCATGTCTACAAAAATCGGTTTTAAGAAGTTTAAAAGAAGTCAGTGATTCTGCGAGCCTGATCTTCTCGGGAAGGTTGTTTCAAAGTCGAGGGGCTCTGACGGCAAAGGCACGGTCACCTTTAGATTTAAGCCTCGAACTTGGAACAGCCAAAAGATTTCAGCCGCAACTGCCAGAATAATTTGTCAGGATGCAAACAAATACCCACAAGCAATTTAAGCTGAAATACAGGTTTCTCTGAAAAAAAAGGTGCACAACAAGGATGCACTTTAACAAAAATGGGCTGCATGGTCGAGTCGCCAGAAAAAAGCCATTTCTTTCCCAAAAACAGCCCACTTAAAATATGCCAAAAAGCACCTACACAAGCCTCAAAACTTCTGGAAAGTAAGCCATTTGGAGCGACCAAAAATGAACTTTAGAGTCCCAACCATAAATGCTATGTTTGGAGACAACAAGGCCTATGATGAACGGTATAACATCCTATTGCAAAGCAAACAGTTGGGGGTTTTGAGCTAGAGCGACACTGGCAATTTCATCAAAATTGATGGCAGGATGAATGCAGTGTTTTATGCGCAGACATTGATGAACAATTTGCATTCATGAGTCTGAAAGTTTCCAAAAGTTTGGGGGAGAACTCAAGTGTGCAGTTCATGCAAGACAACCCGACCTGAAGCCTTTTTGTGAGGAAGGAACACAACTATCACAAAAGACTGCGAGCTGTTATTGATGCTGAAGGGCGCTATGCAAACTTTTGATAGGGGACCATCCCAGTATTTAAGTTATTTTAATGGTTGTGCTATTCTGTGATACTTTATAGTTTCATTTGAAACTCATTAAAAATGTGAGAAATGTGTCTGGCCCGATCACGATTTTTTAAAATCTGATACTAATCTTACAAAACTCATGAGCATTAGAATAATAAACTGGACGTTTTCTGCGGATGATAACGGTGAGGAGAGAGACAAACTGTGTTGCCAGGACTGATGTTTGAAGGTCTGGGATGGGGAGTGTTGCGCTTTGAGCGCAGTAGGGGTCAAAGCAAACACGCTTGTTGCTATTTTTACTCACCAAGCTGCTTAGAAGTATTTCATAACATCAGTTTATATTTTGACGCCACTGAGCAAACATCTGTTTTATTTCAGTCATCCTCCTCTCGAATTCAGTTGGTTTTGAGAACGACCTATATTCTAGGTCGAATTGTCATATGTTTGTCTGCCAAAATGTTTCTCTTAATTTTGTCCTCTTTGTAATTAATTTGAGCTATTGAGCTAAAAAAAAATATGAACAGAACATCCTTAATAAATCATTACATTATTAGCTAAACAAGTCAAAAATATCAGTGTATCAAGTTTTTTTTTTTAGCAAACAGTTGCCTTTTATCTACTGAGCAGGGAAAGAGAACAACTTATTTTACAAGTTATTTGATTCCTGATCAATTAATCATAACCTTTTATTCAAGAAAATGAACTTTATTTGGACAGTAACATTTATAGTAATGTGTTCGTATTTGGTTATGCGGGTAATTATAAAATCAGTATGAGTTACTCACAGTCTATTTCAGACTTAAGCGTTAAATTACAAAAGTCACACAGTAACACAACAAACTATGTGATCGAGACGCCGTTAGAGATGCAGTTAGCATGTTCTGGGATGATTGTTTTTTTTTTACAATGGAGTCTGCTCTGAACACAGTAATGTCTAAACCTATCAACGGCAGAAACAAGCACTTTTTATTGAAGGATCACACATTGCAGCCTGTTTTGAAGCTGTAGCACTCCGGCTCAGTACTGCACCAATTTGAAAAATTGACCCCCCCCATTAGTCACTTACACACAAAAACATATAAAAATAGAGTCCAGGTTGAAAAATACTGAAGTTTCCCTTAAACATGGGAGACATTTTGTTTTTAAAACATTATTTTCTTATCTTAACGGTACAGTTATTATTGTACTCTTGAATGCAAAGCTCGCCTAATTGTAACCAACTAACCTTTAACAAAGTACTTGTTGGTGCCCAAACACACTTGAGCCCTAACCACGGTGTTGCCATTCTAAGCATCTTAGTGGACAAAATTATATTTAGTCTAATTTGGAGGAAGCCAAATGTGTGACAAAATGTGAATGAACACTTTTAAAACAAAAAACACGAGCCAATAGGACTGCTAAAAGACTAGAGGCACGGTCTGGTGTAACTTCAGGACATCCAATCAGAGTCTAAGTCTTTTCACTAACAATCTTACCACACAGTGGAGTATAATAACCAGACTGAAAGTCTATTGGTAAATAAAAGACAGCTCAGACGTTTTCTGGCACCCTGAGCCTGTGCTAAGCAGGCCTCTGCACTGCTGTGCTGATGAAAACACCAAATTAATCCCCACTCTGCCATTCTGGTCTTTCAGCTCCCAAAATCCTCTTTGACAATCACAACAGTCCATCCAGCAGAGCAGATTGCAGATTAAGCAAGTAGGGGTCCAATGTTAACCTAAATGTTTGCTATGTGAAGAGGGTTTGTCAGCATTTCACTAGATTGAATTATTCAGTAAATCTTTGCAAATAATGCTGCCATTGCTAATTAAGGACTGATTCTGTCTCTGTGTTAAACGGTCTTGAAGCATGGGTGGATTTATTCACAATGCTGATCCAACATACCTATTTTTATTGGATATACATGTATCTTGTCTTGGTTTTAACAATAATGCACATTGGCTTTAATATCTTCCATGAAATTTTGCCATTAATCCCATCATTCCATACTCTATGTGGCCTCAAAATATACACACACAGATGTAAGAATTTTGAATCTAACTCAGGTCGATGCATTGTGCTATGATCTGTCATCTTCACACAGGAGGATCCGCTTTTCTAATTTCTGAGCAGACCATTTCTTCATCATCACTTGCTGCTATTTTCAACCGACTGCCGTCAGACTGGGTTGTCAAATAGAGCTGTGCTACACTACGTCATGAATACATGGACACAAGACACTGGAAATAGCTCGGTCTGCGTCAGATCAGGTTGCTGTAGATGATCTAGACTCCGCTGAAGTTAAAAAGAAATTCCAACAGCAGCTTTACAAAGTATGAAAAAAAGGTGTATTGTGATCTAAGCTACTTTAAGTGTCTCATTCATAAAACATGCCCAGATAGATTTAAAACATGGGATATATTTATGTCTTTAAATAGCCCCATAATTAAGTTTACTGTTAATATGTCTGTCTGCAAGACCCCGTGTGAGTGCCTGGCTGCATACATCCAGACATACGTCTGAAAACCACTGAACCAGCTTATGTACTTTATGTTATTAGCTATCAGTGGTGTGTTTTGAACTGTAATTTACCAATCCTTCATCAAACATAATGGATTTTTTGTTGGGGTCTGACATGTGCAGCATTTTTACAGAAGCTGTGTACAGAGCTCTTAAGAAAGCAAGCGCGCCTGCGAGTAATCAATAAGAGCTTGTTATAGCCTGGACACAATATAAAGCATATTTCGAAATCACATCTAACGCAAACCCCAAACATTTCACACAAAAGATATAGGACTAAAGTCGAGGACACCATATGTGGAGTAATCAGATAATATCGCTCCTCTGATTGCCAATGCAATTGTCATTGGGTAATGCCAGTAACATAATGATATCAAAACATCATAGAGCAGAAAAAAATACCAATCATTGCACGCCTGCCAAGGTGATGTATGAGAAGAAAACCAAAAAACATAATCATGCTGATTGAACCAAACTTTAAGGCTTTGTTTTTATCCTGAACCTCGTCTGCTTTCTCTGTATTAGATTTTCTTTGCATTAAGAAGACAGTAATGCTTCACTGCCATTACACTTGACTTCAGGGACACAAGTGAAGCAAAAATAACTGTATTTATAATATTTATCCCTTTGTGTTGTTGTTGTTTTATTTGTATTGCATTAATCTGCCAGACGCAGTTAGTTTCAGTTAAAACTGTCTGTTGCTAGTAGCAACCATTTCTGGCACAAGCCGTTAAAATAGCATTTTAACTGACATTGTTACGTCCTTCATTTTGTCAGACCCTCTAAAAATCCTTGTTGGACCGTTATCTGTACATACTCTGACAAGAGAGAAACCATTTGTTTTGTGTCACACCAGCAATCTTTCTCGCTCTTTGTTAACTGTTCCAGTATGCAGGAAAAATAGTGATGATGCATCACAAATTATGTCTCCTAATGGCCACTGAGGCCACTGAGGCTATGTCCTATTGATTAACTTAACAGTTGTGAGTATATGGAAAATACAAACGGATAACGGATGGATAAAATTAAAAAATTAAGCTCATCAGGTCTATTTCATGGTCGTAGCTGAATCATAACTAAATCTTTATAATTAAAAAAGAAAAATTAATATTGATGAAAGAATGGGAGCATCACTTCGTTACAGGTACAGGTTTGTTTACCAATACTTATTTTATTATGTGATATGAGTCCTTATTCGTCATTCCTTCAGTATATTTAATACATTTTTCTTTAGTTCAAACACTGCAGGACGCCTTGTTGTAATTCATTTGTGGACATTGGAGCCCTGCAGTGAGCAGACTATATTTGTTTATTTCAAATTAAACCATCAGTGTCTCAATACTTAAGGAATGTGTACATGTGCTTTCCATTATATTTCATATATTTCTAATATTTTTTTCTTCCCAAGACTTCCTGGCAGCTCTGTACTTTAATGAAAACATTGGGCGTCACCAAGCAACAACATCTCGGAGCGCTGTCCGTATCTGTCACACCACACGGCTGGGCAGTACCACTCAGATTCTCCGGCTGAGAAATCCTGAACATCAATTTACCGATTAAGTATCCGTAATAGCAAGATGATATCTATTCTAAACTACATGGTAATAAATATGTTTTTCTTATCTTTGTGCCTACAAGCAGGACTGCTGTTTGAGGTAGCACGTTGAATAACTTTTGTTTTTAAAAGTTGTGTGGTGTTCATTGTAAGAATCTTCATGACAACAAAGTCTACATGAACTGTTGGTGTGTTTGATATCTAACATGCTAAAAAACAACAAACACAAAGGATCACCAATGTAATATAGAGGGAACAGTATTATTATTATTGTACTTTTTGTACTACCTAAAATAGCACTAAAAGAACTCACTGCTCTATTCCCCTTAAACGTGAAGGTCTGTAGTCTGCCCTGTAGCTATTGGATGCATTCTATAGGAAGAACACATTCAAACACACAGGTTCAAGGCCAGGATGAGCCTCCAGAGTGATCCACCATGCTGTCTTGTAACCTTGTAAATTGGAAAAGACAAGTAACATTGGCTTATAGAAATTCGGACTGCATAATTACATTTTTATTCGCCACACATGTAAAGTACCTGTGTTATCCCCGTGCAGCAGATGTTCTCTGTAGGAGTACTCATGATTGCATAATTCCCAGAAATGCCAGTTATTTCAAGAAGTGACAACATTGCAGGTGTACACTCGACACTTAACATACTACAAGTTACACGGTTTCGGCAAACAGTCCTACGCCCCCGAAGTTAGCTGTAGAAACCAGCCAATACATATGAAGACAAATTAACTGTTGAGTGGCTGGTAATTTTGAACATTACCAGTGGTTAGTATGTGTCTAAAAAAACTCATTTCCCACCTGTGCGGTTGTGGAGAAAACACTGCTGGCTGAGCTTGGATGTTAACTGGTCTGATGGAAATAGCTCAATGACGTTTCCGTTACTTCCATTTTCAATCATTTTGCGTCCTCGGTTTTCAAACTTGTTTGGGTGTCTCTTCTTGCTCAAGGTCTGACTGTAGTCCCATCAGCATAGCCCAAGTAAAAAGGGGGCAAAATGCACAATGTAGTAAGGTTGAAATGTTATTTCTGCTAATTTCTGCTTTTAGGGTGACTTTGTAACATCTGTCCAGGGCCTGCAGTTGAAAAACTGTTGTTAATATGCACAGTCCCTGTTATATTAACAAAAAGTGCACGACTCCATCAAAGTTATCCCTGATCTCCTGTTTGTGATTTTAATGGACATGATTTCAAGTTGGATTGAGGACAGTTTGGAGAACCTCAGAATTGCATCTCTGCTTATTGCCGATATAGTTATGTTGTCTTCCTCAGACCATGACCTGCAGTTTGCAGCCAAGTTTTAAGCAGCCAGAATGAGTAACAAGTACAACAAAGTCTGAGTCCATGATCCTCTGTCAGAAAATGGCAGATTGTTGCTGTGGGCTTGGGAGTCTCTTGGGGGGCTTATCTCAGGGAAACTTCTTACCCTCTAATAAAGAAGTTTTGAATTCAAATTGGGTTATTTGTGTGTGTCGTGAGCTGCTTGTTGCCATTATGCCCAGGAAGAAAGTATGAGGGGATTATTGCAACATAAACATTTTCTCTTGTAACAGAGGAGTCACTAGTGGTTTTATTAGCCAGCTAGAGCTCAGAGTGCTAGGGGAGAGTTGGTGTTTGTTTACTTTGATAGCACAGGCGCTTTTGGTCAATGAGAACTGGAGGTTTTCTGGCCTGGGGGATCCAGTGGTCCGAGCGGTCAAAGGAACCAGGCTGAGCAGCTTCCCGATAAACGCGACTAAAACCAGGACCGAAAACAGCCTCGGAGACCAACAGATGTGACGATTGAGGTGGGGATGGAGCAAGCTGCAGTGGAAGAATATGAAAATAACAGTCACAGTCAATCATCTTGTTAATAAATCTGCATTCATTTGTTTTTGTGAAGTTGGAGGTTACTTATTACTGTGTTTTGAATAAGACATCTACTGTGTTAGCATTTCCAAAATCTCAGACTCGTTACGGCGGTACAGTATGGTTTTGAATTTCTCTGTAACGTAGCGTGGAGCTTCGTTCTTCTAACCAACCTTTAGCTCAGTCTTGAGTCTTTATTCTGTAGCACGGTAATGAGCTAATATACCTAAACTGGATAATGTTGACATTATCACAATAAGCAATCCTCTTGTGAACAGTATCTATTCATCACATTTGGAAATATCCAGAGTACTGTGGATGTATAGAAGATCATTTCTTCGCTCTATGCATTGTGCCATATTCAGTGTCATGCTCCCTCTTTCCTGTCACCTTTCATAACTCAATTTCAGGTGAATGTTCAACCTTTGCTAATGAATTAATCAGGATGAGTCGTGCCACCCCTATGATTAAGTTAATATCCTGTTATCAACCGTGTGAAGTCTACAAGTCTGATAAGTGCGTGAATTTATTTGCGAGCGTATGTGTGTTTCGGGGGAAGGGTTATGCTGAAAGGAAGTCAGGACAGATGAATGACAAACATCATCAGTATAAATGTTCATGACAGTGCAACCACAAGATTCATGACTGATTGTTTCATTTCCTGTGATGGTTATGATGGTTACTTGTGTGGTATGTTATTTACAGTATGTGATTCATTGTTAGAACCAGTTCCTCTGAGGCCACAGATGCTGATTACTTCTGAGGCAGCCGTCCCTGTGTGTGTTTCCTGGTCTAGCCTATGAGAGCTGTAACTTGTCTAATGAACACCAGGCATACAGTCAAGCGCTCTGCTTTTAGTGAATCACAGGTACAAACCTGCGTGTCTAAATGAATCACATTTTTCGATTTTTTTTTTCAGGTCATCATCTGAGTTTTTTTGCGAGGTACTGAGAGGAAACTACGTTGCTATTCTGCCACAGTAACTCAGAACATGGAACGAGTGAGTGAGCACAGTGCTGTTATACAGGAGATGGAAATTAGCTGGGAACAGCTGTTGTGGGATTCAGAGGGGAAGCGTATTAATTAATTATACTTAAATAAATTAATAAGACCTACTGCGTATCAAGCCCATTAATCTGTGCAATAGTTTTATTTAGACTATTTTTTGATTTATTCTCACTTCACATTGTTACAGCAGGAGTTAACATTTGCATACTTTACCATATTTTAAAATGAACATACTTTTTCACGCGACATGTTCACGTTATTAGTTCTTAAGTTGCATTTTGTGACATTTATTATAAGCTCTGACCAGATCACTAGTTGTTTTTGACATTGAACTCTTCCCATTACACGTTATTTGTGCATTTTATCATAATTCTCATGTTGATCTCACTCATAAGTTTTAGATTATTATAGTTTGTTTCAGGTATTTTGTAAGATTGTAAGCACAAACAATACTGACACTTGGAAACTCCATATGTTGGTGCCCAGTCTTTAGGAACCAGCTCACAGGTTGTCAAGATCACACCTTTGACAGTTTTGTATTTTGATTTTAACAAAAACAAAACAAATACACATTCATAACAATGACATGCGAGCCTCACTGTGAATGCTCTATTGTAGACGCAATCAGGCTATCACTGGTGGCTGATGTCTGCAACAGATGGCAGTAGAAACAGATGCTATCAGTCAGTGTTGAGCTCCATTCGGGTCTTATCACTGATGCTCTGTGTGACCTGTGTGTGCATGTGTTAGTGTGTATGCAAGCATTAACAGGGCACATTGACAAGCACGTGTGTCAGTTGAGTATGTTTGAGTATATCAGTGAATTTAATCCTTCTGCTCATGTTAAGACAACTAAATACTTGGCATGGCATTGTGTGTTTGTTTTTCTGCTTATATGTTCATGTATATGTTTATGTGTTCGCATTTTCGTTACCTACTCGGGACCTTATCGTGAGTTATCATTGCCCTTGTCAGGACCAGTTGTCCACACGAGGACCAACGTATGTTTTTAATGGGGAAAAACGTAATTTCTGGGGTCTTGATATAGTCTTAGTCATGAATTGATCATGGTAAAGGTTAGGGTATGGTTAAGGCTGTCCACTTTAAATCCTAAAGTCCTGAATGAATGTCCTAACAAGGACAGCTGCACAACCACAAACGCACACACTGTTTGTGTGTGTGTGTCTTTGTGTGTGCGGGATTAGAACAGAAAGCTAGACAGATGACAGTATTTTACCCCATTACCCACTAACTTTTAAATCTCCCGTGCATCCCATCTGTGTGGCCTGTGACCTCCTTAAATGGCAGTGATACAGCGGGCACAGACAGACAGAACAGAACAAAATTAACTGATGCTGGATATTGATGTTTAAATGTCCTGTTTACTGACAAGGGCTGTTGTAGAGAAAAGTCAAGAGACGCTTCAAAGAGCAACAGAATTTGAGTCAGTAGACACGCTGTGGTTTTTCACATTTTTGTTCTTTTTTTTACCTAAAAATAACAGAAAGTAAGAGACTGAAACAGGGGGAACTGCAGCATCTCAGTAATTGGACACAGCTTTTTATCCAAGCTTTGAAAATTTTAACTCTCAGGAGATGCACAGTATTATTCGGGAGAAGAACTGTGTGGCTCCCACCTTCCATTATGCCACAGTGACATGCATAAATGCTCAGCATTGCTAAAATCTAAGCATGACAGGAAGGGTTGTCACTGGTAACATATAAAAGAGTGCGGTTTCTGTACTATTGTTTGTGTTCAGCTGAGATTCATATTCTCAGCGGATTTTTCCGTACTCTTCCGTGATCTCACTTCAGAGCAGCAGTGCAGTTTTTATTTTTCTAACCTTCTCCAGCTCACCTCTACACTTCCTCGCTACATGCTCCCTCCAGCCTGACCTAGGGCTACCGCAGGGTCTCTTCCGATCAGTATCCAAACGGAGCCGTGTGGATGCGTATAATCTGAAAGACAGTGTACATTCATTTGTACACTTTCTCATATCTGGTCCAGAATAAGTAAGGATTTAGATCTAGAATCAAACATGCAAACATACAGCATACTGTAGGTGTTCACAAACTGTCTGTGTTTGTTTGACCCCATATCCAAGGTGAGTCTCTAAGAAGCTCTTATGGCACATCAGACCAACTTTTTGAAGTACTACCATGGTGATGAGATGATGGGAATGTGGAACGGCGCCCATATTATACTGTGTGTCTGTGTGCGTGCCTGCATGCAGGTGTGTGTGTATGGTGACATGTTTGGATCCTGCCATTGCCTCCTATAGGCAACACACATATGGGCACTGTATAGCTCTGTGGACGGGGTTGGAGAAGTACATGTCTTCTTGGTTGTGTGTGAGAAAGCTGAATAGCTCATTTCCGGTGGGATTTGCATGTAATCCTCGATTTGATGGTTACAGAAAAAGTCTTATGAGAGTGGGGACGTTCCCAAGGTATGTATGAATTTACAATTTCTGAATACTTGTTTTTTTCTGTTGCATCTTTACCCCTGAGCTCCTTAAACTACATCTACGATATATGATGTATCTTCTAGCTATTCATCTATAGAGTCAAACGACATGACTGACCCATTGGCTCTGTCATTCTTTGATAATCCCATAAAATCAACTGAACTATCCAGTTATGAAACAGATTTCCATAAGCCATCTGATGCCTGATAATAAATAGGACACAACAGTAAGTGCTTTACAATGGGGTGTGCCTGCTGTGTTTCCAGTTGGAGGGCAGGTGTGACGGAGAATTTAAATGCTTGTTCTTCCAGTGAAAGACCTTGGGCAGCATATGTATGCTAACTACTACTAAAACTACAGTGTCACCCTATAAAAAATATAGATCTATTTGCACATGTGCACTAATACAAAAGATAAAAATGCAAGGTACATTTGACAAAGCTAGAATAATGGTTTCCTCCTCCTTCTAGTCTTTCACAAAGCTTTGTTACATATCCTGTATCTCCGTACCTACAGTAATAAAAATACATCAAATTGATTAAAAAACCTACTTTAGACAGAAAATAAGTATATTTTCGAATATTATATAGTGTTTCATTACATTTGCAATAAGTCACAGCAACAGTAATCATGGGAGGTTATTCCCTTCGCTTATTTGACCATAGACATATGCCATTTTGTGACTCAGCCTGAGGCATCATTTACGGTATCTGCAAAAGCTAATTTTCCCTCTGCCGTGGTGAATAGGGAATCTAGCAATGTAAGATTGATCGATCAAAGCAGTGTTAGCGCTGTCCAAAATGATTTATGAACACAAAACACAAAACTTACAAGGTGGTGATGCAAGCCAGGGTAAAAAAATAATTAAAAAAATACAAAAGAAAAGGCAACGTTCAGAAAAACATGGATTCCAAAGCACGGGGATAAAACAGGGCTGAACGGTAAGAGACAACAAACTGACACTGAAACCAAGGAGCTTACAGGCATGACTGAACACAGAACAAGGTGAATCAGGGACAGGTAAAACGAATCAAGGTGGAACAAACAAAAATATTTCTTAGATAAAAGGGCTGAAAAAGAAATTTGGTGCTGAACTTTTCTGTTCTATTTGTAAACTCAAAATAAAATTTCTCTATAAAAAAAGATGTTCTCATCCCCTTCCACTATCCTCCGACACACTATTTTGCAGAATCAAAATACACTGCTATGTTTCAACGGACCAGAATGGTGTCAAAGCCCAGCTCAAAGACTGCAACAAGGAGGAATACAACATAAGGTGATGCAGTGAAGAAAATAAATTTATTGGCCACCATATGTTCTCCTACACACTTTGAAGGGAAGGTAAGGTGAAGGGTATTCAGTTGGTAGCAATCTGCAACTTTACCGTCAGATACCATTAAATCCTGCACAATGGACATTTAAATCTTCAATATATTCATCATGTTCACGCATTCAAAATGAGTTCCTCTCATTATTTCTTCTCGTGCCAAAAAAACATACATGTAAGTTGAGTGTGAGGATAAATATAGCAGGCACATATGAGGTGTGAGGTTTCACACACACACACACACACAGTCGACTGATAGGAGGGGGATTCAGGCTGGAGAGAGTGCCTCTGCCTGGCAACCATATATAATCCACTCTGGATTTGAATGCCTTGGACTGTATCTTTTATTTCAACTGCATGAATACGTGCCTTCTCGCTCAGTCTCTGTCCTGACACCTCCTTCCCCTGCTCTATAATTTCTACAGTTTGAGGGCTCACAGGGGGATGGCTCACACCTTTAATCCTCGGTGGAGCCACGGAGGATTAAAGGTGTCAGGGTTGCCTTGCACAATATTGACTGATGTTGCTGTGGCATTATACAGGAGATATTCAAGAAATGTAAATATGTCCTGCTTCATATTACCTCTGGACAGGCCAGGATCTCAGCAAAATGTGAGCGAGTTGCACATATGTCAGCTCACATCTAAACCATATTCCAGTCACAGAAACAATGGACTGGTGAGCTTGATGGCATTCTCAGGGTAACTCCTTTGACGAACCTGTTAAGGTTTTCATTGAGGTCATTAAGTTTAGCTGCCTGTGGTGGTTTCCCTCTCTGTCCTGAGAAAAATCCAGGAGGACCTGATATGAATGGCGTGCAGCTCCTCAGCAACCGAAGGACAAAAAGAAACAATTAGTGCGCAATTGGGCTTCTCCGGCTGTGACACTTACCACAATGCCACTCATGCTGACATAAGATAAGATTTTAAGAAACAGCCCCCGACTCTGCTTATCTAATAAACTATGCTTAAGCATCTGTTTAATTAATCCACATCCATTAAGCCGTTAACAGCGACCAAAACTGAGACTTGTGCAGCACAATCGTTAGTCTCACTTCTTTTCCCTTCCTGTCAGCAATGAGGGAATAACACTGCTGTGTCTGATGTGTTATATTTCCACAGTGGTGATGATCTTATTCCCTGTAGTCCTAATGTAGCTTTACTCCCCTTCCGCTTGTTATAAAACCTGAACATACACAGTACACACACACACACAGAAACAAGTGGGGGGGACAACAGGATGCGCCTTGGTTTAAAAACTGTTATGAGGAACTGTTATATAAGGACTTCAGAGGCTTTAACCGTGAGAAACACTGAACCAAACATTTCTCAAAAGAGAAGGCTGCGCAAGAAACATCGCAGCATCCGTAGCAACATCTCCACGAGAGATGCAGCCAGTACCTGATGCTGAATCCAAACTACGTGTGAAGGAGTGATTTGAAGCTTGTGTAAGATGTGTATTCATTTCTGTAAGCTCTAAACAGGACTGACAAAGGGCTGTTCACTGAAGGATTATCTTAAAACCAATCAAGCATACAAGATAAAAAAAAAAAAAAAAAACATGTCTCAATTCAGCCAAGCTCAGCTCGGTCCAGCTCGGTTCTGCCCGCCACACAGCCCAGATTACCCAGATTATAATTGAAGTAAAAACACATTCTATATAACATTTTTTTCCAAAGGTCCAGACATGTTTTTCCTGCATAGTACTGACCTCTGTTGGTGGGTTTATGGCAGTTTATGGGAGTTCACCCACATTGCATTCAAGACATCCTGACATAAATTTCTAAATTTACCTAAAGTAAAGTAAGTAACTAAGTAAAAATATCTATAATGTACTCGAGGATCGTTTAACATCTGTGATCTGCTTCTCCTCCTATGGTGCTGCGTGTTTTCCTCGTGCAAAACACATGGCATTTGTCTGAATGTCTGAAGGTCTGAATGTCAGGTGGAATATTGAATGCTGACTATTGGCGGGCTAGTTGAGGATTAGTCAACTGAGCGCATCATCCCTCCAACAATCTGAAATAGAAATGAGGCCTTCAATCCGAAGTGGGAGGACCACTGGATCAGAGCGGAAAGCTCAGGCAGCCCATCTCCCTGACCCACAGTAATTTAATCCTTGCAGGGTTGACACAGTTGATGGGCCACGAAAAGTATGAATGGAAACAGGCATGGCTTCACTTTTTCACACACTTCAGGGATGCTGATAAACAGCTGAATAAACGTGTGTGTGTGTGTGTGCGGAGGCATTAAATATTTAAAGGTTAGTGTGTATGCAATTGACCCAGCTGGCACTGGCAGCTCTTGGTCAGCTGTATATAATATACATATCGGTCAGCAGTTTCATAATATAGATTGAAAGATATATCCAGCCCTCTCAGCTCAGACTTATATATTATGGAATTATATATTTAAGGAGTGTGGTCTATATTTAATGAAGTAAATACTCAACAGAGCAATAACACCCAGTGGATAATATATAAATGATGTGAAGATACATAGTCAATAAATGTCCATCTGGCATTCATTCATGATCCCTGTGGTTCCTCTGTCTACATTTTTCATGGTCTATTATTTTTATACTCTTTTATGCACTTTAACCTTCTTGTATGCTGATACTGCCATCTAGTGGTTTTCACTGGAACTGCATGCTTTGTATGGGCACCATTATGTCACTCTCTAGATCTACACCTCAATTTAGAGGTACATATTGTACTTTTTTATTCCACTAAATGTATTCAATAACTTTAGATATTAGTTATTTTATATACATTTAACTCACGTTGGTGGGTATACATTCCCGCCTCTCGCCCAAAGTCAGCTGGGATAAGCTCCAGCCCCACCGTGACCCTGATGAGGATAAGCACTGAATTGGTTTATACATTGTCAGCTTGTGATTGACTACACATTACACTACACTACACACCTGTACTACACCTACATTAAAGGCAATGGTCATGGTGTTGGAAAGACTGTGGACTGACTTCAGTTATATATCTGTGATGAAGCTCTCCCTGAATCTCTGAGTGCTGTCCTGATGTGTCTGGATTCTTCTTCCTGATCTGGGTGGTTGGGATACTTCAGGTTTCTCCTGGTCTTATTTTTGCAGCAACTTGTGTAGATGTCTTTTACGCAGTGTAGAGCACCACCTATTGTACGTTTAGCAGAATGATCCACTCTCTGCAGGGCCTTGCGGTCTCGTTTGATGCTGTAACCTCGAATTTCCTCAAGCGTCAGAAGTTAAAACAGTCTCTGCCTTGCTTTTCTCACCATAGAGTCAGTACGTAGCGCATGGGACACTAAGATACTTGATGCTGTTCGCTCTCTCCACCGAAGAAGCATTGATATTGAGGGAGTCCACAATAAGTTGTGCACGTACAAGGAGTACAGCAGAGGATTTTAAAAAACAGTCCTTGTGCTCTGAACTTAAGGGTGAAGGTGGATGAGGTGTCTGTCGTCAGGAAGTCAAGGATCCACATGCACATTGTGACTTAGCGCCCCCCAGTTTCAAAGGGCTATACCACTATTGTAAATATGGACAGTTGTACACATGTATTTGTATTACTTATGATCAAAAACTAGCAAACCAACCACTTTACTAACAGCCAAACATCAAGCAGGTGTATTTCACGAATTTTCTCTCAACAACGACTAAAAGTCAGTCCTAGATTTGCTCTTGTGCGGCGGCCTTTTGCACAGTTACGCTCATCTTTTCACTTTTTATGTTCCTCCATCAACGTCCTCTTTGGTCTCTTTGTCTCTCCCATTGTACCCATAGAAGCTGCTGAGCTCGGTTACTTGCTGTTGCCAGAACCAGAGCTGCAACAACAACATTGACACAATCTGCAATACCAATATCTACTAAATGTTTAAGTGAACTTTAAATTAACTAGAATACAAATTCCTTTAAATGTCACATAAAGTTATTGAAAGGTTCTCTTGTGCTGAGACAACATACTGCAAATTACCCTGAACATGACTGCTGACATTGTCCGCCGTCAGTCCATCATTCAGGGTCAATAACAGTTGTCAGATGTTGAGACATTATTGTTGTCAACACTCTTTTTGCATCTGAGCGGGAACAATGTCACAGCGTACAAAAACACAACAGAGGAACAGATTATATGTCTGTATTTATTTTCATCAGAACACAATTTTAATCATTGTAGCAGTAGTTTTCATACTTTTCGAAAAGGTCATGACTCGTGAGACTTTTATAAATCATTTCATCAAAGTTGTTTGTAAAAAAATCAAAGAAGTTACTTGAACTAAAGCATCTATAATATTACAATATACTGGTAGTATAATAGTAATCATAATAATCATAATCGCAATGATACTTCTATATGACTTTGAACCTTTTTCATTTCTATAACCATAAATCTTTCACTTTCACACACACAGAACCACAACCTTTCATAATAAGGTTGCGAAGCTGAGGACAAGTCTATTGGTTAAACCTCACCACATTCTCTTTTAACATCAATGATTTCAGACGCTTAAAATAACAAAAGAAGTAGAAGAAGAAGAAGAAGAAGAAGAAGAAGGAAGTAACAGCATGACATCAACTCAAAATACACAAGGAAACATGGACGCAAAGACATACATTATTCAGCATACTAGGGAACGTATTTACAACCAAAAAAAGGAATGGGCTTCTGCATAGATCCACAGGATAGAGAACGGAACTATTGTGAAAACAGAGAGAGGCTGAGAGGGAGTGAACATACCATTCGGTGGTGGGTGCACACGGGTTAAGAGGCATACATAGTCTATATGTGCAGGGGTAAAACATAAAATTAGTTTTGTAGGTTGGTATGTTATGGAATGTGACAGACCATACCCTACGACTGCTACAGACCATTGTCAGGAAGGGAGGGGGTGTAGACTGATTCTATAGGACCCTACACAATTTCTTCTCATTATAATGCAATAAAAAAAACTGACAAACCAAAACAGTAAATAAAAAGTATCACAGCAGAGTAACTGCCGCGTGCATGCCTGCATTACCAACAAAAGTCAGATCAGAGATTTACATCAGTCAAATCTAATTCTAGTGTTGTCTGGTAGAAACATCGCGCACACACACACACACACACACACACACACAAAAAGAAAAAAAAGAAAAAATGTCCATCTGGTGGCGCAAGCATGTCTGCTGAAAGGAGGGTCATGAAGGACATTCGCACCCATGCGACCGTTTGTGAGGATGCATTCCTGCATGGACTTTTCAACGCAGGTTTTTATTACATGAATACGTTGTCCGACAGTTGGTTTGTGATGGCTGTCGCATCACAGAATGACCGATGACGTGAAAAAGGCAGAATGAAAATCACATGTATATATCTTCAAAAGAGATCCCTTACATGTGTTCATGGTGAGGGTTGTGTTGCTAACATGGCACTTTTCTACAACGCCGACATCACCCTGTTTTTTTCCTCCCGTTGACCCATCATGTTTGATCATGAAAAGCAGCATGTCGTATCAGATTTGAATTTATTCTACTCGATACAAGGTTAACTTTGGCACCAGTTTCAGGTGAACAGCCTCTGTCATTTCAGACATGGGTTGGGGAGACACGTCCCGGGAAAACATGGATCTACCCTAGTCTGTTTGAGTCTTGGGGCAATGACACAGTTATTACACATTGTACAGTACAGTGGTTTCACACTACAGTCCACGCAGCTTTAGGGCTGCAGTGAATAATAAGACCACTAATGTAGCAGGTCCCTGTGGGGACTAAAGACAGTGGTTGGTTTACCACACCTGTCCTGTAGGCCCCAAGGTTGTGGCAATGCTAATGAGCTTTCCAGAGTACACACAGCAATTAGCAACACATGCAAACACACATCTCTGCATACACACACACACACACACGCACACACACAACAGGAGACTTTTCACAGGCCCATCGCTTTTTCTTCCAGAGCTCTGCTTTCCTGATTCCTGTGTATATATATATATATATGACGGTCCTTCTGTAGTTGGTCTTCAGCAGCAGTAGCAATATAAAAGAATAAAAATATCTCCATCTACTGGTGGCCAATAGAATAGCAGCATTTTTCTATCATCGAACGTGGTCATCTAAGATGGGCATGGGTGTGTTGTGTTGTGCTGAATGACAATGAGCAGTTATGTATTTCATGCAAGCAGGAATGATCTAGAGTGGGGCAGGGTCAAAAGAAGACAACACACTATTTATATAGACAAGGCATGAACAGTGATGAATTTTAAATCCTCATATAAGCTGTATAATAAAATTCTTGACATCAGAGAGTGGATAGGACATCTCATTTAAGTAATCGACATAATTGAGAGTGGAGAAAAAATGCATTCAGCAACATCTGCACCTTCGAAATACCTGATCTCTCAGCCTTGTTCGTCGAAGAGACAAGAAAGAAAATATATGAACTAAAAAAGAAGAAGTCAGCCCTTAAAAAACACCATTCCTTTCTGTTCACACGCTGGTCAACATTTGTGAAATGCCATTAGTGCTTACACAAACAATGACATGTTCCTCTCTCTGGATTTGTTTCTGTTCCTGCTCTCCAGTAAGTAACAGCCTGTTTAACGCCGCCGTACTGCAGCAGGAGTACAAGGTTAAAAAGAAACAGGAAATGAGCCACGTTTTTTTTTTTGTTTGTTTTGTTTTGTTTTGTGTTTTTTTTTCTACCTTTTGCCTGCTATACAATTTGGATGTGCGCGTCGCTAAGTGTGTCTGACCGTGTCGATGAGAATGTTTGTACTGTGTTTCTTAATAAGCCCTTTACTTAATGAGATAGTTTGATGTTCTGAAGAGAAAAGTACAAGACAAGTGGGCATGCTACAGGAGCTGATTCGGGATCAGATGTGGTGTGGAGTGGGGCTGAGGACAAAAAAAGAAATCAAAATAAAAACAAAAATCAACAAAAGAGGCTGTCATAACCTTGCAGAGAGCCTCCACATGCAATTCATGGAAATAGATTACACATTTTTGTTTGAACAGAAACAAACCGATCATTTTGAACAAACTGTGTCCGTGTTGGTGATATGTAGCATGTCTTTCTATACACATTGTATGGCCAGTGTAATATACCTATTAGTGGTCAGGGGATTTTCCTTTCAAGCTACCTTTGCTAATGTTGATATCATCATAAATGCACAGGAATTACAGTTCACCAATCATCATCATAAAACGTCCTTAAGGGTAACATCCAGTCATCATGTTTCCTGTGAATAAAAAGGCCTGAGGTTAAAATAACACCACTCATAGAGACGTCAGTATTGGTTCAACAGCAACAGCAAAATTAGGCTTTTCTTGTCAAGTAGTGGTGATAGAATAAAATCATTTATACTTGAACTGCTGGTCACATTTTCATTATTAATATATAATATAAATATAAATTAATATAAATGTTACCAGCAGGGAGGAGGAAAAGAACCAAGCCCCGTCAGCAACCATCGTTTTACGCATTATTTTGACTGGATAGTACCTTTAAAATGTAAAATAACAAACGCTTCTTCATCACGAGCAACAGTGAATAAAATGCATTTGCTAAAAATCCTGATGTCAGTTAACTTTGCTGGGCGATGTGACCGGAATCTGAACGGGGTTTTGGTAAAATGCCTGACATCACACATCTTTGGTTAAGACTTAAGCTTAACACAGTTTCATGTTTTGTTCTGTGAGATAAAAATGATTCTGTGTGCTTTTGAAGCATCGTGTGCACTTATTTTAAAAAAGTCACTAACAAGTGGCTCGCTCTTTAAAAACGTCACTGCAGAAGATCTTTTGCAAAATAGTCATGTTATCACCCCTGCCTTTAATAGTTAAAAATGATTCCAGGTATCATTTTTTTAAACTAGGATTATTAAAAAGTAATGAATCGATGATTTACCAACACCAGCATAAAGATTACTTCCTAATTTTGCTCATTTCAGGATGTTTAATAAAGTTTTCTGCAGGTTCTTTGGCATCCGATCTCAAGCTTCTGTCTCGTCTTTCGTTAAATTCAAACCCTAACCATTTGTTATGTGTTAAATAACTTTCAGATTTTATTCATATGACTCATGTTATCATATCAATTCTGGTTGATTACAGCTTGGGTCTTCAACATTGCTGCTGAGATCTGGCAACAAGTCAACATCAAGTCCAAAAAAGTTTAGCCAGCTTATTTAAATCATTATATTTGGTGTGAAAGTGTGAAAGTGTGTGTAACCTGCACGTTGCAGGAAAACTGTGTGTGTGCGCACTCAGCACTAAATTCAACGAACCAGGTTTGTTTAAAACTGACTGCTTGTGTCTCTTCCCCAGTCAGACTTCATTTTGTCAGTGTCAACCAACAGTAAACGTGCTGTGATATGAGTCATGGTCAAAACTATCAAAAGAAGACCCAAGTGGTAATAAAATCAAGTTCGACCAGGTTCGGCCAGGTTTTAGCTTTTCACCGACGCCAATTGCAGAAACGTTTCGAGCCGTGCAACCAGCGTTAAGAGGTGAATATTATCTCACAAAACAAAGTGAGGGAAAACCATAAACCTGTGTTAACACAGTGCTGCTTCTGGACATCATAACCACATTCATAACTCAGTGAAGTTTTAACGGGGGTTGTGGCCAACAAACCAGCACGGCAGAGCTAAGTGACATCTGAGGAGTCGGAGGGGGGTGGGCTCATAAAAACCTTAATGCTGCACCAGCCTGTTAGGTAGACTTTTAGGGTACATGTCAGCAACAGACATTCATCCTCTTTCACACATGAACGACACGCACTCATACGCCCACGCATGCTCTCTCTCTCTCACACACACCCGCACACACACATTAAATCTAGAAACACAAACCGTCACACGCTCATAGACTTGCAGCTAATTATAATTTTTTTTTTTTTTTTTTTAACACATTATCTGTCTTATTTAGAGAACACATTTTCTTCCTGTATGAGAGACCCAGAAACAAACACAAAGGATGAACATTAGAAAGAGAATATGATTGTGTTATTCCATAGTCAGCCAGTGCAACAGAAACCAATAATTGGAACACAGTGTAAAAAAGCGTAGTGAGAGAAACTCAGCCATGAGGAAGCCGACCTTCCCACTCAACAAAGGCTGTGGCATTGTCCCCTTTCTATCTAAGGGACCGGTCGAGTCCCTTAGTATGTCTGTTTGTTTACTTATTTATTTGTTTTGATTGATTGGTGTGTCTTTCGTCTCAAAGCGTCCCACGTTTCCCATTTGCTAGAATGCGTTGCAGAATGTCCACAGGCACACAGCTCCAGCCGTTCACACAACTGTGGCTGTATTTTTCCACATCGGTTGCCATGGTGAGGGAATCCCCCACCCCAACAACCTCACCTCCTCCTGGCAGCTCTATCACTCCTCGTTGGCAGGGCTCTCCTCCAGAGGCGTGATGGCGGGGAGGCCCAGTCCTGTTGCATTGTGGGATGCAGTGAGGCTGGCAACAGTGTGTAGGAGGACGAGGACCAGCAGGCAGAGTTTGAGCCGGCTGTTACACAGTCTGCAGGCTGCCGAGGAGCTGAGGGAGGTACGGTGCTGGCATGGCGGGTGAGTTCTTTTCAGGGTCCCCCGGGAACGGTTGTCCACTTTCAAGTCCCACCGCACGTCACAGCACTCTGCATGCGGGTCCACACCTGATGGATAGTCCTCCAGCAGCCCTGGGGGTTGTTTTGGGGGAAGGGTGGTGGTGGAGATAAACAGTTAGCTCACAGCTCATGTGTTGTCTTAAAGATGCTGCATGTAGCATTTTTTTTTTATATATATAAATCCCATATTTGCTTCCTGTCATAAAAAGAGCATTGCTGCTTGTCCAGCGTCCCCAACAAGCACCGCTTTGAGAACTAAAAGATATAAAAGATACTTACGACAACACTACAAGTCAGACAGAACATTTTTTAATTTTTCAGGAAACTAATATACTAGTAACAAGAAAAAGGCTGACTCTGGGCCAACTTCACATTGTTAAAACACTGTTGGCTAACTTCTCAACACAAAAAAACTGTCTGTGCATGCTCATCAGTTTTATGTATTTTTGCAGGGTTTCTTGATTTGCTTGTGTTTTTATTTATTTTCATCGATTCTTCAAGCACATACTGTGTGTATCTTGGGTCTGGAGTGCATGAAGAAATTAAAACACAAGTGCTTTTAGTCTTATTTTGAACGTGAGGTAGTGGTGCTCTTTAGTCTGTTTATAGATGTAAATGACAGATGTATATACTGAAACTTAAGTCATAAGCACAGCACAGAAAAAATGACTTAAAAAATGGATAAGCAGCATTCATTTATCTTGCCTCTTGCCTCTCAGGGCTTCCATACTTTTATTGCATACCTTGCTTTTGCAACTAAGCATACAGATGCACGATAAACATTTCAACTAGTTCAATATGTATCAAAGTTTACTGCACAGGCACGACGACTGAAATCACAAAGGAAAGGAGGTTTGTCACGGCCTCTGTGTATGCTAATGTGAGGAGTGAAATTTGAAGATGTGTGTGCCCACTCAGCACAGTTTGACTGTCAAAAGCTAAACTGTGACAACAGGAACCTTGTAATTACTGCAAGCTTCTGACAAATCTGCATTTGGAGTGAGCATGTTTGCAGAGTTGACAAAATACACAAATGTTCCAGGGAAAATATGCAATAGCTGCAGCAATCTCACTCACTTTCTTATTCACCCAAATACTTGAGTAGTCTTGCTTAGTTCACCAGCTTGTGTCCACTGAACATTTAGAAGAGATTTGCACGTGGTAAGACGTCACTAATGCATAAAAAGTGCCGAGAAAGTTTGGTGATGTGTGTTTCTTATTACTTCTAAGTTCTGTCTCTGACATAGTTTGTTCTCATGTTATGACTTATGTGAAAACACATTAATAAACCACATTCTTGTACTAGACAACCTGAGCTGTAGTTTCCCACATTTAATGCTAATTAATTGCCATGAATACTCATGTGTGCAGCGAATGCGTATTCATCCACAGCTTAAAATAGTCCCCAGCAAATGCAACATTTATTCCTGTTTGAGTAAGATTTGCCAAAAAATTACAGGCACAGCTGTTTAAGAAAATGATTTGTCCTTTTTTTTTTTTTTTGTAAGTATATATCTGTGACCCATTTTTAAAGATTTCTCCTGGAACAAATGGGCTTTGGGCTGAGAGCCACAGACACACTGGGGAAATGAGAACCTATTTAGAGACGGACTAACACATTGTAGGTTTTGGTCTTTTCAGGAGACTTGTTGATCATAACAAATGAATTTAATTTAATTGAATTAAGAGCAAGAGAAGCAGTCTTGTTTAGTAATCTTCAAAAATACATAAATCAGCACAAATATGTAAGAAAAATTCAGAAAGATTAGAAACATAAACACTGTTTATTTAACATACTGAACATGAATGTAAGATGATGATGCTCTACGTGGCCACCAGAGGGCAGCATCAACATGTGCTGTAAGTGTTTGTCATCCTGTTAATCACGTTCCTGGGACAAAGATCTGCTCACACAGTAATACTACCATCATGTATGTGGAGACAAAAATCAAAGTTTACCATTTATTTAGGATTAAGATTTGCATCTGTGTGTGTGTGTGTGTGTGTGTGTGTGTGCTTGTCCTGGACTGGGAGTAAACAATGCGTTCACCCATACTGACCCACAAAGTGCTATATGCAGCTCAGTACAAATAGAGCATCCAGACTTATTGTCACAGTGCAGCTGCCTCTTGGTGCTGTGAATAATTGGCAACAATTTCTTGTTCTGGTGTATCATCCTGTTAGTCCGGTGATTAGTGACAGAACATCCTGTGTTCAGCCACAAGTGTTGACCGTGTGTCCATCAGAGGTTGTGTGTCCTATATTGAGCTCCCTATGTGCTCACTTATTGTGCAGTTACTAAAGCCTAGAGCATGATCTACAGTACAGTACAGTACAGTACAGTACAGCAGTAGGAGTTAGAGAAGCTTGTTACTCGTAGCTTTGAATCCCTGGATTTGGGGAAGTAATCCCTCAGATAGTCAACACAGCAGTTAAAGTTACACTGTGCAGCTGCCTGCAATGCACTGATACTAATCTTTAAAATAAGGTTAAAAAAACAAAGACATGAGATAAAAACAAACACTATGCATAAACAATAAAATGCTTTTTTTTTTGTACCTGTGCATATAAAACTGGGGCTGCCTCCATGAATGAGATCATCATTGTCGGGCAGGACGAAGGGGCACCGCTGCTGCACCTCCAGGCAGTACTGACCGCAGGGGATTCGCTTACTGCAGTGCATCTGGGTGGTCTGGAAGTACTGAGAACACAGCCAGGGCTTATAAACCATCTGTGTGGGAGACAGAGAGAGGTGAGGGCAGGAAGAGAGAGAAAGACAGGTTATCGATGAGTTAGGTTGGATAATATGCATACACGTGCACACTTTTCACATGCATGCGCACCATCCATGACCTCTGCAGCTATCAATTCACACAGCGCTGAGCAGATATCCTGGTTATCCTAATATCCAGTGTGCAATGAATGTGGCTGTTGCTGGGAAGTCGGACTACTGTGCATCACTGCGTACTGCTTTTCACCCTTACAAGTATAACTAACTTTTTATATGCAGTAATCCAATGGTGTCCTATTTACAGCCAGTCAAATGTAATGCACCACAGGACTTACAACTTGTTTTGAAAGCTTTTAAAGTCACAATGTACATCATAATCCTGATGTAAACATATTAATTCACCAAGCACCTAAAATAATAAAAGATTAGAACACGTTACCACTCTCAAGTAAATACAGGGACTAATTTTAGTCAACAGCTAAATCTAAATTATTGTACTTGTGTTTTCTGAAGCTATTTAGAGGTTGTTTACATCAGGATCCTACAGTATAAATCTCAATCTCATTTGATTGGGCAAACTTCTAGTAAGTTGCTAGTAAGTGTGCCTTAAGTTAACATATTTTTTCTCAATTTTATTTATATAGCGCCAAATCATAACATAAGTTATGTTGGGATACTCGCATATAGAGCAGGTCTTGATCATATTCTTTATAATATTTATAGAGACCCGACAGTTCCCACCAGGATCAAGCTCTTGGCAGCAGTGGCAAGGAAAAACTTATTTTCACTAATACATTTGGAATTGTGTGGTCCAAAAAAGACATAAAATGGATGTGCTTTTTGGAAAAAATTGTGATCACGAGGAATAAAAACCAGCAAAGTATGTCTTTTTCTGACCGAGTGGTTACCCGCTAAAATGGTTTACAGTGCAACCAAACAAACCGTGGGCTGCATCACATTGTTGTAAACGTGATATTGATGAAATCCATATAGTTTCTCATAAATCTATTGCTCAGGACTATGCAATTTTAAACATGCATCAACAGTAAACAACAGACAGGTTATTAATGTCATCTGATGTTGCTGTTGTTAGGTGTGTTTACATCCGTAATGTCTGTAAACACAAGCTTACATTTTGAATTATCATCAGCTCTCAAACATTCAAACGCCGGTGTTTACAGTCTATATTACACAATGTTGATGTTTGCGTGTGATCATTTGTTAATCTTTTCTCACCCATTTTCTCAACTCTACAAGTGCACAAGTGGGGACAAATGATTTACTTAGCACCTTATTTTTCCTTTCTCATGCTATAAGGTGGTCGCTTCGTTGTGTCGTATTATCACCTGCAGCAATTAGCTGGTATTTCCTGTGAAACACTCCAGGGACTGCGAGGCAAGCTAGCACCTGCTGCGAGCTAATCATTGTGACTAAAAACAGAGCACCAAAAGCATAGATCACATCACTCGTCCATAGATACTTACATGTTGTTATTGTGGCTGTGCATGTGTGTGTGTGTGTGTGTGTGTGTGCGCCAGAAAAAGAAGAGCGCAAGATAGAGTGTGTATTTTGATATGATACGATAATCGACAACAAAATCTGTGAAGAAATATAGACAAACACATCACATGTAATGATTATTAATACATATGTATGAATATTAGTTAATAATGTTAGTAATAACAACAAACAATAATAAAGAGGGAACCAAAAAAGACTGTACAAAGTCCAGATATACAGATATACAGAAGATATACAGTAATTATGCTGTAATTTTTTACTGTAAAGCTTTACAGTACTTTTCTGTTTTTTTTGTTTTTGTTTGTTTGTTTTTTTTTTTAAAATTGTACATAAAACCAAAATGTTATTTTAAGTATTAGGCCAATAATGACAAATGACAGTTATTTCTAATTTTTGTACAGAAAAGTTACAATATTATTTATACGGTATTTTTTTGTTTTCTTAAATTACATACAAATGTATGTAAAATGATAAGACTGCTCTGTAATTATATAAGTAGTCTGTTTTATAGACGTTTATGTCAATACTATCAATTTAGCTAACTATTTCCATTACATCAAATATGCATAGTCTTTTTTTTTTTTTTTTAAGAGAATACAAAGTTGCACTTTTCTGTAGAAAATTTCTGGCATGTTGCGCTGGAAGATTTTATTTTATTTATCTTTTTATAATTGAATGTAAATAACAGACATTGCAGACATGGTGATTACAGAGCTAATGATGATAATATGTTGAGTTCATCATACATCATTGTTGGGCTTATTACTATAAAAAAAAGTTTTTCCTTCTACATGACGATATAAGGCATAGTTAAAGTGTTTGTTAAATGCAAAGACACATTCTTTGACAGCTCTGTGGTGTGGCATTAGTACAGGTTTGTCTGTGCTCAAATAGAATAAAATGTGTGATGTAAATGAAGAAAACGTCTCTTTGATTCACTGGATTTAAGTAAAATGTTGCTGGAATAACAAAGAAAAGTTTACTGTGACGAGTACGTATTGTTTGGTACAGATGTCTGAAATTTATTATATCATTACATAAATATTGATTCAAACTGACATCATAACTGCTGGGTTGAATCATCTGTCATGCATATTGTAGACCGAGAGCAATATATTTTACGCATGACTGAACACATGTGCATACAGACATCCTGCAGACATTCACAGATGATGTACAGTAAATTGCCATGCGCTAATAATTAGATTTCCAGTCCAAGATAAGGTTGTTTACCGAGGACGCCACACACACACACACACACACACACACACACACACACACACACACACTGCCCTTCTCTCTAATCTATCACTGTGAATGTCACAAATTAAAATGCGGTCATATGACCTAATGCACATCTTGTACACATTAGTATATTCACATTCATAAATTATTAACCATACTGTGCCTACGTGTCAGTATAAGACTCTGTGTATTTGTGTGTGTGTGTGTCAGTACACGGTTGCCTTTTACATTTTGCTTGTGCAACACATTTTCCATTTCATGTCCTCCTGTTCCCAGTGTTTGGACAACTGCTCATGCTGTATCTGTCAGCGTGGGGGAGATGAAGACAAACTGAGCGGATTTCAGCAACGTATCGCATTACACTAACAATGCCATCCGCGATGAGCGTCAAGTAGTGTCAGTTGTTTTGGTATTTATCAGACGTTTCCCCCTGCTCAGCAGGATCTCAGAAGACAATGTTAAAGTCAAGGTCTGTGTGGTCATTTGCACTGAGGCTCAGACGTGATTCAAAAAAATCAAAAGCTGAATAATCAATAACTTCACAACTGAAGAGATTATCTTTAAACACTGCCTGAAGCAGCTCTGACTAGAAGAGAAGGTCTCACAGAAGTGGCAACCATTTCATGTTTTCTTATATCAGGATTCAAGTCATTGTTGAGTGACGCTCAAGGACACAACCACAGTAGATTATATGTAGGTGTAGGGGTGCAAAGGGGTGGAATATTTCCATGGAAAGTTAAGCTGGGGAATTTTGGAAATATTCCAAATCTGAAATTCCATAGAATTATGGAAATGTATGGGAATTAATGGGAATTAACTGGAAATTGGGGAAATTTAAATAAATTGTATCATATCCAAACATAAACATAAAGATTTTGTTTTGTCATAAGACATTCATGCTAAATAATACAATTTAAAAAATATTTCAAGATATTTATTTGTAAGTAGAACTTTAAAAAGTTATTTTATTAAAGAATATTATGTAGTCCACAAGCTCAAATGTGTGGCTTCAATAGACTTGTGGTCCAGGGTTGTAGAAATCACCTGTGCGTGTAGGGTGCATGGCCTCAATAGCCCTGCAGTGTGTGATATGTGCATGTGATTGAGGAATAGCATATTCAAGTGCAGGATATCTGGTTGTTTTAGTCAAGATTATGCTAAAATATATTTTAACCAACTGTGTCTAAGTTCCAAAAAAGTAAGGCCAATCATCAGTTTTGTAAATTCCTGGTTTATTCCTGTTAATTCCCATGAAGTATTTAAAAAAAAAAAAATCCAGTTAATTCCCATGGAAAGTTTCCAACTTCCCTAACCCTAACCCTAACCCAATTCCCAGAATTTTCACAACCCTATGTAGGTGACATCTAGTCCACGTGACTATAAGAAAAAAATGGCAAGCGTGCCTCTTGAGTCTGCCAGTCAGCAGAACATCTGTCGTAAGTGCAGCAGATGTGGCGAGAAAACTACGTCTCTTTTTTGGCCCTTTGCCACACAGTCATGTCCTTTTGCACTCCAGTTCCCAGTCAGTGAAGCCCACTTCTGCTGCTGCTGCCGCTGCTGCTGCATGAGTTCTCCACTCCCTCAATCATCAGTCTACTGTAGACCCACGACTGGTAGTTTATCATCCTGCTGTCAAATCTCTGAGAGGAAGAAAGAGACAGCTAGTGGGAGAGACAGAGAGAGGGCTGTCATGATAGAGATAGTGGAAGGATGGACTCCTTCTCTCTCCTTTATATAACTTTTTCCAATCTGCTGTGTTCTCTCAACCCCCTTGGGGGGAGAGTAAAATACTGCCTTCTCCTCAATCACCGACTCAGTGAGTTAGAGGTCAGCCAGCTGGCTTTCAAATTTTTATTCTCCTTTTCCTGTCACCTTTCACTGCCTCTTACATCTCCCATTCGCCTTCGCTGTCTTAACTCCTGTCGTTGTGTTCCTATTGTGGGTGCGACCACTTCTCTCTTGATTATTTGTAGTAATTGGTTACAATCGCTTCTACTTTGCCAGTTTTTCTATCAGCGTTAAGATACAACAAGTCCTACAGATCGCATCAAAAGCACATCGACAGAGGGAGGGATTGGTTGCTGCTCAATAACTGAAAGTTCAAACAGCTGTGATAAATTAGTGGCTGAGTATTTCTCTTAAAAAGAGAAATTTGGAGCAACACTGCAAAGCTATGTGTCGTACTGGTGGAATTGCTCCTGTGCTTTATCCTAAATACTGTATATCAAGATGTAAATATAACATATAATAAGGTGAACATGAAGAATCTTTCATAAAGATCATAAAAAAGACTTTTATCTTCATGAAAAATGATCAAATCCATGTATAAAACAAGGAAAACAAGCTAAATCTGTCTATCTGTGTCTGGTTTCATATAATGGCCACATTAGAATGAATGGTAAAAAACATTGACGTAGACATGACACGTGACAGATCAGGTAGAAGAGCGGGACACCAAATCCCAAACTGTATCCACACATGTAAAAAAGGACATTAAAATAAAATAAATGTATATAAATGTAATGCATTAATCTCAGACAGAGATAAAGAACAAATGTATGAACTGGTTTGGACAAAGTTAGCCCAGCCAATGCTTCACTTCACTCTTTGCACAATGCAAGTTTAAAGGCTGAGCTCCTGGTCTTGTCTGCTCTGTGTAATCGCACAGAGTTTAGTGCCTGTTGTCACTGCAAAAGTCATTCCGGAAATTTCTTCATTGCTTCTGGCCGAAAGACTAAAAACACTTCAGTGGTCAAAGTGCTGGATACTACGATCCCAAAATATAACGCCACAGTATTTTGTTTGACCTCACTCCCTCTCTGCTCTCCACTGGTTTGTCTGCCTGCTAGTGATCTGCAGAGTTGAGACTCAGCTGTCTTCTGGATTTGATTATTTCATAACGATTAGGCTAATGAGGTTGTAATTGATGGAGGGTCTTACCCTGCCTTGTGGTATTGGTTTTAAGTGGCCCCGGATGGCCCTGCCTTGTCAGTGCTTCGTCTTTAATGTTTTATCTGGACTTGTGGTTGTGGCTAAACCGCTGACAGAGGTCGAAGGACCAGGTAGCAACACACCAGATCACTGCAACTCGTTGTTGCTCTCCAGCATGCAGTACAGTAGAGAGAGACACAGAGACACTACGCGGAGTCTCACGAGCCGCCTTGTCAATTACAACTAACACAGCCATTCGCTGCTTCGCTGCAACTATCCTCTTATCTTTTATCCTCTTTTCTGCTCTGTTTCTGCATTTAAATGATCCTCATCTTAAAAAATGGACCACGACAAGTGTACAGAACCATAGCCTGGTAAAGTATTAGCATAATTTTGAGTTGTGTCAGAGGTATGGGAGCAAAATAACAGAAAGAGGCGATAAAAACGGAGCGAATTCAAGTTAAGCCTCACCATCTCTGCTGTTTTTACTGGAGTTTCACTTCTTTTTTTCACATTTTTACGCTTTAAAGTTTTAAAGTGATTCTCATTCAGATTTTGTCTGCGTGCACAAAATGTTGTTCGGTCTCCTGCTGCAAGAAGTACTTTACAGTCAACACGCAAAGCTAGAAAATCTGTAGAGAAAGAAAGCGAACGCACCACATTCCCTCTGGGTATTAACTAAAAAAAAAAAAAGGCTAAACGCTTTAGGGTTTGTGTGTCTTTGATTTTTTCTGCCGATTTTAATTTGTTTTTTAAATATTCCAAATAATATTCATCCTATGCAAAATGTAATTTTCTATACCCTGTCAACAGAAGCACAGATTATTATTTTGCATGTTCTCCAGCGTTGGAAGAAATGAGCAGTCCCATTCAAGCTGTGACACTAAGGCTGTCCGAGATGTAAGAGGTCAAATAGAGGGTGTTCTTTAGTAGGAAGCCAGCTTGTAAACTATCATTTTAATTCCTACAGCAGCAGCAGCAGCGATGCCCCATGGGAGTTCCACTGCAAGATGGAGCAGAAGGGTCAAATAGCAAAGGTTACAGCAACTATAATCTGAAAAGCAGCAGCCACATTCGCAAACAAATGAGTGTGCATGGCTAAACGCGTCAGTAAGTCAATGAATGTAATCAGGCGTGAACTCAAACACAAAGAAAAAACAAACCATTGCAAGGAGAGAGCATGTATAATCAGTTCAATATCATGGCAGCACTACCCTGCCAATTTAAGCAGATAACATTTAATTGGCTGTGATGTATTTATGTGCATTTCTTTGTGTGTACAGTTAAAAATGCATGCATGTATTGACTAGCCTGAGGCGCAAGCACCTGGCAAGCATACAAATGGTGTCAACAGCAGTTATATGGAGGAAAATGTAACGCGGCTAATGATCGAATTAATAGGACAGACATGAAATAAACAGGCGGGCTTAGCCAAGACGCTTAGAGGAACCGCCGAAAAATGTAATAGTAAAGCGAAAAGACGAGCAAGGCTGCCGGCACACAGAAGCCACGACACAATGCGCTGATTGAAAGTGAAGTGACGCACAAAGCACTCATGAAACTCCCTGAGAGGCACCTATTCGATTACATTCATGTTACATTTGAATAACTGTGTGGACACATACAGGCCCGGTTTCTCAATAATGACCCACCTGCTGTTTGTGGCAGATACAGAACACACACACACACATGCCATCTCCAATAGCTAAACACCACCTCGTATCTTTAAAAAAAAAAAAAAAGTGCAGCTCATTTGGCAAACAAAAACCATGCTAATGTAATTGCCACACGGCAAGGACGCGCAGTCTTATACCGAGTGGGGATGTTAAAAGGAGAATATAGCCAAACAAACAGAGAAACAGTGTGTGTAAAAATAGAATAACCTCGGACTACAGACAGCACAAAGTTCACCAGGCTGTTCTGCTGACACGTTTGACAGGCCACGTTCCAACGCTGATTCTTAGTGAAACGGGAAAAAAATACGACGAGCATTATGGGTGCTGTGTTGCAAAATAGCAGCAGGTACAGGGTTACATGAAAAATGAATGAATGAAAGATACGGTCTTGGCAGTGTGTGAATTAATAATGAAAGACTGAATTTCCTCCGTGCAGGAGGTGTTCACTGCCTACAAGTGTGTGTCAGGTGGTGCTCCGCGCTGCCCTCTGAGCCCGTGAGACGATCCGTTTCAGGTCCTCCTGTCAGGATGTTGCTCTGTCTGGACCACATGATAATGTTATCATCCGGCGCCCATCGCACACACACACATTTATAAGTGTTGAGAGAAAAATGGTGCAGGTTCTGAGTGTCTTTCACTGTAATTCCATTAAGATGATGGTTGTACAGTATCATTTTATAAAAAGGAGGAAGTCTCAGTGGTTAGAGTGACGTGCCTCCTCCCTCTCTGCCTGGTGTGGAGTTCTGATTCAGGAACCAATAAATACAGTGCTGAAGGACATTAGGAAATGGTTTACATTCATTAATTAAGCTCTGTGTAGGCAATTATTCATGGTTAATAATTTTGGTTATCCTCACACAAGTGTGTTTTGTTTCCACACATCATCCACAGCCTCTCGCCCCCTGCATGAGACTGTCGAGGCCTTAAACATCTCCTTCAGCAACAGGCTGCTACTCCCACCATGTAAGAAGGAGCTCTACCACAGGTAGACAACAACAACAGCTGTCAGGCTCTTTAACAGCAGCGTGACTTCATGACTTTCTTCAGCTTGACTATCAACATTATGTACATGAGCTGCTGTGTACATCATTATATTATAGCTTAAAGCGGCAATAACAATTTTTTTGGGCACTTGGGGGCAGTGGAAACAGAACGCTGACATTAAAATGCAAAGTAGATTTTTGAGTTTTTTTGCTAAATAAGCTGCCTGTTTTGTCTGAAAACACTGAAGAACAATGAGGCCTGTAAAATCAAAACAATGAGCTGAAAGACGCAATAAAGCTGAAACCACGAGGGACTCCTTTCACATCCAAGCTGTCACGTGATTCATTGTTAAAAATACTGATTATAGCTGCCTTAAATTTATTTTTTTTTAAAAGTGAATAAACGTTTGACTTTTTCTTGTCATGTAGCCTAGTTTGTGGCATTAATGCCATTATGCAATGCTAGGTTAAAAAAACTATAAAAACAAGAGCAAAATGTCCCAAAAATCTGATCAGAAAAGAATAAATAAAAGAAAAAGAATATATACCACTCTGTCCTGGCTAGTTTACATCCACAGCTCAGCTGCACCGACTATGAGAAATGATGGATCGGAAGGACATTTTCTTCAGGGAGCACATCCATATGCACAAAACATTTGCCCTAAAACTCATTTTGTTGATTAATCAAGGTTATCTGGATGTAATTCATCGGCACTGTCATCCTGACACTTACACTGATAATTAATTTGACAAAGATAATTATCAGCAAGATGGGCCTACTGTGAGCGAGAGTGATGAATCAACACCCACTGCAGTCATACAGCCTGCTGTTAGCTCTACCAGGCCATGCTTGTATGCATATGCGTGGACCTGCAGCTCAAATCGCTGCTTCTACAGCGTCCTGCATCCTCTATTAAAGAACGTAAGTAATCCCAGCAACAGACAACTGTTCACCATGACCAATCTTCTTGTGTCCTGCTGCTATCCATGCCATCCCCCCCCCCAGCTTCACCTCACCCCCAACTCCACCACTGTTGTCTCCCTCTGCAGTGTGTACTGCAGCAGTTGGATGAAAAATGACCTGGAAGGGGGGGCTGGCGCAAGGTTGCCAGCAGAGACATAACAGATATACACACTCACCTTCAGACACACACTGTGTTCTCTTTCTAGCTTTGCCGTGCTATTTCTCTAGCTTGCTCTCTTTCTGTCTCTTTTACAGGTGAGGCAAGCACACACACACACACACACTCACACACGGGCGAGTGAATGAGAGAAAGAGCTCGAGATGGACGAGGAGGAACGGTGGTGTCAGCAGGTTTTTGCAGTATTAATAACCTACAGTTGTCAGTGGCTTGTTATCAGGGGTTTTTCCTCCCATGGGTGCCGCTGACCCAGCCAGGCCAGACTTGTCAGGCCACTCGAAAATTGAGCCCGTGTCCTAAATTGGCCTCCTAGTTTTTCAGCTGAATACCTTTTTGTTTTGAAGGCACATAAATCAAATGGGCACAGTGTGTATCTGGCAGTGTTAGCATCTACAGTGTGGAGATGAAGTGAAGTCCGCACTGCATTGGGTGGTTTGAGAACGTATATATTTTATCTGACATGCACAAAGCATTGCCTTTTATAAATTCCCTCACATGTTTTGCATGTGCGTCAATCATTCCATCCATGTTCATCTGGCACGGGCGCGATTACGGGCGCGGAGAGAAAGGATGGAGGCACCTACAAAGGCTGTCACTGAAGTTTATCTCCGCATTCGGGCGGAGGAGAGGGAGCCAAAGCTTTCTTCAAAAGCATCGCGGGAGGGAAAAAGCTGCATCTTTTAATTAAAAGCTAATGTAAAGGTGACAGCTGTGGAAGGAAGAGAGGGAGAAGAAGAAGAAGGTGAAGGAACAGGTAACGGACGGAGCTAATCGAATACCTACAGGAAGTCATGGCTATTCCTCTGCAACACAGTTAATGATATGTGGACGAGCACATAATCACTGTGGAGGATCCCACTCCGCAATATCGTCAATGTCCAGTTACGAATACTAACTTCTGCCCTTAATATTCACTGTTAAACCAACTCCAAGACACAGTCTGTCCATATAAACCAGCTAGTTACAGCTGCTGTTTGTCAATTTTATTCAGTCATTTATCTTTGGAACAATATTTGATTTCTCACTGAACTGTGTTGCCGGGAACCGACCACATTATCATATGTTTGGTCAAAAGACACACACACACCGATGGGTGAAAGCGTCTGTCTTTTTCTTTTTTTTGCACATTGCCACTGGCACACGTTCTTTATCGCTGCGGGCTCTGTTTTTCTGTTCTACTGAACATTCAATATGTAGCTGCTTGTGGAGTTAATATTGAAAATATAGAGAAGTACTTGTTCGTTCTTAGGAAACAAGCTGGACTTTGTGCCAGGTGTGTGGGCATTTGGATACAAATTACAAATGGGAGCTAGTACAAGCACAGCCGAATTAACTCTGACCATTAGTGCTTCACTTTAATGTGCTCATGGCTGTTCATTACCTAAAACTTAAATAACTGTAAAGAATTGTCCGGGGTATATACAGGTTGTTTTTTTCCCACTCTACCCCTCAACCTGCATTTTCCCTTATATGTAGAAGACACGTGACACCCCGAGTAAAAGCAGAGAGTCAGAAGGAATAATAGCCCTCACCTTACTGTATCTAAAAATGAACATATCCCGCTCTTGCTGTTAAATGTGCCCATTATAGCACACGGCTCCCATCGGACCTGCAAAGCTACACACAGAAAAGGAGACTGAGAAAGATAAACATGCCATCTGCTCTGCACGCCCGCGAGTGCTGAAAAGAGCACTGGTCCATTTGGCGAGTGGTGAAGTAAATATTGTAAAAGTTTAAAAACCCATGAATTTATAAACATCAATGAAAAGATGCTGCAAAATCCTGACTGCTTCATACTGAGTATTACAGTCCAATCTTCTTCAACAAGTTATTAACATTTTGTATAGCTTTATTTTGTCACGAGGTTCTACCTGCAAAGCGCCTATCATGAATGTATACAGGAGGACCAATCTGGCTATGCTTTTTACCATTTCATCTCACTGCTATGAAATTTTGATCAGTCTGTGAGGTTTCAAAACTTCTCACAGTTAATGATTCATGGAAGACATTAACAATGACATAATAGACCTAACAGCAGCCATTTTGGCATGAAATAGTCATCCATCCATCATCTGTAATGACCTGTGTCATCATCGGGGTCACGGTGGAGTTGGAGCCTATCCCAGCTCACTTTGACACACCTAAGTTATAAAGGTTGTCAACAATAAAAAAAAAACAAAAGTTTAATACATAGGAATCTGATTTAGATTTTGATCTGATTTTAGATTTATAGTTCGCATTATCAGTTCATCTCTGTCAGCGAAAATCTTTGATGTGGCCAGCTATATCAAATTTTGTTGCCGTTGGTTCCGCTTTAGTCAGCAAAATCTTCACACTGTTACTACATGCTGCTCCCCAGCTCTGGAACTCTTTACCCCCCCGTCATAAGGAACATCAACTCACTCTCACAATTCGAGTCCGCGCTCAAAACCCACCTGTTTAAAATTGCCTTTTCCATCTAACTGATTCAATTGCATAGTCCTATTTTAACCCATTTTTAATGTTGCATTCTTGTAATTTGGTATACGTTTATGTTATTTGCTGTCTACTTTTATTTATTGTAAGGTGTCCTTGGGTGACAGAAAGGCGCCTATGAAATAAAATGTATTATTATTATTATTACATCTTATGCATGTAGTCATGTTTACAAGTCATGTGAAGTAAAAAGTAAGCAACACACAGATCCTTTTGTATCCAGAGCAGCTACACTGTATTTAAATGTGTAGCTGCTTTCTATTATATTTCTGTGGATGACCGGATTTAAGAAACTCTTTAACCTTATTTATATAAAGTCAAATGTATGTTGTGAGTATGAGTAAAAAAATACAAACATCCTTAATGCACATACGAGAACATACAAACACACACAGTCACATGGACACACACAATCTGTTGGAAAATCAGCACCATCAGCTTTTTAATTATCAGGTGAACAGCTACCAGACATGAGGAGGTATTGATAATGGAGGTCTTGTCTGGGCTGGTCCAGCCTCAGTCAGCTGTGAACCCAAGACTAACTGCTACACACACACACACTGTACTGTGCACTGTGACAAGAGGTTTGACTCTGACTCTGATTAATTTTGAACCTCTCAGTGAATTCAGCCAGCTGACACAAAATTTCTCATTAAAATCTTTTTTTTTTTTTTTTTTTAATGCGAAGTACAAAATGTCCGGTTTTTGTTGACACTGCGTCACAGAGGTTAATCAACCTACGCCAGTGGTCATTTTAACATGGCGGCTGATGGAGGACATTACGGTAAACGCTGCCTCACGTGTCACAAACAGCACATGCGCTTTACATGCTTTAAATTCAGTGTTAGACTAACCTCATTTTTATTCCTGTAAACATGTTTGAATATTGTCATAAAAACACGCGGGAGCTAAAGTCAAACATAGCTCACATATTTGGAGATGAATTGGATTACCCATGTTTCCTCAGACTTGGTTGGAGGTCACAAAAATAATGAATTAAACACCGACTCAATTAAAAAGCTTGCAAATTGAATAAAACGTTGAATCAAATTAAACACAAGTAAATTAAATGCTGAAGTGTCAGAACCAATTACCCAAATTACATGATTTCACTGCGATCAAATGAAACTGTCAACAAATCGGTTCATGATTATATAAGATCAGCGTGACATTTATTCATCAGCTAAGTTGTTCAGCGCAACTTTACTTCTTTAAACTCGTTTCAACACTTGATACGTGATTCTGCTTTCGTCACGGCCACATTTGAGTCGGCATCGGTTCAACTGTGTGCGGTCAAGTTCACGTCTTCGACGTGATGCATCCAGACATTTGATAACAAACACTGAAAATGTCATCGCAGCGGGATTGGGATTTACATGTGTACTTGCATGCGTGATGGTCTCTAACAGAAACTGTGAAATCAATGAAATCTTAATCATCTTTCACTGGTTACTCAACCCCACCCCCACCCCCCTGCAAATTTATCATCCTGTGATTGCAGGAGAGAGAATTGACTGAAATATAATGGAGGTGCTGTTGAATTGAGTTAAATAATGTGACCTTAAAAGCAGCTCTTAATTAAATGTGGTAGTGATAGCAAAAAATCTAATTAACCATGAATGCACCATATCTTTTGATAGCAATCGATTCCACCCCTCGTATCAGATTATAACTTACTGCGGTTGCACAGTATGTACAGAGGTTGTGCCTGTTGGCTGTCTATAACATCACAGAGCCTGTTTTTTGGCATTTTAAAGCCGGTAAAGGCAGAACAACCCAAGCCAATGTGTGTCGAAACTGCACAAGAAGGGAGCAGAAGTAAGGTCTTATGAATTGGGATGATGTGCACACGCATATACAAATATTTAGTCTTACTTCCACACAGAGTTTGATATATTTGGCCCACCAGTCCTGCACGACACTTGAAATGCTCTGTAAGTTTGGTCGGTTGGTGTTGCTCTGTAAACTGAGGCTGGACAGGTGTGTGTACGACCGTTTAGGTGAAACATTTCACGATCAAAAAGGTAAAATGAGAAGCTGCCATGACACAGTCTGTGTCTGGGAGGCTGCTCTTCTCAGCAAGATTTCATTATAATCTGAGGGAAAAGTCCAGGAACGACTAAACGCAGCAAAGTGTTTATTTTTAAGTATTTTTGGAACAGCTCAGGTCAAATATAAACATGCTCGGTCAGCAATGCCTCCGGGAAGATTCATTTCTAATATCATTTTCCAATAAAGACGGAGCAAAACTCAAGGGCGATGCTTCATGTTGTGTTTGTACGCACAGATATACAGTACGCATGCATGCGCAACCGCTATGTGGAAAATGTCACGCTCTCTCCGCTCTGCAGCTGCTGTAGTTTCATGTAACCTGGAGCTCGCAAAGCATCGCGCTGATCGAAATACGCTTTCAATTCCCTCAGAGGAAGATGCCACAGTCCCTATGGGAATCATTGTCAGTGCTTCAGGGTTTCCATAGATCCAGAGAGGTCAGCAGTGCCTGTTTTGACCTCACTGAATCATTAACCCGAGTCACAACCCCCTCAATCCTTCGGCTTGTCTTCTCTACCTTCACTCACAGTCTCATCTTTACTGGTTTCTCTGGTTACAGCGTGGCACCCGCTAAAAGATAACCGACCTCTTCTGTTTCGCACATTCACCCTCATCCAAAGTACTCACGCATTTGTATACAGAGACTCTTCCTTCTAACAGCGCCACAGCACACTGGAAGCGCTTTGTCTTGACCATTTTCACCACAACTCTCTCTATCACAGATTTCCATCTTCTCATGTTCCGCTCTGAAGTTCTCTTTTTTTATCACACGTATGGACAGGAAAGTGGGCCAGGATTGGCCAGTGTTTGAAATGGAGGACAGAATTAGAAGGGAATGGTAGAATCCGATGGGGTCACATCGTCTGGGCCAAGCCTGAGACATAGCCGTCTTTGCTGCTCCCAATTAGACTAAAAACTACAGGCAGAAAAAGTCTGATGTATTCAACCAGGCCACATTCCGCCCCTGTGCTTCTGTCTGTCAGGGAAAGAAAGGAAGTGGGAGAGCAAGAGAGGAATGGGGAGATGCAAACATTAGAAGAGGAGGAAGGAGAGACTGAAGATAAATTGGTCAGCCCCCGTCGCTCCCTCCCTCTGCCCCTCTCTCGGGACTGCTGTGTGCGAGACTGCAGATAGATTCTGATGTTCTCATTTATGTCTTAATGATTGGGTTAGTATGCAGCTTGTGCTCTGCAATGCTGCGCTTAGACAGAAAGCAAGATCACAGAGGCGCGCAAGCATACATGGGGAGCCCATGGTACGCACACATACACTGCAACATGAAAAGGATTAACAAGGAGATCTAATGCATGCAGCGGCACATACATGTACGTTTCAGCCAGACCAGCAGAGATGACACTGTATTTTGCAAAGCGCGCTTTGATCAGCCGTGTATCGGTCGGTATTCTGCAGTACTAAATCGCACCACAACTGGAGGGGAGGTGCATGCATGTCGCACGGACGGCCTCAGTGTGCACTCGCATGCAAAGGGGGGATATCGAGGCAGAGAGAGAGAGAGAGAGAGAGATGGTACTCGTAATGACGTATGACACGCCATATCATCATGGGTGGTTAATGCTTGATATTCCATGATGAGTATCCCTTTAGTAAACAGCCGTATCATTTGAATATTTCATTGAGGACAATTACTAGCTTGTTTACTTATTAATCTGATTGCCGCTGCCAGAATAAGCTGCAGCTCTGTATCATGGAGAGTTTGTGCAAGCGGAGAGCAGAGCAGCCCCCACAGTGCTGGCAGGTCTACTGCAGGGAAAAGCATCAAGTTTGCACTAAATTACAGTGATAGGTTTGGGAATATAATCATGATTGAGTTAAGCATCCAAGGTCCTTTGAGAAATGCACTCAAATTTATACTCAAGCAAAGTCAGTCAAGTCAAGTAAACGCCGTAAACTTGTCGGCAGCACTGCTTTAATGAGAAGACAATAAAAGCACAAACGGCAACAATTTTAGGATTACACAAAGTAACAGCTCTCCCTCAAACAAGCTATTGTCTGATCATAACCAGGCACAGCAGGCCTCTCTTTGTTGGATTAATAAAGATGCTGAAGCAGTGGGGCTCTAAGAACAATACTTGGCATTTATAGAGTTTGTTTTCCAAAACCAAAAATACAACAGCAAAATTATACGGAATTGATTAAACACTGTGTTCATCAGCTCCACTGCAAAACCCCTGACGTTAGCATGGCTGGCTAGGTCAGGTATCTACATTTGTAACTTACAGTAGCATCACCTCAGAGGCCAAACATTAGAATGTGATTAGCTAACTACATTTTTGTGTGGCCATGACTTAAACATCCACTGAAACCATATCAGACTGTAGGATAACATGAGCAGCTCTTTCCTGCTCTGTACTTTGGGGAAGTTTATTAAACTCATAACCAAGTGATCAAAACTTTTCTCATGTAAAATTAAAACTTAATATTTGATATGCAGTTAAGCATAAATCTAACCTAGCGTAGGTATTTCTACAGCACCTGAACAAGATGTTTTCATAATAATAACTGTTAACATGGTTCTCTCACTGCAGAGCTTACACTTGAATCATCACCTGGTGAAGATAAAAATGGAGCCCTTGAGCCTCAACGTTCATCCTTTTTTGCATCATTTCACAGATCTGAGTTAGTACAGCACATATTAAGACCCTTGCCATGTTTCTCACGTTCATACAAGTCACTGAAAAGTCAACTAAACAGCTTCCAGGTTTCCAGCTAACTTATGTCAGCTTTTATGTAGCTGACACAGCCAAATTCAAAAGTACCCATTCAGAAAATAGTAGTAAAAAAAGTAAAGTTGGTAAAGTCTCACAGCTATAGCAACATTAACTAAAGAGGACGGGGCTTTGGTCAAATACGCTCATGCCTCATTTCACGGTAACACAAAATATATTAGGTAAACAAGCAGAGAGGGCAAGGACAAGATGTGATTTTCCAAAACAGCAAATCTGAAGATTACTCAGGGTAAAAGAAGATGGTGAATGCTGATTAACTGATTTTACACACCAGCAGGAAATTATAAAAACAAAAGCATCTGAGAGATACCTCAGCGTTTTTTGGAGTTTTCTTGCTTAAGCTGCTGAGAAATAGATTCGAGCTGTATATGCACTGAAATTCAATTTATGATTTTCAGGTGAAAGCGGACCATAAGTTAGACCAAACAATGACAGGTCCATTAATCTGAGCTATACTGTATATCCCATTACAAGAGGCTGTGTAGGAACATCGTAACGCCGCTGCTGGCTTATTACAACTCAAGAGCCCACTCAAACCGGCTCGACTGTCATCTCATATCATCGATCTACACCGCGGTATCACATGTAACAGAATACATATCATATACTCACATTTAGGGATCATGAGAGAAAGAGACAGAGATAATGGAGGGTGTCAGAGAAAGGTGCAATCGGTGTATTCTTTCAAGGCTTCCTTCCTCACATCCAATATTTATCCGGACAGGAACATGGCTGTAATTCCATTGGGCTGTGATGACAAAATGGACCATCTAATAGCGTCATTGGATGGAAGAGAGTTCGCCTCGGGGCCCAGCTCACTACTGCTTAGGGGAGTTGATATATGAGAGGATGAGAGGAGAGCAGGAGGCAGGAGAGAGGAGCTTAGGGGCAGAAGCAGTTTCCCGTAATAGTAACACCGCACTACCTGCAATACCCATGATCATTATGTTGTGTGTGTATAGCGCAGGTGCATGGCAAAGTTTTACATAAATGGGGTGAGTGGAGCATGTGCGTGGCGGCGTGTGTGTGTGTGCATGTCCCTGGGTCAGGCTCTTCATAATCCAGAGATTTTCCACTCTGCTGCCTCCATTGTGAGGAGGAGAGAACACAGGAACTCTTGGTGCACTCTGCTCCACTTGCAAACACACGCTCCATGTAACAAAGGCTAATACTACACTTCAGCCTCATCAAGTATATGTGTCCTCTTCAGCACTAATCACTGTCACCCACTCATGCAGGGCTTGCTTAATGAGGAACATTCTCACCAACTGTCTGCTGTGATGAACACTCTTTCGGTGCACAGCAATAATAGATAACCCATATCTCACTTCAATAATTGATAGGCTGTATCTCCCTGCAGTTCAAGGTCCGCTCAGCAGGACATTAGAGCTCAAAGCCCTTTCACATAAATCCTTCCAAGAATAGGGTTAGTGCCGGGCTGTAGTAAGATCACAAGTCAGGTCGCCTGACCATATTCATCTCTGAATTAGCTGTAAAGGATAACGCTGGCAATATGGCGTGAAAAGAAGAAAACCAACAATGCATCAGTCCGTCTCACACTGCTTGCTCACTTGCTGCGTTTGTGACTCTCAGCTTCAAGCCCATACATCTCTATTGAAGAGATAAATCCTTAAATGCGGGTCATGAATAGTGAGCCGTTACTCAGACTGGAGTAAATGGAGCATTTGTTGGGGGCTATTTTCAGCTTTTGTTGAGCAGATGATGATTTACAGCAGGAGGACCATTTACATACTCCGTGTACAATTGACCTCAAATAAGCCGCCTACGTACTCGATGATGGAGGTAGATGTCACCCAGTGCAACAACTCATTGATGTTTTAAATTGTTTTTGGACAACAATTGACAAAGACGAATAAACTATACCAGGCTTTGGCTACAAAGACAATACTTATTATTGACAATCAGAAAAACAGATTAGACTGATCCATTTATAGTATTGTTTGTTAACATGTTTGTTATATTATATTTATGTGGACAAAATTTGATCAAATCACCAAACTTTAAACTTACATTTAAGTTTAAGTTACTTAAAATTTAACATACATTAAAGGTTAAAACAGTTTTTAACCAGTTTTCAGTCCAGGATTTTTGTGGGCGGTCCTAAAGGGTGCCTCGATGACACGCAGAGGCCACCCTCAGCATACCTCTGCACCCCTGGCAGAGAGATAGAGATGAATTCATCTCGCTCAGAGTGTTTCGAAGTTAGTCATGTCATTTTCTGAACTCATCTGACACGTTTCAGTCGCTTCAAAGTTGCTTCCACGGTTGGACGCATTCACAGTCCTGTCCCACAGTCCTGGAGCTGAGAATACTGCTCATTTTTACCTGATTTTAACACCTAATTTCATAAACTTGTTGATATTTTTAAGCATTCAAGTTTGGCTGGGTGGTTAATAACACTTTCTTTTTTGCTGACAAACTCACTCAACATGTATTTATTCTTACATTACACAGATTTTAAACTTAAACTCAAGTTAAGAACCCAAACTTTTGAAAACTTTAATTATACAGACAGGATCTGGAAAACTGAGTAAAACACTCACAAAGAATCTTATTTTGCATATGTAGCACTTTGATCTAATCTAGATAATGTAATCCTTTAAGTCCTTTAATGTTCGACACAATGTTTTGCCACAACGGTGTGCTATGAGGCTGTGATCATGCACTGTACTGTTCCAAATAATCCCAGTGAGATAAACTATCTGTGGGTGATAGACTGTGCATTTGGCACCTAAGCTACAGTTATAAATCTCTCTTATTCCATTGATCTTGCACTCACCCACGTTTGTGCTTTTCTTTTTTTCTGACCTTGACTGTTCTTATCTTGCCTTCTTTTCCCGATTTCAGTTCAATTTTTTCTCACCATTTGCCGTCACATCCTTCACGTTCTCTCTTGTTTTCTTTGCTCATTCAATCTCTCTAATTTGCTACTTCTCGCAATCCCACAAAGAAAAGGGGGTCATAAGTATGATAGATTCTGTGCGGCAGACTAGTATCTGAGTACGGCGACACAGCCTGCTGAGCCACGACAATGTGTTTCATGAAATTGAAAATTTGGAGCATATTTCTGCAGAGTCACAATCCCCAATGAGTCTGTTCTATTCCATTATGTAAATGAGTCTGTGAGAGTTACTCCTGGGAATTTATGAAAGCGGGGCAGACATTTATAAAGAGCGTACATATGCTGTGTCCTCCACTGGACTGGCTGCAGAGCGCAGACTTGTAGCTAACAGAGTTAAGCATGACATTATGAATAGACAGTAACCAACAGGCTTTTTGAAAATGTGACAAATGCTGTTGTTGGAGTGTGCTGACCTTCTTCAGGTCATTCTCTCGTAGCTATAATGATCCCAGCAGGTCCTGCTCTTCACAGGTAATATTTAGGCCTCTAAATATCCCTGCACACACACACACACATGAAGCCCACTTTCCCCTCCTCTCCTGGTGTCTCTACACTCGTCTAAGAGCTCACATTCCCAACATTTGCATTGAAATTGGAAACAGAGTAAGTAATTCCTTAATTCCCCGAGTATCAACGGTCCCACATGACCCCACTCCACAGTGTCCTCCCACACACATCTACAAGAACAGAACAATCTTTTCCTGGATACCACTGTGTGCTTGACACCTCCTCTTCCACCCCCTCATACTATGCACAAAAGGGTGTACGTACACGTGCATGCCTGAACATGCTCACACACACACACACACACTCAAAGCCATGTCAGCGAGAGAGGACGTGTGAGGATTTATGTTGTTGTTAGGGGAGGAAACACAACGACTCCTGCACTGCTGTGAGCTTCTTTGTTTTGTTAGCGATGAGTCTATAATGTGGGCAGTAGCTGTGGTCTGAGGACACCCTTTGTCTGCTGCATTTTATCAACCAGGGCCATGTTGCTTAGGAAGACATAATTAACTGACATAAAATGTAGGGAGTCCCTTTTTATCATACAGACCACAGATCAGAGCACAGGATGGGCGTTTGCAGACTCCTGCCTTTGACAACAATCTGAAACATAAATGTGTTTTACCCCTGCTTATACTCATCTGAACTCTTTCATTAACAGCTTGTTCTTTAGCTCGATGCATGTTTATAGACTGTAGAGCCCCTTTGAGGCTTACACGACTGTCTTTTTTTCAATATGGTGCACTGTAGACCGGAGATTTAAAGTGTTAGCAGTGCTGTCACCTGCATTTCAACCCTGTGGTATGCAGGAATAACATTTCAAGTTCAATTCAAAGTCTGCTTCTCACATCTGGTGACTAGTTTGATTTTGTACAGAGAACTTCTGTGTATACTGCTCATACTTCAGCATCAAGCAGCTCGGCACACTATAGACTGGGGACAATGACAGTGTAAAGAATGGTCAGCGCACGAGTGACATCATCGTAGGATGTCTTAGCCTTGCAGCTAATCTAAGTATCGGCAAAGAAGTGGGCCGAATGACGCGTGGGTGCTTGAAAAATCCATCTGTAACCGCACCTACCTGTCGATCAAGCACCGACACTGTTAATTCTGCATAACTTTAAGCCTTAATATAATTTGAACAGGTGAGTTGTATATAAAGTCACCCTCAGTACAGTTGTCATGAACAGGGAAATTAGCTATAGAGACCAAAAGTGATTTTTGTACCAGGCTGTAAACATGTTTATTTCTGAATTGCATTTTAATACGGGAGCAACGATACTACTGTAACTTCTTCCTCTAGGGGAAGGCAGACTCTGATATAGTGGCAGCCAGTAAAAGCAAAGCTTTCAAGTGAGCAGACATGATGGGTTAAGTACACAGCCCTAATTGAAAGAGTGTGTTCCATATGTATTATAGTATATAATATTATATTTCTACAAATACGTAATTCTCAATAAATTACTGGTCACACTGACCAGTCGAGGTCTTTGCTTCGCTTGTATTTTTGTACAGTAATTTCAGTCTATGTCCAAAAATCATTTCTTTTTCTCAGAAACTAGCTCAGTGAAACACTGTAATGAGGCACATTTAGCTACAGAAATGAAAATCTATGTTTGCACAGCCATCAGTGAACTGTTTAATATTTCAAATGGGTTCACGTGGTTTGTGAGGGAAAGTGGATGCGAAAGTGGAGTGTTTTTTTTTCGAGCCTCGACTCTCGTCAGTTGGTAAACCCTCAATAACAAGGCTGTCCTACATGTTTCTACAGGGCAGATTGGCCTAACCAAAGCTATTTTACTATTTTAGATTGAAAACAGCATAATCCAGGTTAATCTGACACTGATGTGCGTGCATCAGTCTGACTCTGTTCAGAGAGATCGCAGAGAACCAAAACTTAAAACATTATGTATCCAAAGCTATCCTCCATCTATCTTTGTAAATGCATATTCCATTTAAATTTTTCATTGGACGGCGACAGTATGGTGATGCACGACGCCATGCTTTCACATGACACGTGACGCGACACTTTCACTGCTCACTGGAACACCAAAAAAACATTTATGGTGTTTGAAAACACGTGAATCTGCTGCCTCAGGTGCAGCGTGGCCTTAAATGTTCCACAGTATACAAGCAGTTATATAACACAGAAATGCCAGGATGAGTATTGCCTGCCTTCTCGCTGGGCTTTCTCAGTAGCAGCTTTGTGGCATCACAGCGGATTGTGTCATCTGTACGTGACTGGCTCCCCACCACCATCACCACCATCATCACCACCGCCACCGCCGCCGCCACCTCTGTCTGTCTGCCTAGCAGCTCTGACCTGCTGAACAGCACGCTGGAGCATAAACACCAGCAGGCTTCACTTCTCTCCCTCTTATTTAACTTCACGATCACATCTCAGCTCATCTTCTAGATCACTGCGATTACCACCGTGGAAAAAATTGGCAAAAGTCATTTAAATGTGTCCACAAACTCTTGTTCTAACTGTATCACCAAACAAGCAGGGTGTGAAGACCTTTGTCAACTTCTAATGTTAAAATAATACACAACAGGCTCTGGTACAGAGTTATTTCTTTCTAAACTGTAGCTTCTTCCTGGGACTACCTCCGTAAAAGATGCAGTGATGACAAATATGTACGATAATACAGGAAACAAGCATGTCACTCGGGGATTCACTCGACTTCTACACATTATTCAGTTTGATATTACGACTTTGGTCTGCCAGCTTACAGCCACGTCTTAATGTCTCCATCGTCTAAATAAGGTCCCCTGACTCTCTGCTCAGCTAAATGTCATCAGCATGCGAATGCAGTAGCCACAAACCTCCCATAAGTGGCTTCTGCCTCTAAGCCTTGAAGGAAAAGGTTCCTGCCTTAATATGCTAAGTAAAGATGAGCGCCCCTGTGCTCTCCTGGCCCGTATCAATTATTAATAAGAGAGCTAAGAGGTCCACTCTCTGGGGTTGTGATCAATGCTGAATCGCTTAATGTAGTTTAGTGGTCCTTGCATGTGTGTGAGCATGTGAGCATGCTAACATGTGCAAATATAAGTGCCTGTTTATCTGCCTCTGATCTGCCCTATGAACTTTAGAGATGAGTAATTGACCCATGGGTGAAAAGATGACAAGCAAAATGAAATGCTGCATGAATATTCACATGTTGTACAATGTAATTACTCAACTTACATCTTAAGAAGTTTAATCTATAGTTTAGTCTTACAGAAATTTAAAAACTAAACACCATGTGACCTCAGGTCTGGTTCTCAGTATTTTTTGAGGAAGTGAATGCGCTCGATACTTTGTGGCGGTGGTTCACAACCTGGAACATTTCACACAGGGCACAAGAACTCAAAAACACTATATACTCGAGGTTTTATACATGCTAACACAGAGACACACGCGGATGTATTTCTATCTATTACGTTCTTTTAAGGCCTAAAGCAGCTATGTCACCAACACCAATCTGATTATGGGAAACAGGTAGGTATTTCATCTTCAGGACGCTAATATTCTACAGTTTTCATAGGCTGACTCTAGTAGTGTAGACCTGACAGATATATTATTAAAATTATTTTAAAAAATGTACTATGTTCAAGTAAATGATTGGCTATTTGCCCATCAGGATTTTATTCCAGGCAATAATAATGTACACTGGAAGATAAAGTACAAAGAAATGTGCCATATTTATATTCTCAAACATTTTTTAAACAAACTTCTTCAAATCTTGGTTTTTTGCCGAGCCCCAGTAGTTTAGCTTCTTGTCTTGTTGCAGTGACGTACAGCTGTACTACAGGGTAAAGGCAAAAATAAGGGCACAAGTGTTCTCAGTATCTCTTGTATCCTTTTTCCCTGAGGATAAAGCCAAGGTTCGACTCCTGACCCTCTCTTCTGGCTGTGTGCTTTAATGTAAAAAGTTACATTTGGGGCAAAAAAGTGGCTTAATACAGTCTGAAAACTTGAAATAACTTGGAAAAAAAAACAAACTTGTCCTTGATTGAGGTTGTTTTGGTATCAGGAGCACATTTCAAACAGAAACTGTAGTTTCAATTTTCACTTCAGCTCTAGACTTGTGATACGCAGTACTAACCAAACAAGTACAGCAGGGAAGGAGGTCCTGAGGTAAATCAAGTTAAAACAGCTCAAAAGAAACGACTATACGTCTCCTCACCAGTTAAGATAGCAACTACGAGAGGTGCGGTGTGGATGAGAGGATAGGCATGCAGCGTGGTCGAAATAAATAAACCCATGGGTGTTTTTATTTGACAAAGAGACCAGCTGCCTCCAAGACTCCTCTCCGCCAAACAACCGAACTGTGTTGAAATCTGCCCATTCATTTTCTCACCTGCTGCTGGTGCTGTTTAGAAATGTTAGCTACAGTAGCAGGTTATCACTCCCTTGGCACACATAAACAAACCAACATCACAAGCCAACACGATGCCAGTAAGCTACATTGCCTCCAGCTCCTGAAGGTGTGCAAATGTGTGTGTGTGTGTGTGTGTGTGCACGTTTGTGTTTGCAAACTAGGTCTGTTTATATGATAAAGTGTGTGTAATGCTTATGAGTCCTACTTTCTATTTCAATCCTTTTCCAATTCATATTTTCAGTTTATTTATATATTTATATTTTCCAGTTTTGTTGTCTTCTTATCACTCCTTTTAAATTATTTCTCATTTTATTCTCTGGGGACAAAATACATCATTAAGAATTGTTTTAAATGATCCATTCCTGTGTTGAAATATATTTCTAAGTCTGCCTGCATATCTTCTCTTACAGCACCTGTAGCACTGAAGTAAACAAACGTCAGAGAGAGTCTTTAATCAAATCCATTTTTCTGTTGTCTTATCTGTCCCAATGTCCTTGTTTCATTGTTGGACATAGCTACTATGAGTATAATTGCAGTATTTACCTTGGTTGGTACAGAGTTTGTTTATGAGACCAGCTCCTGACGTCTGCGATCTAAATTAGTTGGACGTGGTCGTTGTTTTGGTTTGTTCATTTTGCCAACATCTTTAGTGATAAAGGGTCGTCACCTTGATGTATTTGATTCTCTCCATCCCTGACCAAACAACCATGGGTTGGAGTCAGTATACAAATAATGCAAAATATGTTTTTCGCTTGTGTTTTTCACAAAGCTGCCCTCCCGGGAACAATGACAGAATCATTTGTTTCAGAGAGTGCTCCAAAATGATACATATGTCTTTACAGTATTAGGTGTTATGACGACAGAGGTCGTCAGGTGACGTTATTACAGAGTAGTCAAGCTATGTACCGCACCAAACCACAGCTCTGTCACATCATGAAACAGAAGGTACAGAAAAACAATGTCGTACTGATCGGATCATAAAAACTGTTTTATACGGTGTTCAGGACAAACACACACTTTATTGTTTAATCTGGGACTTGTTGATCAAACATGTAGTCTACCCGCATCTTATCCATCCAACAAACGCCAGTTGTCGGATGTCAGGCGCGCGGCTCAACTATATGACCTAGATTCAAGGTAAACTGATGCTGTTTTGCAGTATAAAGATTACACGGTAGTAATCCTTCAGATATCTGTTGCAATTTGAAACGTTCTCAGCAATAAATTCTTCTCAGTCACAAAATGCTTGAGCATGACTGCAGAATAACAATTGTTCCATTCATTTTTTTTATACAGTGAAGAAATGAAGAAACAAAGCCGTGTGAAGCAACAATAGACTGTACAAAGATCTGAATCATCAGTGTAAAAACAACTGAGTTTTTTCAGCGCCGTGCATTGAGAACGTCTGACAACTGAAAAGCATTTTTGTTGTTGTTGTTGTTGTTGTGTAGCAAAGTAAGGCAAACCTCTCAAGGGCATTCTTGCTTATTTACACTCAGACAAGAACTTTGCCTGCGAGCGAAACTACATAAGAATATGTCCAAACATTTACTGCAAACATTCAGGACATGACATCTCCAGCCAAGCTAGTGCCAGACTGAAAATCTAAAGAATAATAATTAAAAAAAATATATTTTCCACTTTTCCTGGACATTTCATGTAGCAACACAATCAGGTCAAATACCAGCAAAAACTTAAGACAGCCTCAGCTCGGCTTCGTATTTAACGCTCACAGACCTTTTTCACGGCAGCCATTTTGACATGACATAGAAGGGTCAACACCAATGATGTTGGTGTCACCAATCAATATCAGTATCAGAATATAAATACTGTATATACTCAAAAGGAAGGGAACAAGCCCCGCCTTCAGGAGAGACTGACGTCATGATTGACCGACACACTGACAAATCAGTAAACTGGTCACATAAATAGGGTCACTAAATCAATGTACTTTTCAAATATTGTCTGTGTACAGTAAGCGCTGGTTGCGTATGTGTGTGTGTGTTTGCATGTGTGTCTGCGCCTGGTTTGATGTATGCAGTGTCTTGCTGTGCTTGAAAGCCCAGTGTAAGAGGGGATAATAAGTCTGATGCTCTGTAGAGAGAGAGAGAGAGAGAGAGAGAGAGAGAGAGAGAGAGAGAGAGAGAGAGAGAGGGATGGAGGGGTAGCTCTCACAGAATGCACAATGGAGCAAGCAGTGAGACCGGAATGTCAATACACCCTGTGAGCGTTGCCTGGAATACCTAAACATGGTGCCAAGTAGAGACACAGTAGGACAGTCTCAGCCTTGAGGTGAGGTGGTGTGTGTGTGTGTGTGTGTCTGTGTTGCAGCAGCATATCCTCTCAGTGTGTACGTCAACAGCTACCAGCTCTGATGGCACTTCCCAGACACACAAATACCTTCCTGAAATCCTGCGTGCACACACACACACACACACACACACAAGACAGAGTGACATCCAAGACTTTGTATCTTGCAAGGTCAACCCACAATTTCCTCGTCATCCCAAATGTAATAGATTCAGACTGTAAGACAGCAGTAGGGCAAATTACCAGCAAACACAATCACTGTTTATACTGACACACACACACACACACACACACACACACACATACACCAAAAACACGCATGTGCAGTGCCTGTGTAATGACTGAGTGAGGGAGACAGATGGTGACTCATACCCCACTTTAGATTGCCAAGCACTACATTTCCCATGAGGCCACTCGTAACGCCTGCTGTCAGAGGCAATGTTCTTCCTGTTTTTCTGTGATTGGAGTGCAGTCTCATGGGAAAAGGTCAGATATCAAAGAAAGACAGGGTGACCAGAAGCGCCACGTCACAGAGGACGATTACAAAAGAGGATCAATTAGCCAGCCCAGAAGTAGTTCAACCGCTTCACAGCCATTTCTAACATTTCATAGACTGACTTTCAGTAACCTCTAAAGATAACATGTTGCTATGAGACTCATATATTTTCTATACAGTAAACATTAGTTTTGTGTTTCTTGATGATAAAAGGTCAGCAAACAGCGCAAAATGCAGATGATAAATTCTTCAAATTATATTTTCTGTAACAGTCCAGCAGGCATCAAATCCTCACATTTAAACTAGAAAACTAGAAAAAAAAAGATTAACAGGATTATGAAAATAGTTGCAGATTGTCTGTCAAACTGATTGTTTCGGCTCTGCTATAATTACCTTGACTTCAGATTCAAGTGTGCTTTCTATTAAACTCTTCTGTAGATGATGTGAAAATAAATAAATATACAAAATCCCAGCAGCCCGCAGCTCTCTGAACACATTTTTAGCTGTTTATTTGGGAGGTTTCACTTCCAATTTTTGATGACATTTAATTCTCGTTCCTTGCGTTCCTGAGTTTGAAAGCACTTAGTCTAAGTCGCTGTGAACAAAAGCCTCTGCCAAATGAATGTAATATACTGTAACGCAACCCTTCTGCTGTACCGTGACTATTTTTTCCTTCTGTACCAGCATTTCTCACAAGCTGCCCAAACTCTTTTCTGTCTTCTCCATATCAGGTTCTCTTGGCTGCATGACACAGGGGGCACTATGTGACGCTCACCTGGTGGCTCGTCTAAGCAACGTTAGATTAACCTCAGAATAACGTTGGCCTGGCTCCAAAAGGACACAAAGAGAACATAAACAGAGTCAGGCAATGAAACAACAGAGCTTTGAAAGTCAAATCCTACTTTCACACCGTGAATACAAGGAAATACGAGCATCCTGGCCTGATGCCGTCACTGCACTGCACACTAAAGCTTGTATAGCCTACACAGTCAGCTATGATTTACTCTAATACTTCAAATGTCTCAATAATATCTCCTAGTATCTTAGAAATTCAGAATATAACACCAATGTATGAATACAGGAAGGCCTTTTTTTCTGATCGTTTTATTGTAAGACATCACCAAAAAGAGGACATTCGCCAATATCTGCGTAACTACTGGATCATCTCCAAAACAGACCCTTTAAAAGTAACAGCTATGAAATTATTTAATATCCATCCATCCATCATGTGTAACGACTTATCCTCATCAGGGTCACGGTGGGGCTGGAGCCTATCCCAGCTGACTTTGGACGAGAAGCAAGGTACACCCTGGACAAGTCGCCAGCTCATCGCAGGGCACATAGAGACAAACAACCATTCACATTCACATTCACATCTACGGACACTTTAGAGTCACAGATTAACCTGTTAAGTGCACGTCTTTGGACTGTGGGATGAAGCCAGAGTACTCGGTGAGAACCCACACAGACACGCCCCAGCCGAGGTCCGAACCAGGAGCCTTCTTGCACCACGACTGCACCACCGTGCTGATTTATGATTTACTTTCAATTTTTTTTCTTTTATTACAAAATTAAAAACATCACAATGTCACTCTTTTTTTTTTTTTGGTTTGTCTGCCCCATGTTTTGTCCAGTCCACTTTTGAAAGCGTCTTTTCATCTCACTATCCTGCCTTTGTTGTTGATGTCGCTTGCACTGTATTGTGCTGTTGTGTTCACGAGTTGAAAATTAATCTTGTAAAAAAAAAAAAAAACTATTACGCATGAGAAACAGAAAGTTCACAGGATTTCAAGGTGAGACCTTGTCTGGCGGTTACAATTTTATGGGTGAATTACTTGTTTTGAAAGGTCCGGCTCGGGGCAGAATGTGGCAGAAATTGAATAGGGTGAGGTGAGGGGTATTCAGTTGGTTGCAACACCTCGCTAGATTCCATTAAATCCTACACTCTACACTCTTTTTTTTGCTCTCACATGTTAGCTGATGGACTCATAGTGGTATGTTGGCGATGAAGGAGCTTAAGAGAGGGTGAAAGGTCTTTCTCGCCACCTTGTAATGCCCTGAGGCTATCGCTTAGAGCTTTTTTACATCTCCCTTGAAGAGAGAGAAGGAGTAGGATTGATGCATCAGGAGCACGTGGAAAGTGTGTGTGAATGTGGATTTGTGTGTGTATATGTGTCAAGTATGTCTACGGGGACAGACAGATCCTCACCTTCAGAACTAAGAGCTGACAGCTGCTGGTCAGATACCGTGAGCGCTGAAGAAGACATCACTCTACATCCATAAAGTAAGTGTCGGCTGAAGCAAGGAAACTATTCCTAAAAAAAACGCTGTCAAAGGGCAGAGCAGCGCATCCACAACTCATCCAAATGTGTGTGCCGTCCACAGCTGCAGACAGAACATGTGCTGGCCTAAAATGTGTTGCTTGTTTTTTTTTTTTTAAAGTTGCTACTAAACTTGCTTCATATTTTCATATTTGGTCTGTTTCCAGGAGATTAGGCTGAAACGTCCAAAGGGAGCGCAAACAGGAAGAAATCGTACATCACCCTGCATGAAGAGAGCGGTTTCTGTGACAACCGCAGACCTAGTTTCACCAACAGCACTTGTTAGGACGTATAAGTGGTGAAAAGTGTAACCATGTTTTCTATGTTTACACACAGAACTCTGTAAAGGGCTACGTTTATAGCCCATTAATAACTATGGAGACTTAATATAGACATAAATATAGCAGTTCAATATGCTCCATGTAATGAACTCCACAGTACAAAATGTAAAGACCCGATTTAAACTTAATCTTTAGGCTAATGTCTTATATATTGTTACATTTAGTTGTAAAAACTTGTTTTTGAAGTGATTTCAGTAATCTAAAAAATGACTTTGTTTAATCAACCCGTAACACAGCAGAGATTTAAACATTCTCAGTGCAGCTGTTGTATTACATAACAGCGCAAACAGCTTGAAGAGACCGAGTGCTGAACTGTAATGTCACATTGTAAGTATAGCATTATTTTTAAAAGGAGCTATTATCGATATTTTAATGGTAGCAATATATGAAATGACAATCATCAATACCTGAAACTGCAGCTCCCCTCAGCTGTATATTACCTGCTCAGCACCAAACAGCAGACAGACGCCGTTAGCAACTAGCTGGTGAATATAGTGTAACAACCGGGGTCAAACTCCTTGTAAATAAAGGAAATGTAAATGCAACCAAAAACAGAGCGCGATAAGAGAGTGAATACTGGTGTTATACTCGCCAGGTGGCCACGAACACGGCTCCAAATGAATGATAATGTTGCTCCGTAACTGCAGGATGTGTAAATATGCAACTGTTTGCTAACAAATTCACCACATCAACTTAAATGGTGATAATATGTCAACGCTCACCACTTCTTTCTGCTGTCCCAAGCATTTGCTGGTTGTGGTAGAATATCCCAGCTAGCATATTCAGGTTTTTCATATTTGTGATACTGACTTATCCCACATATTGTAAACACAATATGGTGTTTACATGTGCCAAGTTAAATTCAGAACATTTGAGTATGAGTGTGCAAACACTCAGCGGCAGTCGTACGACTGGATCTTCCTGCAGGAAAATAAAGTTTGACTTGGCCCGATCCGAAATACAAACAACGATATAACAACACAAATATATTTTCTCTTTGTCTTGTTCATCAGACATCCATGTGCCATGGACAGCCTGCAGACTGTTGGCTGTCCATGGCATATGTTTGACCATGCTTGCATTATAATGATGAAAAGTTGACAGCACATGAAGAAAAACATACGACATCATCGTACATGAAACTTTGTAATATATGAATATTTGCTCGACAAATAAACTATTGACATGGACTGATCTCATTAAGGGTTTTATCATAGAGATACAAAAAGTCTAAATTAAAGAAACATGGATATGTCATCAGTGCTGACACCCAAACATCTCTGAAGGGAAAACTGTAACATAGATTGGAGTTTATTTCTTGTTAGAGCAAGAATATCCAAATGTGGACAGAACAGAGGTTGGATGAGCAAGTGTCAACCACCATTGATGATAGGGAAGCAAGCAGGCAAGCAAACCTTTACAATGACATATTTTATTTGTATTTCATGCTTTGGGGCAGATATGGTAGCAAGATACACATTCCCGTACAAGTGTAATACACAGATGATGATGAAGACAGCTCGACTTCCGAGTTTATGCAAGAATCCATTTTGCCAGGCCAAGCTGTTGCACGAGTTACGGACGTGGTTTGATGCTAGGTGACTACGTTATATGGTTCCCTGATCTCAAGTTCATAGTTAGTGCATACAAGTCATAAAGGAGGGACAACTTTCAAAGCCATAGGCCTGCACATCAAAACGCCAAATGTGATGGTTACCTGAACTGGCATTTACCTTCAACATTAGCCATATTATGAGGAGGCTAACATCCATAATGTCACTTTTTTCACTGACCAAGTGACGGTGGGGCAGTAAAGCTCCAAGAAACATAGAAACGTACCAGCAAAGGACAGAGAAGAAGCAGACTGCTAGCTGAAGTTAACAAGGCTGTCAACAATACAGGCTTCAAAATATTGAAGTCTTTGGCTTTGCAAGTTTTTTATGAGGAATGAAAGACGTTCAACACGCTTGTTAGGCCAAAAAAAAAAATACACACAGCGTGTTCTGTTTGTTTACAGGAAAACTCTGCAGGGTAACTGTAATGGAAAGAAAAGTTCAAATTCAACATGTTTTTAGACTTAAAGAGGAAGAAGGAGGAAGAAGAGATCAATACCTCTGGTGATAATTTGTGAAATCAGTAAAGGAAAAGTAAACGAGGCACATTTGCCATTAAATATTCAAAATGAAAAAGTCATTACGACACCAGTGGCTGCCTTAAAAAATAGTCCAGAGATGCATTTCAGACTGATAAACATTCTCATTGCTCTTTGTTTTTTAATTGGCACTGTAATGCAGAAGCCATGGTTTAACTACACACATTAAGAGACAAATGTAGTGATTCAACAATGGCACTGTAATGTAATGATTCTTAGGGAAAATATATTTGTTTTGTTACGATCTTAATCTGCCCCTGTGGTGGTTAAAATAAATTGAATAACTTTCAAACTTTGTTAGTATTTTCCATGCACGTTTGTATGAACTGTACACACTTTTATGACTCTACTGGCAGAATGAGCCAGCTGCCAGCGCTTACAGGTCCACATGTGCCCGTACAGCAGCTCTCACTGATAAATGAGCTGAGTGATATTTATGAACACGTGATCAATCAGCTTATTAGGATTATCTGATAACGCAGTTCATGTGAAACACACGGACGCAGACACACATAATGCTGGACTCGGTCTTTCCAGCAGTCTCCTCTTAGATCAGTTTTGATTCTTGTTGAGCAGTCTCCTTTAATACCAGGTAAGAAACTGAACCCAGACAAACACTCCATACCATTATCTCTTACATGTGTGTGTGTGTGTGTGTGTGTCTTCAAGGGGAAGAGAGATAGCACAAGAAGAAATCAGACTCATGCTTGTGTGCCGACATATAACATTTACTTTTACGCCATTTATTTCCTATAGCTGCAGATAGATCTTTTTTTCTGGGCCAGGATTAGCGCCCTCTGTTTTAAAGCCCATATTTTACTTCATTTTTTTTTTTTTTTTGCATGCCTTTATTTAAAATTTATGCAATGACTATTTGTAGAAATCATGTGAAAGTTAATTATTCATGTAAATACTTTGTTTAAGATTCATTCTAACAGCATTTTTACTGCGTTCGACCAGAGACCACAGAGAAAAAGAGAGGAAACAAGGAAAGGAAGGCAGAGATGTAAGGGTGTATCGTGTGTAAAGACGAGGTGACTGGCCAGAATCAAAATCAATTCTGGAGCTGAGAAACAAAAGTTCTCTGGATAGTAAATCTCAGACTGGCTTTAAGTTGCTGGCAAGAGCTTTGTGAAATAAAAGGCTGAGAGACAGACGCAGAGCTTGGCTTCTTGCTGTTGGACTAGTAAGTAATATCAGCTGGCTGCTATGTCATGTGTTGCTGCACGTGTCAGTTGTCACCTCGCGAGTTTTTGATCAGAAGTAATGTAATCAGAACAAATACACGTGCACAGCTGTCCATATTTACAACACTCTGAAACTGAATATACCAAATATTACATAATGTTGCTTTAAAGGTTCCAGTGTGTAGGATTTAGTTGCATCTAGTGGTGTAATCGTATTGCAATCCCCTCACGTCACCCTCGTCTACCTAGAGTAAAGGAGAAACAACACTTGAAAGGCCACATCTAGAGTCAGTATTTAGTTTGTCTGTTCTGGGCTACTGTAGAAACACAGTGTTTCAACATGGCGGCCTCCATGGAAGAGGACCCGCTCCCACTGTAGATATAAGGATTATTTTTTAAGGTGATTATACATGCATGAAATCATAGTTATGAATAATATATTCCATGTCTGCCTTATTCTGAAAATAGAGGCTCTAAATCTTACACACTGGACATTTAAGATATTTTTATAATAACATAAAATGGATCAGAACGGATGAAATGATGTGAAAGGTTAGCTAGCCAGATCTTGTTTCCTCAGGAGTTGGTGGAGACCAATCCAGAACTAAAAGCAGTCCGAATACTGGACAAAAACATGCAACTCCAAATGCTGCATGTTGCTTGTAACGTTGCTCTGTGTCTGTAAATATGCGACTGTTCGCTAACAAGCTCGCCACATCAGCTTTATAAGGTGATAATGTGTCAACGTTCACAGCTTGTTTCTGCTGCATGAAGAGGCCACAAAATCTGTTATTGCAGATTTAATATTCTAACAAACACGTAATTCTCGTCCATCGCCAGTCACCTGTCCAATAATGAACGCGTGTGTGATTGTCCATTAGAAACAAACCAGTATTATTAGTATTAGTATTGATTTAATACATAAAATAAAGGCTTTATTCAACTTCAAATGAAAGTGTTTGATTGAATTACTTCAGAAAATTATTAGGTTGTTTAGTGCAAAAATACACAAACACACACACACACACACACACAGACACACACACACACACCGATAAGCTGCACACACAAACACATACTCACCCAACTGCACACAGGTGCTGTAGCCAGTAACTAATTGAATTTACGGGAGGCTAAGCCTGGTGAGTGGAGCCCAGAGAGCATCCATGGCGTGTGTTTAGAGGTCCCCAAGGTCTATTAAATCAGCCCAGAGTGGATCAGGAAGTCATTGCCATAGCGACGGGGAGGGAAAGAAAGGGCCTGATTTACAGTGACCCCACCAAAAGCTGTAAACACATCCTAGTATCATGATCAATCAGACACACTGTTGTCACACTTACACACAAAGACACACACATCCAGGTCTTCTTGCTCTTTCCTGCTTTAATCAGGGTTTGATGGAGTCAAGCTGGGTCCTGTTCCCCTGGGCATAGCTGTTGACCAGCAGTCAGTAGCTCGTCATGGTTCAATAGCTGAGGAGAGCACAGGCTACTCAACCCGACTCGGCTCCAGGAGCGGGCCAAGACTTCACGGAGGAGCTGAACGACACTGTAGTGCTACAGGAAGCTAGGTCACGTGTTCAATTTGTCCTGTTTAACAAAAGAGAGCCGTAATTTGACGTGTAGCCACTGTCACAGGTTAAACTGTTATTTCACTGCACGCTTAAGCTGTGGGATGCACTCCTGGAACTACTTTTCGCCACAGGACGTGGCACTGACTGATCTCCTCACTCTTAGATGCAATGAAACAGCTTCTGCAACACAGACATTAATTAATCAGGACGCATGTTTGACTCTGCAAGAAAATATGCCAATACTCAGTCAATATCCCGATCCTGAATATACAGTACGTTGCTTTGTCCTTGTAAACTGAAGGAAGAGGAGTACTACTACTACTACTACTACTGCAATGGTCTACTCGATCCCTGGCTGTGCATGTCTAAATGTCCTTGAGCAGGAGACTGAACTCAAAGTAGCTCCCGATGGGAAGCTCCGCCACTATCGGTGTGTGTAAGTGTGAATGGGTAAATGCGAGGAAGAGTGCTTTCTCCATTAAAGTCGACAAGTACAGTTATTTTCACATACATATAATCATGTAACATGTGTAGTCGACCCACTGGATTCTTCGTCCACTCTTCCTCAGCTTCTCAATCAGGAGAGAATAAAGCAGCGGGCTGGTTTATGGGTACGAAGCAGCCACACTTTGAGGTGGTTAGTAGGATGTGAGCTGGTTCATGCTGCTGGTGGGACCCGTCTATTAATTTAATGATTGTGACATTTAAAGTCATTACATGTAATTATGAAAAAATAGTCCTATTTATTCCATTGTGAGTCCAAAAATTTCTCTTACTCAACAAACAGCACATAGAGATGACAGTGTTTATCTGGAGGGGGCTTTTTCAAGCTTTTCATTGGGTAGAGAAGCTGAAGAGTGACAGGAAAGAGAGAGAGAGACGAGGAATGACACGCAGCAAAAGGTCTCAGGTTGGATTCAAACCCTGGACTGAGCCTTCGTGCACGGGGTGCACACTCTACCTACAGAGCTTACCATTTAAAAATTTGTCCTGCTGGGTTAGTGATTATATCGTGACGTCGGTTATAATCCTTAAGATTTCCATATGGCAGATCACTGTGGCCTTCGCATGCTCACCTGTATCATCCAAAAGTTTTTAATTTGACCTCATCGACATCAGCCTTACCGTTTGATGCTAACTCTCCTACCAGTGCTGATTTAAGTTCTTGCTAATGCAAACTCAACTGGCAAGAATGGCTTTTATTGTGAAGACAGTGCTCCTTTTCTGAGGTCTGATTTGTTGGCTGTGCTGTAAACAGATGCACCAGTTGGTCTTCAGTATTTCAGTCTGCTCAAGTAGCGTTTGCTGTAGTATTAGACCTCATTTACTGTTAACACCAGTAACCACAGGTGTCCTAACTTCCATGGCCTATCCAAAGCAGTGTCACCTTTTCAGTGACATTTATCTAAAAGATTTTGCTTTGTGAAACACAGTGAAAAGACAAGAAAAAAAAAAAAATAGAACCGAAACCTTACAAGTTAATAAAAGTTTCCGGGGAAGCTCCATGATACGGGTCATTAAGTTTCCGCAGTGTAAAAATGCCATTTCCCTGCCATGGTCTGTATTTCAGAATCATTGCTAACGGGAGGATTATCAGCTTTCATTTACCCTGAAGTCAGCCCGCACCTGTGCACGCATGAATGAAACCCTGCAGTGTTCAACAAGAGAGTGAGAGAGAGAGAGAGAGAGAGAGATATGGGGGTACAGAGGGAGGGAGGCGGGAGGACTCCAAAGCACTGAATCTGTAGGACAGGGAGGAGATGTTAAGTTGGAGGTGAGAAATAACTGGTGCAATGCAGGTGAGTGAAGAAGAGGTTTAGTCTAAGGGGGTGGGGTAGAGGTAGAGGGGAGAGAGAGTCAGGCCTCTGCAGTGCTTTGCTGTAGAACATCAATCCAGAGCCCACTAAGCTGCCATCAGACTCCAATGGGACCCCATATTCAGAGAACAGGAAGGACACGTGGCGACCCTGCACCACTGTACGCCGCTAACCGCGCCGTGCAACATTATTCACTCTTATTATCGACCCCACGTGTGCATTGCAGTAAATACAATTATCTCGCATTCAGCCGCTTAATCACCGTTCAGTTTTCATACAAGCCCTATTAAATCTTGAGGTGATAAGGCTCAGTTTTTTCCATCAACGTGTCACCGTGCACTTTTTAAATCATCCTGCTACTTGCTTATGTTCTTGAAGACATTTTGTTTTTACTGTAAAGTCACTTTAAATCCTGCCCTCCTCCTGTTTCCCAGCTGCAGCATTCATAATCGCATTACGGCTAATACAGCCTCTTAACACCGAAGCCATGACGCTGAAATGTGACACAAGGAAAAGTCCAGCTGTTCTGACGCAGATCATCGGAAAACGGCGAAACAGCATCCGTTATCAGCATCAACTCACGACGCTCCGATCTGTAAAACATTGGCCCAATATCTATTTATCTCTGCGTAGTTTGTGTATATTTCTGTCCCCTTCCCTCTGTGTTGTTTGGTTTGCCTCCCATTAGCGTGTTGACAGACAGTGGATGCTCCATGCTGTGGAGATGCAGAGAGCGTGGGAGTTGATGGCCAGGTTTATGCCACACGGCGCAGTAGATGCCTGCTTGCACACATTTAGCCATTACACTCAAAGAATCCGTATGAAGCGAGATGTGCTTTTGTGCAATTTAAAAGTAATCAGCTTATTCGTGTAACGTGTTTGTTCCCTGCGTACTAGAGTACAAAATACAGTATGTAAAGAAAGGCTCTCTTTTTGTCCTGATTCGCTTTTTGCTTTTTCGGATAATGATAAACCTTTCAATACATAATCCTAAGGAGATCACATTTTTCTGTATGATATAATGCTAAAATATTTGAGCCAAAAGCATGCGTGTTGATGCTTCACTCACTTTAGACTCACACCTACAGTGCATCTCTCTTTATCTCCCACTCTGGAGATTAACTGAAGCTGTTTTTCTTAACCTATGCATCCTCCATCTCCGTTGCCTCTTTTCTTTTTCTGTTCCACTTTTCTCCTCTCTTCTCTCTCTCTCTCAAAATCTCTGTTCTGCTTTTTTTTTTTTTTTTTTTGATTCACTTAAATAGCACTCAGAAAATAAACAGTTTCAAATCATATATTTCTTCATCAAAGGCAGCTGAACCGCAAATAGATGGCCTTCAGTGATGCAGACTCTCTTGCACTCTCACAAAGAATATAACCTATTACTGTATAACCCAGACATGGAATCTGCAGCATCGCTGGCTTGATCTGTTGACTTTTTGGCCTTCAAACATATATGTCTCTGCGCGTGTAAATGCAGATGTATTAAACATGACAGGATCACAATGAATAGAGATTTTTTTCACCTGATGTGTGCGAGGTCGCGCTAGTGATGGATTGCCACGTTTCCACTGACAAGAACCTTAGGAGGAACTCAGTGTGTCTCTGCCGCAGGGGCCGAGGTCTAAATTAAGTTTTGGGGACAATGTTTTACCCCATCGAAAAAAGTCTAGGTGCGTAGGACTTTCCAAAAGTACAGAAACTTTGAGGGTTTTGGGGGCATTTCTGATTGGTCGTGTACCCGCAGCAACTATTTTTTAAAAATCTCCTGGTACAAACCTGCGTGAGGTACAGAAGAAAGCGTGACAGATGGATCGAGGACTAAGTTAAGATCTCATTGAGCATTTATGCTGAGCATGAAATTCAGCGAGAGTTGAAAACAGTTGTCTTTGCAGTCTCGGACAAATTCTGACGCCTGTCAGTTACTTTGTATGGTGTTGTTGCTGTACAGCTGGGTGCAAAAATGACACATAAAGCAGCTGCTGTCGAACTAATTAGCCTAATCTTCACGTGTCTTTAGACTGCCGTAGGAAGACAAACAGCAACAAGGTGAAGGAACCTTTTAGTTTTCTTGAAAAGTAGTTCCAAAAATGACTTTGGGTGTATAAAAGTTGAAGTGTGTTCACAGAGTTTCACAGTGTTTGCAGGTTAATGTTTAATGCTTTTCTCCGTGGTGCCACTGTCTTTTTTCCAAACTGTAGAAATTTAAGCCTTAATACAATTTGAACAGGAGAGTTCTATAAAAATTCATCCCCCTGCAGCGGGAGTGTGGTAAAAGAAAAAAAATTGTGCCAGTTTCAACTTTTGGAAAAACACACATCACACTGTGGCCAATCCCACGATCAGACTCCTCCACAGTCGCTCAAACTGAGGATTATTCAGCTGGATTCATGGACTAAACTATGATAATCTACCTGTTGTGTTCAGGCTTGGTTTATTTCATGTACCAGCTGCTACATCTGTGTCCGGCTTGCAGTCCACACTGCAAAACGGTGACACAAAGAAGTTTAATTTGGTTTGTGTCCGATGGTTTGAGAGAGAGAGAGAGACGCAGCAGTGGTCAAGCAACATAGACAGTGAATGTAAGACCAGAGCAGAGAGCCGGCGGATCAGAGAAATAAAATGTAATTTTCCGATTGGTTCATATCAATAATGTTCATCACAAATAAACACACCTACACCGCCGCACAGCCCCGCAGCTACTCGCCACAACGACTAATTTGGTCTAAATACAATATAACTGTGAGTGCGGGTGACACTCATCACCTGTTCTCACCAAGTAAGTTCGTCAATATATTCTGCCCACAATCTGACAGAACAAAAAAAACAAAGTTAAAAAAGACAAGACGCTGACTTCATTCCAAGTTGCTCACACGGTGTATGTAGCATTCTGCCAGACTCAAAGGCTCAAACTTTTATTCATTAAAGATAAAAGTTAAATCCGATGGTCTGATAATTGTAGCGGTTTTCTTTTTACACTTTTGTGCTGCTGCACCACAAAGAGAAAATTAATACAAACACAGTTTTTACAGCCTGATCTGAGGGAGTACAATCTCATATACACATTAAAATTGGCTCATACACACTATACCGTGATGTATTCAACTGATTTTATCGTCTTTGTGAAGAAGAGATGATAATTAGATGTCAAAGTTACTACAGTGTTCTTCGAAGGAGAAACAAGGCTCACATTCAGCCTCTCTGTTTGTTTATTTAACCTTGACTGGATCAGACTCAAAGCGCTGGAAGTCATAATCACAATCGGTATCAGAATCAGAAGGTTTATTGCCAAGAAGGTTTTCAGAAAAAGAAATAAAAAAAGAATTCGTCTCGGTGTTGTGTTGGATAACAGTCAAAATATTGCACGCAGAAGAAAATACAAGTACAACAAAGTCATGTAAAATGATTATCATGTTATAGAAACGTATGTCCAATGTAAGACTGCCATCACAACGTGTGTGGAATCACGTAACCTGGAGGATTCAAACATAGGCGACATAAAACTGCCATCACATTTACGTAACAAGGTTCGTATCTGAAAGACGTTTCAGAATACAGTGTGCTTTCTGTCCTTCCTGCCTCGGCAGTACCGTAAGAAGACAGCTCATCTAACTGATGCCATCGTCTCCTCATTGCCAAAACACAGGCACAGTTTTCCTTCTCCTAACTGGATTATCAGTAATCAATAGTGATTATGGGGTGGAGCTGCCTTGGCCTATAGCAGAGATGTGTGTGCCAGGATTCAGGAGTCAGTAATCAGCACGGTGGAGGGTTGGAAAGGGCCAGAGTCTTTTCTCAGCCAAATAACACCACTGCCAGGTCATCACTATCTACTCCAACAGCAAGAATCAACCCAGTTACACTGTCGCATCCATCAATCTACACACACATACACTCTTATAAACTTCTTCAGCCACATTTGATCAGTGTCTGTTACAGAGATATATATATACGCAAGAATACTTGCTCACATGCACACACTCACACCTACATTATACTGTAGTATACTGTAGATCACATGATATACCTGGAAGCAAGGGACTGGTCTAAAAAAAGCATGAACGTGAGTTATCACTCAGTTATTTTCTGATACCCCTGAGGGATCTTTCATGCCATGAAGACAATTAGAAGTCCTGAGTCATAACTGGCTAGAACCAGGAGTGTGGGAGTGAAAGCTGCTAAAAACAGCAGCAACAACACCCTGATGTGAGGGTGAAAGCTACTGAAGAATCATAATTTTCCAACGTGAAACAAATTCTGCTCAGTGAAACATTTCAGGTAGAGACTGCAACCTTACCCTGCTCAGATCTGAGTGGAAATTCACTTGAAGTGCAAAGGGAGCTCGAGCTCGTACAGTTGCAGCCACTGAAAGTATGAAAGTGTTGCCTCGGATACTGTAACAGTACGGTAGCTCGGTTGCATAATGCCTTCAGACTTCTCACAGGAACCTTGCCATGCATTTTTCTTTGACTGTAGCTACGCTTTGGGCTCGTATTAAATGCATGAAAATTCACATAACAAACTCAGAAGATGGCTGGAGAGCAGTCAGACGCTTACTCACACACATACAGCATGAAAGCCGTGTCAGGTTATATAAAGTCATTCACCCAATGGAAACATGAACGCTGTTGGATTCTGTAAAAGGAACAGTGTGTGAGGAGTGTGAGGTTGCAGATTGCCGTTCGCCTCACTCTTCCCTTCAAAATGTGTCAGAGAAACTAACATGAACACGAAACTCATGAAAAACGTGAAAGGGTCTATCTAAAGAAGTGTTTAGTTTGTTCTGGGAAGAAGACCCTGTCTGTAGACATAAAGGGCTTAATCGAAGCTAACAAAAATACAGTGATTCTCATTTTCAGGTCATTATACACAAATGAAAACATAGTTATGAATATTATATTAAACTTCTACTATATTTTTACTCATAATTAACATAATTAAAAGCACATATTTCATACAAATCATGAAAAGCACGTAAAGATAGCAATGTGCATGTTCCTTATATAAGATGGAATGGAAACTATTGTCTAATGTGAAGGTAAGTGTGAAGAAAGTCTGTCAGAACACATTTTACAAGCCATTTATGACCCCATACTTACAACAGAAGAGACCAAAATAATAAAATAATAATACACTGTGACATATTTGCTTTAATTTTAAACAAATCTGTAAAATACATAAACTTACAGCACATCCTGGGATTCTATTTCTATTGTATTACCAGCCCACGACATGCTTTCTCTGTGTACATTCCCTAATTTTAATTTGATAAGACGAGTGTTATTAGTATCAAACAAGTCGACCACTTTGAACAATGCTGTCTGCACACTGTGGGGAAACAATGAACACACAATGACACACGCTACCTGTGATCTTTTTAAAGCTGCAACATGCCAGTCCCTTTTTATTTTGAATGAATGACATTCTTGGGCTTCAAGTCTCTAAGAATGGGTGCTAATTATCGAGAGTGCACACACACACACACACACACACACACAATGCACTCGGGTTTATCTTATACACTTGTAATTAACATGCAGACCTTGGTACCCTGCTCTCTTTGTTTTGTTTTTTTTCCTCTGGTCTTGCGGTGAGAAGAGAAGAGTTGGAGAATTAGGTTTTCTGTTCCCCTCTGAGTTGATAAGCTCAATAAAGCATCAATCACAGCTCATGTGCATCAGTCTCTCTCCGCTCCGCTCTCTGTGGAAAACTTTATTCATTGGCTGAGACGTTATTGCACAGGGGACTCGCAAAACAAGACGAAGCAGTTCTTCTGCGCTGCTGTATTTGCGCGCACGTGTGAGTAATTATTCCTTTCCAGACTGTTTTGCAGGCAAATATGTGGATCAAAACACTTCACCTGTACTGTGCTCACACACACACATAAACACGAGAGTTATTTATACCAACAACGCTCACGCTACATCTATTGTGCGATCTATGACTCACCATTAAGACATCTGTATCTTTTTTTGGTCGCAGAGTGACATTCTCACATCACAACAAGCTCGTTAATAAGAGAAGACTCATTGCCGCCTCTGTTTTAACATCTCCGCCTGAAATAGCATTGAGAGTTAATTAAAGATTGGCAAATGTTCAACAGAGAAGAGACTTCGACTTTTTCAGTAGCCCTGCGTCAAAATCGCTTTCTCACAGATTTCCTCTGTGTCCGGCTCTCTCTTCCACACATAAAAAAACACTTTCACTAGCTTCTCTCTCAGGTAGCTACTCCCCAGAAGCCTGAGGTAACTTGTGGCATTTCTCTGGTTTCTCTCTGAGGAAACCAACGCCTCCAACTGCTTTCCCCAATGCTGCCCTTCTGTACTTGATTGTCCTTACTTCATGCCACCGCTTCCCTACTCCTCAGGTCTCTAGGCCCCTTTTTTTTTGGCAGATGCAGAAAAAATTGGATATATACCTTCACCTTCACCTCCACCTCTTTATTGTTGGGACTTAACAATGCGCACAAAGTGGGACGACAGCAGCGGTATGGGGTCGTATCATTGGGAATCCAGTGGTGCACTGCGTTTTTGGTGTAAGGTAAGGTATGACTGCGACACCCAGCTGTTCAAACCAGGTGAGCTGAATCCTGCACTGAGTACAAAAGTGTGTGGAGCTACTTATGTCACATTAAGATGGAGTAGCAACTACTATGTCTGCAAAATCACCTAAAGATGGGTGATTTAAATCTAGTGCTGCTACGTAACCAGCACCAGAGTTACATCCTCAGGACTCACTGAACACACAATTCACACAATAAAGTTTTAAGATTTCTCTCAGCCCCACATCACTGCGTGGACTTTTAGACTACTCACACCGGAGCTTGAAATGTGTGTTCTCATGTTACTGTGACGGTAGTTGTCAGGAGGATTAGTCGGTATGATCTGCCCTTGAGGAAGAATAAAGAAGCTGGGTGCTCCATCACACCTTGGTGAAACACTTAAACTTTGTGCACATTAAAGTTACTTTGCGAGGCTCGAAGAGAGAGGAACGTTGGCTGTGACAAACACGATGTGGCAGAACATAATAATGGAGGTAGTTTGTAGCTGTAGCATTCATATTCAGCATCATATTCCACTTTGTCCAAGTTTATCTAGAAGACCGAGACACCTATGGCCACAAAGATACCAAAACTTCACGTTAAGAAACTCTCGCTTCCAGAAACCTTCCCGCATCCACTTCTCTTTGGCTTGTTGAAAAACTAGTCCCGGTACTGTATTTGTTGTGAAGTGGAGGCCATCGGAAATAGGCTGGTACAGTAAGTGATGACTGTGCTGGCCACAATGACACCCAGGAGCCTAGAGCTACAGCACACTCACTCAGAACGCAGCACAGTCTCTAATTAACTAATGAAATATTAACCACCTCGTCATTCTCCTTCTATTCTGTCTGCCTCTTTCTATACTTTTTTTCCTCCGTGTTTCTCATTACCCATCCTCTTTACCCCCATTTTTCACAGATTATTCATGCTCTAATATGCCATATGGATGATTCATGCTCAAACCTCAGTAACATGGGGTGAAGATATAAGATGTGCATGTGAGTGCTGTGTTCTCATTTTCCTTCACATTGATCTATCATCGCGATGTCATTATTTAGCCGGAATAAGTCGTGACGTTTAAAAAATGAGAAGCAGCCGTATGACAAAAACCCGATGGAGTCCCAGCAAAGCAAATCTAATGACGTGCACTCTCTTTCATTGAAAATACTTCATGATCAGCTACTTTCCAATGCAGAAGGAGCGCATGTTAGGCTCGCATTGTTCAGGTGCGTGTGTGTGTGTGTGTGTGTGTGTGTGAGTGACGCAAAAACAATTTTTCAAAACCATTTTTCTTACATGTCAATAAAGAACTTTCTAACAAAGATGGAGAACAAAAACATAAAAACAAGAATGTAGACACACACATGCACTATACAAAGGAACACACACACACACACACACAGCAAACGACAGCCACCAGGTCCATGTGCTGCTGTGATATTGGCAGCTTGGCTCGGTGCCTATCAATAAAGCCCTGGAACAGGCCAGAGGGCCAGGACCCCACGCTGTTCTCCCAGGTGCCTGATCTATATTAAGGTGGGTTTCCAGACCAGCTGAGCCAGCAGGGGGTGCACAGCGAGGGGAGATGCGACGGCCTGAACAGTAGTTGGCTACCTCCTGCCACGGCTCTTTCAAATAAAAGCACTTATTAGTCACACAGACACAAAAGGAGCATGCAGGTTAACACATACAGTCTGACAATTTCAACTTTCATGTGACGTCGGCACAAAGAGCAAAAATTACAGTAATTTTATTTGGGTTTTTTTTTTTGCTTAATTTAACTGATTTATTACCTTAATAGTTAATTTGAACTCAACTTTTACATTATTATATTCCAAAATAATGATTTTCTTTCATTATACTAAAAGATAATCACATTTATTTAAACGTAAACATTAAAAACACCTTTAAACTACCAAAACTAGCAAAGAATGACCATAAACGCTCATATATTATATTAGATTTGCTGCAGGGCTGTTCCTAATAAAACTGCCACCTAAGTGTATGTTCAATACGTTCCAACATATGAACTGTAATTAGACAGCCATTGTACAATGTCAAAGGGTTGAAAGAAATGCTAGCTAGCCAATTAAGACGACATTACTCAATCTTCAGACACAAGGTGCTTCATTATCTTGATGTACTGTTCAAGGCACTTAACCCTGTGAGAGATTATACAAAAAGGATGACCATAAATCCGAAGGGATTTAAGATTTGATGCAGACCCATGCCTAAACTTTCAACTCAGCTCACATTAGCATGAAACAGCCGAATAAGAAGCCAATTATGAATGTTCAGCGAGGTTTATGGAGGGCTAGCAGACACCACTCCATCTCTCTCATCGTCGTCTACTCTCCTCTTCAACAGCGGGGACACCTGGATACAAAATCCATCTACCTTTCATCACCAGAGGTTGATAACATCAGGCTTCAGAGAGATCACACTGACACAGGACATAACATACACAGGTGCACAGCTGACACTGATTCTGTGTGTGTGTGTGTGTGTGTGTGTGCAAAGCAACAAACACACAGGCACTTGCATGGACAAACCTCTGACAGCTAAGGGGAAACCTTGCATCAGCTGCAGGTGTCGTATGTAACCACAGCTGCTCGAGTATCATCTTTCACAGAAATCTCTGCATGTACCGTGGAACCGTATGACCTTTAATCTAATAATAACGGCTCCATTATGTGTGTGGCTACTCTGAAATATTCTCACGCCCAGGTTTATGTACAACCAAATCTGAGAGGTGCAGAAAGCTTCATAAATCTGGCCTCCAAATACGTCCAGAGAGACAGGTGATTGATGCAGAGACAGAAAAAGGGTTGAATTTCATATGAACCATGGCATGCTATATTGGCTGATTACCATAATACGGATATGCACCACTCACTCTGTCAAAAGGTGGAGACATTTGGTAACGCTTGGAGACTTTAGGACTATTCTCAGAACAGCGTTTGCGACTGTCACTTGTTGAGATACTACCTGTTAGCTTGATATCTATTTTAAAGGACAGCATGAGAAGCGGTCTGAAAGTAAATATGACAAGCAAGAGAGCAGTTTGCCAGTTCGACAAAAGAGCAAGCATTGTATCAGTGTAGACACTGTCAGTGAAATCTGTTCATACTGCAGTGAGTAGTCTGGTTTGTCCTGGCATTAGATATCATATGGAGAAGACTCTTTTTTTTTCTTTTCCTGCAGTCTCATATGGTTTGAATCACTCACAAGACTGACACATACAGACATATTATTGTCTCGATTGTATCTATTAGCTACATCCTACATCACCATGTACATAAAGAAATGCCTTTTTTCCTTCCTTGTTCACCCAACAACTAGGATTAGATCTGATTCCCAATCTTGTCTCATAATTCCTAGTCAAAGTGAACTAAAGTAAAAAGCCAAAAAACCGAAGCTCTGTTTGGAGTTGATGAGGCTGGCTACAAATGAAGCTTCACTGAAGGTAATGCAGAGTGCAAGAGTAACAAAGTCGAAGGTCTGGAGGGATATAACTGAACTGTTTCTGGTAAGTTTTAAAACATTTGTCTTGGAAGGATCACTCTGAAAAGGACATGCACGAGCATGGGCTGAGCTGCCCCTCTGGAGGAAAAGGAAAAAAGTTTTATTTTTGCTGTTGTGGCTGCATAAACATGAATAGCAAAAGTTAGGCTTTCATTACTTTTTGATATGCCTCTGTGGGACAGATGGTGCAGCCCAGAGCTGAATAAATAAATAAATAAATAAGCGTGTGACCTAAAGCAATAACCCTTGTCAGTGTTGTTGTTGCTGTTGGGTGTGGGATCTGGAGCCTCAGGGTGAGTCTTTTCAAGTTGTGGAAATTATGAATGATGAATGGTATAACCAATGGGATACCCTGTGAATAAAAACTCAAACTCAACTCCTTGTCACGTTTGTGCAATATTGCTCACATTAACCAGTCTTAGCTAGCTAGTCATCATATAGGCAGCAGGCTACATCAAGATAAGTCCTTAATTACGACAAAGGGACAGAACACTCTGGACGTCCTTACAGTACTGTAAGAAAACACGAGATGGAGTGTAGTTATCCTGAATATCAGCACGGCTGTGATTCGGTCATCACAGTATAACAGCACAACCTCAAGTGTGATATTGCTTTTATACAACACTTCTAAGTGACAACAGATTATGATTTGCTCGTTCATTTAACAATTTCTTTGGCCCAACACAAAGAGCTTCGCAGCTGGACTGGGACGACACAACACATAAACACTGCCTTAGCATTAGCCTGTTAGCTACTTTGTGTAGGTCTACACGTCACCCCAGGCCAGCTGCTTTGTATCATGAATGCAACCAGTGAAATAAGAGTCTGTTGACGGTCACTCTGGTGGAAATTGACAAGAAATATCTTGACATACTGATAAAATCAAACATGTTTAATATTATCTGAAGGTAGCTGCGTTCTCTTCAGCACCAAACAGGAAGCAGTGGGGTAGTTACATTGGTAACAGCCAAAAAACTCCTATAGTACCGTCACAGACACATTACAGATGGTGAATTAACAGTGTTTTCATTCATACGGTCGTCTCCCACTGAAATAACGCTGGTAGATAACGCAAATTCATCATCTGTCAGACAACGTAGACACAAGGTATTCATAAAATATCAATGTAAATGGACTGTACTCATATAGCGCCTTTCTAGTCTTCCAACCACTCAAAGCACTTTTACACTACATATCTCATCACATTCATACACTGATGGCATTGGCCGCCACGCAAGGTGCCAACAGCTCATCAGTTTTGGGAGTAACCATTCATACGCATTCACACACCGATGGCGCAGCCTTTGAGCAATTTGGGGTTCAGTATCTTGACCAAGGAGACTTCGATATGCAGACTGGAGGAGCCGGGGATCGAACTGCCGATCATCTGATTGGTGGACGAGTCACAGCCGCCCCACTGCGTACATGTATGTGTAAGTGTGCCACCAATGGAGCTTTGACAAAGGTGGCAGTGGGGGACCAAAGCACCAGACACTGCAGAAAAAGACATGACTAGTACTGTAGTTTAAATACCCCTCAGCTAAGACGATCATTGGTTGATTGGTTGGAGAGCCCTTGAACATATGCCCAGTGGGTCTTTTAGACAATTAATGAACAGATGAGACCCAAAGCTGAGGAAGGTAGAATGATAATTATCCTCCTTTCAGCGAATGTGTTAATTAGGTCCATAGGTAAGTTGTACAAGGCAGAGTCATGGAAACAGTAACATATATTGAATTCTTACATACTACTGTTGCAGTTTTAAGTGTGTGAGCGAAAAGTAGGAAGACAACAGGCTTTTTTTTTGTTCTCAGTGTACTCAGTGCTACAGTTCAAACTATGGCAGCAGCTCCAGAGCTGTAATGTCATGTCAAACTATTATTGGGATGTTGCCTAGTTGCCCCTGACAGCCTTGTGGAGAAGTAGTGTTTGTAACTATTGAAGCCATTTTCCAACTTTTACTCACAAGTATTCACAGCGAAGACATCTGACATCTGTCTGCATGCTTCTAAAAAGTACTAAAAGTAATAAAAGGAAGACTTGAAAAGTAGATTTGGTTAAAGCCCGGAGAGATACTTCATTTTGTACATTAAATATTGAAGAAACTGATATCAAACATACTGAAAGTTAATGTTCAACCAAATGCCCCTGTATTGCAGGATTAAGTGTTCCATCTTAAATACATTAACCTTTATTAATTAAGCAAAGGTTCTCAGGGGTCCATTTATAGAACCACTCTGACTGGATTAGCTTAAAGATGGCTGGTTAAAATTTAAAAAAGGCAGAGAGATAAAGCATACATTTATAACCTGGTAGTTTTGTTGTTTTATTGTTTCAGTGTATGGGATGACAAGGTGTCAAGTAGTAGTAGTATCAGAGCCTAATGGGCTTCTGGAGTGGGACTATACAAGAGTAAAAACAGCCCGAGAGGAGTAACGAATGGGAAAAGCGAGGGAGAAACGATGCAAATAGACGGACGTTAAGCTGTTTCTAAGTTCCGTACAATGTTTAAATCACTGTTGGTCATTAAGTTAAGATCCAGGAGTTTCATATCAAAGTGTAACTCTGTTAAAACATGAAATAAGATGTTTTGATGAAGTTTTCTGTCAGTTATTCTGCTCACATAGCAAACACTAACTAGCTATCGGCCTCACGAGAAGAGAGAATGAGTGCATGCTGGGAACCCATTTTACCCCGAGTTTATGAGCGTGTATGGACACTTGGAGATGAAATGATATGGATAATAAGTTAAAAGATAGAAAGTTCATTAGTGTACGTGTACGTGTGTGCATGTGCGCAGTAATCACTTCTTTAGTTCAGTGAATTTCACAACATGAACATTTGTGATTAACAACTTGTGTTTAAACATGCATGTGATTGAGTCATTAACAGAATAAATTATGACATAATTGTCTTTCTAATTATATCACTATTGGTATGAGTGATGCTGGCACTGGTATTAGTTATTTGTGGTCACCGACCTCTAATATATTTTTTCTGTATACATTATATTCTAGAGATCGTGCATGTTCAGTAGTTTAGCTAATGTTTTCTCTTGTGCAAACTTTCTAAGTTTAATTAAATATAAAATATTGCTGGTAATTACCAGTATGAGAAACTGGGCTGTCAGTGTATGCTAAAGTGAAACTGTATACATAGCTGAAGTGGTAATATGCTGCTGTAACAAGAGCACCACTCAGCAGGTGAGCATAGTAAAAAACACTTAGCTAAACTCTGTATGACTAAGTGAACCTGCTTGCTCCATCATTTACCTCTACAACAGGAAAATAGTGTTATTTCATGTCATTAAACTGGCTGTGAGTAAGAAACCTTTCCTTCCTGGTGACTGTGTAAGGTTGATTTGTGTCATACACAGCCCAAAACATCAGAAGACGTCTGTAAATAAAGTTTGAAGTTTCCACCATTATCAACTCGATTCAGTTTTCTGTGTTCATTCTTTAATCTGCAGCCCTGCCTCCCCTCCAATACACACACACACACACACATCACCAACAAAAACAACATGGTTTCAGCCCAAGAAGGCCAAATAAGTCATGTCAAGACCAGCTACTGGGAGTAAAGCTGGTATTTCTCAACTTTGTACTTTGAAGCAGGGCTGGCATTGCAGCTCGGATGCTGCATAATGCAAATCAGAGACCCCATTTCCTCCAGAAAAAAAAAAAATTAACTACTCCAGCAGCCAAGTTCCACTGCAGGTGCCGAAAGTTCGCTCCCCAGAGCTCCCGTGTTTGTCTCAGCCCCTGACCCTCGAGATGTACTCTCTTTCTCCCTGTCTCTCTCTCCTCTCTGTTGTTCCTACTGCAGAAAAACTGCAGATCTGCGTCACCAAGGACACCAGAGACAAGTCTGATGGATCTGCTATCACTCTCACCGCTCTTTTTCTACCGTCCCTTCCACTTTGTGCTGCCTTTTTCACGCTTTTTTTTTTTTCTTTTGTCCTGAATCACAAAATCGAGTCAAATCAAATCTGCAGAGAAACCTGAACAAAACACCTTAAAACACCACAAGAAGATATGATGTCTGTGCACAACAGAGATGATCAGCTCTGTCTTAGCATGTTAGCATTGTCCTCTCCCCCCCCAAGAACAACTAGTGGGGCAGTTAGCTGGTGTGTTAGCGCTCTAAACAAAGTGTGGATACTAAGCATTACAGGCTGATTAGATGGGATGTGTGAAATGAGACAGAACCAGCCTGAGCGCAGACGCCCATATCCTCCCCTGACCCACTTCTCTCACTCGCTCTGGTTCTTTTTACTTAATATGCTCGCTGCAAACAACTCAGACTAACTTGGTGCAGAGCGCTCATAGCCGTGCTCATTCAAACGGCACTCAGAGGTGGGTCAGGGGACGGCGAATGGAAACAGGATGCCGATGTCTGGCTGACGACAGAGATGCCGGCCGCACACAGCCGCTCCGGGTTAGAGTAGCTATGGTAGACCTTGTGTTGTTGTGGTTTTCTAACAGCGAAACAGTCTACATCACATCTTTCATTCAATTCCAGCCCGTTTCCTGTTACCATGGCAACCTGTGTCTTCCTTCTTCCCAACTATTCCTTCTTTCCACCTCTTCTCTCTCTCTCTCTCTCATCCATCCTGCCTTACTTCAGCATAAGCTACATCAAATAGTGTGTCTATAAAGAGAACTGCTAAGTTATTTAATGAAAATGTGGTGCAGCAAGACATGATTCATCTCGTCCGCTAAATCACACCACATTTCTTTTTTATTCCTCAACTTTTTAATAGTGCATGCTATTAAGCCAAGCACTCGTGTACTATTTTATCTAATTTTTACCGACATGAGTAATGAAATTGACAGCACAGGAGAAGGGGTGCAAGAAATCATTCGAACTGTTAGCTTAAGAAACCTTTACTCTCTCTCTCTCTCGCTCTCACGCACACACGCAGACATGGTGGGTAGATTTTTGCTGCAGTAGATGTGTCGTTGGTGTCTTCACAGTGACATTGGTACTGAGTTACAGTGCTAATGAGAACTTTAATGTCACCCACACACAGACTCCTGGCAGACAGATTAGAGCTGTGATTACACTGAGCCCCAAGAACACACAGGAACACAATGATACACACACCACACACACACACACACACACACATGCCCCGATCACATGCACATGTCGACAAACAAACATAAATGGGGTGGAGGTTTCACAAGCGAAGACTTGTAAAAGCATTGTGTGCACCACTTGCTGTCTCCTCTCTACAGTTCATGCAGAGAGAGACACATACAGAGGAAGAGAGAGTGGGAAAGTGACACAGAGATATCCAGACGGGCAGTAGAAAAGAGCGCTGTCACCACTTTGGATCAATGTTCGGCACTGATACTGACCTTATTTAGCAGATCGGGTATCAGCTCAACGTCGCGATCAACACTGAATACAGTTTTCTGCTCCACGTGACTCATTTGAAGCGCTAAACTAACGTATGTAAGGCTGATGCTTTGCCATTTCCTGCATGTGCGTCACTATAATTGTATTTTAATGTGACGGCGGTGGCCTTTTCTGTGAAACCGAAGGCAGTTAGCTAACGTTACCAAAGATTTGCTCCACATATGCAGCATATACAAACATTTTCTGCACTCGTTTGTTTGACTGGAAGTCATTTTGAAAGGACAGAATGACGAGATGATGAGCAACTGCAGTTTTGGTCTGGTAAAAAAAGAAAAAAACTCACAGGTGAAGTGGTTTATTGGAGAGATGTAGAAGCCTTAATTATGTAATTACGCTGAGGGAAGCCTTTTCTGTGTGGACACAGAAGACATTGAGTGTGGCACCGGATCCCCACTGCTCACAGCGGCAGCTATTCTACAGCCTGAACTGCGTCTGTCTTAGACAAGAACCCCGATGGTATCTCGGCTTTTTTAAATTACCTTTCTGAAACACAGCAGCAAAAGTGTAAGCAATGGATTAAACTGTGTGTGTTTAATGTGCTCTAACACACACTTCAAATGATAACCAGACAACTGGTTCACAGGAGTAGAGTTTGGAGTGACGCAGCAGCTCTGTACTGGTCATTATTTGCTTTGTGGGAGTTATAAAGCCAAACTTGCTATCAGATATAAAGCATAAATCTAAGTACTGTGTTGTTGTTTTTTTTCTATAACAAGCATCCAAACCATCCAAATGTTATGTTGGAACAAGTGTGTTGCCTTCTTGTGTTCGGGATGGGTTTTGTTAGGGTGAGAATGTTAGGGTAGGCCGATCAGATTCAAAGAAAAGCAAGTCATCACTTCACCATTCTGGGGGGGAAAAAACGGCGAATGAGACACCATTTTGAATAAATTCATAAATTGTGGTGGCATTGGATCAGTGCACATACTTGCAGATACCTGATCACCTGAGGCATTTCTAATACCTGCATTGTTGTACCTACAGGGTAGTTATCCCTACCATTATAGTACAGTATTATAAGTAGAACTGTAAATAAATGTTATTAGTTATAACCATTGACAGTATATATAGTGGACAGAGAGACTAACATTTTTGGCTCTGATGGCAAGATGGCAACGTCCATGTTGCCAAACTCGAGGTAAAATAGTTGTGACGGTGGGTTTACGTACTAGCCAATCAGAAGCAGAGTAGTTCAGGTCACTGTGTGCACTGTGTTGGGCACTGGCAACTACGTTTGCAGCACAGCGAAGAAAAGTTGATTTCCGGTGGCGTAACATTAACAGTTAGCTAAATGACTGCAGTTTGACAGGAAAGCTTGACGAGCATAGAGCAGCAACTGAGCAAACAGCTAATTTTTTATAGTCCTGAAGAATTAAAATAACAATTTCAGACTAAGGAGTTTTGTTAGGTTAGTTACAGCCTCATGTCACTGAACTTAATCAGTTCCCCACAGAGAGATTCACACAAAAAAGAGCACTGATATTGCTGTAGACAGCTATTTAAAATCAACAGATACCCAGAATATGAGCATCAACGTCAGTGGAGGGGTAGAAAAAAAGACGAGCGAGTAAGACGGAAAACCGGAGACTGAAAAAGAGGCTGAGTGGATACAGCAAGCAGGAAGGCAGTGATGATGTTATGGTGGGATGGGGGAGGTGAATAGAGGACTGATGGAGACAGAGGAAGAGATGAAAGAGAAAAGAGAGAGGCGAAGTAATTCTGTCAGTAACAGTCCTGCTGTCCTCTGTACAGGATATGACCCTCATCGTCCCCTATCAATCAATCATCATCATTTCCGATGCCAGAATTGTGCTACCAGCATCTGTGTGCCTTGACTGAAAGCATCAATCTCAGATGGCGAGGGGGGGGGGCGTAAAGCCAAGCCTGTAGACTTCCAATAACCATCCACCCTCCTGATTGTCCACTCTCCTCCTACAGGTGTCCAGTTCACTCTCTTTCCAAGCATGCATCATCAATATTGTTTTGTTGTCAATCTCAGGCCCGCCCCCTCTTTTTGTCTTTTCTTTCCACCTTATGTCTTCTTCCTTTTTTCATGGCGGCTCCACCTCCCAACGCCTCCCATCCGAAACCTCACCCCTGCTTTCAAATGGGAAATCAATAAGTCAGTTTGTGAAAGTCACCCTCGTTCTCTCTCACTCTCTCTTCTCGCCTACTCACACAGTCACACACATATGCGGTAATATTGCTTCCTTCGTATCCAGACGACGCTGCTCCTGACTGCTTCGATGTACACCGCGATCGACTGATGCCAACGACAAGATGAGGAGCCCAAACATCTGTTTGACTGTGAAGACAATCGCATTTAAAAAGGTGGTCGCTGAGAATGAATGGGAAACCCCTAGCACTAAGTGGCTTTGCGCTAACCTGATTACACCAGATGGTTTTTGTTAAAAAAAAACAAAAGAACAATCAGGGAAATCGTTATTGGAAACTGTTTCAAAGAAACATTTGCAGGTGATTGGATTAACCATCTGTCATGGGCAAATTTCAAACTCATAACTACGTTGGTAGAAGAGCAAAACCATCTTCCCATCAATGAAGAAACACTCTGTTTATAACCGATGCTTGCAGCATCTACTCTAACCTTTTCGGCACTTCGCGTTAACTCACGCCGTTGGTCTAACCCACTTTGGTTTGGAGATGAGATGCTCGGCAAGATGGATTGCTGCAGCTGCCGTAAGACGAAGGTGGGTCAGTTTACCAGACGTGCATTTGTCAAACCAACTACCAAGTCCTCCTCCTTAAAGTAGCAGTGTGTAGGTTTCAGTGGCGGCAGCCATGTAGTTAATGATTCTTATTTTCAGGTGCTTATACATTAATGAACACACTCTTTTAGTGTTTAAAAACACTTCTATAAAGTATAAATTTCACCTTTGGGTGTCTTGTCGAGTCTGTTTTCGAATGCATCGCCTCAATCAAATACAAACACATGCAGTAGGTGGTATTTACACTTAATGTTTTAGTATTTTTTAATTTTACAAGAAATAAAACAGATTTGTTCAGTAAATGTACATCTGGTTAACTTCCACACCTCCACTAAAGAGCTGCACACAGCCGCTTCCCTGAGCTTTTCTACGGGAACCATCTGGAAATGACTCCCACGCAGAGATTAAGTGAGCCCCAAGATTCATTGAGAGATTGAACTATTTACTATATATTAAATTATTTGCCACTAACAAATTATTTTAGTCTGTTAAAGAGACAACCTGGAGAACGGGCAGCCCAACAGGATCGTTTATTCTTGTGGAACAATACCAAGAGAGCCAAGAATAAGATCGCACATATGTGGAAACACCCTCACATTTATGCTCAGTAGAAAACAAGGTTGGGCAACCTCCACCAATCTGATTCACGCCAACTAGCCACCCAAGTTACTTCAGGTTACTTTGGTTACTTCCAAAATTGGTTCGGCTTCATGGCCAAACTTGTTCTCAACATCTCTTGGCTCGGGATTTTGGAAAATGCCAAAGAAGCCTGAGAATCTGGATAAGGTCACCTTGACCTGACTTTGCTCAAGGGTGCTTTCTGTAGAAGCTTATTAGAATAAACAGATATTCCCATGTTCAGATCAGGACATGGCAGGTTCACATGAGGACAAATCTGAAGTGATAAACTAGTTCTTCAGCAACAGCTGGTCGAAACATTGATGCGTTGACCACAAAACAGTTAAAGAATAAAAACATAAAAAAATTCTAAATGTTCCAATTAAAAATAGGCAGTCTTTCCATTTAACTTCAACCCTTTAATTTGTGCCTAGTTGGTGTTTGTCAGAGATCTTCAGGGTCCTTCTGGGATTTCCTTCCATTGAGCAACTGAATTTTATGCTCTCCAAAGAGCATAGCCGTGTAACAGTGGAAGCAACCATAAGAGTGCTAAAAGGGGGATATGAAAGGCTACTGCTGTAAATCCTGCCATAAAAAGAAAGGATGGGAGACAGCTTTATCCAGCTAAGAGCCTTCACAGGAGGATTAGGCCTACAGGGAGCAAGATAGGGAGAGGAGGATGTGACGAACAGGGGCAGCGGCTGTGTGTCGGGTAACAACCTTGAAAAAAAAAATGGAACAAGGGATGGAAGTGATGCTAAAAGGACATGGATAAGGGGGAAAACAAGGAGAAGAGAGTGTTGATACAGAGGTCAGACAGAGGATTACAGATATCTACATTAAAACACATTCATGCCCTCCAGAGCACAAACACACACACACACACAGTGGCTGTCTGGACACCACATAAACCTGTTTTTATGTAAAGCTGATCCCTACTGTTGAAATACTCCATGACTGCCGTCTGGGCTGTGAGGTCACGATACCAGAAGTTTAAACTCTGATACAATGCTAGTATTAAAACTCACAAATTAGGATCATTTTCACTGAACATACTGCAGACCAGTCGCAGTGTTTCTCAGAGAATGGCACACACATACCTCTGTCTCGTACTGCACACACACACCTGCTCGCCCCGCCTCTCTCTGTTTCATACATGGACAGCGGTGTTGTGTGCATTTGTGCTTTTTTCACCTACAATTCTGTTTTTACAGCAGCAGGTGAGCCACGTGTGGAGGAGCTTTACCTGGTCTGTGCTTTTAAATTAAACACTGTCCATCTTCAACATGGTACAAGATAACTCTCTCTGTCTCTGCAGCAGAACATGTGTGATTGTCAACAGACCGCATGGTGGGAGGAGAGAGAGGAGGAGATCCAACCAGTGGATGGCGACTTTGTGATTGTAGATACGTTGTTTTTTTTATATATATCTTTGGTACTTTTAATATCAAATATATAGATAACAGACATTGCAGTGTTTTAAACACACAGTATCGAAAAAGTATCAATACTTTTGACAACTCAGCTGTGCTCTGTAAGATTCTGGGCACGTGGGTATATGTTACAGATAAACACAGATGAGAAGATGAATTTTGACACATCAAACAAACATAAATGTCCCTTTGTGATCCAGTAAAATGAAGCACCTGGACGTTTAACATGTAATGTTTGTGTGCTGTGTCAGGAGGTTTGTTTAAATATGTCAAATATGTGTCAATGCATAGTCATTTTTGTTGTACTTTTCCTGCTTTAGTATGCAACTACAATAAAACAGTTACACGTTATTGATACCTGTGATTCAACTGTTTTCTGATACTACACCACTGTGGTGACGGTTTGTTTACGTTCAGACACATTAAACACGTTGGTTTGTGTATGTTTATGAACTTTCACATTTAATCATATAATATATATTTTAAACATCTACAGACAAAGACAGTTGAAATGTTTCAAATACTATCTGTAGGCAGACTATTTGCTGTGTATGTATTGTAGTTTATATGCCTTCTTCTTCTGCATTAGTCAGGAAGTCATGACTGTTTAAATATGAAAGACACTCCATCCCAAGTACTAATATTGATACCACCGTCTAATGCATGCTGTGAACATATTTTATAGCTGTCAGTGAGAAGCAGGACTGCAGACTTAATGTTTTGCTAACTTATTACCTTTCTGGGTACGACAGAAGGAAAGAGGAAACTTCTCAAAGGCCTGAAAATGTTCCAGGGCATAAAATGAAGCATGAAACCTCCTGCTTGCTTTCTACGTTTACAGTACATGCCTCAATTTTTGTTTATTTTCAAAAAAGCGAGGTGTCACAGCGGTGTGGGAGCAAGGAAGAGGAGTGTTCCAGCTCCTCCTCAGCGCTTTTGGAAAGTCAATGACAGATGAATAATTTACAGAGAATCAGTCAGGGGTCGTCAGTGCCACTGTAGAGCAAAACTGCAACAAAAGAGACAAAGCGGCACCATCCATGTCATACAGGTAGTTTACGAATAAGCAAAAGATGGAAGAGAAAGAAGGATGAAGCACAACAGAGGGAAAGACGGAGCAAAAGGAAGGAGGAGTGGAACAGCTGCAGTTGACAAATGGCAGATGGGGGCTGAGGACAGATAGACAAAAGGGGGTTTTAGACAAAAGAGGGAACATTCAGCAGGTGAAAAACCCCACAAACCCCTCCACCATCCATCCACTTCACACACACATACACACACACACACACGGCAGGCAAAAAAACATTACGAAGAGGTGCCGATAAGGCCCTCATCGTCAGGTCAAGCTCCCCTTCATTCCTCTCCTGTCTTGCTTTGTTCCTTTTCCATGTTCTATCTATACCCATCAATAACCTCTCTCTCTCTCTCTCTAGCTTCCCTCCCGCCCGTCCACCATCAAATTACTGTGTCAGACTGTAGGAGGTGTTGGGGTGAGGATACTACTTGCTTTGCAACAGCCCACTCGCAAAATCCTCAGTCGGACCACCGAACATACTGCAGGTCTCACATACTTTAAGCCTGCATCAGGCACCAGGAAAGGCTCCTTAGTGGTGAGGTGGTTGCTAGGTGCCACTGGAGTAATGATGTGAATAATCAGCCTCTTTGGCTTCATAATGCACGCTGTGAGGAGGACAGCACAAACTCATTTGCATCCGTTTGAATGGAGGCGTTTAGTGTAATGTTGTCTAAATCTCTTTTGGTGGTTTTTCCACCCGACAAGGAAAACACAGGCAACCACCACACAGGCAGACATAGAATATTCTTTTTTGTTATATATGTCTGTATCATATATACAATGGTTGTTACCCTGATGCAATTTTCTACCAGGCTGCTCTGGAAAATGATACAATATTGTTGTCTTCCTTCCTATAATTACCAGACATGGATAGAAATATCCATCATGACTGAAGACCTTCAGATCATCAAAGCAAAGTCACTTGATATATTCCGGAAACAACAACAATCCCCAGTGCTTTTAATTCTGAATGTCACCACTGGTCAAGTGAATATCCAGATGTTGCAATAATGAGTTCATTTGAAGTCCTACTGAACCAATTATTCAACCAATTATTCAAATGAACTCATTACTACTTTGCTAATAAGGCAAAAATGCTCGAGTGCTATTATTTATCTGTTTTTCTTTGTCATACGTGTGATGGTAAATAATGGTAAATATGTCATCTTGTAGTTTTCCATTACTTTCTAACATTTTATCAACAAAATTATTAATTGGTTAAACAAGAACGAAATCAAAGATCAATACCACTTACGAACATTGTATAGAAATTGATATTTTTGAGAGGTTCGGACTGCAATACTACTGTCATAAATATGGACACGTGTATTTGCTATAATTACACGACTGGTGATCAAAAACTAGCTGCTAACAGCCAAACATCAAGCAAGTGCACCAACACTTAGCTTCCTCCATCAACGCCCTGTTCAGTCTTTTCGCCTCTGTCATTATGTCCATAGAGGCTGCAGAGCCTGGTTACATTGCCCGCTTGTCCAGCTTCAGTTCAGGACGATACTCCCCATCAACACCCCATCCCAGGCCTGAAAACCTCCTCTTCTTCCCAAAACGCCTGTGGTACAAATACTAACAGTTGATGCGCAGCAGCTGGAAGGCATCAGAGAGAAAACCAGAAAACATTTTCTCCATAAAATATGATCCAGTTTCACCAAAATCACTGAAACAGTTGGTGGTGTGTGACTTAGTGCCGTAGAAGCGTTACACACTTCTTGCTGGTGATCGTATCCGCAGTTACACAGTGTGAGAACAGACATAGGAATGACAGAGACACCATTCATCGGATTCAGCATCAAAATTATATAAAACCTGATATTATATATATATATATATATATATATATATATATATATATCATTTCTATATAAAAATAAATACTGCAACATCCCACTATCCATGCACTCATGCATGCAGACATGAAACACACACACACACACACACACACACACACACACACACACACACACACACACACACACACACACACACACACACTCATCCATTGACAGAAACACTGGCCTGATTAAAATGGAAAGAATTAGGACCAGGTGCTCAAATGAATTGTTTGTACAGAGAAAATACAGTATGCCAGACACTGGGTATTCCCTCTAATCTAACCATTCATTTGTCATTCTCTCTCCCTCTCTCACCCCTCTTCTATTTGCTTCCGTCACCTGATTACTGTCAGTCTCTCTCCCCGTGTGTGTGTGTGCTGTTGTTGGTTATGCTGGAGTATGTCGTGTATATACAGCATGTACGTGTCTTTCTTCTGTCACCGTTCTGCTCTGCTCTCTCTGAATCAGGACATGCTGTGAGCGGCTGATGATGACTCAGTAATGTGAGAATGTCACCAGAGTCTGGGAACTGTGACTGGTTTCTGTTTCTCTGCCAGTGATGTTCAGACTGTAGCTTCCTCAGCACACTTCACTAGTGCTGCTGTCAGTTTCTTTTTGTCCTTGTAGTTTTTTGTTCCCATTTCAAATGTCTTTTTATGCAGGTAGAAACCAGATGCAATTCATGAACATTTGCATCAATGCATCTCCGTTAGTCAGATCCCAAATCTGATTGCTATCCCATGTTTTCCTGGGCTACATGCTAAATCAGGGTCAACACTACTTCAGTATAAAGAATGGACAGCGTGAGCGTGACGTCACCCACAGGTTTCTAAAGAGCCGTTTTGAAGCTCAAAATCTGTGACGCTGGCCGCTGCCATGTTGGCTGTCACCCCTCTGCCACCTCCCTGCTAATCTAAAGCGGGCCGAATGACGCCTGGGTGCTCCAACAAGCCATCTGTAATAGCACCTGCCTGTCAATCAAAGCGGCAGCACTGTTAATTCTGCATAACTTTAAGCCTTAATATAATTTGAACAGGTGGGTTCTATAAAAATTCACCCTCAGTACAGTTGTCATGAACGGGGAAAAACAGGCTGTGAACATGTTTATTTCTGCTGTGAAGTTGGACATTTTAACATGGGGGCTTATGGAGACTGACTCACTTCTGGAGCCAGCCTCAAGTGGACGTTTGAGGAACTGCAGTTTTTAGCACTTTCACAGACACGAAGGTTGCAGCTTGAAATAGCTGTAAGTATAACTATAAATATAATTCCCCCCAGTCAGAGTGTTAAACTAGGTGAGTAGTATCCTGCTAGTCACGTGTCATAGACACACAGATGCAACATGTGTGTGTCTATGGTGCATGTAAGCAGGAAGTGGATGGGATTTGATAGAATAAGCTTGTTTAATATGAATCCCTTCTCGCCTGGTGGCTGCAGACGGGGGAGGTGACAAGAAGCTTGGGCGCTTTCCAGGAGCATCAACATCATATACAGGAAGTCACAGTCACATTAATCAGATCCTGATTGAAAAAAAAAATATCAGCCAAACCTATTCGACATTTGCTTAATCACCACTGATGCTTATGTTCTGTGTGAGAGACCACTCAGTATTACACAGTTTTCCCATTGCGCTCTTAACATTGTCAGCCACTAGCCACCAGCTAGGATTGAGGAATGAGATTCAAAGGTCTGTTAAGCTCACTTCTTTCTAACTCCTCCTCCACCCACAGATTTATTTATTTATTTGTAATTTTTCAGACTTGTAGTGACTTCAAGTGACATCACTTCAAGTGATTTATCAGATTATGCATAGCTCCCCCCGGAGCCACAAAAGGCTTTATACTTTATCTTCACATATGCAGCAGCACATCCCAACATCTATAAACACTCGATGTGTAAATTGGATGGAGTGTATTGTGATAATCATGAGAAGAAGACCTCAAATTCATTCATAATTCAGACGGGTTTACCTCTGAGGGATTCTAAATTAAATGTGACGTGCGGTTTCATTCCATTTCTCGTCCAATATGAAGACTATTTCCACATAATACTCTAGAAATTGTTTAAAAGCACTTGCACTCTTTAGAAATGTTTTTCAAAGAACGGCTTCAATGACGTTCTGATTTAATGGATTCTAATTTGGTCAATGGTTCTCGCAATTTAGTATTCCTTCCAAAAAACGGCATGCGTAGCGAGCGGATCGTAGATGGTTTGTGTTTTTAAATCAGTCTTCTCACATTGTTTTTGTTCACCCAACTGTCATCTTCTTTTTGTTTGCCACCACGTAACACCGCACAAAAGCAAAGCGGGCACATCCTGGACACGAGTGCAGAAATCTGCTGCAGAAGCATACTGCTTTTTGTTCTTAAGCCACGGAGACGCTGATCATTTCATACAGATATGAGCCGTCGAACGCCCCAATTCATCATTACTTTAAACAAACAAGTGTCTTTTGTTTATCGATTTTTACGTCTCCTGCGTTTAATGTCAGTTATCAGTTATCAATAGCAACCATCTCCACTCGGTCTCCCCTTCCTCGCTTCACTTTGTCACAGAAAATCAAAGCTAACACATCACCCACTCGTCAAATCGTTCAACTAAGCATACCAGTGAGACGGAGAGCAGAAGAGACAGATAACAAGTGTGCATTTGTAATAGTCATAATTTGTTTATGTCACAGATCTGATTGAATTGGGTGCATTAAAAGGACTCATTGCATCTTTTATCTCATTACCAGTGGAGCTGAGCTATGGCCTGCAGTGATTGGCTGGATACACGCGGCTTGTTCTTGCACACAGACACACACACGTGCATGAGCAAGCAGATACTGTTGTGTTTGGCCTTTTGTTTTTCAGCTGGCCTAAACAGTACCCACGAACCAGGCAAGCAGGACGGCACTCCTCCATATATACACTGAATGAGGGAAAGGACTTTTTATCACAGTAGTGGCCTGAAGGGAAGAGGGAGGAAAATTATATAGAGAGAAAGAAATGGGTGTGGATGTGTTGATTGGAGCCGAGGCCCAAGGCAGTGAAGGAGGAAGCCGTACGGTCTCATTGTGCTGCGTAGACGGGGAATCGAGGACGACGAGGAGGCGTTTCCATGGGAGTGCTGCTGTGTTCTTCTCAAACAGACGCATTCCCTTATCTCCTGCCTGGGGAGAAACAAACACTGGAAGCTCATATGAAGGGGAGTTTCTCTGGATCTATTTGAGCTGCATAGAGAAGCAACAGAGACCTAATTGAGTTTGAGAGAGAGATAGAAAAGTGCAGGGCTTGCAGCCGGTGTTGATCGCAGAGCAATCTGTACGTTATGCGCTGCGTCCAAAACGCGTTTCGTTTAATTCACATAAAAAGGCTGTCAGTTTAGACAAAGGTGTAGTTTAGCATAACGTCCTTTTGTAGTAAAGAAAAATGACTGAGACAGTGTGTTCCCTCGTGGTGTTACTACCTCTGAGTGTCTAGTTGTCCAAAACTTACTGAATAATACACATACAAACACTGTATAGGTTTTATCTTCTTTGTCAGTTTGAGCTAAAACATCCAGGTCCTGGGTGATGTGTACATATACCTCTATTTGCTTTAACCATGCTAGCTGAAGCCCTAGAGATGGCAATGTCAGTTTGCCGATCAGTCAGCTTTGGAAATATTGGGAAGATTGCAACGAAATACAATTATCCGATTGACATTGGCATCTAGCTCCACCAGCAGGTTGACAGTTTTGGAATGGAATAGAGTGTGATATCTACTGTAGCTACATCTTACCACAGGGTTCTTTAGTAGCTGTTTTGGAGCTTTCAGTTGTATCACACAATCTAAACGTGTAGGCCAACATGAGCAAGGGGCCCTAAAGGCCTTAGAAAAATGGACATTTTGTGTTGATGTGTGTGATGTCCACTTGCTGATGAAGAACATGTCATATGATCAAGAGGTCCAGATCAGCTACTAATGGGTGAAATAATTTGAGAAGAAAAAAGTTTCAGTCTCGGCTATTTGTGATATTTGTTGGGCTGCCCCCTTACAGCAACCTTTAGTCGATGCAAGAGTTTTAGTCAACCAGTTACTCATGATTCACATAGTTGCTGGAAATAAAAACTCTCCTCGGGTTCTGCGTCATGCCACTGACACTAAAGTATCAGGGAGTTGTTTCAACAAGGTGAGGCAGGAGTGACTTACCGGCACACGGCTGCTAACTGTACGAGCTGCCATTAACTAGTTAGCGGTCCTGTTAGCTAGACTGGGACTTTGGAGTACTGAAGGAGGGTTGGTGCTTGTTTACAGGTTTTCAGGTCCGGGGCAGGGGAACTGTGAGGGATGCTGCCCGGGGAGCAATGCTTCAATTTCTGATGATTAATTAATTTAATGAGTTAATTTAAGTAACATTAAACATCATCCATCGTGTGACCGGACGCGAAAGTCGGAAGTCATTTACTGCTGTGTTTTGAATTACAAGACTTCTGTGCTACATTATACTGTGTTGAAATGACTGAAGAAAATGTCCTGATTGTTCCAACACATTTAGATTACCACTTTTTCCATTAGCATTTAACAGGCGGCTCACTATGTGGCCTTTGTAAGACTTTGAAAGACGGATTATGATGATTTTTTTTTTTATTTCTTTGTGATGTAGCAGTAGTAACAATGTTACTCTTCACATTCTTTAGCAGCCCTGGAGCTGAAAACATTTTCTGATGCCCTCAAATATATCTGTATATATTTAAAGATGAAGAGTCGGGTGCAATCGTGTCCAGTACTTTGAATTATTCCCATCAGCCTCAGCAGTACTTTGTGTTTAGTGCCAAACGTCAGCATGCAAACACACCAAATGAAGCTGCTTACCATGGTAAACATATCTAAATATACGTTAGCATGCCGGCATCCTAATTTAACTTTAACCTCATGGACCCGCCAGCATGACTGCAGACTCTGTTAGCTGTATTTCTATCCTGTCCTTCTCTATATCTCTGGTGGTGACGTAACGCTGAACAGGGATGTTTTGTAATTCTCCTTAATTTGATAGAAAAGCCAATCATCCTATCCTCACTGTGGAGTTAAAACATAAACCTAAACAGCTCAATTAATTAGGGGCACGACTGAATGGTCTTGTAGAAATTGTAGAAAGAGAGTGATGAGGAGAAAGATTGAATAAGCAGAGGGGACGGAGAGGCTGGGTGAAGGAGCACACAGTGGGATTTGTGTGGACAGGCCTATAATTGAAAGGAAGAAAAAAAAGGCCTTAACCTAGATCAGTATCTATCACTCCATCAGGAATAGAGAGCTCAACAGCCACATACAGTCTTTCCAGAAAGGAAGAGCGAAACCAAAAAGCCCCTGATGGGTTAGTCTATAAGGACGAGGGAGAGGAGGGCGGAGGAGAGGTGATGTAGGGACGAACACAGGACATGTGTACGTGTAATGTTGGTTCCTCGGAGCTCCGACACAGATGGGAGAAAGACAAAGAGAGAGAGGATGTGAAAGTAAGCGAGAGACAATGACAGATAGAGGGAGAGAGGAGATCAACATGTTGAGATACAGCCCTGGAGACACAGCCACCAGAGAAGCAGAGAATTATGGGAGTGCAAATTAAATTACACCGGAAGGGACAGTCAGGTCTGGACCTGCAAGAAACATTGCACATGGGGCTCCTTGTGTGCTTGTTTGTGTGTATGTGTGTGTGTGTGTGATATAAACAGCTACATACAGAGAGATCAAAAGGTGTAAAGAACACAAGTAGGAAAGAAAAGAACAGGAAATAAACCATCTTTTCCACATCACTCTTCCATTATTTTTGGATTTGATGTACATTTCTGTGGCATACGGTGTACTGTACAACGCACGCTGCACCAAAAGTTCAATTTGAACCCAAACTGTGCTGTCAGCACAGCCGAGGGTTATAGCGGGAAAGCCTCATTTGCTCACAATAATGTGAACTTCCTTTAATGCTTAAGCGCCTGCATGCGTTGCCACTCTTCCACCTCAAATGAAAAAAGGTCAGAATTTTCTAAAAAAAAACCTCATATATTAAGAGCCTTAAGTTACTGTAAACATGGTTAGTCAGCTTCATTCTCCCGAAATTAGTTTTTGGAGGCGCAGCGGGCTAAACGCCGCTCCCAACAATCTTTTCCACTGCAGACATTTTGACTTATCATAAAAGGAAAAGCACAGGTGTTACCAACATCAGCATGGACTCTGTTTTCTTCAAATGTCCCAGTAAACCATGGCAGTGTGACAGCGAGCCAGCATGCACAACTCCAGGACCGTGACACTGAAGCAGCTAAATGGAATTCAGCCATCATTCGTTTTGTTATTTACACCTGTGATTTTCCAACTGGGACTGTGTGTCGTACATGCATTTCTGATTCATACACTATCTTTATTATTATCTTTATTTATTGTTTAAATGTGTTGACCACATGAAATGTGAATCTAACGTTAGCTGGGCTTCAGTACTACTAACTATTTTGCTTATAGCTTCCATAACGCCAAAAAATTGAAAATACCTTCATTTATAATTAAGTAGCCATAGCCGACTGTATATCAGCCAGTAGCTTTGTCCTTTACACAGCCTACTGTAGTCTATGGATGTTAACATACTCATGTAACACAAACCCAGTGAAAAAGTGTTGTGTAGGGTCCAAAAAATGAAAACACAATCCCTAAATGAGAGCTCACACTCCTGTTGTTTGGCCTGTGACTTACGGAACGTGACGTCCTATGTGTAAGATTTTTTTTTTTTGTCAAGTGATAATACAAAGTCTCTCTATGCACTTACTGTATATCGCAGAGGACGGAGGTTTGAATGGTGAAGCAGATTCTGCATCACCACACTGTACTAAACATACAAATCACCAAGGGCAACCTGACTGCTTCAAAAATGCATTCTCCATATAAGAATTTGCATCAAATCAGGTTTGAACCACTTTAGCATTGAAAAATATTTAGCAAGCCTTCACAATAACTGAAACTAGCTCGTTTAACTGAACTTTGCACCAACCAAACACTCAAATATTTAAGTGTCTTGCTTGTTTTGCTTAGTTAACCGACATCAGCATATCATTCTCTGTCAGTAAACGAGGCAGAACGACCGCTACAGTGTGCTTCTGTACTGTAGTTACACAGCTCCGTTCTAATCTACTCAAAGCGCTTTTACACTACACATCTCATGTAACACACCGTAAAAGGTGCCAACCGCTCATCAGTTTTAGGAGCTAGCTAAGCTCTCCGATGGCCTTCAGGAGCAACTTGAGGCTCAGTATCTTGCCCAAGGACGTAGACTGGAGGAGCCGGGAATTGAACCGTCAATCATCTGATCAGTGGACAACCCACTCTACCTTCTCTACCACAGCTGCCCCTGTGAAAATGTAGTAGTGTATGCTGTAGGCTAGTAATGTCTCATGATATGTGTGGGCTGTTTATGTGTTGATATTGTTGCCTCCTAGTGACAGTTCTCCATCTTCAATTCAAAGTTATTATCTTCTATCACCTGCTTTAAATTCTTACTCTTACCTCACGTTTTCACTGCTGCCTCACTGCTTCTGTTCGCCAATCCTCTAAACTTACACGACACACACATCTACAGCATACACAAACACCACGTGGTGTTACAGTTTCAACCCGTTTGAACCATCCGAAAAAGAGCCTTGAGCGACTGTTCAAAATGTGAACCAAGACGAGCGGAGAGGTCTGAGATGAGAGAAATAAGGCAGATAAGAGTGAATAGCAATAATTGTTGTTTCAAGCTGTCTAATGTCTTTTTATTGTCCGGCAGAGTGGTTCTTCAAGGAGCAGCAGTTTGTGATGCAGGCCTGGGGTGCTGTGCTTTTACAAAGGTCATACGAACGCTGAAGCAGATTAGCAATTCAGATTGGGCTAAAGGGGCTAAAAGGCTGCTGTAGCCCTGCCTGAGTCTGATTACATTAGCAAAGAGTAGGAGTGCAAATGCACACAACTGATTAGATGGCATAAGAAGGAAGCGGCCACGAGATGTTATAGGAAAAAGATTCAGGCACATATATATATGCATGCACATCCATCTCTGACAAACCGGCATAACAATATGGTATGAGTCACAATGAGCACACATATACACAGCACATGATTCCATTGTGAAGGTTTATCCTCAGTATATCTTCCCACCAACTATCCCTCCACACACATACGTGGATTATGAGCACTCACAGCCCAGCGCTGTGACCATCTGCCCTTGTGCAACATCCATCTTGTAGAAATGAGTTTGGGCTGTAGGATCATTACGAGGGGAGACTTCCTGCTTCTGAAGGTTTTATTCCTTGACCCGTGTTGTAGCGCTATCTCGGTGATGATGCAACTACTCAGAGGTTCGGACACATTTGATAACAACTGTCATGACAGTTCCTCAAAACCTTAATGTCCAGGACAGGACAAGAAAACTGGTGAAGCTACGGTGCATCAAACTTTTTAAATTTCATCTGCCGAGCACAAATAAAGCTGTACTGTAGATACTAACATCATATATCTCTGCACAAATCTCCATTAACCTTATTCCATGCTTCACATTCTCAGTCCTGTTAATTAAAGACCCCCACACTGCACATTTTCCGTCTATCAGGCAGGTTCATGAGTTCCTGTTTGCCTAAATTCAGCTAATCAGGTATGGGTAGAGGTGGGAGAGATGGAACACGTTGGTCACTGGCAGACTAATTAAAAACAATGGACATAATTTCACACAGCTACAGACACAAGCATGTCCTCCTCCTTCAAAGGCCTTTTAGCAGGGCCTTCTCTCAGCACCACAGACAGAGAGACAGCGAAGCGAGCACACAGGGGGGACACACAGCTGAAGGCAAAGACGGAGCCTCTGCAACAGTCCAGCGCACAACAAATGAAACAGATTGGAGTGTAATTCAACCAATGTTTGCCCACCGTGTTTCTATTTACAGGTGAGTTTTCAACGCTCAACACGGCCGAGTGCGCCTTAAAGCAACACAGGACAAAGAGTGTTTATCTGTATGTTTATGTGTGTGTGTGTGTGTGTGTAGGTAATGTAGACCGAGGCGTGCAATTCTGTTGACTGTCAGACTGCAAAACTGCTGTGTTATTGGAACAACAAGCAAACTGGGGACAATACAAAGCCTGGATTATGTGCAGAAATCACTCGCGCGCTATTAATGATATTGAAATGAGCACCACTCAACAGCACTGCACTCCCTTCATCTCACACAGGGTGCTGCAGTGCAAGCTCGGCCCTTATGTCCAAATGTTAAATGTCACTTCCACGGTCACAGGTCACAAAGTAGTCCATACCACAAAGAGTAGGCAGCGAGAGAGACACCGAGGGCTGCAGGAGCATCTCCATGAATACTCATGTTTGTGCAAACCCGAGTGATGCAGTGAAGCCACTGATAGCCTGAACTCTACAAAAGATAAATACCAATATGCTGACAGATATGCCCAACGGTTGCCATGACGACTGAGAACCCACCCCCTTAAATGCACTTGCGCGTGCGCGCATCTGTGTGTGCATATGTGTGTGTGTGTGTGTGTGTGTGTGCACACACGACCCGGCCTCGTTTAAAGTCCTACCTTGCATTCCTCCATGCACGTCCTAACCGAGTATGCATCCGTCTCGTATTTCTGAACCAGCAGTTCAAACTCCCGGTAGTTCTTCTCCGCCTGCTGGTCAAGACTCTGATAAGCCCGGACACACTTTGTGCATCCCGGCAGATCCACCCCCATGGCCATATCCAGGGTGCAATTCAAATCGTCCGGACTCGTAAACCCGTAAAACAAATCCAAAAGTGAGTAGGAATTACAAAAAGAAAGGTATAAATCGCTCAGATTCACGTACGCCAACTGTGTCCCCTTTTCCCCTCCATCGGAGAGGCCCAGGCACACGGTCTCCGCGTCCGTGAAAGTAAAGCAGTCTTTGGACAGGCTGTCAGGGTGACAGGTGTCCATTCGCCACAGAGGTTTGGTAGAATTCCCTAGAAAAATAACATCTTGCTCTCTGGCGAGACGGTAGGGGTCAGGTGATGTTGGGGTATGGTGTCGGTGGAGGGAGTTTGGGTACTCGCCCATGTCCGTAATTGCAAGCCCCTCGTCCGACCGCTTGTCTCGGGTTCGCGTCAGTTTCGCCTCGGCGCAGAACCACAAGTGATCAGAGAGCAGGACGGTGATGAACAGCAGAGAGGCCAGCGACAGTCGCCATCTCTGGGCCCGCTCCGACTCGGTAAATGGCTTCTCGTTCTCTCGGGGTGCAAACCAGAATTTTAAGCCTTCTTCATGCTGCCGACGCATCCAAGCACCCCTGGTCATATTTTAGAAAAGTGCTGCCCTGGCCGACTCCACCGCGGGGGCTGCTCTGCCACAATACTCATTGACTTAGGGGGAGATGGACTCCGGTTGGTTCTCCTCTGTAACGGTGGGGTGCCGTGCCTCCGCCGGTCCAGGGCGCTCCTCTATCGCGCCCACAACAATCGGTGCTATTCCGATCCAATTAGCGCGCCCGCACAGATTAAGCTTCGCGCTGCCGCATCCCGGTTCTCCATGGCTCTCCGGGGGGAAACGGCGTCCTCTTTGACCGCATGCCCCCCTCTCCTTACCGTCCCTCCCCGGGTTTGTTCTCTCGTCGGGGGGCGCAGGGAGACCAGCTGTTGCGAGCCTCTCGGTGCTGATGCTGCGCGTCTGCCGCCGTTCGCTTTGCAGATTCACTTAAAGGAGAGCAACGAGCCCTTTCGATGCACGCAGGCTGGTTTCTCTGTCCCGTACCTGGGCGGAAAGCCTTGAATCATTTCTCCCGTTGGCCATTGTCATCTTGGACCGCGGTTAAGTTGCCGCCATGTTCGTCTTGAAACACTTTTTCGGAGAGCTGGATCTGTTTGCGTCATCTCCATCGTTGCGATAGCTCCATCGTTGCGCAGTGGCGGAGCAGCTTATTACCTATGTGCACACACACATACACATACACACACACACACAGGGAGGGGAGGACGGGGGTGGGGGTGGGGGCATGCACACATAAAGGTGTTGAAAGGTGTATCCACTTTTCTCTCAATGAGTCGCCAAATGTTACCTTGCAAAGGCACAAACGCACACTTTTGGCGACATCTTGCTTTTGGTGCAGGATAGCCTCGATCTTCCATTCACAAGAACAACAATGCAGTTAAGTCATTACACACACACACACACACACACACACACACACACTGTTTCCATATAGTCATTAAGATTCATTGATCCGGCCCATTTCATATACCCAATGTAGGCAGTAAATCCTCAAATTATAGAGCTTTCTCTCACACACAGAGGAGCCAGGGGGTGAAATTAAGATGTAGGAAATTAAAAGCTTTGAAACACAAGTGAAAACTAGGCAGGCTTGAGCCTCTGAACAAAGTGGAAAGCAGCTGAACAAGCAAAAAGGTCTGTGCTTGCTTGTGGGTTTAACAGTATCATGTACCTGCAAGTGGGTCCCATCTTATCGGCTGTGTTGTGTTTGGTCAGTGGAGGTTTAAAACAAACATATGACTTACAGTATGGCCCATATGCCTATATGCAATATGTGTGTGTTGGTGTGTGACACAAATAGAAGGGGAGGGAGAGAGAGAGAGAGATAGGTGGTAGTTGCTCTAAGGCTGCTGAAAGTAAATTACAGTATTTATCCTCATCTTTAAAGCTACTAATCATTGTCAGTGTGCATGGCTTGGAGTGCTACCAAAGAGAGTGTTGCTTGATGTTAATGGGCTGTATATTGGGGATAAGACAAGAGATGATTACCTGATTAATTTGTGCTCAAGGCAGCTTATTCTACAATTTGTTGTGGAGGGGGAGGAAAAAAGAAAGTCCTCATCTAACAATCCAATTAGTTTTAGTGGAACCAATGTCCCTCTGCCAACAAAAAATGAATACGACAATGAACAGAGCAGAGAATTCAATGAAAACGTTATTGAGCTCTGGATGGGTCACCGTTTGTGGAAACTGTCACCGAGGTTTACTTTTGTAAACCTCCTTCAAAAAAGAGGTGTTTGTTTCCTCTTTGTGTTAATGATGGCACTGTAACTTCTGATGAGTGCACTCCACAGTTGTTTAAAAAAAAAAAAAAAAACACTAATGCAGGTCCTATTTCTGTGAAGTGGAGGGAATAAGTCTTGTCAGTAAGATAATTTGCTGATTTACCACCGAATGTCAGGGGGGGTGCCTCGCACAAGGAGACTCCATTTGCTTGATGTTTTTCCGACCCCTTTTGTTCTGTGATTCACCCCCTCGTCGTGACGGCCTGAATTTGTGGTAGGAGCATTAACTGGATTTGAAACGACGCGTGGTGTTATGGCAAACATCTGTTGTGTCATTGCTCGGGGTGCTTGAATGCTCATCACTCGTCACTCCTTGCTCTCACATATTATGTCACTGCAGGATGCTGTGATCATGCCTCACAGGGGTAGATGTCCTACTTCAACTGGGATTGTCTAGTCTGCCTTTAACTGTAGTTGCACAGACTCGTGCTCTGTCTTTGACCCTAACTGTGTGTGTGTGTGTGTGTGTTTGTGTGTGTTTGTCCACAGTCCCCTCTATTGCAAAAGGCTCATAATACCTTTTCCACGTCTGTAATTTGATTGGTTTGAGCTGAACGCCTGACTTATGTCAGCACCTGAGAGGTGGCCAATCAACAACATACGGAGCATGTGTCTGGCACAGCAGAGAGTTGTCAGTTTCACACCATCCCGACACTTTTCTACCTGTGTGTTAGTGTTCGTGTGTGTGTATGTGTGTGTAAAGGAGACAGAAGTAGCGTGAGGGCAAGAGTGAGACAGAGAGAGTGAGAGAGAGGGAGACTATGTCTGTGAGATGAATGCAGATCACTGGCCCTTAAATCTGGAGCCATCACAATAACAGTAAGGGCTGGCAGACATGACTCATCCACTGTCCATGCAGGGGAACATGTGTGTGTGTGTGTGTGTGTGCATACATGTGTAGAGTTCATTGTGTTATCTAGCTGTGCTGATACAGTTGCCAAATCAAATGTAATTTACACAGTTGATGGAAATCAAAAACACACAATATGTGCGTCATTCCTTATCAAAACCTATTTTTACATCATTGTCCTGTCTGGCTTGTCAAAGGCACTCCAGAGTACATTTGTGTCATTCAGATTAAGCTCAACCGTCTATTTATAAAAGTCTATTTAAAAATGTTTCATACGCAAAATGAAAATAACCAAGTGGAGGGTTCGTTTGTCTTTTTAGTATTCTGGTTGTAGCTTTGTAAGTCTCTCTGATTTTGGTTCAGTTCCAACTTTAAAAAGTAACCACATCTTTCATTGTTTCTCTTGAGGCTTAAACCAATGCCGACAGCTCTTTCATGAGCATTTTAAGTTCTTTGTCAAGACCTTTTTGCCCCCTGATGTTCACTAACTCATCGCTGCGATGTGTTTCGCCCACCCGTCAGCACTCCTGATGGAGGGAGACGGGGGGAGGAGGAGAGACTTGGCTGCTAGACCGGACGCCGCGACAATCAGAGGAGGAGGAGGAGGAGGAGGAAGAGGAGAACTGGATGAAAGAAAGGAGACAGGTGACATCATCCAACTGTGCTGAAACTTGTGTCAAATCCACAAGCTTCGCACTTCCTACACACTGTGTCAGCTTTCAAATTGACCTCTTTAAGTGAATCTATCTCTTTTCCATCTCTTTGCAGCTGGCTTTCAGATGCATTCATTATCTTTCTCTCCTCTTCTATATTAACAATTTTTTCCCCTTTTGTTCCTCCTTCCTACCACCACCATCTCTCTCTCAACGACTCTTCTGATGAGACGCTTACTTGAGCTCTCGCACCCCGTCTTCCTCTGTTCTCCGGGCTCCTCCTGTGATTTCATCCGTCTGACGTCAGAGAGGAGAAGGAGACATGCTCAGCCTTTCTCATTGGTCGGGGAAGACAACGCCCTCAGCCGCGGCTTACTGTCCTGAATGGATGTGTGATATACGGTTAGTGCACTATCCTGCTCAAGAACAAGTTTAGTGTATGCGCCTGCAAAGACGTGTGTGTGTGCATGCCTGTGTTTGTGGTTATTCAGCTGTTTTGTATTAATATAATTATTATTTGAAGGTGAAAGTTCATTCTTGACTTTAGGAGTAGCAGTACTATTGACTGTCTTTCAACCTTATCTCACAAACCAGACATAATCTGCTTATAATATATCTACTGCTGACAATAGTTTTTAGTATTTGTGTTACTTTCCGGGCAGCCATTGATTTCCACTTATCCTTTTATGGTATGAGAATCAATCTTTTTTTAAATAGCGGCACTCTGGCGCAGCGGTTAGCACCACAGTGCTTCCCAGCAAGAAGGTTCTGGGTCCAAAGCCACCAGCCGGCCTTTCTGTGGCTGAGAAGTTTGTGAGTTGTCTCCCGCTTTCTCCCTGCAAGGGATTAGTAGTCTTTCTTATTTAATACAGTCATAACATTAAGTCTTTTTTTAATATGTTATGACAGGAGAGACAAGCGAATGAAGTAAAGATGAGTTAACAGATGTGTTGTGATTATCAAGTCTTGACAGAAGTGTTTGGCACTTAGAGTCTACAGAGAGACTGCCCTGAGCAACCGGCAGCAAGATAAATCCTCCAACCCCGTGTAGTCCAAACGCTGGTGGTGGCTGATGACTCTGCTGGGGATGATGGCGGATGAAATGATGAAGCTGATGATTCTGAGAAGACTTGGTGGAGGCGGGGAGGTGGAGGGGCGTGCATAACAGCAGAGGCAGCAGAGAGAGAGAGAGAGAGAGAATCCGATGCAGGTGTGTCGCCGTGTTATTGGATAGACGTGACCAGCTGAGAAGAAATATCACGAATAATAGCCTCGGATAATGACAGCAAGGAAATCAGTGTGAGCAGGCGTAAGAGGAGTGAATGGCAGGATGGCAGAAAGTCAGAAATCTTCACTAGAGCTTCATTAAAACAACAAACGTCCTCCTATAGATACAGAAATGAATGGAAACCAATGGCTGCCTGGAAGGTGATCAGCAGTGATGTAAGGTATACATGATTTCTCACGGTCCTCGTGTGTATGTGAGGGCTGATTGGTGAAACAATTGTACATTGTTTAGTCTGTTCACTTGGTCACCGGAGTCGAGGGGGATTAGGCAGATGATGGAGCTAACGTGCTACTGTTCAAACTCCCCAGCCAGCACCACCTCTGCTCCACCTCGGGGTTTTACTCTTCTGATCGATTGACTTACCCCATTTCAATTCCAGGAATCACTCAGCAGCTTATCAACACAGCTCACTTTCCCAAGGACACTGCCTATTCCCATATCCATGATCCTGAAATCCTGGCCTATATTCCCACAGTGCAGTGCTGGATCTCTGCGATCACCCAGCCTGCAGCTTCAAAGGGAAGGCAGCTTTTACCCTGGCAAAGGAAATATACAGAATACAGTAAAGGAGACTTGTTTGTGTAAAACCGGGAACAATTAGCATTGTTTAACTAGTAACCTATTTATACTCTCTCTCTGTCTTATGGTGTACATCTAATCTTAAATATGGTAGAAACAACTATATTTAAAACATCCTTGTTAAAAACATCTTCCAGTGATTTCACTATTATAACACTTCTCATATGAAACACTGAATATGTGCATAACATGATTAAATATACTTATATGTGTGTGTGTGAGAGAGAGAGCGGATGTGTTTGTCTTCATCCTCTCTTACCCTGGTGTTACATCACTGATGGCCTGAGAGTGTATCCTGATTCTTTCACACTCACTACACAATCTCTTACGTGAAGAATGATTGCTCTCTCTGGGAAAGGACCAGAAGGCTGGTGAAATAATAATCACACGGTGTGTTTAACTCTTGTTACTCTAGAGCGGGACGTAAGATGCTTTTTGCACAAGATTTGAAATGTGAAATGATCTTAAATATGCGACTAAAAATGACTCTTTCTGCTAAGGACTACAAAACAGACGTTTGTAGTCCTTAGATAGACTATATAAAACATGGACGTAGTCTCCGTGACGTCACCCACAGGTTTCTGAAGAGCCGTTGTGAAGCTCAGTGTGGTGGCTCGTAGCCATCTTGTCAGTCAGTCTAAAAATAGGGCAAAGACGTGGAGTGTGGGTGGAGCTGAGGCGGACTGAATGAAGCTGGTTGCTCAAACAAGCCACCTGTGACGGCACCTACCTGTCAATCAAAGCGGCCACTCTATTAATTATGCATACCTTTAAGAGAGACCAACACTGTTTTTTGTACCAGGCTGTAAACATGTTTATTTCTGCTGTGAAGTTGGACATTTTAACATGGGGGCTTATGGAGACTGACTGGTTCTGTAGCCAGCCTCAAGTGGACGATTGAGGAACTGCAGTTTTTGGGCACTTCTGTGTTGGCTTCACTTCACAGCCACGGAGGTTGCTGCTTATTGCTAATTAGCAAATGTCAGCGTGCTAAGATGATGAACATGGTGTAAACATCGTATCTGCATGTTGGCATTACCATTCTGAGCATGTCACCATGCTGATGTTAGATTAAAGCAAAGCCGATAGAACGGTAGACTGAACAGAGGGCGCTAATGTCAGGAATTCTACACAGAGTAGCTTTAAAGAAAAGGCCAGTCAAACCAGCAATGTATGCCATGTACACATTTCTGAGGAGATTCAAGGAGCGTCTTGACCAGCACCAAAACCATGACCCTGTTCTCTCCAGATGGAAGGAGCAGGCCCCTGTAACATCAGCTATAGCCGTCGTGTAAACAGCAGAAGGCAGGATTTACAGGAACCCCACGGCTGAGAGTGACACTCCGCACTCCAACTGAGAGTGAGCTGAGGCCCAGCCCAAAGTGTTTTTTTTTGTCACCAAGCATCCCTGCTGTCAACACCAACCTGAGCTCGACCCACACCGCCTTATTCCCTCCCCATCTGTGTATCCATCCTCATTTCCTCGTCGTCTATCTTTACATTAAATTTCACTGCTGTCGGCATGACTTGAGCTTATTAGTATTCCTCTATATCTTAGTATTCCTCGTGTGATGTGCACTTCCATTAAAATTTCATATGCTGGACGTAATGGGACAACATATAGATAGACTTTGGATGAACCATTTATTAATGCAAAGCATGGTAATGGCTCAGTGTGTGAGCAAGGAAAAAGAGCCTGGCGTTTCTAAATGCATTTGCCTCTCACTAATCTGTGCTGTCAGAGAAAAGCACCTCCTGATGAAAGGGATATGTCTGCCCCTGGATCCAACGGGAAGGTGGGGGTAAAAACGCATACGGAAGCCTTTGAAGAACTGGGAGTGAAATCAAATCCTGGCTAGCATGGAACTTGAGCAGCATCCAGTGCCGAGATCCACTCACCTCTCATCCTGTAGGAGTGGTGTGTTTTCACCAACGCTACCCAGATTGTGCTTGGGATGGGGCTGGAGAAAGGCCAGGGTAGCTGTGCTCCAATCCCCCAGCCTGATCTCTGCTTCCGTCTTCCTCCTCCTCCTCTTCTCTTCTCTAATCACACGGGTGTCGGGTCCATGTAAATATCTTCTGTCTCACTCATGTCATCACTGTCTTACTGCGTAATTGTAAAAATGATGTGCAGTGGAAATTGCTTAGATCAGATACAAAATCAGCAAATGTGACTTATTTTACAATAAATGTGCTACCGCTGCTTTTTTGGCAGCCTTATTGCTTCTTGTTTGGTACCACACCAGCTTAGTTATCATTTATAGCCATGCCAGCGGCGCCTGTCTGTATGCTGTCAGTCTGTCAGTCCGTTGGCAGGTCCAACACTTTGGCCCAGACTGAAATATCTCATCAACTATTCATTGGATCACCATGGAATTTTGTACGGACACATTCATGTTCCCCAGAGGATAACTCCAAATGACTTTTTGTGAACTCCTAACTTTTCCTCCAGCACCACCAGCTGCCTAATGTCGTTTATCAAGTCAAATAGTTACACTGAAACACCACTGTGTAACTTTTCTACCATAAAATAACAGATTTGAAATGATTTTTGATGCTACACTGAAGTCACACACCATCAAGTTTTTCACTTATTGTGTTGAAACGGGATCATATTTTTCCGTCTGATGTCCTCCGGCTGCTCCGCATCAACTCTCCTGATGTTTCCTGATGGACAGTGAAGTAAACTGCTGCCAACTGTAGCCGCTGTTAGCTAATGCTAGTTCAATTTATTAGCTCCGACTACCACGGGGGATATTAGTGTTTGCACTACAGCCGTTTTGGACCCATAAGTAATATAATAATAACAAATACACGTGTACAGCTGTTCATATTTACGACAGTGGTGTTGCGTTGTGAAACTGATTAATTTGAGACTTCGATGACCTCCATGACCTTTCATCTAGCAACATTATCAGGCCAAAATTTTAATTTCTATCTGTAAGACTAATGACTGAAAACAATACTTACTAAACGAAGATGATGAACGTGGTAAAATGAATAAGAAGTCTTGCTAATGTTAGCATTATTATTGTGACAGAGTTGCTATCGGGCTGTAGACTCTTAGTTCCTCACTTAACACTCTCTGTGTGGCTTCCTCGTTTGCAAATAAACCCAAGGTTCAATTGCTCACTCATCTAGTATGCAAGGTGGTGTGTCCTGTGTGTGAGCCCGGGCCTGTGTGCCACTGTGCTGTACTCGGCCTAAGCCCTTACTCTGCGTCATCCATCTCATCACACAGACTGGCCGACCTCAGATGACTTTGCAGACACACTCTGCAGTCTACTAGTCACGTGTGAATCTCTCCCTCTCTCCCTGTGGTGGCTTGCTCTACTTCTGATCACAGCGCACATCTGTGTTTCTCCTGGCAATCTAAAAATCTACGCCTAAGTGAGACAATCAAAGGAGGAGTGCCATCCATTAGCGACTGTTCACAACTTGCTTTTTAGATGAGCCACTGTAAATTCACTTAACCTGGGACCATGTTAAACGTACGTAAAGATTGTGTCACCGTTAATTGTGTTATCCGCCTATTTGCAGCTCGGCTAGCTGCTCCCTAAAAGCTGCTTTGATGTGAAGGAGGCTTGCCTCTTCTACAGCGGCGAGTCACAGCACACACTCATGACCTCCTTACTTCCTAAACAACCATCCTCCTTTCTCCCTTAGACACTTATCCCTCTCTCTTTCTCTCCATCAGGCATGCCCCTCTGTATGAGGCTCTGTAAATATCTGCCACAGACAGTGTAAAGTTCAGGAAAAAGGTCAAAAGTGATAAATTCTGCGCCGGGTCTGTCTGCTGTGCATCAGTGTAAAACCAGAGTTTGAGAAGACACCCAGTGTTTCATCGTAGTGTATCCACGGTCCCATCAGCTGAGATTATAAGATGTTCTACCTAACACCTTTCTATCAAGCATGTAAACCATTGCTGCAACCATTAAATAGACCCTCTCAGCACTGATCTGTGGAAAAACATCAATCCCTCTCACCGTGGGCCTCTGGGCTCGCTGGAGCTGTGATGCATTGCACCACAGAGATGCTCGATTTACAGGAAGGAGACTAGGGGAGAATAAATGATAAACTGAAGTTATGGCTATAGTTAAATCAATCAGGACGAAGAAGATCGGCATCATCTGATTTTGTGAGCTGCCGCCATGCAGTGGGGATAATTTATGGGGTCACGGTGGGGTCATGGCTGTAACTGCAGTGATGCATTGTAATCAAGGCAGGGTCCAGAGAGCCGAGGCCTGGCGAACATAAATCAACCACGTGAACTGCCACTATATAGTGCTAGGTGGTGAACTAACACGCACATGCGCACTCTGTCTGGCGCACACACACACACGCGCAGCAGGACAAATAAGCTATAACTCATTTATCCAGGTATCACACTGTCATCGCGACGTACGCGTTCGCACACAGATACAGAAACAACCCTGCTCTCCGCTAATTCCTCCCATTAACAGTGACATTTAAAGATATCTCCCCCAGTGCACAGCTGCCAGCGTAAAGTACCTTTTCATTAAGCTCTTATTGTGTGGGCCTCAGGGGTGAGGAGGGGAGATGCCTGGGAGTGTGTGTGTGTGTGTGTGTCTTCCTGTGTGTGTGGGAAAGAGAGCATGAGAACGAGAGAACAGAGAGAGAGACACACACACACACAGCTTGAGACGGACAACAACTAGCCAAGTGTAGAGATAAAGAGGCGTAGAAGAGGAGGGGAGGCAGTGATATATAGTCCAGATTCACAGGTTGAAACGCTTGTCTTTAAATCGCAAGGTTACCTGAGCAATGGCTGTTACACTGACTTAGGGAGAGATCCAGGAAGCCAGATACGTGGACGTATGTTGGCCCTCCCTCTCAATCATTCATCTTCCCTCTCTCTCTCTCGCTCTCACTCTCTCTCTCTATGCAGCTATTTCAACCTGGAGTGCCCACTGTGTACGGCTAAATCACATTTTCAATCTCGCATGCGGTGCTGTAATTACTCCCAGGTCTTTTACATTTTATAACTAACCGTGCGTTTGATGTACATCCAGTATGAATGGTAGCACTGGTCAGTCAGTCCAGGTCCAGGTTGTGTTCCTTAAAAAGATCTTAATTGCATTGTTAATTGTTACGCCTGTAGTGCCTACGAAGCAGTTCGCTGGTGTTAGGAGACTTATCTGCCCCCCAACTGAGCTATTAGTCTTTATTTGCACACACACACTGCTGCAGGACCTGTTTAGAGCATGACCCACTGACACACACTGATGAATAAGTACCTTCCTCTCCCACTTGTATTACATGAAGCATTACTTTCAAGGCAATGATGTTGGATTAAATTAGTAAATGACAGTGTGTGTGTGTGTGTGTGTGTCCTGGGTATTTATAAGCACCCTTGTTCTTATAAAGTGACATTCTTGTAGCACGCGTAAGCTTTTATTCCACTGTGAAATGTTTAATTATCCTATTATTTAACTGAAAGATAAAGATTCTTTTTGTACGTCCTCTCGGTTTGTGAATTAATTCAAATTCTGTATTGATTGGCCTTATTTATCCGCTTTCCATATCAGTTTATCAGAGGTCAAAAATTCGGAGAATCTTCTTCACTCTTTCCTTTTAAACCTTCCATTTTTTGGTCATTGACATAGCCCACACTTGCGTGCAGAAACACACACACTTATTAAATGAGAAATGAAAGATGGCCTTTCCATCCCCACAGGATAAAACAGTAACCTTTCATCTGGACCACAACCCTGTCTGTTTCTACTGGCGACCAGAGTCTACATGTCCTCTGGTATCAGCTCAGTCAGGAGTGATCTCCCAAAACAACTCATGCAATCATTTATTAGGCCTACCGGTCTGACTGACCTTCACAAAGTGACTGAGCTTTCTCTAAATTGAGTGAATTTGCTCTTTAGGTGCATGGCGGTTACCAACATGACCCCTATATGCGCTCAAATTCCTACAGTTTACCCCACCTTTACAAACCTCTTGACTTCACTCCGACAATGCGGCTGCAATTTTCAAGGACAGTGGGTACTCGTTCTCTGCAGCGGCTAAATCTCCACAGACTAAATTGAACACATTGTAATTACAGCATGCCCTTGATATTGCACTTTTTCAAATAGGTCTTGTTGCTGACACTGTTTCATAGCTGCACCTCATTCAAAAAGAAAACGTCCTTCACAGAGAAACATGTTTTGAGCTCTGGGCACAAGGTATCACTTAATATATTACCGTAACTGGGATAAATAACAATGATGTCACTCTCATGTCTCGTGCGATTAGCTTAGCATAAAGGCTGTCTTTATGCTAAGCTAATCGCGGAGGAAAGAGCTAGTCAAACTCTTCCACCTACACCACCTGTACTACTAAAGCACAGTATTTTTAGTCACATTACACCTTGTTTGGTTTTGGTTTTACCATTTAACTATTTCTTGCCGAACAATGGTCAGTCGCAGCGACTTGCTGGAGTTATGTCATCACCGTGAGGTTACCAGGCAACTAGCAGAGACTAGTCAGTTTGTGAATGGATTAAACAACTAAGATACGTCATGTTCACTGGTGAGCTCTTGAGGCGCTGGTAGGCATATTTTTAAACTTTGGAGCGAGTCAAGCTAGCTGTTTTCCCCTGGTTCCAGTCTTTGTGCTAAGCTAGGCTAATTGCCCCCCTGACTTTAGCTTCACATTTAATGCACAGCCTTGAGAGTGGTGTCTATCTTCTTATTTAATTCCCAGCAAGACGGCACATTTTCCAAAATGTCAAACTATTCCATTAACTTTAACCATGTGGCAGCTGAGACAAAAACAAAGATCGTCAAAGACAAAAACTGACATTTTTAGATTAATTGCATTAATAAACAACTTGAAGACTCTTTGATTTTGCAGCTCTGGCAAGTGATGTTACCACCGTGGAGGTTGTTCAAGTGTCTGAGCAAGCCAAAGAAAGCTTTCTCTGAAAGTCATCTTTTCATCTTTATTTTAGGCGCAGTGGCCAAATGTGCTAATTATCTATCTCCACCATCAGAGGAGACTGGGCAAAGATTGGATGATTGGAACATTAAGGAAAGTGGAGCCCACTCTTCCTTAATATCCCACTCATCATGGTGACTATAGTATAGACTATAGTTAACACATCCAGTCAACTTGTCTTTATTACTTCACTCCTTTTTTTAACCTTAGTTTCCAAAAATCCTCACCACCACCTTCACTTTAACGAGACAGGACCCAAAGCACACACACACACGTATGCACAAACCTATATCTGCAGGTTAATTAGAGTGATATATATCATCATAGGTGTGACAGAAGGTTTATTTGCAAAGGAAAGAAGGGAAATGTAGCCTTTATTAAACGTCTGCTTCTTCCCCACAGGAGGCCTCCTAATTGCTGCCTGAGACATACAGCAGTTTCCATCCAATTTACTCCTGGCAGGCATAGTGTGTAGAGTACTCTTTGTTGCATGTCCACCATGCCAGGTAGGCCTGCCTATTTCATTTAGCTGATTAGGTCGTCACTGTACAATGTACAATCTCATTAAACCCCGTTGACTGACACTAGAACAGAGCCATAGGAGCTAAAGCAGCTCTCACTTTGTTAATTAGGAATCAGCAGGAAAGGAGAAAAGAGGCAGTTTAATGTTGCTCCACGACGATAGGTAACTTCTGGCTGTACTTGCCCCTTCCCCCTGACTGCAATGTGCTTTAAATGAAGAGTTGCCATTATGTAGCTGTCCCTCTCTGACTCAAAGCAATGCTCTGTCTCCAAGGTGACAACACATTTACATTGTAGCCATGGACACCACATCTATCACCTTGTGCAACTTGCAAATCAAAGAGGCATCACTCATAATGATGTCAGACAAGCTCAACTATGTCTTTCACGAACCCAGCAGAAAACGCGACGATGGTGACTCTTTGCACGTGACGGGATTGAGTCGCAGCGGCCAGTCATAAAAGATGCTGAGTGACAGAAAAAATCAATAGCGTATCAATAGCTCGGCCATTGGGTGCATGACGTGAGGTGAATGATAAGCATGTCCCTCGGCCTGATGATATGATATTCCCATGGTCATCACAGTCACTCCTCATCCTGTTGCAGCTCCGACTTTGTATTATTGAGCTCGGGCCCTCCAGCTGTTTAAAGTGCTATATATCAAGTAATTGAGTCGTGGGAATGCGAGAGTGGAGCCATAGAGTGCGTGCTACCAAAAGTGTGTATGAGAGTTTGAGTGTGTGTGTGTGTGTGTGTATAATGGATGTTTTGACTGACATGTCAAAGGTAATTGAGTCGTAGGTAGGAGAGAGTGAACTTGCCAGCTGTCAGTCTCGTATAAGCTGAATCCATCAGAATGCAGAACCCCCTATAACCTAAAGAGACAAGCACGCGTGTGTGTCTCTGTGTGTGTGTGTGTGCGTCATGTATTTCATACATGCTGCATCTCCTACCAAACAGAGGTGCAAGCCATTGAAAAAGCCACTGCGCTATGATTCTGTGTGATTCGTTTTTCCCTCAGTTTTTTGTACAACAGTGTCTGAATAATGAATAAAGGTTGAACATGGATATAGTTCAAACTAGTTGAAAAAGATACAGTCATTCAGCGTTCCTCAGTCTGGATGTTTTAGTTCAAAGAAACCTCTTCCCTTTCTTCCCTCTTCCCTGAATTCTTTCATAAAGTGGAGTACTGCGAGTGTTTCACAGACAAAAATGAAAAAATACTGAACATCTCCACGTGCCAAAACCCTTTTTGTGACTTCTTGTTGTGATTCAGGCAACATTTCAACAACAACCCTGAGCTGATGCAAGCTATCAGCTGTACTTCTCAAAAGGCAAGGCCTCCAGAGGTGTCCACCAATGCCAAAACACAAACAGACACGCCTGAATATCAAGTACTGAAGCCGGTCTGTCAGATAGGCTGCAGACCAACCGCAATATTTTTCTGCAGAGATAGTAATGTGTCCACCTACGTACTGAATGTAGGCATACACATCATCGTATACATGTGTCCACATCATAACTACCTCCTCCAGAGCAGTGCATAGCCAACTTCTCCTCAGCTGCATCTTTAAGGCTCATTATTGCCACACTGAGCACTTCTACCTCAACAGTTATTAATACACGTATGTTTTCACACACGGTTACATTTTAGGTGTATACTGACTCTGAAGATTTTTTTTATCAAACAGAACAGAAGCATGCTCCGTCTAAGGTTTTTGATGCTGACTTCGACACCACCGAATCAAACTAACTTCAAGGACAGAGCTGCACGGCCAACAGCTGTGCAAGTCTGCACATGATCTGTCTGTCTCCTCCAAGGTCACACTGAGTGTGGGCAAGATGTTATACAGGAATACCAATAGGCAACCTAAGAAGAGAGGAAAAACATCAATGTATAATATTCAAACGTGTGTAACAAGCCTTTTGCTTCATATTCCCCAGGCGATGTTTTTATTTTCCGCTTAGTTTGAGAGAGCATCGTGTGATTTTATGTGATCTGAATTTGTTGACCTCAGATGACCAAAGATGAACGTCGTGTCCAGGTTGACATATTTTCTGCCGTTTCTGTTCTTTCATCGATGGACATTTCAATCAAGGGCATTTCTTTCAGCACACTACCTGTCAGCAGCCCAGAGTGGCAGCTGTCACATCTACGATTTGACCCACTTTTGTAGGCTGAGATGTGTCAATTCTGACTCCACTCACACTCTTAAAAAGCATGTTTGTTTTTTTATAGTCTGCTGTTCAGATTAACGCAGCAGGCCAACATAAGTTATCATTTATATCAGGATCACGGGTGGATTACAGTTTCTATCCTTTGCTGGGAGTATGGCCGTTTAGTGCTCAATGCTGATTCTTGTAGACCAACATCGACATTAAAACACAGCAGAAAAAACATCTTCCTGTCTGACTTTATGTCATGCATGAACAATAGATACCCGTCTATTTGTGCACTACAACACAGCCTTATTGATTACTCATGAAGCATCCCAGTAACATTAAATTTGGGAGTTTACAGTACACCTTTAAAATGAACCTTCATTTTGAGCACTATCTGGATTATATTCTTTCTAAGAGCGACACCTGGTGGGCAAAGACACCAGGTGTCTGCTCAAAGACATGACACAGTGTCATCAATATTGCATGATTGATACGAGGCATGAGTGGAGGTTGCTGTTAAAATGAACGCGTAGGAGTTCCACAAAACTGAGAAAGGAGGAATGCCACTACACAGAAAAAAAAACACAGTTGTGGAGATAGTCAGTCACAATCATGAATCCTGATATGAACCAGCACCAAGAATGAGTTCTGGCTTGACGGGAAACACAGCAGCAAGAGATTTAGGAGTATATGAAAATGAGTTTTATCCAACTGTGATATGGTTTATAATCCATGTGTGGTTACAAGAAACGTCTTTTGTGATAGACCTTTTTAACATGAAATAGTAGGGTCAACACAAAAAGATTAAATGCAGATTTATTGAATAAGATGTATGGTTTTAGGAAATGTTAATATACACACCATGTGGAGATGTTTACTAATTGATCGAAGGACCCAATAACAGATAATACACGTGATACAGTCTACTATTGGTAGTATACAGTAATCTCCGGGATTTACTATCTGAAATAATGGCTATACATTTGGGGTAATACGAGAGTGGACAAAGAAGCCACACAAGCTATTAACAGAGAACTGTATTAAAACTTTGAAAATGGAAGGGAAGAAAACAATAAAGAATGGCAATAGCTCTGGGTTCAGGAGATTAACTGAACACATTTATATACATATTTATATTTATACAGTGCAGTACACTTCACATTATAGCTAGAGAAGCATCCAACCAGTCTGTGTTATTGTCTGGCACCACAAACTGTTGAAGATGTGCTTGTTAGTTACAAGAGAGAAATAACAAAACAAAAAGAAAGAAAGAAAGAAAGAAAGAAAGAAAGAAAGAAAGAAAGAAAGAAAGAAAGAAAAGAAATAGCGCTGAGAGGAGCAGGATTAAAGAGCATACTGGAGCATTGGTGTATAAAACAAAGGATGTTTGTAGGACTGATGGGAAAAATCTGACAACCCAGACACTGTAGGAGTTAATTAACTCCAGAAGATGGCAGTAATGCAACTTTAAGGATGTTGGTATCTGTTAAACCCCAACAGAAAATGTGATAGAAGGAAGACACCTATACAAAATAAAGTAGGACGGTTAGAAACGGCAGTAATTATTATGAGTAGATTAAGAACCTGAACACTTTTTGTCATCTAAACATCTAACTGTTCACTGCAAATCAAGTGCGGAGAAAAGTAGGCAGTGCAGCAGGAAGTATGAAGCAGAAAGAAGGGCTATGATACAGACTTACAGAGGTTATGATGATGGGAGCTTGTGAGAGAGGAGAAAATGGATATTTAGATTTAAAGGTCCAGTGTGTAGAATTTAGCTGCATCTAGTGGACTAATCGCTGCATTGCAATCACCTTCACCGTCCTAGTGCAAAGGTGAAACAACAATTTAAGGACCCTGTCTAGAGTCACTGTTTAGTTTGTCTGTTCTGGACTACTGTAGAAACACAGTGTTTAAATAAGGCAGCCTCCACCCACTCCCACCTTACATAAAAAAGTAACATAAACGAAAAAGATTTTTATTTTAAGGTGATTATACATGCATGAAAACATAGTTATGAATATCATATTTCATGTTTGCCTTATTCTGAAAATAAAAATCCCATATCTTACATTTAAAAAGCAGTAACAAAATAGGAAATAGTGGACGAGTGAAGCCAGAAGGAGGCAGTAATGCAACTAAAATGATGCCAACTGCTGTAAAACCTCAAAGAAGAAGAGGAGGATACATCCTCAACGGAACCTTTTTTTTTTTTTCTTGTGCCGAGCCCCAACACGGAACTTATGAAGGCTACACACACACACTAGTAATGCTAACCAGCTGTGTAGCTGCTACTATCCTCGCCGGCTCCTGCTGACACTCACCTTTGCGTTAACTTTCGCTGTTAATTTTAGTTACCTGCTAACAGAGGTGAATGACAGTGACTGCGCCTGTCTTGTGTGTTGAAATAATTCATGCAGCTGAGGCGCTAAAAATGAGAGAAGGGTGAGTATGTGTGGCTTACCTTTAACAGACCGACTGAGGAGATAGGTGGCTAAGTTAGCATTCCTGCTCCGGAGCTAACGCAGCTAGCAGACGTTAAATTTAAAAAGGGCCGGCTCGGTTTTATGATTAGCGGCTTCAAATCTTTGGTGTGTCGTCGTCTATGGTTTGACACTTTGTTTCTGACAGTACAGAAATAATTCGCTTTATGTGAGCTTGCAGGGAGGTGTTAAACGTTTGTTAACGTTAGCCGGATAATGCTAAGTGCCCAAAGCAGTCCTAACGTCAGTGCCAGCAGCTGTCAACCATCTCCTTCATGTGGGTGTGGTCAGGACACCTTTCAGGCTTAAATAACACCTGTAAATGTGTCCTCACTTTATTCCCTGTGGCATTAACGTTCATGTACCGTCAGTGGTGCTTATTCCTGCTCCTGCAGAGCCACACCACTATGTATGTAGGTTACATCTGTTTCTACTCACTGTGCATCTATTTAGGTAAAGTTTGAGGTGTGTTGGTCCCCATGAGCTCCAACACACCTGATCCAACATAATCAGGTTTTTACAGCAAGGGAAAAAAATGGGGAAAATATGCCATGCTGGGGCTCTCTACAGGATCTTTATTGTCATTATGCAATTTAAGTGTCATCTTCAGTGCAGGAGGACAAAAAAAAAACATAAATAAAACCGAGATAAAAGGGATAAAAATTCAAAAACAGCGCATGCATCCACATACATACACCATAAATGATTACATGTGGTCATTTAGGGCAGTTATGGCCTCAGCATAGAAGCTGTTTTTTAGTCTGTTTGTGGGTTTTCATTCAAACATGATGTGGGATGGGTCCTTCATGATGTTCTGGGCTCTTTTGAGGATCTGGAGTGATCACCACTTCCATCTGCTTTGCAGCAGCAGACTGACAGTGAAGTGATGGTTAGTGTGACAGGCGTGCAGGCAGATGGTATCTCGTGCCCCCCCCCCTCCCGAACACAGGACAGTGTTTTTCCCAGTATGTGAATGCTTTGAGTGACAGAATCAGCTGCAGAAGGGTCTTTTTTTTAAATTATTATTATCATGCTGTTAATCAATTCATAGCTGTTATATTTTTAAGGGACATTGTGTAAGACCTGCAGCGTTGATCATGTTTTACCTCCGTATGAAATGTACTTACATGCCGCTTCATTTAATGTTAAAGTTAAGTAAAGTTAGCCTCACACTAACACCTAATCTGACCTGATAACTGAAGAGTAAAGCTGATCCACTGAAGTAAATTAACATGTTGGTGATACCAAAGATAAGCTGACACTCTTAATTACATAATGAATATAACCGTTAAGAATAAAATGTAGTAGAATTTACTTTTAAATCAACAGGACTGCGTTCCATAAACTTTAACTGCATCCACTGATTGGACCAACATTAACCAGTGGAGACTATAATAATCAGCCACCTCTTGAACAAATATTTGACATGGATGGATGCTCAAATGTGACATCACTGTACTGTGAGGTTGTTAGATTAATTAACGAATTTGTCACCATTACTTTGCGCTCTGGTAACTTGATGCATTATTTTAGATATTAAATAAACCTAAATTTCTTTGCTCATGTACATTTATATTGAACCACTCTTCCTTCGCTCTGATGTGCTCTTACTCTAGTTTTCTGTGTGTTTACAGAGTGTGTGTCGTCTGACTCAGCTCTCGTGTAGCCATGGAGAAGCCCTGGAGGCTGTGGGCGGCAATGGAGCGCTGTACCCTGACTCTGGCCTCCTGGTCCTGGGGTGCTTGTCGAGTCTCCCTTTTGGCCCTCATCCTCACCTTCCACCTGTACGGAGGATTCTTTCTCCTCGCTCTTATCCTCGCCTCCGTGGCGGGCATCCTCTACAAATTTCAGGACGTGCTCCTCTACTTCCCCGACCAGCCCTCCTCCTCTCGTCTTTACGTTCCCATGCCAACAGGAATCCCACACGAGAATGTGTACATCCGCACCAAGGACGGTGTGAAGCTGAACCTCATCCTGCTTCGCTACACAGGAGGGGACTCGCCTCCTGGAGTCGCCTCTGGGAATCAGAGCAGCCCCGCTTCCTCTGCCCCACCCACCATCCTTTATTTCCACGGCAATGCAGGTAATATTGGTCATAGAGTGCCGAACGCCCTCCTGATGCTGGTTAATCTGAAAGCAAACGTTGTGCTTGTGGACTATCGCGGATACGGAAAAAGTGAGGGTGAGCCCAGTGAGGATGGGCTGTATCTGGATGCCGAAGCCACGCTGGACTACGTCATGACGCGTCCCGATCTGGACAAGACAAAGGTGGTACTGTTTGGCCGCTCCCTAGGGGGCGCCGTGGCTGTGCGCTTGGCATCAGTCAACCCTCACCGCGTGGCCGCCATCATTGTGGAAAACACCTTCCTCAGCATCCCCCACATGGCATCGACACTCTTCTCTTTCTTGCCCATGCGCCTGCTGCCCCTGTGGTGCTACAGGAATCAGTTCCTGTCCTATCGGCAGGTGGCGCTGTGCCGCATGCCCTCGCTGTTTGTGTCCGGTCTGTCGGACCAGCTCATCCCACCAGTCATGATGAAGCAACTGTATGAGCTGTCGCCTGCGCGGACTAAACGCCTGGCTATCTTTCCGGAGGGCACGCACAACGACACGTGGCAGTGTCAGGGCTACTTCGCTGCTCTGGAGCAGTTCATAAAAGACCTGATGAAGAGCCACGCCCACGAGGAGAGCGCTCAGCCCTCAGCTAGCGTCACCATTATCTGAAAATATCAAATAAAAAACAGTCAGGGACTGACTGCAGGTTATGGACTGGAGGAAGTGAAAGCTGTCACGGAAAGTGGAATCGGATGGACTCAATTGATTCTTGGAAAGAATGTATGTTTTTTTTATGCTTTTTGTCTTATTTCATTTCACTCTTTTTACCTTTCTGTAAATGTAAGATAATTTGACTATTTCAACGTTTTAGGAGAGGGGGTAACCTCATGGGTTCTTTTGTGTTGCAGCTATGAATGCATGTATTTATGACCTTTTTAATGAATGAAGCCAGAGCATACATGCCCACGCTGCGAGACACGTCACAACCACAAAAGAATTTGCTGTCATGTGTCTACTGAAATTAATTAAAATCACTGAAACAATTGCTCATATTATGAGGACCAGTGAAAACCTCTTACTACTGGAACTAAAACACCTCTTCTGATCTACAAAATGAGACACTGATAATATGTAGGCCTTTACTGTGTATATATATAAATATATATATATATATACGACTCTGTTAATCCATTGCACTTTTTTTTTGTTCAGATTTACCCAAGTGTGTCATTTTCTGAGCAATACCTGAAAGGCATCAGATGTTTTTTTTTTTTGTTTTTCTCTCTCCCTGTTTGGTGAGGAACATTAATATTTACTTAGTACTCGAGTACTCGCAGCAGCTTGGCATGACACAACGTTGTAGTGATCAGTATTTATATATACCCTTGATAAACTTCATCTGGCACAAAAACCAACTTGTGCTGTTGCAGCCAACAAAAAGGTCGAGTTGAAGTGGTCAGTAAGCTAACGTTGACATGTTTGTTACTTCTGCCTATTAAAATAAGTTCTTGAGATCTTATTTCCTGTCGAGCTACTTGTGTTTCAGTGCGATTGGGAGACTTACCGTGTCCCGTTCAGACACAGCGAGGACACGGGGATCGGCTTCACTCTTAAACGGGTTGCTTGTTGCCTCCTGTAGTTTGGTAAGGGGCTTTTATTTCTTTGTTTTTTTTTTTCCTGCGTGTGGTTTGTTATTAAAGGATAGGTTGCCATTGGTACTTTAACACATGCCCATGTGCACACTGAAGGAGTTATCGGTCCCTGTAATCTTCTTCCTGTCTGTATTGACCGTAAAAAGATGAGTCACTAAAGGAAGAGACGAGGGGGGAACAAAAGTATTTTTAGTTGATTTAATTTGAGGTTTCACTTGTCTGACTTTGGGTATTTTCCATGTTTTGAGTGGAGCGCTTCCTCTTTGTGTTTATTAATTCTCCATTCAGATCAACAAGGAAACACTGTCCAAGAGACACATTGTTTGACTCTCTGAAAGTTTATTTGTCTAACCCAAACTGCTCACGTCTCTTATTAACGTTATCCTGGACTGTGGAGTCACGCGAGTCCACTACAGACGGGAGGAACGATTGCAGTCATATGTGTGTGTGTGTGTGTGTAAACTGTATTAAGATCTTTACTCCATACTTATCCTTTAAGCACCAGAAACAGTGTGACTATTTTGTTAGCTCTTCACATCGGCGTCACAGACGCTAACTGGAGTCGTCTCGCCCCACACTCGTGGCAGAATGGCTTTACTCACTTGGAGGGCTTTTAATGAGCTAATTAACCTTTCCTGCATGTCTTCCAGGGGGTGGAGCAGAGCCTGACAACACTGTTATCTGCTCTTGCTTTCCAAATGCAGCACGCTGCACTGCATAGTGGTATCAAAGCCATTCGAATACAGATCTCCTCAGCCATACTCGGTACTGTTTGTTAACAGTACACAAGACAAAGTTCAACATCGGGAGACCAAATTAGTTTGTGTCAGTGTGATAACAACTTGAAAAAATGGTCTAAAGGCTACCATGAATGTAAATTGTGGTCTTAAATTAACAAGTGAGTTTTATAAGAAATGATGTAAAGGTGTTTGTTTTCTTTCTTTTTTTTTTCCCCTTTTGTGACTTTTTAGCCGCCAGAACTGTTTCAGACATTTTTGTATTATATCAAATCCATAAGCTGAGTTTGGTGCATTCAATGTAATTATTATTATTTTTATTCCTTCATGTGTTGTTAGAGCAAATTGCGCAATCTTGAATTCGAAAAACGTACACTCATGTAGTGGCATATGCTTATTTTTTTTACACACTTCTGCTGATGGTTCTTTTTTGAAAGGAATTAAACAAACATACAGGAACTTGTCATCATTCACTTGATTTATTGTTTTGGTGGCTGGCCCAGAGCAAAGTTAATAACAATAATAACTAGGATATCGGCTTTTTGTCTGAGCCGAGTGTGCTGTTACTGTCGAGAAACAGAATCGAACTGAATGTCTGTTCTTTTATGTTTTCTATATGAATAAAATCCTTTGCCAGGTATTGTGCAAATACACTACGGAACATACTTTTCTATGTTTATCTGATTGTGAATAGAGGATTTGGATTTTGCATACACGAGCCTGCATGTGATTACGTTGAGTCTTGGCAAAATGTCTGTAAGGAACCCTGCACAGTGTTGATTGACGTTATTCGTGTACATCCTCCATGACTTCTAGCAAACGTCGGCAGACATCTGAACAGGCAGACATCTGAATGAGTCATCTTTATGTTCAGTACGAAGCTTTGAGGGATTTTCCATTTTAAAGTAAGGTTTCTTTTCTATTTCAAGACGATGTTGACGACTTCTTTTTGTAAGCACACATTTTCACTTTCTATTTTCTGTACTGTAACATGCAATAAATTGATACATTAAAATGGATTGTTCCTGTTTTTCTTCTTCGTTCTTGTAAAACTTCCAAATTCATTTATGTAACTTGGCATCGGTTCACTTCTGGGAATTGGACTTTGTTATGTTGACGTTCAAAGTCACAGTAATTTTTGCACTTCCTTGTTTCAGTAAATGTTGTCTCCTCTCGCTGTCAAATTCAGATCTAACTGTCATTAATAACAAACAACAAATATCCCTCCTTCTTAGTCGGACTCTCCCTCCTTCCATTTCTGTACCATCACCGCCACTCCTCGCGCCCTTTCTGTTTCCATTTCTGTTGTGGAATGTGGAGGAGTTCACATATCTTTTTTTGAATCATTTTTTTTAATGACTAAAGATTAACAGAAAAGGGGGGTGGATTTGTCAAGGGCCAAAGGCAGGAAGTTGTGAGTGTGGTTAGCTGAGCGGAACAATAGAGGGGAAGCTGTATTGCCCGTTTTTGCACTGTATTTATTTCTGCGTAGTCCTTCAGACTCAAACTGGAACCAGCCCTTGAAGGACAAAAAGGGAGAGCTAAGGAAGTCAGTGGAGCATTTAGAAAGAAATTGTGGCGAAGCTGGCAGCTCCAGATTAAACATTGATGACAGAAGCAAACATCCACCATCCCCAACTGCGTAGTTCAGGCGCGAGACCAGTCATGCTGCCAGTGTGAGCTCTCCGGAGGTTGTGTATGGGACCCGCGATGGCAGCTTTGGCAGGTGTTGAGGCTGGGACTGGGCAAAGGGCAGGTGAAGGGAGGCTGTCCTGGCCAGTTTTCCTGCTGACACTGGCTGCTGTCACCTCCTCCTCTTTTTCAGCTTTGTCCTTGTACCAACTGATGGCTCTCAGAGCTGAGGTGGAGGGACTCAAATCAGAGGTCGTCCGCAGGAGAGAAGAGAGCCAAGAGGTCAAGCATGCAAGCCAGGTGAGACACAACTAGTCCTTAAGGACAACAAACAGACACCACATGACACAATCATTTTACCGGCATGCATTGTTTTTCTAAGGATTTTATCACATCTGCTCAGACTGACAATATGAGCAGCAGGAGAAGCATCCATGAGCCCCTTCATCAGCCTGGGTCTCCACATGCTTTTGCCCTGATAAAGAAGAGGAGTTTGGCCTCTGACTCAGAGGCATCAGGTGAGTCACGGAAGGCTGCACCTGAGCCTAAACAGTTCAGTTAACAGTTGGTGCTCTTACTTCCTCTAGTTTTTGAGGTGTTGTATGCATCAATCTTGCAAAAAAAAAAAAAAAAAGGCTGAGTAAAGTATGCAGAATGTGACCAGGCGTTTCAATAGATTCCTTGTTTATGATATTTCTCGTACCGTTTTCATTTAAAGTCAATTTATAGAGCTCAAAATGTCTCTTTACAAACTGTTCACACCTTCTATCCTGACGCTCTTGACTGAGAAAAACTCAGCAGAAAACATTGTCACTTTAAAACAATGACAGCAGTGTGTTAATGACTCATCAACTTGTGTTGAGTGCACACACACTGTTTGAGAAATCTTTGCCCAGAAAGGACAAAAGGAAAGAGCAGAAAGAAAAAAAGAGAGAGACACACATTTGGATTAAACTGTGTGAGAAAACTGCTGAGCAGTTTTACACCGTGTTCCAAATTATTACGCAAATATGATTTCAATTAAACAAACGTTTGATTTTTAGTTTTTCAATGAAAGTTTTCAATTGTGCGTCTTCCCCTGTCTGTTTAGATGACACTGATGTCAATCTCAGACAGGTCTAGTCATTTGTTTGCCAAGTGAGCCTAATTAACGGGAAACTACTAAAGGCGTTTGTCTGCAGATAAAACGTGTGAAATAGTGCAGTATCTTGCAGAGGGTATGACAACACAGGATATTTCACAAACAATAAAGAGAGATTATCTTACCGTGAAAAAGTTTGTGTCTGATTCACAGTGCAGATGTGTTAGTTCAGATAAATGCGTGTTAAGGAAAGCTTTGTGTAAGGCAAATTTATCATATTAAGAGAGCAGGTGGTGCCTCAGGAGTCCCAAAAACCCTCTCGATGCAGGATACTCCAGAGGCTTGCTCACGTGCATAAAGCTGTATTTCGGCCACCCTTAAACAATTCCCACGAGGAAAAACCGACTGCAGTAGGCTCAGAAATACATGATGACTAGTTTTCAACAGTTTTATTCACCGATCAATGCCATGCTACACTGGATGGTCCAGATGGATGTAGTTCTGGATGGTTGGTGGATGGCCACCATGTCCCAACAGGGCTGCAACGTCAGCAAGGAGGTGGTGGGGGTGGGAGTGATGTCAAAATGACCTCTAGAAAATATGTGGAGTTCCTAACTGTCCATTTCCTGCCATGGTTTAAAAAGAAGAACTTTGCCTTCTGGAATAAAATCATTTTCATGCAAGACAACGCACCATCCCATAAAAAAATGATGATGTGGCCACCATCATCCCCTCACCTCAACCCTACTGAGAACCTGTGGAGCATCCTTAAAAGGAAGCTCTATGAGGGTGGGCAGCAGCTTACCTCAAAACAGCAACTCTGGGAGGTGATTCTGGCATCCTCGAAGGAAATACAGGCAGAAACTGTGCACGGACTTACAAATTCAATGGATGAGAGAGTTGTTAAGGTGATATCAAAGAAGGGCTCCTATGCGAATATGTAACTTCTGTGAATTGTTTGTTTAGGATTGAAATAGCTTTGACTTGAGAAAAATGACTGATTTCAGTTTTCAATCCTTTAGAAGCTACCGAGTGTTTTAAAACTCATTAGTAATTTTGTTTAATAAAATCCAGATTACTATATAGGAATAAAAAATCCTATTGACTGCCCAATTATATAGATCATTGAGGAAATAAATAACAAAAACAGTATATGCATAATAATTTGGAACATTTGTAATATGTCTGAATTTCTCTTGTGTTACAGTTTCTCAGCCGTGCCTGCAGTTGTTGGCAAACAGTAGCAGAAAAACCTTTGGGAAAGGTACAGTATGCCCAGCCTGGGTCGTCACTGTTCAGAGATTTGTAATAATTTGTAACTTCTAAGCATGCACGCAGAATCCTTGTCCTATTGATTGTTTAGCTTTAGCTGCTTTGACATGCTTCCTAATATATTCTCATTCCTTGAAGCAGAATTTGAATCAGGGCCACACACGGGCATCCCCTGGCAGTCTGGGCTGAAGCGAGGCTCTGCCCTGGAGCCAGACGGAGACAGCATATTAGTCAGAGAGGAGGGCTTCTACTTTGTGTACAGTCAGGTTGGTTCGCTTGCTGTCATTCCATAGTTTTCCCACAGCGGGGTGCTGCTAGTCTGTTTGCTGATCACCAGTCAGCTTTTACACAGGAGGGGAACACAGCTACATACATGGCAGAAAAAAAAAGGGTGTGCTCGATCTAAGCATGCAGCTAGTTAACAGACCTTGAAGAAAGGTCAGATAAAGAAGAGAAATTGCAAATGATGCATGCATAATAAATGAAGTGGCAAATGCTGTACCACCCACATGACTGTTTCCACATCTTAAAACCCGTGCCTGTGCTGTAACTCATAGATTTAACCCAGCATCTCTCTGTATGTGCTCAGATCTACTACATGGACAGCACCTTTGCAATGGGTCATGTGGTGATCCGGAGGAAGAGGAACGTGGTGGGAGACGAGGATCCGTGTGTGATCCTGTTCCGCTGCATCCAGAGTATGAACCCTGTCTACCCTTACAACACCTGCTACACAGGAGGTGAGCCTGCGTGTGGAATGGCTGCACATGTGTGTCAGTAGTTGGTGTATGGATGATATCTGTTCTGAGGTCTGAAGTGTACATTTCCATTCCCTCAGGTATCGTGAAGCTGGAGGCCGGGGACCACTTGGAGCTGCTGATCCCTCGTTCAACAGCCAACGTGTCCCTGGATGGAGATGCCACCTTCCTGGGTGCTGTCAAGCTGGCTTAAAGGGTGTCAACTCACTTTGGACCCCAGGGGACGCTTTTGTACAACGAACATGTGCGACGAGGCACGGCTCCGGCGACCCTGTGCAACTTTGGGTGTTGTAAGAAGAATGCAGGAAGCAGCAGCCATTTCTAGCTGAATGATTGACTGTGTGACTCCTTGTTTGTTCAGCCTGTGGGGACATGAATTGCACGATGAACGGTATAGTTTTTGCTCATAAGAATACACACCCCTAGCTACAGCTGCATTATGTTAATTTCTATCACACGACTGTCTGAATCAGTACTTTCCTTCATGTAAGACATTAAAGTGACACTTTGTTCTTCTGCTTTGATCAATAGTCTTTCCTCCTGTAGCAGCAGCACTACTACATTATACCACTGAAACAGTTCTTCTCATATGCTTTATTTTTTTTAGATATCGCAGCATAAACATGAGTGGTTACCATCCGAATGGCATCATTTGTTTTGAGTTGACCTACATGTGTCTAACCCGATGCAATAAAGTGATGGTTATTGCACAAGAGATGACATCATCTGGAGTCTGGGTGGAGATTGTTGTTCCCTTTTTTGGCCGCAAGAAGGAAAGACTTGAGTGTGACAGAACATCCTGCCAGGTGGCTCACAGAAAGATCGAGCTAAGGTTGAGCGGGAACAGTGGAAATCAGGGAAAAGTGTCTATTTTTAGGTTGAGGCAAAACTACTGAAGCAAGAGCAGATGATATCTGCACATTCAAAGGAGCTGCTGCTCAGTGAATTTGTAATGCCCGAGGACCCTGGAAGAAAGTGTGACTTCATAGTATGTTGGCAGAGGGACAGGTACACATGAGGTGGACTTTGGCCAGAGGATTATCATGATTTTAACATGGACTTTCTTGGCCATAAATTACACATAATATGTGGTGTTAATAATGAATAACACCAGAATATTCATACAGTGCATTATACAGTAGGAATCGGCAATTCATTTATGTTAGAATTAATGGATTTCCAGTGGATTCGTAATGCGATCGTCATATGTTATTATCGTGTAAACGTGCTGCACAGATTAATGAATCAAAGCAAGTTAAAAAACTACATAATGAATTATTATAGGTTTGATTTCACACATTTACATAATGAAAAGAATAATAGTGGAACGCAGCGTAAATTTGGCCTTGTGATACAGACAGATAATGGAAAAATATGAATATTGTGATATTGATGTGAAGTATTAGATACACTTTTCATAATTATAAATTCATGACAGGCTACTATCTGCTATCAGCGACCACACTTCTGAAAGAAACATCATTTTTGAATATGGAGCTCTGTTTGTAGCTCAGCCCTGAAGCCAACAAAGGTCAGAAGAGTTGGTGTATGTCGCCTACACACAGAAAAAGCTTCCATTTGCATTTGTCCATCTTACATGCTTTTGTTTTGAAATTCTGCACAAAAGATCTTGATACGGCTTGAACTCTTCTTTGTGTGTGTTCACAAACTCAGATACAGACACAGAGGGTAAAAAAATTCAGTAATCCAGACAGAGAAACATTCACAGTTCAACAGTTTGCAGCAAAATATTAAAAATGATTTTTACTGACATTCATGCAAATGAGAAAAACTTTACATCTGGGAACAGATGCTCCCTAGTGGTTTGTGGCACAATGCCCAAGGGAAACCCTCCCCCACCTCGATATTATTCTCGTGTGATATTATTGATGCGTAAAAATGAAAACACACACATCAGCTGATTCTTTGACCGTGCTAATAGCTTCAAATGAACAGAAATCAGTAACTACAATTAATATTTAGATGATTAGAGAAGAATGAACCTCTTTAAAATGTGGGAATGGTGACATCGTTTTAAAACCTAAACCCTCTGAAACTAAACTACGCTGAATTAAATCTAAAGTAACTTTTAAAAGTCTTACTCAGTGTAAAAGATAAATGTCCCCCATAGCATAATATCACAAGTTTGTCTCAGATATGGTGGCATCTTGTGATATTTTTCAGCCAGCTACTTTCTAACTTGCACATTTTGAAGAGATTGATATTGCTCTGGGGTTCTCCCCTACCTGCCACACTCTATCCCATCTGTTTCTCCCTCTATGTGTTACTCTCTCTCTCACACACACACACACACACAGGCCTTCTGTCCGTTGGGGCAAAGAGTTAGACAAAGCCCAGTGGGTGGTCACTTCTTCACTAGGCATTTTGCCCTTGGAGTCATGGCTCCGTTTGACAAGAAGGGAGACCAAAAACAGGGGGAGGGAGGTAGAGAGTCTAAAATAGAATGCTGAGAAAGAGAGATTTCAAACAGACTTAATGGATAGCAATCGCCATTTGTGGAAAAGCAAGCGGAAAGAGAGAGAGAGAGAGAGGCTGTGAGGCTAAAACAGATAGAGAGAGCAGGCCAGCCCCCGGGTGCTTCAGCCATGGAAGTCTGAGAAGCTCTTTGATGATCTGGTAAACAGAGCAGGCGGCTGTACAAACACCGGTCGAAGAAAAAGAAGAAGAAGAAGGAGAGGGTGGGGGTGAGGAGGAGGAGGAGGAGGGTATGGGAGAAGAGGGGAGCACAGACCTCTCCTATAAATGTGTCAAGCATGATGCTCCCCCTCCCTCTGGGCCAGAAATGTCTTTGTGTGGTGCCATGGTGACGGCTGGTGTGTTGGCGGAAGCTGATGTCATTGTGGGCTCGCCTCTCAAAAGAGAAACCAGCATCTGACCGGAGAATCAGGAAATGAGACCTGCTGTGTACACATGCTGGCACTGTGTGTAGTTCACACACTCACACACATGTTGCGAGTACACACAGTCGCATTATTCAACATACAAAAAAAGCAGCATATATATATATATATATATATATATATATATACCCCGTAAAAGGGGTATGTATTGTATTGTAAGTAATAGTTTGCATTTGAATATTGAACATATTGACACATAAATATTGATATATATAATAACATATAACATATTTTATGTTGTTTTAAGGCAGTCGTCCCTGCAAAAAACATATATCCACTGTAAGTAGCCTCATATTTAGATATAAAATCTCAGGATTAGCGAGTATTTTGTAGGAGAGAGGGGGATAAAATCAGTCCCAGTCGCTCAGAGTCTGCCGCTTTCATTCTCCCATCTTTCAGACTGCATCGGATGTATTAAACGTGGACCTTAGTGTCCCCATCTGTCCTTTCATTTCCTCCCTCCTCCTCCCTCTCTCTCCATGTTTTGGGAGCTTTAGGACAGGTCTGACTGATGACAGGGGCTAAAGGTGATCCCCGAATCCTGATTATAAGACCCAGCATGCTCTGCTTCTGCAGCGAAAACACTCACATTGCAGTGTCTGCAACTCGCACATACATATATGAAACACGTGCACATTCATTACCTCTCCTACCTACTCCTCAATACACCCTGTACTCCAGTGCACTACACGGTTTGTCCATGTACATACTTCTCTACTATTCGGGGATTACTTTGATCTGCTGCAGTCAGCCCCAAAATAATCAGGCTGATCCAGAGCCCTGCAGCTGAACTGGCAGCAGCAGCACCGCGTGGATTTCTCATTTAAGTGAGGATTTGGTTTATCAACAAACTGGATTGTGCCATCAGTTACTCTAATGTCTAAACGCCATGTTCTGTGCTCGCCGTGCAGTCGTTTTTTTTAATCGATTAAGCCTGAGAAGACACTAATTATTTTGGATCTGGAAAAACGTGACTGACGCAGCAGAACAAGAGGATTATTTGTTTTTAACAGTGTTAGCATTGGATTTGTTCACTCTTTTTTCTCCCTCCTCACTACATAGGATGTGCTGGAACATAAGCCGATCTATAATTCATAATACGTTTCTGCCTCTGACTGGAATCAAACCGTGATGAAACATCAGGTTGGAAGATCTGCATGTGTGTAAGAAAAGAGCAGCTTTAAAAGTTGGCTCTATTCAAGCTCATCTTGATGAATCTTTTTTTCTCAAGGACAGAGGAGAGCAAAAAACATCAAATGACTGAGAGGAGGGAAGGATTTTGGTTTTTCCACAACTCCCCCTCCACCACCCTTCCTTTCTCCATCTCCTGACTCCCACTCCTCCGCTCCGCATTAAGATGGAGCTTTTGGCAGACACACACACACACGCAGCCAGCGACATTTATCTAGGGCTGTTGTTGTGTCGTGCTAAAATACTCCCCACCCTCTCGCACGATTTTAGGGGCTGCAGGGACTGAGTGTGCAGTTTGTATACACTGTAAATAAAAACTGTGTGCACGCCTTTTGCCAACTGTACCCTGATCTCTACACCAGAAACAGAAAACACTGAGTGTGCAGAAGCATGAGCACGACAATAAACTTAACATAATCATCTACAATATGCTTATAGGAAGACAGATTAACGCAATTCTAGGTACTTATTATGTATTTCTCCATTATTATTGTTCATTTCAGTGACAAAAATGACAACAATGGGAACGATCGGGTTTTGCAAACATCTTTTATAGCTTCGCTTAATTACAAAAGTGCTTTCGCAAGCATGCTAACATGCTGATGCTAAGCGGTGTAATACTCATTGACAGTATAAAGAATGGACAGCACATGCGCAACGTCACCCACAGGTTTCTGATGAGCTGAGTGTGGTGGCTCTGGCTGCCACCATGCTGGTAGTCCTGCCTCTTCCGGCCTCCCAGCTAATATAAAATCAGCAAGACGTGGATCATTGGCGGACCAAATGAAGCCTGGGTGCTTAAACAAGCCATCTGTAATGGCACCCACCTGTCAATCAAAGCGCCCACGCTGGTAATTATGCATAATTTCAACGTTTATATAATTTGAACAGGTGAGGTCTATAAAAATTCACCCTCAGTACAGTTGTCATGAACGGGGAAATTAGCTATAGAGACCAAAATTATTTTTTGTATCAGGCTGTAAACATGTTTATTTCTGCTGTGAAGTTGGACATTTTTAATATGGAGTCTGAGGAACTGCATGGCCACGGAGGTCGCCGCTTGATAATACCACGACTGTAGCATGTTAGCAGCATAAGTCAGTTTTACAGGTTTGAATCGTGAGCTAAAAGTCACCAAAAATCATTCAGCTTCATCAAATCTGTGCCAAAATTTGATGGCAATCCATCCAACAGCTGTCGAAGTATTTCCTTATAAAACGTGTCAAATTAATTGGGCTGCTAGTTAGGTTTCGACAAAGAAGTCTTCCTCTGGGGACCATGAATGTCTGCACACTGTTTCATGGTAATCCATCCAAAAGCTGTTAAGATATTTCAGTCTGGACCAAAGTGGTTGACAGACATTGGCATCCCAAGGGGATGAGAGGGAAGGGTGGTGGGGGTGTGGGTGGAGAAGGCTCGTGTTAGGGTAGGCACATCTGCTCCGCGCTGCTTTTTTGTCCTCCCGTTTTCACTATTAGGCTATTGTTTGAGTGTTTGGTTCTCCTCCCCCTTACACACAGCACGCACACACACACACACACATTCACACACAGACGCAACAGAGTGTAGTGTGTATGAAGTCCTGTATGTGTCACTCATTCCCACCAGCTGCTTCTGGGCTTGTGATAAGCAGTTGTAATGAGAGATTTAAACTCTCGTCTCTCACTCGCTTTCTGTTTTTCTCTCTCATGCAAACACTGTCGAACTCCTAAATCTCCCTCTCTCTCTCTCTCTCTCTATCACTGACTCATGCTCTCTCTCCATTTCAACGACTCCCCCCCCCACCCCAGTTCACCCAAACTGGCACACTCCCTCTCTCTCTCTCTCCCCTCCCTTCCTCTCTGATGGGATGTCAGTGGAGGACTTTAGCCTCTGGGTGTAGATGTTGAAAGAGCTGGGAGTTGATTTCTTTCACACTCTTCTCTCACTGAGTGTTTCAGATCTTTGCAGCTGAGACCAGATCGTCTCTGGATGTTGTTTCCCAGTCGGCAAGAAAGCATCAAGAACCACGGTGGAAATGTCACAGTGAGGTACGGTGCCACTTATCTGCTGTTTGTTTGTGTGCGGGTTGTGCTCACATGGGGCCTGATGGCACAATGTTGTCCACTGGCAGTTTGTTCTCCTCATGGTTTTATTGCTTTAGTCTTTGTGTGATTTTTTTTTTTTCCGTAACTGAACAAACATCTAACAAAGAGTGTCTGCCTCTGTCTGCATCCACTCCACTTTACATGTTTTCCGGGGGAATTTCTTCTTCTTCTTAAATGTCCACCGTCTTTGTTCAGCGTCTATGGACTGGCCTTTGTTTCTTTCCCCTCTTTTTTCTGTCTCTGCATGCTGTTGTTTGCCCCGAGATGCTGCATGTGTGCCGGGCTGGCAACGCAGAAAGGGAGAAAACAGGTTTGTTGGCTTGTTCACTGCACACACAAACACACGCTCATCCAAAAAAAGCCCTTGGGAGGGGGGCTACTAGATGTCAGCTGGGAATCGTCCCAGTTTTCAGAGGACCTTGGGCGGCTTTCACCCAAACGCTGTGGTGGTGGTCGTGTGATGTGTACACTGGACGCCTGAGTGTCAGTGTTTAGAGAGAGGCTGAGACAGAGGACGGACAGAAAAAGTGAAAGAGGGGAATAAAAGACAGGGACAGTGTTTGCGATGGACAGACAGAGAAGGGCAGCGAGGAGACGGTCACACCAAGCAGGAAAAGCTTTAGAGTCTAAAATCTGTCCGCCTCTCTGAGTAACAGACAAGAACATAACTCTGCCTGTGTCACCCTACAAAACTCTGCTTTTGTTTCACAGGAGCTCACAGATGGGCTCATTCAGACTGCTGAGAGTCTACACATCCCAGTGTGTGTGCGTGTGTGTGCGTGTGTGATGAACTTGTTGGTGTTAAACACTTGGGACGACGATAACTGTTACACACTGTGTAAAAAATCGATCATGATAAACTGATGTACAGGGATGATTTGCCATTACAGTCACAGCCTCCCTTTCAACAAGCTGTGTGTGTGCGTGTGTGTGTGTGTGTGTGTGTGTGTGTGCTACACCCATCTGTCCTGCTGCTCAGCCAGATTGTGGGCCCCTGTGTCTGCCAGCGTTGCACGGAGGTATCACTCTCCCTAAACTGAAGATTATCTCAACCACACGCTTCCACAGTGCTTTTCTCCAGCAGCTGCCTTCTGGCTCGTCTTTCTTCTTTCATACTTCTTTCCTTTGGAACACGACAAAGCGTGCTGCTCTGTGCCGGTCTGTGGGTGTAGCAGGCAAGACGTCTGAAGGCTGCAGTCAGTCCGTCTGTGTCAGGACGTAGCCCAGTCCCCTGTGCTGTGGTCAGCTGTTGAGCCACATGGTCTCAAGACTTAGTCACCACCCTCCCTGATAATTATGGGTTGATTTATGAGCAAGAGCGGACGGTGACGAAGAACAGGAGGAGGAGGAGCAGGAGGAGGAGGAGGAGGAAGAAGACTTTTCCCTGCAAGAAAGCTTTGTGATGGATCTGCCGCTGTCAGAGCTCCAGAGGTGTTCAAGGAATATACATCCCCTCCCACTGTTTCACTCATGTAAAGCAGCCCACCGACTGCGTTGCAACGCTGAGGCCCTGTGGCTTTGGCAAGATTTAAATGACACCTTTTATGCATGATTAAGGAGGGGAAAGTTGCTCACAGAGGAAGTATGCTGCGGTCATAAAAAGAGGAAAACTGGATAATACAGCCATCAACTGTTACCTGGAGTATTTCTGCCTGTTGTCTGATCATTCAAGTTGAACTGCTGAAGAATTCCAGTTCGCTAGCACCTCTAACTGGGGGGCCTCCTGTGGGCCTCACAAGCCTTTGTCTACATTTTTGATGCCTAACCTTTGGTCTGTCCACCAACCGATCTATTCTTAGATGGGACTTACCGGTTACCACGCTTACTGGATTTCCTTTGCAGCTCCTCTGATGGACACCAGCACACACACACACACACACACACACCCTCCTCTAGCCCCCCTTCAGAAAAAAAAAACACACTTGCATACACTGAGTAGATAGATGCATTTCAGGCGGCTGACGTCAGAAGGCAGACAGCTGACTGAGCAGACAGAAGTGGGGGGTAGGATGGGATTAAAGGGGGTTACCGTTCATCTGGGGAAGCCGGGGGATTCGTTTCACCCACAAAGCTGATTAGGCCAAATTGTAATCCACACCAATATGGGCTATTTATAATTGGTGAATTTGAGACAGATTAAAATCTGCAATATCTAGAGGCACACATTTGAATAGAAACAAAGACTGCATTCGTTTTGATATTGATTGATCCCAGGGCCTCACAACTAATCTAAATATTATTGACATTGCAATATTCAAATCACAAAAGCTACAATTTTTTGATAAAGGGAAAATGTGTGAGAACACAGCGCTTTACTGAAGTGCTGCAGAGACGTAAGAAAACACATTTGTTTGGTAAAAATGATCATTCCCACTGTTTGTGAACAATATTGCAATCATAATATTTATAAAAATATTCACAAAAGGATTTTTTTTAAAACCATATCATACATTAATAATTGATCCAATATTTGATTGGTTAATCTTTAACAAAGATAAATGCTCAGAGGTACCACAACTTAAATATTCTTAGGCAATCAGTTACAGCAAACATTTTGAGTATTTTCAACTTGTCGGGTTTTACAGTGTACTATAAACCAAACACCACATCTACTCCATTTCCAGTGATATAAGACATAAAACGTCGACACAGCCTAACAATGTCGTTTGATTTTGTCCAATGCTGATAATCGGAGCTCATTTAGAAAATGTAATAAATAGAAATAAACAGGACGTGTGAATCCATAACTTTTCTTATCGCCATTTTATTTCTTCCGATATATCTCAGGTGTCCACATTGCGAGTTGCAAAATGATCCTGAGATGAATTCCCAGACTATTCTTACGAGCAGGGCCCATGGGAGTAATGACAGGTGGTGTTGAAGCACTGCTGGCAGCAGCAGCAACAACATGTTATTTGGGAGTGGAAGTCTTCCAGCATAGCAAGATTGAATCCAAACCTTTGGTCAGACATTACCCCCCCCCACACACCCTCTCCACCATCTGATGAAACAGTAACATCAAACAGAGCAGTGCGCATGGGTTCAACACTAAACAGGTGCATCGGCTGACACAAAGGTTTACCATGCCCTGTATGATGGTAGCCTTCGTCAGAGGAGGAGGGGGGAGGCTGTTCCCCGTTTGACCCCATCTTTCTATAGAAGACTTCCTCATATTAATGCAGGCTTGCTGCCTCTGGCACGTGACCGGTGGCCTTGCAGACTTTGTTTCCCTTCCAGATCTATTATCAGACACCGTGTCTGTAAGGGACATCAGTGTCAGGGTCAGGGTATGGGCTTGCCAGGACTTGCTTCTGCTATATACATGTGAACATCTCACCTGTTTGCACCCTGAACTGGAACGATAGAGCTTTATAGTGCTCGTGAGGAGAAAAAAAGAGCACGAGTGAAGGTGCTGAAGGTAATTTCATGTGTAGTGAGCGGGAATTGAAATGACAAGATGGTGTGACGCGGCAGGGATTGTGACAAGGGACGAAAATGTTTCCCCCGAAAGAGGACAGAGGTGGAAGGGAAGAAGCGACAGATAAGGCGCTTAGAGAGCAGCTCATAAAGCAGCTATTCCCTCGCCTTTCTGGAATGTGTTAGGAGGGCAGGTGTATAAAATGTAACTACTTTACTGCTCCTATCACTATCAAGCCTCAAACACACACACATGCATCCATGCATGCACGTGCACACAAACACTAGTCCACCTACCTGGTTTGCTAGCCTGCAGCTAGACAGTGTATATTAGAGTGGAAAATATGAGCCCAGCTGCAGAGCAATGCTAATGATTCGAACAGCGTTCCCTTTAAAAACCACTACTTTGATCTATCCGAGAAGCCGTGGGGGGAGTTTATGCTGAGATGAAAGCCCGGCTGTGATGTTTGTGTGCTTGATTTCAAACATGTCATCTCTCACATTCAACCCTAATCAAATTAGGTCAATACCTAATGGGGCATGATGCCCCCCTCTTACAATGCTATGATACACTCCCACATACTATCATGCAAATCGTGCCGATGCCTGTCAGAGTGTGCAGCAGAGAGGATGCAACAGAGAGAGAGGGAGAGAGACGGAGAATGTACGGATGAAAGAGTGAGGCAAATAGTTGGGGAAGAGACTGATGCACGCATAGCCGAATGATGGTGCAATGTAGTGCAGGGAAAAAGAGAGGAATCAAGGTGAAGGGCAATGAGAGAAGGAGAAGGGATGGAGTCATACCCTCTGCACATTTCTGTGAGCGCAGATAAGAGCTCTGAAGAGAAGGATAATGTCTAAAGATCTCAGGCCATACTGTGGAGGGAATTGCTTCGGCTTTGGATTAAAGGTGGTGTGCCTCTCTGTGTCTGGCCCATTGAGGTCAATTCATAGATTTAATACACACTCAGTCCTGAAACTATTTCTTTCTGTGCTCTAACTTTGTCTCCGTCTTCCAATCTTTCTTACATTTGCCAATTGACCCTATTCTAGAGGGAATTCAGCTCAACTAGAGCCACGACCACACGCCTACCTCACCGTAACAGGGGTCTAATAAGCAGATAAGCATAAGAAAGCGTTGTTAAGTCAAGGTTAAGTGTGATAAGTCTAGCAAGCCACTCACACTTACAAAGCCAAAAGCTGGGAGAGAGATAGGCTGCGATTCATTGTGAATGGCCGCCCGCTGAGCTCCAAACTCAAAAGGCACGGGGAGAGGAAAGTTGAGAAAAGCTCAACTATACAGGGATTAAAGCAAGAAAAGATTTGTGGGCCTTGTCCAGGAGGAAATGTGTGCAAAGTATTACACGAATTTAAAACTTCTCTATGCCAGAAATCAGAGAAATTTAAGCCCTGACTTTATGTAAAAGACCAGGCGCGAGCAAATCTAACAAACTAACTGTGACGACAAGAAAAAAGAACTACTTCCTCGTGTGTGGTACTGCAGCTAAATCAGAACACAGCTGTCCAGTCGGAGCAGAGCATGTAAATAATGTGCTCCGTGAAACACACACGAAGAGCTACAGCTTCATGCCTAGTTGTGCGAACGCAGCACAAGTCGCCTCCAGTCTTGGAATTATGGGTTGGTACTGTATGTACCAGGGCAGTGACAAACTGCTGTACGTTGAGCATTAAGCAGGCACACGCGGAGAACATTTGGCCTCTAACTGTGTGGATGTCTAGACTGGCCTGTCATGTAACGCATTAAAACCACCAAGTAAATTATTTGAGCTTGTCCACTCTTGTTGTGTGCATTTATAAGACTGACTGACACATAAGGAGCAGCCATTCAAATGTCCTCAAAGTGACAAATAAAACCAAGTGAGGAAAGTTAGGTAACAAAAAAGGACATCAACGCAACCTTTAAATATGATTCTAAACTCCCACAAAGGAATCTTAAACCGTATAACTGTAAATTCATTTAAATAACACAAGCACAAAACAAACGAAGAGCTTCTCTGCACGTTGAAGACAATTACTGATGAAAAGAATGCATAACTGCAGAGTCTGAACAGATTTTAAATCATGTCAAAGCTACCCTGGTGTGTAATCAGGTGAATAGTGTCTACGCCCTGATTACAATCACCCATGAGATGACACTTTACGGGACTAATTCACACACCACCAACGATTTCACAAATTCTGGTGGAACTGGGTCATATTTTCTGGATGAAATATTTTCTTCTTTCACTGTGACAGCTAATGTTAACTCAGATTATTAGCCGGGCTGCCAAGACTGTGAGCTCAGACCACCAGGGGGGGGGGGCGAGTGTTTGTACATGTCATGACAGAATCGGAGCTCTGCAGGCGGGCAATGTAACTGAGCTCAGCAGCCTCTATGGACATAATGAGAGAGGTGACGTTGACGGAGGAAGCTAAGAAGAGAAAAGGAGAGGAGTGACTTTTAATCGTTGGTGAGAGCTTGGTGAAATAAAAGGCTGAAAGACAGACGCCGAGCTGGGCTGACTGCTGCTGGACTAGTAAGTAATATTAGCTGGCTGCTATATCTTGTGTTGTTGCTTGATGTTGGACTAGTTTTCGAGTGTAAGTGATGTAATGATATCTACGTACACATATGCTGAGCGGCACGTGAAATAGTAAACACAGGTGTTACCAATGATACTAATTAAGGAGGTCCAGTTCCATTCAGGTCAAACAGAGTCAGGCTGCTGCAGCGGTGCATGTTAGCTCACTGGAAACAATAAATGGAACTGAACCTTAATTAGTATCATTGGTAACACCTGCGTTGATGCTGCTGTTCCATGTCAAACTGGCTAATGTGGAAAAAAGTCGTGAGCGTAGTGACTTTTACATTCACAGCTCACAGATGAGTGCTGCCAGCAGGAAAGCTCCTCATCGCTTCCTTGGTATGACAGCATTAGGAAGACTCAATGAGACATTCGTGCTAACAGGTAACACAGAGTGTGCCATTCTAACTTAGCTAGGAGGACAGCTTCAGAATAATAAGGTCAGAACAATTACTTGTTTAAACGTATTGCATTGGCTTGTGTCATAATTTTCACCTTTGTTTTTTTTTTTACATAATTTTCATATCCTTGGTGTTTATATGAAAGACCTAGACTCTGTGCTGCTCTACTCTTAAGAACTAAGAGTACATTCAGTGGAAATACTGGATATGAAGTTATAAAGTTTCACCCCAGCTGTCAGACGAGGAAAAAGAAAGCTGACATCTGAGACGCCTATATAAGTCATAAAATATAACCGACTGCTGGATAGCTGGTAAAAAAAAAAATAATGTTTTGATCATATTTTTCCCTTCATGTGTAGTACACAACGCCCTGCATGAGTTATGGAGCGCTGATTTCATCATTGGTGATAACTGGCAGCATCAGTAGCAGGACGCTGAGCCTCTGCCTCTTACTGTCTGAACTGTTTGAGCATGTAAGTAATCCACGATGACCACAAAGAGTATACTGTGTATGGCTGTCCAAAATAATGCTTCTAATAGAGGTTAAATAAAAGAGGAACCTTTTCACGTAGTTCACAGTGTCAGAATACATCAGTGGTCCATGAACTATGACTTACTACGCGTGGAAATAAGGCTGAGAAACAATAACTTGTTACATCAGGGTGCTGGGCGGCAGCAGCGCAGGGTGACGTCGTTTAAGGCAGCGAGTGTGAGGAAAGTGATGAAATGTGGACTGGTGGGGGTCATAATTGAATGACGGAGGCAGCTTCAGACGGGGGTGATGGTGTGTGTGAGTGTGTGTCTTTGTTTGATGTCGTCTCTGAGTGACCAGATTGCCCGCCCCCCCCCTTTTCCAAGGTCAACATGGGGATTATTAGCAGAGAGGCACCGTCGTAATGATCATCAGTGATGGCCATTAACTATTCATCACCTCACACTACACTGTGGGGCCAAGTGTGAGTCTGTTGGGGAGTTACACACATCTGCAGCTTTTAGCTTAGGTTTATGTGTTTGTCTGTGTGCAGATTAGACAGCTGGCTCACATCTAAACAAGAGATATTCAGTCCCACCTATTCAGACTCTGTTGTGTTCCCCGCCAGCTCTTTTTGTCTGCCAGTTCTTGTCTTTTACGGGGCAGCCTCGACAAAAGTATGCCTGTTTGACCACAAAGTCTTCAGGGTGTGTTTGCTACATGAGGTGAATCCAGGCGCCTCCCCTTTTTTGTGTTTTCGCACCCTCCTACTCGTTCCCCGCGATGTAATAGTAGAGGGGAGGAGGGGAGGTGGATGCTTGTGAGGCTGGGGGTGTAACTGTACCCCCCTCTCAGATGGAGAAAGTGGGCTGGGTTCACTGAGGTCTGGAGAGGGGGAGGGACCTAGAGAGAGAGAGAGAGAGACAGATGTAAAAGAATGAACAGCTCCAAGCGGCAGAGTTGCCATGGCTACGGGGGGAAACGGATGAATGAATGACATCACAGTGGCGGGGAGGTGAGAGAGTGTGAAATTGATTTGGTGGCGGAGCACGGGGAGGCGTCTCTCGTTGGGTCTTCGTCGGGCAGACACATTTCTCTCTCCTCCGTGTGCCCTGGTGTCTCCTGTGGATGAGCTCTCACCGGTGAGTCTTTTTTTTTCTCTCTGCTCCTCATCAGAGTGAAGGTTGAAGATTTTTGAGGATAAAGGCGAGTGTAGGTGTGATTTTCACACTGATAGGTCTTGACAACATGTGAGACAGACATATATAGAGAGGACGTGTGTGTGTGTGTGTGTGTGTGTGGTGTCCCGGCGTGCCACTGGGAATGAAAGGAAAGGCAGATGTGCCGTGCAGTTGTCGTCGCTCTAAATATACCATGAGATGCTTTAGTGTGGAAGAATGTGTGCGTTTCTGGCTTAGAATGAACAGCTGATTGTGCAAGAATGATGTCAGTGTGCTGTCAGATACCCTCGCCTTAACAAGAATTATGACCAGTGTATATGTAGTAACACTTGCAGAACGTGAATCTGTTGTTGATGCTCATGTGTTCGAGAGAGAGAGAGAGACGCTCTCTTGTGGCTGTGTTGTTGTCAACAAACTGTGCGCTGATGCTTTCAGTTATCATGCCATCATTTTCTGTCTTGTCACTCGGCCCCGCAGGGGTCAGCAAACTGAAGTGTCACTACTTGAAAAGAGAAGCTGGAGTTTGAACCTGGCTCCTCTGATTAAAGGGTAGTCTTTCCTCGCAGCGTGCCACCCTGCTGTGAGTTCATTGGCAAAGCCTCGTGCCATTCATCCTGGCTGCGTGATTAATGATGACGTTGACCTGCGATGACCCCCTGAGGGACAAATGGCCACAGTTGAAGGGTAGGGGCTAGAGGTGACAGCAAAGACAATCAGGACTCCTTAGCTCAGTGTCTCTTCTCTTTGGCCAACATCCAGAATGGAGAAACAAATTGCACAAGGGCTCAAAGGATCAGCATTTAGGCTAGATTTTGAAAGAATAATCCATTACTCGGACCACAACTGGTCTACAGATCGGTTGGAATACACCCAGCCTCACTGTGTGGAGGTGAATTTGGGATGGTGGTTTGTTTTTCACATCTTTTCAGCTGCTACCATCAAGGCCACGCTGTTGTTGAAGAGAGAATTTAAGCTCCAAGGACAATGTACTGTAGGCTGTCGGGTATTTTGGCCTCCTGTGACAGGCATGTGTGAACGGTGCTGTCTGTTTGGCGCCCGGGAGAATATGCAAAGAGACAGATTTACATTTGAATTTGCATTTAGACATTTAGCTACCGCTCCTAACCAGACCATCCTGTTTTATTCAGAAATGACAGCAGCCTAAAACAGTAAAGACCATGACAATACAGGGAACACATTTTCTTGTAATGCCTGTGGCTGTGAAATGTTGGAATTAAAAAGTAACGAAAGTTTAGTTTTTAAAACTGCAGGAGAAATGTTGAAAGAGGATATCAGTCAGTTTAGTTTGCTTCAAACTTTTCTTCTAAAGTGTTTTGGTGTTATTGTAAGGTAACGTTAGCTGGAGGAGCTTACAGGAGACGGAGTAATGTGCCGGCACTGTGGGTAGGCTCAGGGCGTTAATTAGAAACAGGGAGAGGATGAATATACATGAGGCTGTTTCAGATAGTTTAATTTGAAACTGAGGAGAACGGACCCTGACAGGTGCAGGAAACCACACAGTAGGAGTGGATTGCTTTGCTTTTGTGTACATTAGCGTCAGCCACAACTGGTTGGCTCGTTGTATTTATCGAGAGGAGAAATCAAGGTGGATGTTCACTGGCTCCAGTACTTACAATATAAAACACTCTTTTAAGTCACTACTCTGTAAAAGCTCGGCTAAGTGAACGACTGTCAGCATGCCAGCTTTTTTAGATGCCATGGTTGGGGGCACAACTGGGTCAGCAGTGTAGAGCCACACCAGTCCCGAATGCTCTTTGTCTCCGCTCTGGGAACAGATGTGCCCCGTAGCGAAACACAACTCAACATGTTTTTTTCTCTGTTGTGAGTAAATAATCGGAAATGAAGCCGTTCCACTCCTCTGACACTGAATCCTGTCTTACAAAAACTGTGTAAATAGAAACAAAATGTGATGATGTGCAAAACACTGAAACAACATATGTGAAGACAACTAAATGTTGAAACTGAGAATGATATGCCCATTTTGAATTTAATGTCAGCAACATGTTTCATGTTTACTGCTCTGTTCATCACCTCTTCCTTTAACAACACTGTAAGTCTCTGCAAACTGAGAAGACTTTGCAGAAAGTTTTCTCTGTCTCGCTTGTTGTACGATTTCAGCTCCTCAACATTGAAAAATAAGTCATCTACTTGGCAGCAAATGTTACTCCAAAACTGTATCAACGTTACCCATCATGCCATGTGCACACACACCATCACAGATGCTGCCCTTTGGATGCTCCCTCTCCTCTCTCCAAACAGAATGGCAAATTTTGACTCATCAGACCTCAGGACAGTTTTCCACTTCGCCTCAGTCCATCTTAAACGTGCTCAGCTGCGCATCCAGTTTCGTCTTTGCATGGTCGAGTTTCAGCTGTCATTTGTGGACGCAGTGATGAACTGTGTTCACAGACGATTATTGGAAGTGTTCCTCAGCCCATGCAGTGATGTCCACGACAGAATCGTGTTGTCTGCAGGGCCTGAAGATCACGGCCATCCAATGTTGCTTTTCAGTTCAGATTTCTTCTGATTCTCCGAATCTTTTAATGATATTATGAACTGTAGACGATGAAATGCAATTTTATGTTGAGAAATACGCAGGTTCTTTGCAATTAAATTGAAAGTTGAGTGGTGAACCCGTCCCCATCTTTACTTCTTTACTCTCTCTAACCTGTCGCCAGTTAACCTCCTTCTTTGTCAGATGGTCCTTTTATTGTTTCACAACTTTTTCAGTCTTCTGTTGCCACTGTCCAACTTTTTTGAAACATGTTGTTGGCATCAAATTCAAAATAGGCGTATCACTTTCCCAAAAAAAACCTCAATTGCAGCATTCCAAGTTGTCTTTGACATTTTGTTTCTGTTTTGTAACCAGGGTTTGTGCGTGTTTTGATTCAACAGTGAGTTTAGTTTTCTTCTTTATCTCTCAGTTCACTCTGCCTCTCTCACTGTTCATGACTACTGGATAGGAGAAGGCGTTTGAAGGAGGTTGCTTAGCGACATGAGGGGTTGTGTTTACACCATCCTGAAGTCAGCTTCTGTGTGTGCGTGGTTGTCTCTGTGCCTGTGTGTGTGCCTGCAGTCAGTCCTTCCTCCTTGTGGTGTCAGCTGGTTGGCAACGCTGTGGTCAGTTATGGTGACTGGACATGTACACAAACACTCACATTTAAACATGCCCACATGCACAGACTGTGTGGAGGGTTTTGTCATGTAGTTATACAGAGAGCTCTTCCTCACTCTCTTTTTTCTTTTCTCCACTTCTTCTCTTTATTTTTTAGGACTTGAATTCACGGAGTAGAGATCCCGTACTTCACAGGAAGTGTCACCAACATCTTCTCCTGGGATGTTTAGCACATGTGTGCTTGTATGTCTGTTTGAGCCCGTGTATTCGCGTAGTGGAGACTATTATCTCATGTCCTGAAACAGCAGTGCTGTCATTGCTAATTACTAACGGTCGACCTTTAAATGCTGTTATTATGGTAGTATAGCTGACACAACTTTTTCAGCTTCAGCCGTTTCTTTTTTATCAAGAGCTTACAGTTCAGCTGTTTGACACAATCTTTTTTAAAACAAGTGTAAATGAGGCGGTGCAACAGCAAGTAGCTTAATCAGACAGGCATGCCTCCATATCTAAATCAGAGTCAGAGCCAACTGGTAGTGTTCCCAATGCTTTCCTGCCTCAAACCACTGAAACAATAAACTCAAATATAATGGAATTCTTCCTCAACGATGCGTGCAGCCACTCACATGTATTCAAAAGTGAGAAAATGTTCTGCAAAAAGAGACTTTTGTTTCAACTATAGTGTGAGTATGTACAGAGGATAGTTGGTGTACAGTATAGTGTCTGACCTTGTTACTTCTCACAAGGCTACCCAACACAACAGAGACTGGGGAGTGATGATAACCTGTCCTAGGGGAGCTTACACAGGTGTATGCTGGGATGTCAGTTTGGGTTAATTTTGCATTTGATAGCCTGACACTCATTAACCGATAACTAACCTGTTCATTTTAATTGAGAGAGGAGCACACTGGATCTGTAATCTTCCAGTTAGCACTTTAGAGTGACATGTAACGTTAGTTGGAATCATTGACTGTATGATACATAAGAATAATGACTTACAGGGATGTGGGGCTAATTTGGGAGAGAGGGCTGCCACCTCAGGCAGAAAGTCAATAATATCGCTGACTGGTCAAACACAAGCTTTATGAACAGAGCATTCAGACTCCAAGCATGCACTACTTGTAGAAGGTGTATCCATATTAGACCTCTTCACAGCAGCTGTCCAGCATTAGTTTAGACATCACATGACATTAAATTATGAAGAATGATAAATCGCTCTGCTTTTGTCTAGTTTGATATGATTATGTCTAAAAAAAAGTTTGTTTCTGGGACTGTTTCGTTGAAAAAGGCCATTAAATTTCATGTGTATATATTTAGGGGTCTATAATTACCTCAAATTGCCATGTTGAATTACAGTAGCCCAGAATGGACAAACTAAACACCGACTCTAGATCAGGGCTGTTTCATGTATTTTCCCTTCATGCTAGGAAGGATGAGGAAGAGGGGGTTAAAATCATCAACTACACTGCTATATATGACTAAATCTCTCACTGTCACGCTTCTCTTTTAACTCATCACTGTCACCACTTTTCAGTGTACTTTCCTGTCTTTTGCAGTGGTTTATGAAATCTTCCTCTTTTTCGAGTATGCTGAAGAATGACAAAACTCACAGGGAACTGAACTACTGTTGATGGCACCGTGACCAACTGTCTGCATAAGTACTGTGTTTGTCTAACAGCCAGATGGGAGAACTTGCAAATCGCAGCGACTACATTGACTCTTACATGTTGTGTGCGTGCATGTTGTCTCACAACCTCAGCAAGTGTAGCTACAAACTAAACCATTTTGCCGGAGGAAACATGTCAGTCTTGTCTAATCCAACATCCTGATCCTCAATCAGTAACTGCTGAATATCTGCAAACACTTCGCTTCACGTAAAATGTCCTCTGTGTTTCAAAAGAGTCAGCTCGACAGAGACTGTGCTATAAAGTTGTTTCCTTCAAATCATTACACTCAAACCTAATTATTATTATTGTACTGATAATTATATACCATCCCCAGCTACCATTTTGTGTCGGTCTACATCAGCTCTGCCAAAGAAAGAACAAATTGCTGGTTGAGTATAATTGTACATGTTTAGGAGTGTGTGTACAGTACAGTGTGTGCACACTTGCTCACACACACAGCAGGTATCTCAGGGTACATTGCTTCTTGAATTTGAGCAGCTGTGAGTGTAACATGATAACATAAGCAGAATGTTCATGTGGGGTAGGAGCTAGATCCAACTGTTCACGGGTCTGTTAGCTCGCTGTGAGTCACTAATACAGTGTGTGTGTGTCAGGCAGCGGTCATGGTTTTCAGTCTTAGTCAGCGGAGAACAGAACAAGGTAACAGGAGGACGCCGCCCCTGCGCCCAGCGCTGCTTTAGTTGGGAGCTTCTCACATGCAGGACTGCGCTGCTCTTTTGTTTGTCCGGTTATTGATTGTCTCTCGCTGAAGCTTGCAGCCATCCTTTATGTTCCCATGTTGTCCATTGTGCCAGCTGCTTGGAGCTGGGAGCTATGGGAGAGGGTAGTGAAGGATAGACAAAGGAAGGGAGAGAGATCCACTCGCTCGCTGGAGTTGACGAGTGGAGGGGAGAGAAGCAGACACATAATTACAGGCAGAAAGTGAGGCCTTCAGCATGAGAACATGTGAGAAAGAAACTCACTCATAACTTATTAATTGTTATAGTTCTCCTTTATCTCCCACTCCTTTTGTCATATACTAATTTACTTCATTTGTCTGTCAAATTGTCCTGATTCTGACAGACTTTTTACTTTACTCCCCCTCCTTTATGATTCCACTGTGTCTTTTTCTTTTTGCCCATGGCCTGCGGTGATAATAAGCTGAATCAGTCCACCAGTGTCCCTTTATAGCAGTCTGCTGACTGGGAGAGGCTACAGATGTTACCTTTCTGTTCTTCCCTCACTCTCCTTCCTTCCAGCCGAGTCTTGACCTGTGAAATTACAGTAATTTACCTGGCTGCTTTATAGTCCAGTCTACCACCTGACCCCTCTGTTATGATCGTATGCCCTCTTTAAAAGTATCAAGATGAATTATGATGAACCACTTTTCAGTTTTTGTCTAGTCCTTCTGTTTGTTTCTTATAGGAATCAACCATTCAATCGGATTTCATCCTTTTGATTTGATTGTCATGGTCTTCTAAGCTGAGGCAAAGTACAGTTAGGGAGCTTTTCAGGACATTTAAGTGTTGAGCTGACTGATCTGCCTAACAGCAAGCGTCTTGTTGGAGCTCTAAGAGCATGCACGCACATGCGTATGACACAACTGTAGCTGAATTACAGACAAATGGACCTGGCAGCTACAAAGCTGATTCCTATACTGTTAGCACCTGATTTCTCTGGAAACAAGGCTCGGAGAAATATTATGAAGATTTTATTTTTAATAATTTCTCACATGTAGGAAAAAGTCTGCTATTATCCACATTACACAGTATTTCTACCAACACCAAAGCAGTACTTTTTCAATACCTTCATTTTAATGGCAAACTACTGAAATGTTAAATATTAACATTAAAACCAGGAACTGTGTCATCAAAGAGGAAGCACATGATTCTACTACCTTTTAATGCTACAGACAGATATCTGTGTCTCCCTAAAAAGCAGTGGAGTTAAATACTCAGCTCTACTCAGGTGAATTTTGCTCATTCGTACTTGCACACGTGTCACTCTGCAGCCGTGCCTGTTCGAGCAGCGCCTGTGAGCTGTTGAAAGCAACACTTGGCTTTTTGATCCAGATGGACTGTGTGACTGGTTTTGGATGCCATTCTCACCGTCATCTGTCCACCTTTTGTCCATCATGCTTTTGCACAAATGCATTTAATGTGTTTGTCTGCTGAATGGTGATGATTCACCATTCAGCAGTGATTCAGCCCTCTGACAGGTTTATCTGTAGCCGGGGAAGCTGGAGGCTCCATTAGGATGAATGTTGGTATTTGGTTTTTATCTATAAGAACTTTATAATTTATTATTGTGCCAATGCATGTCACTATAATGGTCATACATGACACGATGCAGCTTTAAAGGTCCCCTGTGTCAGATTTCAGGTGCTTTATTTTACAGAATATGGCAGATATGGAATATAATGTGTTTTCATTAGTGTATAATCACCTGAAAATAACAACCATCTTTCCACAGTACTGTACCGTCTCATGTTAGGAAGGAGAGGGCAGCGAGGGGGTGGCAATAATCAGCTACACTGCTAGATGCGGCTAAGTTCTACACACTGGTCCTTAAATATCATCTGTGTGTTGACTTGAGGCACATAAACCACACATATTTCATTCACTGGAGTTTCTTGGTGACCTTCAGCATCACGCAGCGAAATGTTTAAATCCTCCCCTCGCAGGCAAAGATCCACCGCGGTATTGGCCAATATAACTGCTTGGCTATTAACTAGTATTATGATTATTAAATAGTAATCCCTGCTGTTCAGTTTAAACCTGGACTGAGCTGCTGTTTTGGAGGGAAAATGGTTGGATTATAATATAATCCAGCCTAAAGGGTGAAGCCCTGATTATACATTTTACATTTGTACGAGGTGTACTGCATTTACAGTTATCTTTTAAGTGATTCATCAATTTCTGGTGATCAAATAATCCCTGACAACCAAGTCAGTCACAGAGTTTCAGGTTTCTTTGTGGTGTCTACACTCTTTGCATAGAAAAAGACGTAAATTGTGTGTGACTGACAGCTCTAAACATTTTTGCATTATGGCTTCTAGTATCTCAAATCCTTCCCTTGTCAATAAACAAAGTTATTTTGTGCTCCAGCGGATTTCTGAGAAAAAAAGTGGATGAAAGAAGCTGCTGTGCATTCAGTTAACTTACAAATCAATTATTAGGACACCCAGGAGGAAATATGAATACATTACTTCATCTGTTATCATAACTGAAGCTAAACAATATAAATGAGCTAACAGAGCAAGTATTGCTGCACTTGTCTAAGAACAGGAAGCAGAGCGACACTAAATCAACCTTTTAATCATGTGTAACAAGCAGGTGGGACAACAGCTGGTGAACAACCACATCAGCACGTCACTCCCAAAACCTCTACAGCATGTCAAGAAAAGCAGCATGACATCAGTACTGTACAGCAGGGCCAGTCTGTCTTCACCACACAGACATCACATTAATTACATAGCACACAGTCAAACGGGACACACCTTTAAGTCGGCCATCATCTAAACCAGGGTGTAACTCAGCTGTCAGCTGTTAATGCATGGATCATGCATCACCATGAAACCTAGTTGTTAAATATTCCAACATGTTGTACTGTACACTTAACTAATCCTCCGAAACAACAATTATGTGGCTGAAAACATGAGGTGAAACAAACGCTGACAAAACCTTTATGTATATGAAGCTAAGCTCACAGGAGGAGGAGGCCGTAATAACAATAATAAGAACATACTCAGCTCAGGTGTCTTAAATTATTCAGCTGGATATCATGTGTGGTCATGTAATTATTCAGTGCATTGTCTAAAGAATATACTGTACGGCTCCATTTCCAGTTGGTGGAAACCCAATAAATCTCACATAAAGAAATCCAATAATAAACATTTCAGGGTGTTTCATCAGTAGCATAATTAACAAAAGTACATCAGTGCTTGGCAATAAAACAATAAAAACCAATGTAGTGACAAAAACACAAGCTGTCAACTCAGTTAAACAATCACACCACTGTGTACTGCCGACGACAATAGAATGAATATACATAATAAACTATAAAATTGTGGGGGACACGATATGATATGCACTAGTGCTGTGCCCATAAAATTAAACAAAATGTAAATACTGCCGGGAATCACAAGACAATCAAATTACTTTGACCGTGCACGTGTGGAGGAGAGGTGGTATAGATAAGAGGCGAGAGCGATAACGTAGTCTAGTGGATAAAAAGACACTGGATTAACCTGAATTGTGGTTCGAGTGTGTGTGAGAGCGAGCCTGGGGTTCCCATTGTAATCACAAAGACTACTCATCCATTGTGGCTTAACAAATCTTTATGGTGTGTGTACGTGGATGCAGGTGCACATGAGCCAACCTGCATGCAAACTCTTTATTTGCATGCCAACGTTAAGCAATCCGTAATACATGCAAATAGTATTCAGATTTTTAAATTTGGCTGACAAAAATAAATAAATATTTATTTGTGTAAATATACCACATCAGCCTGTGCTGAATAATTAACACAAAGAGATCCCCTTTCATATATAATTTATCACCCCCAAAATTTCCAAGTGCCTTTGGCTTCGCGGTAATTGGGGAACATATCCTGCATCAGACATGCCGCATTATTAGAGTCAGATCTCATGCAAGCATATGTACACACTCTGGGGTGGTAACCATAGAAATCACGGTGGTAACAGTCGTAGTATTGATTGACACCTGAGGGTGATGATGGCAGAATGACAGCTGTGTCAAAGAGAATGAAATTTGTCATCTCCTGTGGGACAAAAGCTGTTAGAATGAGTGTTTGTCACTGCAGAGATACTCAATCTCCACACAGCCAAACGCAGCACGAGCTAACATTTATTATATTAATTATGATACTATACAAACAAGCACGTTTATATTGTTGCTCACATCTAGATAGTAGAGTAAACACACTGAGAAATGGGTCTTCTCTTCTCTTCTCTTCTCTTCTCTTCTCTTCTCTCCTCTTCACATCATCTGCACTCTCTGTGTACCTCGTTGCTCAGGTGCTTGACCTAATTCTAGCTGTACAGAGGTAGAAATGATTAGTCTCCAACCCATTATGTTCTCTCCGTTCCACCAGAGATGAGTTGACTTGCCTTCTAGCAGCTTGTTTCACATCGAGACCCTGTGTTAGCTTTTGTCCTGATGTTCCAGCACATCACCCCCTTTCTGATACACCATGTTTCACGTCTATCGCTGCAGGCGCAAGGTTTCACACGAGTCATTAATGCTTCACGACATTCAGATGGAAACACATGACATTTCCTTGTCAGATCTCCTGCTGTGAGGTCTGGATGTCACGGGTAAAGTGTTAATGGAGTAGTCATTGTGTTGTCCTTGAGCAAAAATAGTACACTACCCAGCTAGCGGGGGCAGCAGAGGTGAGAATGTGTGTGTAGTCTGTTTGAGCATGTGACTTATTTAGTAGTCAATATATTGCATCAATATAGCATGCACGCACACACAAACACACCTGGCATCTTATTTTACTCAGGTAGTTGTTCTGAAGATGCAGCAAGTCGAGTCAGTGACCTGATTCCCTATGACAGGAATTACTCGAACATTCAGTCTGACACACACACACACACACACACATCTCTCAGTCTCTGCTCTGCCTCTCCTTTCCTTCCAATAACACCCTTGCAAAACGAACCTCACCTGCACCTCACGTTCTTTTATCCCACCTCCACACGCTCGTGTTTGACAGATATGCAAGGCAGCGGCGCTAAAACCTCCCGCTGAAAATGCAGCACGCTCTATAACCTGCAGATGTGGGAGCACCGTGGCACAGATTTCTGAAATGTGTGTCACAATCCTGCTTTAGTCACACCGCACAGCCCGTTAAGATGTTTCACACTCGTCCGTATTGCATGTGCGTAGATGTGTGTGTGTGTGTCAGTCTTTCATGCTATCTCACCTCATCTTTTCCTCTTTCTCCTTAGTCTGCTGTTTTTTTTTTTTTTACCCCGCTTCTCTCTCCCATCTCTTTCCTTCGCTCTGTCGTCCATCATCACACTCTCTCCCCTCTTGTGCAAAATCCTCTTTTTAATGCAAAGCTTAAGTATTTATATATGCAAATCAGTCATAGAGGCTGCCCCACAGACACACTGACGCTGCAAGCAGCGCATGGTGTGTTGGAGCATGATAAACACATGATAGAGTGTGTGTTAATGCACGAGTCTGAATGCCTACCAGTCTTGTAAACCATACTTATCTGTAGTTAATTTGTGGGCAGTTTAAGACCCTTGATGAACACTTAACCTGACACCGCACTGAGAGCCGCACTGCAGCAGCTTTTCTTTCTCTGTCTCTCTCTCTCTCTCTCTTTAGCTGTCCTTCTATCCAATTGAACGCTCCCCCTCTCTCTCCCTGCCTCTTGCCATCTCTTGCTTATTTTTCTTTCTCTTGCTCCCCCTACTGTATCTGTATCCTCCATTTTCCATCCTTATCTCCATCCTTCTGTTTTCTCCATTGACTCCTCCTTGCTCTTTTTCTTTATCTGTCCCTCTCCGTGTTTTATAGGGGTGCACAATAACCCCCCTCCTTTTTTTCTCTTCTTTTGGGCAGAGGATAGTCCAAAGAGGTGTGCATCCTTATGAGTCACTGTGTGTGTGTGTGTGTGTAGGTGTGATAGAAGGGGAGACAGGGAGGGGGGTGTGTAAGGAGGTGAAGAGCATTGCGTCATTGGGGGTGTGTTGAGCTGGAGGTGGGCTGAGCCGGCTGTCAGTCAGTGACGCGAGCGGAGCACGTGCGACGGTCATGGCTGAGAAGACGTTGTGCGGCGGTTATCTGGCTGTAGGCGAGGAGAGCTAGGAACAGCCGCAGCTCCCCTTGCTGACGGGTTGATCGAGGGAGTGAATGTCTTGTGTGAGTGTGTGAGCGTGTGTGCGTGTGTGAGTGTGTGTGTGTGAGTGTATGTGAGTCTGCGTCTGTGCGCATGTAGATGCTGCATGGGCTGCAACCGGAGCTGCTACTGCTGCTGTTGCTGCTGCTGGTGAATAATGCAGGCAGGGGAACGGAGTTTGGATAGCATGCAGGGAGCCAGATTAATAATGCACCCTGTCTGCATTAGTTAGTTTTACTGGAACCTGTAGCTGCCTACTGCCTGCCTGCCTGCCTGACTTACTGACTCCCTGCCTACCTCTTTGCCTGCCTGCCTGCCAGCCTTTCTTCTGACTGGCGGACTGTCTGACTTACTCAAAAAAAATGTCTCACTACCATTTCATCAAATGCTGTAAGTAGTCATTCACCATCTCTTTATCTGTGCATGCAAGTGTGTCTGCAAGTGTATGCCTCAGCCATGGGTGTGTGCAGTAAGTATTAGCACTTACTATATATGCAGAGTGTCATGTACTGTTTGAGTTTACATGCTTAAGAATTCTGGTCACCAGCTGGACACAGCAGCACAATCTAAACTTCAAATGGGTATTTTTGTCCGTGCGTGTGTGTGTGTGTGTGCGTGCAGTAAGTGGGTGTGTGAGCTTGCTGCAGAGAGCTGCTGCAGATGTGTGAAGTTGACCGGTTAATGCGGCAGGTAGCGGCAGAGGAAAAAAAGAAAGATGAAATAGAGCCACGAAGATGCAGATCCCCAAACGAGCGTCTGGCATATTCATAACACGGTGACAGACTGAAAGAGAGAGAAAGTCATTGCAGAGAGAGAGAGAGAAGGACAGATGGAGAGAAACTGAGGGTTGATTTAGATGAGCGTCGGAAGAGAGAGAGAGAGGGGGGAATGGCAGGATTGGGATATGGAAAGGAGGTGAGGATGGGATGAGTGACATATGCAGGATGCGGCCAAGTGGTGCGAGGAATGATGTGCAGACTTGAGGAGGTATGAGGGAGAGATGCTGAGGAAAAAGGGAGAATAAAAGATACTGTAGAGGTGATGCAGACTGTCATAAAGTCTCTCCTCGACTCTGAGAACCCGACCTGTCTCACCCTTAAATCTTCCCCCTTTTACATACATGTATATCTTGCACATTTATGGTGTCTGCAGTTTGCAGCCTGTGTGTGTGTGTGTGTGTGTGTGTGTGTGTGTGTGTGTGTGTGTGTGTGTGTGTGTGTGTGTGTGTGTGTGTGTGTGTGTGTGTGTGTGTGTGTGTGTGTGTGTGTGTGTGTGTGTGTGCTATTTTCTGATTTACAAGCTCCTGCAGTGCTGTCAGTGCTATTAGCCTGCACGGGGCATGGGATATTCTACAGTCAATCAATAACTGATAGCCTGGAGATGGGATGGCAGGAGAAGATAGCTCCTGCTTTTTATTCCCTGTCTCTCTCTCTCTCTCTCTGTCCCTCTACTCACTCCATCTCTCTCAGATTCATTCAGGCCTATTTCCCATTAGACACAGTTCTAATGTCCTTTGCCACTCTCATTCACATTCCATCAATTTGTCCAGAGCCATTCATCACACAGGAGCAAACGCCTGTGTTATTTTTGTCCGACTAGACATTATGTCATAGTTCTTCCTTCTGAATCTTGAGTAAATGCTGCACAAATGTTTAGAAATAATTAGCTAAATTAAATATTTTCATGCAAAAAAATGTAAATTCAAGTATTTTTTAGTGCTTGGATAGCAAATTGTTATTGATCTTTGCTGTCAGTGCTGACCATATTTGATGTTTTCATCTAAAACCGAAGACAAAGAAATGCTCCTGGGAACGTTCTGATACACTGACCAATAATTTTATATCAATAACACATTACACAGAGCAACACACAGCAGGTTATGACACACCACAACAATCACATTTAGGAGCCACAACAGCTGAACTGCCATGTGGATTAACGTGAAGCTTTCAGCTAACTGAACATACATTATTTACTCAGAGGTACATTTGTATCACTCCAATATCTTTACCAACAAAATGTTATTTTACTTCAGGGTGTTCAGCTGAATCTAATGGTTATCGATCTGCTGTGTATGTTCCCATCTGCTGGATGTGACTGTAACCTTGAATGCATGTTTAATAGATGATACGACAGAGTGTGTAAAGGATATGAGAGACCAAACCAAGGCAGAGATGAGTCACACAGTCAGAGTTCACTATATCTACATTTAGTGTGTGCTTTATGATCTCTGCTACTTACTGCTACATAAGTATTAAAGGTCCAGCATGGAATATAATATGCATACTTCATTAGTGTATAAGCACCTGAACATAAGAATCGTTATGTTTTTGTTACCTTAGAATGAGCCTTTGCATGTCCTCTCCCACAGAGTCGGCCATGTTGAACTGCCATGCAGCCCAGAGTGGATAAACTAAACTCTGGCTCTAGGTTGTGCCTTTTGCACGTTTTCTTCGTAATTCCTCCTGAATGCTAGGAAGGAGAGGGTGACATGAGGGGGTTGCAGTCCACAACAGCACCACTAGATGCCACTAAAGAGAACAAGAGAGGAAAAAAGGAAGAAATCTGATGTGTCAGTGATTTTTCGTGTGCCAACAACAGTTAACCATCTTCTCACAGTTAACCTTTAACTGGGCAGGCATTGCTGGTTCGTGAAGAATAGTGGAAGGATTTGATGACGTTGGTGTCTGAATACCTGGAGATGTACAACACTTTGCTAGCTACTTATAAGGACACACAGAAGAGAAACTGGACTTTTTCCACCAGACTTGACTACTAAACTGCCCAAATTGTCCACAGCTATTACTCGCTTGCAACACAGCGCCAGTCAAGAAATAAGAAGCTATGATTTCATTATCATTATCAATCATCCAAAATTAATGATTAATGCCAATTAATAAAGAAAATAATGTCTGCTTAACTGATCATGAAAGTAATCATTAGTTGCACCCTCAGTTGTATACATCTTACCCGCTTCCATACACCTCCTGAACCTTGTACTTGCAGCTTTGCAGTGAGCTGTGTGTCAGCATACAATATATCAGGCCACCTTATATCAGCACAGTCACTCTGCTGTGGACACGGACTGAACACACACCACGTCTACTCCCACTGGAAGTCACATATCAAAATGAGCTGGGTAGAAGAGAAGGTGAGGAGAATAAATATGTGAGAATAGAAGAAAAAGAAAAAGGGAGACTGAGGAGGCTGGACTGTGGTGAGATGAAGTGGCATTTTATTGGAAAAGGCACTAGGTTTAGTGTGCTTTTTGTTATAGTGTGTGTGTGTGTGTGTGTGTGTGTGTGTGTGTGTGTGTGTGTGTGTGTGTGTACTCAACCTGCAGCCAAGTTCCTAAAATAAAATACAGTTGAAGCAGACACCTGGCATGAACAGTATAATAATGACCGCCCATGTCTGGGGCCTGAATACAAAAGAACTGTTTTTACATGTCTCACCAGAGCAGATGGCACTAGTGTAGTGCGAAAGGTGTGTGTGTGTGTGTGTGTGTGTGTGTGTGGAAAAGGGGGGTGTAAGAGACAGGTGTTGGAACGAATGTGTAGATGTATATAAAACAGAAAAGAGCACAAAAGACGCCCTTTTTGTGTGCCAGGGTGGCTTTGTCTCGACGCGATAAAGATCTAGTCCAAACACACCCCGGGCCCTGCAGATGAGAGACAGCAGTTTACTGTGTAATGTAGCAACAGTCCACCCGTGTCTGTTGGAGGACTGTTGAGGCCATCTCTATTATTGCACTGGTTTTCTCTCCTTGATGTTGGGACTGTTCAAAGACTAGCTCATGTCACTCTGCGGATATGAAGAGCGATGATGATGAAGTAGTGAGAAAGAGACAGACAGGAGTGTGACAGACAGTGAAAACAAGTACTGTACGTCAAACTTTCCAGACAGACTGATGTGCACTCTAAAAGAGAGACATGAAATAGAGACACTGGAGATCAATGAAGAGGCAAAGTTTCTCCAAGAGGGGACACAAAAAAAGGCACAAAAGGCCGAGAGTTTGATAAAAGAGATGAGATACAGAGGCAGCCAGGGCCAGAGAGGGATTAGATGGTGAGTCAGAAAGAAAAACGATATTTCTGCAAAGACGTCCTCTAAGTATTTTACTTACCGCGGAGTGTCTGCGACCTGAATTCGTTGAATTATCAGTGCTATCAGTGCTCCAGATTCATGTGCATACTTTTACTTAAAATCAGCTGCTGTGGCTCAGGAAGCTCAGGTCGCTCAACTGTCAGAGGATCTGTGGATCGATCTCCGGCTTTTTCAGTCTGCATGTCGAGATACTCAGTGTGTCAGTGAATTAGCTCCTGTCTGATTAGCAGTCAGCACATGGATGTGTGTATGAATAAAAGTGCCTTAAGTGGTTGGAAGACTAGAAAGTACGGTCCGCCGGTTTTACCTGAGCACATCTCATTCTCAGCCCACCTACTGCACAATCACTGTACATCCTAATCAGCCAAGCAGGCCTTAATAGGTTTAGCAGCTGCCTCGCGATGGGATCTGTTCAGCTAAGTTCCACTGAGAGGCGGGGAGATTATGCAGAGTCAGGAGAATCACTGCACACTGTTGGAAGAGAAGGGATGACACACAAAATGCTGGGCTGCTCCTCTCCACTCACCCCAAGGCTAAACAGACACAGCAGATATCCTTTACAGTGAATATGCTAAATGATTGCCCGCATACGATTTGGACTACTGCAGACATGCATGCACACAGAACAATAGCACAGCTCTGCCTGGAAGTGAAAGTGTCAGTGTTGGTGTGTTTTATCACCTGAGCTTTGCCTCATTAGCTCAGTATCAAACTGTATTAGGGTGAATGCTATTATGGGCTGCAGTGTTTTCACTGATTCACCAGATTGTCATCCTCAATTTTTAGCAGGGACAGCTTGCCATCAGAGCCTGAATGAAAACAAATGATGCATAAATATGATATTTGCAGTTTCATGCAGCTAAACATTATTTTAATTGTCTTTCTCACCAGGTTGTTTCCAGCTATGTAATGTCTTTCGTCAGAACATGGAGATAGACCAGTGTCTGCTGGAGTCTCTCCCCATTGGCCAGCGCCAGCGCCTGGTCAGGAGGATGCGCTGTGACCAAATAAGGGCGTACTACGAGAGGGAAAAGAGCCTCCAGCGCCAGCAAGGTGGCGTCAAGGTCCGAGCCCCGCCTGCCCACCGCAAGAAGCACCGCATCCGCTTCAGCCTCACCGACGTCATACAGGATGCGATCATTCGCCATGACGACAAAGAAGGTGTGTACTGTGTGTGGGCACGTGTATGATGCCGTGCGTGTCAATGAAAAGGAAGTAAACTTTTGAGGGTGTGGATGCCTGGTTACTAAATGTGCAGTGCTTGTTCATTTATATTGACCTGACACAAACATACAAGTGGGTCAAAACAGTGCTGCTGACTGCAGGTTACACAATTTGTTCTGCTGGAAAGTATCCACTCGACTGAGGAGAACAGAATGAAGCATTTATCCTGATACAAACAGCTCTCAAGGACAAAAATACCTTAGCTGAGATGACACGGTCTGCTGCTGAGAGCATACAGTAACTCCATAGAATAGACTAGCTCTGGTTTCTATCAGCTGGGCAGGGCGACGAGGGTTTGAAATGTTCCTGTAAGATGAACTAATGCAAAAAGTAACAGTGGAGAATAAAGTAATGCATCAAAACAAACATTAGCATGTGAAAATATTAGTCCAAATTAATAGCAGACGATTGTTTCAACCCTTCAGCTATTAATATCAATGCTGGGTGAATGATTGTTTTCTACAAGTACAGATTACATACACAAGATAATGATCATTATGCACGGGAACATTTAAAAATAATCAAAAAGTAGATTTGCTGAACCTCATTGCTTTTTCTTAAACTGTTTTCAGTGAACATCTTTGCCTTTGTGTATCTGCATTTGTGTCTGAGAATAGCAGAAGGACTGGGAGAGCTTTTCTCAGGCACACACTAAATCATATCTGGCCTCGGGTCTAAGCAGGACTGCAGCCTGCTGGGCTCCCAGTGAAGACACATGCAATTACTCAGGCTGCTTTTGTGAGATTTAGATAGTGAAGAGAACTTCATGAGTTCACTTTATTCTGAACGTCTTCCTTTTGTCTATGCCAGTCCTTTACCCAGCTGTCCGGGTGTATCTGAGTCAGCCCTACAAACAGTCTTTGCAGGTCACTGTGTTAATCTCTGCTCTCTGGGTGCCAATGAGGTTCAGCTGGGGTCTGTGGGAGCAGCTGGTGCCCCATTGCAAACAGCCAGACTGAAACCAGGGTTCCTTGGCTTGGCATGAATCAGATCTGTTACCCCTCGGCCTAATGCCTACCTACCACACAGGCACCACCATGCCACTGAACTGGTCCCAGACTACCTTTTTGTTTTGCTATGGGAAGGCCTCCTGACCTTCTGGTGGTGTTCATGGCAAGAACTGGACCTAGAACAAACAAAATAGTAAACTCACATGCAGCAGTCTCCGCATGAGGTACAGATTAACCTCAAACAGTAACACTTCTGTTACTCTGTGTTGGCCTGTCTTGCACTTCTGTCTCTATTCCAGCATCTATCTCTTTGAGGTAACACTTGGTTGGGTGGATCAGCACTTGCTATATCTTGACATTGGTTCTCGAGTGTCCCTCGCTGGTGCAAAGGCACCAAGTGATAACAGTTTTTCTCACCATTGCTGCTTGAGTTAGCTCTTTTCTCCTTTTGTACAGAGTGATAGGATTTGCCTCAGGCTTAAATTTCCCCCAAAGTAGTTTCTGGATCTTTTCCTCTTACCACAGAAGTATTTTAAGAGAAGAGGGATGATGTAAATGCACGTGTTGCAAAGAAGGATTCATCTGCTGGAAAGGTTAAAGAACAGGGGATTTGCATTTGACTCATTGACATTGCCAAGATAACCCAGTATCTTGCCTGGAAAGCAGACCACACCAGAAATATGTGTGCTGATTTCCTCGTGGTGATGCAAGTATTTTGCCGTATCTATATCAGATATGCCTACCAGGAAAATCTGACAGTTTCTTGATTATTTTATGCTCTCACTGTTATCATTAATGAATTCCACATGATGGAGTTTCAAGTGTGAAATGAGGCCGATAGACTGTCGTAAGACGCCAACAAAAATAAACACCCATTAGTTGACAGACAATGATACCGTTAACATCGCTGTTATCTCAGATGAACTGTGCGTGTCCCATCTTCATCTTCGGTTTTCAATTTGCAGCACCAGTGTCCCCCAGATGGTGACAGTTAATGAAAAAAAATGATTGGCTCGTAATAGTTTTGTTTTTTTTTAATTTGAGTGTGCAACACAGAAAGAGGAAGATTAATAAACGGCTAAAGAAACACACACAGAGGCTTCGAGGGAGATAGACAGAGAGAAGTGTATGTGAATTACAGCCTGTTGAATTAGATTCATAGATGGCAGATGTTCATATATGGATAGTGCAGAAATGGAGTCCGCTGACCAGGCAGCCGGGTAATCAGAGATATCAAACACACAGACACACAAGAATGTATCTTCTTATCGGTACAGGAAATAAGTTGAAGGAGAATGAGATAAAGGAGGGTGGAGAAGAGATGAGAGAATGGGGAAAATGGAAAATTGGAAACGAAAGAATCTGAAAGAACGTCAGGAAGGAAGCATCGTGTTAGCGAGGGTTAAGACGCAACAAATACCACCAACACACATCCCTATAGGTAGAAACATATTACACCTCATCTCCATTCTCCGTTCCTATCTGTCGTATGCTGACGTCTTGCTCACTTAGGTTTTGACATTTGCCGAAATTGCTTTCCTTAAACCAATCTTCAAACTTCATCAAAGCAAGACACCAGTGGAAAGGCAGCAGCTGTTGCCCTTGCAGCTATTGAACCTACAATCAGTCTTTATTATGTCATCCCCTTTTTAACAGGATAACATTAAAGATGACATTTGGGTGTGTTGTTTTTCTAAGATGATGACTCCTAACAAAACACACTGTTAGAAATGTTCAGAGTTGATGTAAATTATTTATAAAGTCTTAAGAAAAGTGAGCAGTAAGTTAGGTCATCCGATGGTGATGAAACAGCTCTAAATCATCTGGGAATCTGACGTCACCTGTATGTTTAAAAACCACTGAATCCTCATCTGCTGAAGTATTGTAGCCAGCTTGAATTTGCCCCGTCACATTTTAGATATGTAAATATATCTGTCGCAGTATTTGTTTAGTTTCAGGGTGCAAAATGATCTTTTCTGTCCACTGGCCAATGGTCTATGTTTAGATTTTAGTCGTCACTCAAGAGGTTAGCATCATTTGTTTGAGCAAATCTGGCCGGTGCTAAATGTTTGGCCTTGTTGTAATGATTTATTGTTGTGTAGTCATGTATCTGTGTGCGTGCATGTGTATATATGCGGTATATTACTTTGTAATTCTGCTCTGGAGCATCCGTCAGATGGTCTGTCAGTCCAGCACTTTGTTCCAAGAGATAAGGTAAGACATATCTCCACAAGCTGGATGGATAATCATGAAAGACATTCATGGTCCATAGAGGAATGAGTTATGTATTTGTTGGTCCCCTGACTCCCCCACTGGCATTTAAGATCATCTCATTTCATCTCCCACCTCCAAAATGCTTCCAGTTCTCTTCAATGCCAAACTAGCTGGTGGAGACCGATCTCTACTTCTGTGAGTTTTTCCCCGTGCTTATGTTGTGTGTCTATAGTTTGTGTGTGTGTTTTTGCATCAGGAGGTTGAGATATTGTGTTCCTTACTCTTAAGTACATACACATACACAAAGTCGTCTAAACAGCCACCAACCATTATTGATCAGCGTGTATAGATTCTTCCTGCAGGCTCAGCACGGCGACTCACACAGACTCCAATCAGTACTCGAGAGTGAGCAGAGGTTAAATTAATAGCTTTCAGTCTTGAGGCTTGAGTCGTGTGCTGTTTTGGAGCACCGCTGTGCCAGTGTTATACAATGCTCAGCCATTTGTGTTGATGCAGTCCCCACCTCCAGATCAGTGCAGCAAAGCTTCTTAACTACACGGAGCAGCCGGTTTTCTGGAAGTTTAAACAGGCCATTGTCTGTTTGATCCAAGCCTCTAAACACTGCAACAGAGTGGCACTGCTTCTCATAGTCTATCTGGTTATTGAACCCATGATAATATTTAAATGATCACAAAATGTTACTTATTTCATTTATTTAGATGCATTTATCCAAATTAAGGTCTCTGCTAAGATAATTATACTCTCTCAGATGCCTGTTGTAATTTTAATGAACATGCTGGACGGCAGCGCAGCTGAAGCTGAAAATCACCGTGCCACTCAGAGTACTAGTAATATCCAAGCGCATCACAACCACACTTAGCTTTCTAGTCAGCTTACCATCACCGCCTCACATCGAACCAACACTCCAGTGTCCTGTTCAGTGGAGAAGACGTGTCACAACATGTCACTGTCAGTCACTTTTGATATATATTTGCAGTACACTGTATAAAATTTAGTTCTATCATCTCCAGATGATAAAACACCAACCAGAGCGGGGAGAGGAGAGATGGGAGAAAAAGCGTGAACGTGAACGTTAGAGGATGCATTGATACCTCCTTGCGATAGAGCATGGTGGGATTAAAGGCATGTGAAAGATCTCTCATGTTTTTGACAGAACGAGGCCTGCACACAGCAGACAGAGATGTCATGATATCTTCTCCTGGAATCCAATTTAAAACCTCGCGCCTCTCGTTCAGGGATGCCTTTTAATGTCAGTTGCATCATCAGGCAGCATATTGAAACAATTCAACTTGCAGTGGCGTTTATCTCGGCTTCTAATATTAAACCTTTGCTTCACTTGACGACTCATCAGTTTTCCTTTTAAAGTTTGGCAGGTTAATATGGCAGGGAGCAAAGGCAGAGAGCATGTAAAAATAAAAGAACTTTGTGAAGTCATTTTCTCACAGATGTCTGCACTGTTAAGTTTGAAGTTGAAATTCAATTTAGATAGCTTTCTTCTGTGTTGGAGAGTTTCAATTAACATCAGCGAGAAGAAGAAGAAGAAGTGTGTAATGACACTTATTTCCCAAATATGGCCAGCAGAGAAAATGTATTAATAAAACACATTTTCCCTCTCCCTCTACTGCTCGCAAACAAGCAATTACATTTTCCGAGTCGGTCTGTCCGCTGGATTTCCTGAGGAGACTTCACAAGTACTTATTATCAAAAAAACAGAACGAATGTCATCCCAGCAATGAGATATCCACCATGTTACACAGTGAGGGCTAGCATGAGAGGAACACTACAGCTACAGTACAGCACAGACTCATTCATCGTGAGTACACATGGTTTTTGTTTTTTGTTTTCAGATTAGTCTTGGCAAATGATATCTTGTGAAAATGCATTAACACCTCGGTGTGTTTGCTGTTAATGTATGGCATTGTTTTAGAGACTTTTAACACATGTAATCCATAAAACTGAAGAGGTGGGCAGGAGAACTCATCACACAATAATCTGCATTTAGAGTTAAACATTATTGGAAAACTGTACAGTATGTTTTATCATCAGGATCGAAACAAAGAAAAAATGTCAGAGCTCATTTTAGAAACATGGGGCAGCGAGGTGAGACGGCGCCTCTTGTGACTATGAATGTGTGATAAGGACCTCACGAGACACGAGGCATTTGTAAGGGTGAGGGATTTGAACAAAATCTCATATGGGGGCCGCAGAGGAACGACGCTGTACATGGAGAGAATATGCTGCAATAATTCTGTAAGTGGCATATTATGGAGGATGCATTACAGGGATTTGATCAAATTCATGGAATACCACGGTCCAGTGAGAATCGAAAAGAGAGGCTTAAGAAAAGAAAGTACTTTTAACATTGTACCTACAGAACATGCGCATTCGGCACCTCAAAAAGTCCAACACAGAACACAGTTTATTTCTTTGCATAGAAGAGAAGCTTGCTATTAAGTGTACTTTGTGTTTTTTAATGTGCAGGCAAGACATCCTGAAGAGCTGTATTCAGGTCTTACACAAACACAAAGACAGGTTAAGGACAGAAAGTCAGTCAGTCTGATTCTGAGGCGAGCGACTGAGTCTCTGTGAGTCTGAGAAGTACTAATTCACTTGCTGTACGTGGTTTCAGCTGCAGTTTGGCTTCACTTCTGATGATCTACTAATCTGTACCTTATTTAGGTTTCCTCATCCTCCGTTTTTCTCTCCCTCTCTCTCATCTCATCCTCTCTCCTTCCCCACTCTGCTACCAATTCCTATCTGGTTGCCATGGAAACTCCACATAAGTCTCGAACAGCTGTTTTGCAATTTTCCTACAAAATGACAGCCGACTTTGCTCTGCGCCTCACCATTTCCCTATCAGCAGCCTCCCCGATAGAGGGGCAACACACAGGGACAACACACCTGTACACACGCACAACATACTCCATGGCTAAAGCTTGAGATCAGCATGTAATCACATACCAACTGACATTCATGCTTTAACATAGGAGAAAATTACTGTTGTTGCTGTGGGAAAGAAGCCGTCCTGTTGCAGGTAATTCAGAGGATATAAATCTCTTTAATGACCACTGCTCCTTTTTCCTTTGGACTCCATTACAACACAGAGTGTACGTCTTTACTGTAACCCCCCGCTAAACACACAGTAAACTCTAATGTCTTAATTAGATCATTTTCATCATGTGTGTTCTTGGTTAATGGTTACTTTTTCAAGTCTATCACTGAATGAAACAAATTCGTGCCCCATGATTGCACATTTTTAGCTACAGAAATGCCACAGCAGCCTATTCTTGCTTTATGGTTTTTTATCGGCACAGCTGGATTTCATAGTAAACCCACAGTATGTAATTTCTCCTGCTGGCTGTCTCTAACATCAAATCACTAACAAAAGACGTAATTTGATGACGTGAATTAGCGTGGGATCATGGGAGTTTTCTTTATTGTTAGACAACAACAATTTTCGAAGAAATGATTTCTGATCTGACGTGACTAGGCTAGAAATTGCTGATGTTTTATTCATGTTAAGTTGAGTCACGTCCACTGACTTCCTTCCTGACTCTGACTTATTCCCGTTAGAGCAACTAGAGTATAAAGGTGATATGACACCACTGGCAGGCGATAAAATGAAGCACACCAGAATTCACCAGAAATGGTGGATTTCTCAATACGCAGCTCAGCGAAATATATACAGGTCGTTTTTAGACATTTCAATGTGAAGATGTTACACATTCACTTGCCCAGGCTGTACCTCGTCTCTCTGCGCTGTAAGTCAGCTGGGATTGGCTCCAGCCCCCCGTGACCCTAATGAGAATCTCTAATAACATAGAGAGGGCATTTTGTACTAAAAAGATACCTGCTTAAGTTGTCTCTTTCATACTATCAAAGTTATGAGCTTCAGTCGAACTTTGGAAAGTATTTTTGAAAACAAGGACAATGGCCAGGATGCGGAGGAGAAATCCTGTTTCAGTAGTGGTTGGTCTCGACGAATCCGCCAATGCTACAACAGCACTATTGGTTCTTAACGTCCACTTTACTGGACAAGCACCTTTTTACTTTAACTGCCTGGGGGTCAATATGTAGCTCTTGACCTCCGACCTCTCTTTAGACACATTCAATAATGTGCCATAAAACTCTGGTAGGTTCTTCCATCAAACTAACTGGCTCCAACAGATGAGCCGTTTTACAGACTGACGGTGACCAACCATCATCGTCTATTTCTGTGAAGAGGAAAATCATGTGATAACTCGCATACTTAAAAATCGCTGCTCTACATTCACTAATGAGCAGCTCTGTTGGATAGCTAGCAAAGCAAGAACATTATCTATTCCCTTGTAACGACTTAAGCTTTAGATGGGCCTTAATTGGTGGTTTACAGTCTTGAGCCGCTACAGTATATTGAGGAGGCAGGAGATAATTGTGCTGATTGACTCTATGGTTGTTTCTCATCAACCATTTAATGTCCATTAAGCACTGAAGGCCATTAGAAGAGTGGGAAAATGTCTGTATACAGAATGTGAGCTTTTGAAATGATTAGCCAACTGACAGAAAATCAATTGATAACAATGATGATAATTGATGAATATGTAAGTAATTTAATTGTAATAAAAATACCAAATGTTTGCTGGTGACATTATGTCATTGTGTCCAGAGAAGCTGCTGACCCAGGTTGACTGATTCTGATTCTGGCACGACACCAGCTCCTGTTCCTCGTCAGCATTTTGCCCCTCGCCACGGCGTGAAAACCTCCTCCTGTGCTCTGAGCTCACAGTCCGAGCTAACATTAAATAACAGCAGCCATAGTTCACGGCAGTTTACTTCACTGTCCATCAGGAAACTCTGTAAATCACAGAGTTGAGGTGGAGCAGCCAGAGGACATGGTAAAGTGTTACAAACTTCTCATGGAGCACAGAATTACATGAAGAAACAGAGACACCATTCACCTGTTTAAGATTTTCGCGATACCTAATATTGTTAATACTTTTTAAGCAATTAATTTTTAGTCTAAAAAAAAAAGAAATCACAAGTTCACAGAGCCTAAGATGTAAAATTGCTTATTTTGTCCAACCACTAGATCAAAACATATAAAATTAACTAAAATATATTTTAATTTTTTATTAGTCTTCTTTCAATATAGTTTCAACTCAAAAATAATCTTAGCTACTAAGCTGATGAACATCATTTTTGACATCTCCTATGAAAATCAATAATTGACTTGAATAAATGATGAAAACAGATGCAGCCTTGATGCATAATATAGTGTGTGTAGACATGTGTGTTTGGGGGCGGGAGTGTAAATGTATGCGTGGACTGTTTGCACACTGGACAAGGTTATCTGTGAAATATCCATATGATGCAGTCAGACCTGTACGCACACAGTACACACATGCAGACACATTTTAGAGGCTGTAGTGATGTTGGGTTATATGACCACGATGCTCAACACACAAAAACTGAAGATTATCAAGGAGGATTTATTGCAGAGCTGTTTGTATAACGCTTTGTAAGTGTTGCCTAGGCGTGCATAACAAAGTGCATGTACCCATGCTCATGTAACCTTTGCAGCAAGGATTAAACACTCGTTAATGAAGGTTAATGAGTTTTAAATAGTAGTACATGTTCAGTGATTATGGAGACTGTGTCAAAGGCATGTTCATTTAAATTTATGCTAATATTTTTAGGTCATGTCGTGTTTTCGTACAGTACAGCAACACTTTAACATGATGGCGACGCGCAGCAGTGCAGCGGCTTCTCGGCTAAACCATGAACCTATATAACTATGTATTAGTAGTGGTAGTAAGTTTATGTTCTTAACTAGCATGCACTGTTTTAATACGTGCTCGCTGTGTGTGTGTGTGTGTGTGTGTGTGTGTATGTGGCTGTTCGTGGATGAGGTTTTTTAAGTACGTCTGTCTAGATAATGACCCTTTCAGTGAAATGACCTCGTGGGGATTCATTAGTTGGAATTATCACCACCGTAATTACCATGGTTACTGTCCTCAGAGCCATCGGCTTCGCTTAAAGACAGTGTTAGTGTGTGTGTGTGTGTGTGTGTGTGTGTGTCTGGGGTGGGATTGCGTGACAGTGGTGGCTGTTTTGCTGGTGTACAGTTTTCCAGGGTTGAGTCGGTATCCATCTAGTGCTGTCAGTGTTAGTGAAATCACACATGTCCAAACCACAGCGCTCCACCTCCCTCTCCGCTCGCCCTCTCGTTTGTCCGTCCAACTCTATTTATCTGTCACACACTTCACTTCAGGTCTCTCTTTCTCTTTCATGTTTAATAAAAGATGTATCAGTGATATTGTAAAATCACCGCGAACTTGTTTGCCTGGTGCTGTCTTGCTCATTTGTTCACGGCTGACTGCGTGAACTTGTTTGCAGCGGTTTGTGTTTTCTGCAGTAGATCTGTGTCAGTGTGTGAGCGGGTTGTGCGACTCACTGGAGCTTACAGTGTGTGATGTGAATGCATGTAACCCAGAGGCTCTCTGACCTGCTGCTGGAACAAGGAGCTAACATGAACGTGTCAAGGACAGTGATACAGTTGACACATATTGGTTCTGATGGTGAGTGGCAGTGTGTGTGTGTGTGTTTGTGTCTTCAGCACATGCCCTAAGTGCCCTGTCTGTCTTCCAGTGCAGCGGGTGTTAACATATGGATGTTTGTTGTGTTGCAGTGCTGCGTCTTCTGAAGGAGGGAGCGGACGCCAACACTCCCATTTCTTCCGGGGGATCCTTGCTACACCTGGTAAGATGTGCGCACACACACAAACATTAAATAACTAATAAATCAAGGTATTTCTTTCCAGCTGATCAAACTGCAAATAGTTCTGTTTGTCAATGTCAATAATAGGCCCAGTGTGTAAAATTTAGGGGGCTCTATTTATGTCAGAAACGGAATATAATATGCCTAACTATGTTTTCAATGTATAATCACCTGAAAATAAGACTTGTTATGTATTTATATCTACAGACGCTACAGGTCCTCTTCAACAGAGTCCACCATGTTGAACTACAGTAGCCCAGAATGGACAAATAAATCCTACACACTGGTCTTTATATAAAAAAACTTTTGGCTGATGATGATCATTGAATTTAAGAAAGCAGCAGTAGCAACTTGTCGGTATGTCAGTGCTCTGGCATATTATGTTACAAATGATTGAGGAATATTAGGAAGAAAGATGTTTTCCCCTGATGGTGTCCCACTAACCATCGTTCACGCCTCATCATTAGCATTTTGCTCATTCTTGCACACAAGTTACCCCCGTGGCATTACAAGAATGTCATAATTGCTGTACAATGCATTTTTCACTTACATTAATCATTATGCACCGAACCATTCACGTGTACTGTTTATAGTCGGCAGTGCTTGAGGTAATACATATTTCTGCAACCTATTAACTCACTTTACTGTCCGTGCATTCTCCAGTGTGCTCGCCATGACAACGTGTTTGCGGCTGAACTTCTGATCGAGCGAGGCCTGAATGTCAACCTGCAGGACGAAGACCTGTGGACAGCCCTGCATGTAGCGTGCGTGTGTGACCATGCAGATGTGGTGGTGCTGCTGCTGCTGGTAAGAAGCACACGTGTAAACATGAGCATGATGGTTATTTGGGGGAAATTTGTGTTTTATACAGCGCTACAAATACACACGCACACAGATATGGACACAGATTTTGGCTTTTTTTACTTTTAGTCGTTTCCTGTTGATCCTTGCAATTCCAAGCGTGTCATCGACACATTAGATTAGTGTTTTTGAATGGGTCGACATAGTAGCTCCATATTTCGAATTAGCTGTGAACCAGTGGCTGCAGTCATCCAGAATTTCTCTTACCAAATGGAGCGTCTTCCATTGATGGAGGGTTTTGGATTACTGAGGGTCTGAAACGTGACTTTCCATTCTCTGAAACAACGCAGCTGAATCACGGAGAAAGAGAATATTTAAAACTTGGGAAATAGCATGATATCAAAGAGAGAGGGTGTTCTGCGGGGGATGATGAGCTCAAGAGCTGTGGTTGTAACTGATTAGGTCCATAACGAGAGCAGGGCCAGCTGCAAGGGAGGGCATGTACATCCAGCCCAGTCACTCAGTGGGCTGGGTCTGTTCTGCTGGTGCTGATTAAACCCAGGGAGGGTTAAATGCAATCTGGAGCTCGGTCGAATCCGGTACAGCCTGGTTCTGCTGATTGGGTCCTTAGTGGTTGCAGACTGTGTGCTGGGCAGGAAAGAGACGTTCCTGAGAGGATGGGACACGTTTGAAGAGGTGCCAGGCAATGGGTGCAGAGTGGATCTGTCAGCCTGTAGTGACTGTTGTTTATTTGCATGTGTTTAATTTCCCTCAAGGCCAAGGTTCATGCAGGCTGTCTAGTTTGCAGAGCAGGGTGTGATATAGATAAGTCAAATGCAATTCATGCAGTGAGTTATGCTTTCATGATAGGCAATACCATGAGAGAGATTTAATACTGCTCCCAGGGAGGCAGTAACTAAACGTATCCCATTCACTACCGAGACAGAACTAGTGCCTCGTAAATGAGGTCATATTTACTCAGATCTCAGCCCTCTTGGAAGAGAGCAGGGAGTAAACCTTTGAGAAAGAAAGAGGAAGAAAATTTCTGAGAAGGTCAAAAACTCAGATTCAGCACTCAAACATTTTTCCAGCTTACTCGAGCAACACGAAAACATCTTTCACAGCCTGAACGTCCTTTGATACCAAGTGTTTATTTACCTGACTGTATATTCTCCTGTCTACGTGGCGTTGTGATAATTTGTGACATACAGGCTTGTAAACGTCTTAATTTCCAAAATGGTGCACATTTTGGGGTTAGATAAACACTTGAGTTTCCTTTCCTGCTGTAATGAGTCGGAAGATGGTCTCTGAAAGGGAGCCCGAGGCTCTTCCTGTCTCTCAGGGTAAAAATAGCTTCAGTCAAGCCATATTTCCGATAGAGATGCAATATCCCTCTTGTTCTATTCATTCATTTTGACACCCAGTCATTCTGCTCTGTCCTCAAGCTGCCGCCTTATCAGAGCTGTAAGTGGACGATCTCTCCTCTGAATATAACAGGTTTACGTTTTAATGAGAAGTGGAGCAGAGGAGCTTGACTGGCAGGTTTATCTTTGATTGGCAGAGGAAGGAATAGTGCTGCTAATGTGTACTAATCTATTGTGTGCTACTCCTCCACCTCTTTCTCCATTTCCCCTCCCCTCGTCTTCTGCGTCCTTGATTTCCTGTCTCCAGTTCATACACGGAGAAGCGGGGAGGTTTTTTTGCTGACAGAGATGTTACCAGGCTTGTTTTGTGGGGAAAGTAAAGGGGGGGTTGATGAGAAGTCTGGGTGCATTGTCGCTCTGTGTCCGAATTGGCAGTAATGTTAATTCTCTTATCTCCTGCCTCCAAACAGCAGGAGAGGGCTTAAGCCATTTCTAAACTATCTTGTTTCCAACCCATTTCCGAATACATAACTAAACCTATTCCAGGCTCCAGCTGACCTGACTGGTTTGTCATTGAGAACATGGCAGGATTAACTGAGGCACAGTGCATTGTCTCTTAGCAAAGTGTGCAGTTTTTATGGATGATAATAATATAATAACATAACAATGTTAGTTTAATATTCAATGGTAAAAACAAACAGTTCTTTGTTAGACTTACAGCAGGATGCCTCACAGAGTTCATGATCTACATTTGTATATGTGAGCTGCCCTTTTATTAAAAGCCACAGGCCACAAGATACTTTCTTCCTCTAGTGACTCAATTATGACTTCCTAATTTCATTTCTGTTTCTGTGAACTGTTGGGTCTCTATAAATAATATTATAAAGACCGTATGGCGGTGTATTTGTTATGAAGCTCTGAACTGGAAAGATGTGGTAAGAGATGAGACTTAATTGCAGATTTGCCCCAGTTCTGCCTCCCTGAGAGAAAGCTTCTGCATTTTGACACAGTCTTTAAAATATGGACTCGTGGAGATCATAAAAATGAGTTTGACTGTCTTAAACTGTTAACCACCAGTGCTCTTCAGCTCATTCTCTGTCATATCACAGTTCACAGTGTGACACTAGCTTTCAGCCTGTAAACGTATGCAGGGGAGGATGTAGCAGTGCAATCATGTGATCCATGGGAGACAGGCTGTGTTCCAAAATGTTACTTCTCATCTCATAGCTCAAAACCCAGCGGGGCAACAGTTGTAGGATTGACCCACTTTCTGTGCTTGTAAATGATGAATTTAAAACTTCTGAACTCTGAGTCTTTTGAAGTCAAACGATTAGCAGCAAGCCCCCGGCTGCGCTGAACTCCACTTCACACCAGTTGAATTTTTTTGGTGGTTTTCTGCTGATAATGTAGCCCTGCCTTCTCCAAACATGACAGTGGTTCATCAAGCAATTGTGGCACATTCCTGTGGTCCGTGATCTACTTTAATTGCCAAGTGGCAAACCTTCAAAGTTTCTATAAACAATTTGTTTACATAGTTTCATATTTTTGTTCAAATGCGCAGTTTGGAACCAAGTCCTGGTTGGGGAAAACAAAATCAACTGATCTTAATGCACATGCGGATAAATAAGAAGAAAGAAAGAAGAACACGAGTATGGCAGTGTTTCATTAGAGAAAGCTTTGGGGTTATGTTTAACCTTCATACACATGCTTAAGTTAAGTATTCCATCTCAAACAAATGTGTATGAGACTGACTTTGGATGAAGTCCACTGGGCTGTGACAGTATCCAGCTCAGCAATGCTCAGGGACAGCTCTCAGCACATACACTCTAGTTGTTATTGATTCTGTAGCTATCGCTTCATGTAACAACTTCCATTATGAACCACAGCCAGTGTAGTATTAACAGATTTCTATCTCCGGGACGTCCGAGGCGTATCCATCATAGTGTGGTGGGGAGCATGTCGGGGGTCAGAAGTCAACTTGTTAACCCCTCGCAGCCTGCGCTGGCTGCCAGCATGCGGCAACTCGTTTATATCTGTCAGCACTTATCACGCGAGCTCAGAAACATGATTAATGTCTCCGGATCGATGGCCTACATATCATGGCTGCTTCACCGTTATCTTTGTCTGGTGGTCTTGGAGCTTTGTGAGACATAATAAATTATTTCTGCAGTGACGGTTTTCTATCGTCAACTTCTGTACAACTACTGTAGACTCAGGAGAACATGTGCAGCCTTTTCACATTCATTTAGTGCATGTTCCACAGCGCACATTGTTACTGTGTTGTGATTTTGAAAGGAACAATTTCATTACAGGATAATAAAACCTGTCTTACAACACACAACACATTATGTCCTAGTGTTACATGTAACATCTGACTATTTATATTATATATATTAGATAGTATATTCGAAGTGTAGTAGGTCTCGTTGCCAATGTTCGGAGCACTCAGATAGCGGTTTCTTTATTCAGATTTTCTCCAGACAAATATTCAAATATAGTAACTCATTCGTCTCCCATGCACTTCTGGCTGCCCGGCTTATCCAGGTATAACACATTGTCAATAAAAGTTCAGCTCATGTAAACAGGCTGACAAATCCACCAGACTTCTGTGTGTCCATCCTTGAGGTCCAGAGCACTACTGCATTAAAAGGACAGAGTGATTAGACAGAGAGCTCCACCTGTGTCATTGAACTCACCTGGCACTGCTCTCCTGCAGCTGAATACCAACTCAGCCCTCCCTCCACAACCAGCTTTCCAGCTTATTATAAATAAACTGTACTTTCTAGTCTTCTGACAACTCAAGGTGCTTTTACACTACATGTCATTCACCCATTCATGCCATGCAGGGTGTCAACTGCTTATCAGGCTGCAGCTAATTCATTCACAGAGAGTATCTTGCCCAAGGAAACTTACAGTGTGCAGGCAGGAGGAGGCCGGAGATCAAAACACTGATCCGCTCTACCTCCTGAGCCACAGCTGGCCCAAAGTGGTGAGAGTGACCTCCTGACAGACGGAGCAAGATATATCTGTCTCCCAGCTGATAACTTCATCCAGCCAGACCCCTATTGACTTTTACTGGACCTTGAAGTGAATTGTCTAGCACACACATACTAACAATGCAGCACACACATACACACACTCTCACACACGTTAGTAGAGGCACCTTGAGTGGAGCTGTCAGGTTTACGAGTATGTTGATTACTGTTTGGGGGTGAAGCACAAATCTAAGGGAGATGGAGGAGTCCAAATTTGACATTAGAGTGTAAGGAAGGGATGGGGATGGTGTGTGTGTGTGTGTGTGTGTGTGTGTTTGGAGGTGGTGGGTGGAGGAGGAGGGCATATTATTATGCTCTCTCTCTGACTCACTGATCATCTCATCTTGTGCTCTGAAGCTGTGCTTCACGTCGTGATAAGGTCTCTTGTTTTCTCATGAATAGTCAGCAGCTGATAGTTGTTAGAGTTAATTAATTCCCTTTGTTAACCCTTAACTAACCCTCATAAGTGAGTGAGCGGAGAAGAAAAATGGAGCTCCCACCAGATGACACACGTGTGCGCACGATGAAACCACAAAGCTCACCAGAAAAGATTCGCTGATAACTGGAATTGACAGCCAAGTGCACCTTTCATCGCGCTGTAATTGCTTGGCATTTCTTGGATGAAAAGCGTTCCCTCTGAATATCTGCAAAGCGTTTTTCATAATTAGAAAAAAAAAAACTGTTGTCTGTCTGATTTAGAAATTAATAAAGAATTGCAAGATTGCATTGAAGGCTCGGGCTCCCTGTCGTTTTGGTTTACCGCTTTGCAATGCACTAAGGTCAACACTCTTGTGTTACTCTGTCAGCCGGCTCCCTACCTCAGCCCTCATCCTCCCATTTTTCGCTTTCTCCACCCCTTCGCTCTCTGCCGGCCTGAGGACTCGCTCATAAATCTCTTTGCCGCACTGCAACTGGGTCGTTAGAATTCTATTAGCTGTAAATATTCAATAAGGATCCTCACTTAGAGTCCCCTGTCCACGTTATCAGACCTGATCCAGGTACGATCGTTACATCCCCGGCTTGTCTTTTATGGTTTAGTCAAACAACAGCAAGCGATTTATAGCTGGGTGCTGACAAATGCCACTTGAAGGGATGTTTGTTACTTTTACTACCTAACTCCAGAGCAGGGTGATAAAAATGAAAAGAACAGAAGTACAAGTCCACATGAGTGAATTTTGCATGGCTTGTACACATTTCTGCTCGTCCTGTAAAGCATTGCAGCCGTTTTTACGTATAATGAATGCAGTAGAGTCCTCTAAAGAGAAGCAATCAATCATAACCGTATCATGACCAACGGCTGTGCTGTCGTCACAGTAACCGTCATTAAAGGTGCCTGAGGGAAGGGCTCCCGTGTTATATCATGCTACAACAGAAGACTGCTCTGGCAGGATCCTTGTTGAGTAAACACACATTAATCTTGTCACACGCACGCACACACACACACGCTAACCCCGATGATCCCAGGTAACGGTAACCAACGCCCTCGCTCTTCACTGCTCCATCACCCCCCCCCAGGCAGTTATTTAATGAGTTCTTTAATTCACTGTATTGTCTGTTAATGTCTCCATGGTTCGGCTCAGGTACATGCCTCTGGGAGGCCAAGATAATGGGGCCCACTTTATCACTGATTCAAGTCTGATGAATGGCCACGGCTAAAACTCAGTTTGTTTGTGTCTTCTCTGCTTTCTCCTTCGTTTGAAAAGACCGGGGTGAACGTTCTGCTGCAGGATGTCAACGGAAACATTCCTCTGGACTACGCCTCCGAGGGGACCGAGACCAGCTATATCCTCCGAAAACACCTGGAGGAAAATGGTAACGCTCTGCCAACACTGTTTGTTTACGTTGCATCGAGAAAGACAGAGAGGTAACCTTAACATTTCACGTTTCAATCATCATTTTAACATCAGGGAAGGAGAGAAAAGTGTGATTAGAAAATTCCCTCATTTAGAAAGCATTTGGATCATGTGGTTTACGGTTTATATGTCATACACGCAGGAAACAGTAGGTGTTCTGCTGTGTGTGTAAAGGTGAAGTACACCCACAGGCCTAATGATAGTGGATTGTGAGGGGTGTGGGGTACTTGTCTCTCATAGAGAGAGGAGAAGGTCAACACTGGGGGCTGCAACTAACAGAGATAATGGCAGAGGAAAATTGGAGGCACACTGAGATGCAGAGTGACAGAAGGCGAGAAAAGAAAGAAATCCAGAGAGACGTGCAGGGAAAGAGGAGCGGAAATTGTGCTGACAAAGCTAGACAGAAACAGATATAGACGATGATGGAGGGTCTTCCCTCGTCCATCTGTCTTTGGCCATGACAAATTCAAGCTGCAGACGGCTCGCTCATCAAAGCGCAGACCACACACACACACACACACACACACACACACAGTCTCAAGTTTTTTGAGACTTTTCTCTGCTTCTGTCAGCCAGCCCCCGTGCTGATCTCTTCCCTCCTGCCTACCTTCAGCTCCCCTTGCACTCCCCCATCGCGCTCGGCTTCGCCACCATGAAACACACTCTTACTCACGCAGGCTCGCTCTGCCTCTGTTGCTATAGCAACTTGGCTGCATGCTCTCTATCCCCGTCAAGTTTGTGCGTTTATGGGAAAAAGACAGACTGTCCGTGTGTCTCTACATCAGGGGAGAAATAGAAATTCTCTTTTTCTTCTCAGTGTTTCTTGTGTTTGTTGATGCTGGATTCCTACAGGCATCGGTACTGTGATACTGGGAGTTATGGTACACACCCCGTGGCTCTCATTTGTTTTCAAAGACAAACTTATTGATTAACTAATCCAACCGGTCTACTTGGAAAAGTCCCATTAGTTAGTGGCCTAGAGCTTATCCGAGTGAAGTATAGATTAATTGATAATCAATCCATACTATTACAGCAACCAAAGTCAGGTCCATTGTGTGTATATGATTACTGAGCAGTGCACTAATCTTCATAGTTTGGGACAGACGCCCTTGGAGACCTCTGTCTTTGTCTGTGTTGGCCCTTGGAGACAAATGCTGACAGGACTTTCTCATATTTTTATTTACATGTCATCAACGTCAGGAGCGCTTGGCAATCAATAGATCAGGCACAAGAGATTATACTGTTTGTGGCTGTTGTCACTGTCAGTGCTGTACACACAGCCAGCATCCTTCTAAAATTGCACACGATAGTCGTGTTGTAATTCAGCACTGAAATTGCACAACCGCTATTAGAAGACCGTATTCTGGAGAAAAAGAAAATGTCACATATCTCTTGTGAAATTGTGTTGGGAATTTGTTCTCTTCCCTGCATATTGCAAAAGTCAGTTATTAAAAATTTGTCACTTATGTTTTTCTAAAAAGTCGAAGCTTAGGTGTGAGGTTTAAAGGAATAGTGATTGATACCAGGAAGTCACTGCTTCGAGTCTCACACATAACACCCTGTAAAGTATGAAATGTTTTTACACTTTGTTTTTTATACAGGTTACATGAAAGAAAGATTAAAATACATTTCCCAAAATGCAAAACTATTATTGAGCATGACAACTAACTACACAATGCAACGTGTGTGTCTCAATTGTGTTTGTGTGTTGTAGGTGTGGATGTGTCATCCATGCACACCATGAAGACGCAGAGGCCGAGCACGATGCTGTCCGATGTTAGACAGCTTGTATCTACAGGGGGAAGCCTCAACCAGCCCAATGATGACGGGGTCACTCTGGTACGTAAAGTCATAATGTGCCAGTTTTGTTTTTACCAGATACTGCCGCTTCTCCTTTTTGCTATCATATCCGTTCTTTGGTTCTCTCTCTGTAGCTCCACATAGCTTGTGCCAGTGGTTACAGGGAGGTGGTGTCTGTGCTGTTGGAGAGCAGGGCAGACCCTCACCCTGCTGACAACAACTTCTGGACTCCTCTCCACCTGGCTGCTAAATACGGACAGGTAACTCACAGCTGCTCAACAAAATGTCTAGTGTTTAATGTAGTCATCTAATTTGAACTCATCTAGCTGCATTGATCCAATGTGATCGGAATCATCAATGAAATGACGAGGAAATTATTGATGGATTGCCTCCAGTTATCCTGCACACACTCTGATAAACTGCTTTTTTTTTTTTTTTGGTATTGATCAGAAATAGTCAAACTGCTGGCACACGGCAGCACTGCATGCATTTGTTACAGCTTTTGAGGTCAGCAGTCTAATGGTCTCTCTTAGAGGAAAGGAGATTGATTTCCAGATGGGGCGGAGGTGAGCTGTTGGAGAGATGAGATCTGGTGGTTTGGAAGGGGTCCAACTATGAAGGAAGGGAAGCGATCACGCTCAGATCTTGCTGACCCAACTAGATATTTAATTACATTTCTGGGCTGTGTGCTGAGCTGCTGACAAAGAGAATTTATTCATTCGGTATTTAGAGTCACTCTCTACATCTCTGGTTCATCTACCCTCAAGGCATTTTTTCTTTTCCCCTCTAGATTGTGTCTTAAAAATTCTTTCTTCCTCTCTCTAACCTCTCTGTTTCATTCATAAAGACCGGCAACGTTTATTTTCTTTGTCTTCTCTGACACGATTCCTTCATCTAGTTGTTGAAATAATCAGTAGATCTAAATGTACGAACTTTACAGACAGCAGTCTTCTAAATGGAGTAATAACCTCCCTGTCTCTCTGTTTTTCAGACTTTCTGCATACACAATTACTCTGTGTGTGTGTGTGTTTGTGTAGTATGTACAGTAAGTGCATCTGACTTAAGAGTGGCAGCCTAAAGGATTGAAGAATCGATTAGTTTTTCCTTGCAGTGCTAAATCACCTCAGCCATCGTCTCTTTACTGGTGCCAGCGCTTCGCCTCTCGCATACCAACTACTCCCCGAGCCTTCTTAACACTCACTTCCTGTCACCAATCCCTGATAGCTGGTCTGACAGTGACATGTCAGTAATGCAGGGCATTATGGGTTCACGATGTGCCCGTGTATCTAACCAACAAAGTAAATCACTGGTCCCCACTAATAAGAGGTTTTCAAGATATGAGGCACAAGCAAACTGTTGCCTGGAGACACTTGCTGGCAACTGTAACACAAGCTGGTACATTAAACCCAAAGACCCCTAACGCAGTGTGGCACACACACTAGACTGACCCTTTAAGAAGATGTATGACCCTATTACTGCAGCTAATTAAGCTTCCCGTTCTCTGTCTCGTGATAAGTTAGACCACGGCTCTTGGCTTCCTTGGTTTGAGTCAAGGCTTTACAAATTGTGCTCTCTTGAGGGACGAATTTTAAATAACTTTGTGTTGGATTTTCAAACAAGGATGATGTAACGTTAAAATACAACCCTACTGGGATTGGATTAATTCATGCAGTTTTATAATGAAGGTATGAAGGAAGCTGTGCCAACACAGCAGCTGCCTGATTCATTTGAAAGTTTAATTCTCTAAAGTACTTTAATGTTAATCTCAAGATTAATTTTCAGGTCTGACAGATTTTATTAAAAGGACATTTGGGCCCTTCACAGAAACTGTTCCCTGTCTCTGAATCTATATAAGCTGTGAAGCTGCTTTGTCCACACTGATCACCATGTACTGATGACCTTTTCCTGGTCCTCCTGTCAACTTTGACCCATCGAAGAGTTCAGATCCCGTGGTGCTACTGACGTATGCTCAGTATTTATAGGGTGTGAGTGCAGCTGACAGGGTTTGTGGGCTGTAGAGATGCTGTAGACTCATAACTGAACAGCTGTTGACGTGGGTCAGAGGCAGCCTGCTGAATGTGCTGAGTCACTCTCTTTCATACTGCAGACTATGTCTTATTCCTCTGCAGTAGTGCAAAGAAGTTCTGCTGCTTAAGCCGTTTGGAAGTGGATTTAGAACCATATGTTGGTTTATTAGTCCATTTCAGTAAAAGACTTCCAGGAAGTTACATTTACATTCACATTTAGTCATTAAGATTAGACTTAGACTTAGAAAAAGGGAAACAATCAACATACAGTGCAACAAAGATATGTGAGTGCAGCAATAAGAACTGTGACAGTTGTAGAAGGGGATAGATTTAGCATGTCCAGTTGTTGGTAGTGTTGGAGATGATGTTTAATTAAAAACAATGGTGTAAATGAATGCAGGCTCAGATATCCTGACTTTTAGTCACTAATCTGTGTGATGATCCAAAAACTATGCAACACATTATGTTCATTGGTTAAACCTGCCATGCCAGTTAATTTAGTTTGCGGTTCCTTTTACCAGCTGTTAAATTGCTGAAGCATAAAAACATATTTTTATCATAATATACTGTATGCACCAGGTACCAGCACCAGTGGAAATGTGCCAGATAATCACAGCTATTTTCTTGGTAGTGATTGACACTATAGACCTTAAACAGCGCGTGTTGCATTGAAGCTGAATACTGACCAGCCTGAGCGAATGTATTTGGTTTATTTTTTTCCAAGAAGAAGGCTCTTGTGTTTAATTATCAGCCACACTCATCTTATATATATTTATTGAGCTGCTCAGACACTTTCTGGGTCATGGCATCTTTCCTACAGTACTTAGAAATGATGAAAAGGATCCTCGTCTATTATCAATAAATTGAGTCACACTGCAGACACTTGATGTCTGCGTGAGCTGAGTCTAAAAGAAAGAACCCAGACAGAATAGAGGACAGAGGTGACAGCCATCACATGTCACTGTGTGTTAGAAATGAGGGTAGACGACCATGGGGTTGGTCCTTTGTGTCATATGATGGAAGATGGGCTCATTATTAAAGGACCTCCTCAGTCGGGGCAACACTTGTACAGGCCTGTCATGTGTGACATACACTGTATGTATAAGCTAGGTCTGTGTCACAGTATATCCCGCATTAACATATCTATAGATGCACTGTAGCAATAAATGTGGGGATAACCACCAGGTCTCTTATGGCCATGTTTTGTTATGTACTGATGGTGTGAAAGTAGATGCAGTTAATAGTGCCCTGGAAACATTTAGATTTTGTAAGATCTATTGAAAATGGATGTGAGTGTTTCTCCCATCTCTTACAGACAAGCATCGTTAGTCAGCTCCTAAGGCACGGAGCAAACCCGACTCTGCTGAACTGCAACCAGGACAAGCCTTCAGGTAACACATTTAAGCATTCACACAAGTATACACGTGTTGGCGCACACGCAATTATTGCTGCTGGAATGGAATGAAATGTGTTTTAGCGAGATGTAATGAAGCAGAGAAATGGATTTTGACTTATTCAGCTGAGCCTGTTTGAATGCATTAATAATCACTGATCATAAAGAAATAAAACACACACACACACACACGCAGTCATAACATGTGCACATCTGAGTGTATCTACAAGACCCTGAAAGAAAACACAAACACCTGACTCATGCCCACACACTCACACAACATGCACTGATTAATTTTGTGTATTAGCAGTAATCATAAGGGGCTGGTGTGATTAATTTGCTAATGCGTAACGGTGTCATATCATTACCCAGGGACATGCATTGTTTTGTTTTTTTTTAATCATGGCAGCATAAGAAGAGGTCAAAATAAGGTGAAAATGCACCGATTCATTGTGTGTCTGTCGATGCCTGATTAAGGGCTTTTCACGGTTCTGCAAAGAGGAATCCAAATAATCATTTGCAAATAGCAAATTGATCAAATATTGCCTACTCTTACTGTGAGTTAGTAATTATAAATCCCCTAAAATTGCATTAAAGGTACCTGTAATATTCAGTGCTGCTGCAGAGTAATGTTTTGCTCTTACTATATTACTATTGAGACGGACGATGAGATGGGAGGTGGTGGGATGCATACTCGAAACAACTCAAACAGACAGACAGACAAATAACTGGCATCCTCTCCTCAGTTGTTAATATGTCAAAGAAAGAAGAAGACTGGCAGCTGATATGAACATAAATGCTCATATTAGTAATTTTCATTAAGAAGTAATCTATTCTCGGCTTCTCTGTGAAATCTCTCGTCTTCATGATGGAGTAATCATGTTAATTTACATATTTCTATTAGTTTCAGTGATGGAGTCGATGTTTGAGTGAAAACTATTACTGGTTGATGAACCTGATCAATCTCTCAAATTCCCCAGCAGGGGTAGAACATTTCAAACCTGAGCTGAACCATTATAAACCCAGCCAAAGAACCAGGCTGCTATGTTGTGTGGTCATTGTTAACCTCAGTGTTTTTTTGTGTGTGATTGTGATGAAATTTACCACAGAGAGGGGCTTTGGGCTTCTAACCTCTCCATTGTGGGATAGAATACCATTGCTGCCTCTAACCATTTACTCCCATGGCTACATCACACATCTGACTGCCTCACTTTGGCCTTAATCAATAACGCCTTCTAGCATGTAGGCTTAGAAAAGATGTGAGGCAAGCCCTCAGAGACTGAGACAATCCCCCCTCTTTTTCTCTTGGAGCCCCGTACCCCCCCTCCCTCGGCAGCCACATGACGAAAGAAAGCCAGAGCAAGAGGTGGGAGTCCAGGAGGCTGTCAGTCACACAGAAATAAAAAGACAGGATGAAGCCATCCCCTTCCCTTGTGCCCTGTTAGACCTCATTACAGACGGGGGATCTGAACTCCCCCTTCCTCTTAAGCACAGTTGGATTGATTCACAGTGGGGTTCACATTCTGCACCAGTGCAGGCTCATCCACACGGATCATGAGGGAGGGTCGGCATGACGAAAGACAAGAGAACAGAAAGGTGTACCTTGTTGTTTAAGAACATGGAGTATTAAGGTCTCTAGCTTACAGTGTTACTCACCGACGGTACAGATGTGGTGAGAAAAACAATGAAGGAGCTTACAAATTTGACATTTTTAGGTTTGCATCTATATCTCATTTGCCTTGTGTGTCACGTCACCAGACATTGCAGCCTCGGAGCCCATAGCTGAGATGCTGCTGAATGCAGAGGACAGCTGGCTGCAGAGACTGTCGGACCCTTCGGCTCCTCTCCCCTCCACTGACCAACGCTACGATGGCGGTTCCCATGACCTCAACACTCCTGTCAAGAACTTGTGGGTTCAGTTCACAGATTTGCCTCTACTCTGCTTCCTCTCCCTCCATCTACTGTGTCTTTTCCAACTCCTCACCTCTCCACCTATCACACACAGGAACCCCCTGGGTCTCCCTATCTCTAAGCGGGACAGTTTGCTGGAGAAGTGTGCCATGTTCAGAGAGGCAGGTGGAACACTGAGCCGACAGCCCTCCCAGGACAATGGCCTAGATGGCCCCTTTAGCTCTGGAGCCAGCAAACTGGAGCAGGTGCCTTGTTTTCTTACAGCTTTCACGCTATAAAAAACACAGTAAGATAATAAAAAACACAGTTAAATTAATGAATGAATGGATTTATTTATATAGGACTTTTCATTTCAATGTGCTGTAAAGTTTTTGTGGTGACCTTGGGAATAGTAAAAAGCTGTGTAGGATCATAAAACAATAAGGAAGACGTAGTGTCTTTAAAAACTAAAACATAAGCAGTATAGATGGTGTAAAACAGTTATATGATCTCATTAGTTTCATAGAGTTCAGTGCCTGTTTATATTTATGAGCCAGACTACAGTTTTAAACAAAAGCAGATAATGACAGCAATATAAAACGGGCCTGTTGTTGAGATAAAGGTACTCAAGACGACTAGAAACAAACACATGAACAAGTTTTCAGCATCTTGCTGGCTCAGTGAATGTAAAAGGTTAAAATTTTATTTGATAACCAAAACTGAAGAATTGATGATGACCTAATTCAGTAAGAACAGGGTCCCTTTTATTTCTTTCTTTATTTGTTTGTTTATATTTTAGATAATCCCAGACACAAAAAGAACAATTTCATACACTCGCACACTATACTTTAAGTATACTGATTAGCCAATCCTGTGTGTCATGTCACCTGTTGCAGTGTAGCAGCCACCATCCACGATGAAAGGCCGCTAAGAGGCTAAGCAGGCTCATACTGTGACGCCTCTTATAATGGATAGTGGTCGCTACAGTTTAGTCAACAGAAAATATTGGAGCCTAACTCACTTGTCTTTGCTAAAGTACTGAAATATCTGAATAACCAGAGACCACTGACGCAGAATTTCTTTGCCTCAGGCGTCACATTGTGGTGTCGGCATATTAATTTCAACTCTCGCCCCGCTCTTTCCTCAGGTCAAGCTGATGCCTCCAGCTCCCAATGACGACCTGGCGTCCCTCAGTGAGCTCACCGACAGCAGCCTGCTGTACGAGATGCAGAAGCGCTTTGGCAACGACCAAATCTATGTAAGACCACCCTTGTGCCACTAAACAAGGAACCCCCCCTCCCCACACACACACACACACACAATGCTAAATATGCATTAGACCCCAAAGCAGACAGAGAAAAATGCAAATACACATTTTCTCACGGGCATTTCTGAGCCACTATAGTTGTTTATTTGTAGTGGAGTGCTGTGTTGTTTACAGCCTGGGAATTTCAGAGTGTGATGTTTGTATCACATCACATGTTCTTTGTACCCATGAGCACTGCAGTGGGTCTCCCTCCAGCATACATACACGTAGTAATAAACTTCACACACACTGCATCACAAATACAGTCCCTCCTCTCCTAAAGACTGTTGTGCAGATCATATTTATATCTGTGACCTCTTACAGCTGACTACATTTACAGCCAGTGACTTAGTTCATGGTTTATTAGTCTCAGTAGTATGTACACCAGGTTGTGTTTATGAGATGAACCCCTTCCCCTCTCTGTTTCTGTACCTTATTCTAGTACACACACACACACACACGCAGCTACATACTTACACCGGTGACAATTGCAAAATCAATACCATTTAGATCGATTGGAAAGATCAATCCATATCTATATTCAGGACTAAAATGGCTTCTCCGACAATTGGTCCATTTTATATTCCTGTCATTTTCTCTTTTCCTTTAAAACTGTAGTCTGGCCCATACTTCTCCACGGGGACGGAGCTCTATAAAGACTGGAACCAGATCAATGTGGAGCTATCCGGTGCACCCTCTTCTCTGTGAAGAGGCAGTAATAGTGTGTTATTAACCCAGATGGGCGACAGACAGTAGGGTTAGCCACAGCAGGGGAACAGAGATAAGGGGAGGACAATAAAAGGCGGTAGATCGGTGGATGAAGAAGAGAGAAATTATTAGAACTCAGAATAATGAGGGCTGGATTTGAGGTGCAGTCCATTTGGAAGAAGAAGTGGTGAAAAGAAAGCACAGTTAGCAGACAAAGAGCGGCTATCGTGAGGAAATCACAGCACGCCTGATCTGATTGTGTAGAACTTCATGGATGTACAATCATTATGCTCCATTCTGTTAGCAGCAAAGACGATCCTAAAAAATAAGAAAATTACAGCTGGGACAATAAAGTTTTCAACATAGTATCCATCTTCCCTAAAAGACCAGAAACAGCTCACACTGTCCATGTTTTCAAATAAAATAATTTCTTTATTTTTTTACCTTCTGATTTATGAACATATGGTACCTGACCTGTATGTAATATAAGGCATTTCAGGAAAGAGGTGAACAGAGCAAAGAGGTGGCAAAGGACAGAAATTGGGGGAAGACAATGGCAGTGAATGCTCCATATGTTCCCAGCAGGGTGGTCAGAGATGGGGCTTTGATGAGTGGTCTGCTGCCTTCTGCCAGGATAGAAGGACCAGTGCACCACTGAACCCCGAGGAGAGCGGCAAGGAGCTGGTGAAATATATAACAGGAGACACTGATGAGGAGGCTGGATTATTGACAAGCATGTCACAAGATTAAGTGTGGAATTGGCTCACCGTTCTCTGACAAGTTTCACTTAAAAACACAAGACGTAGTGTGCATTTTGCACCGCGACCATCTACGAGCAGTGGGGAATTGTTCAAGCTATTAACCTTGAGCCAGGGCCTAAGGACAGAGCGGCATGTTAGAGAATGTACAGCAATGTCTGCGCTCTCTCCCAGGGGAGAGCTTTGGCTTTTAAACAGCTTGCGGGACTCTTTGTGAGAAAGAGCGGGTTAGCAGTTAAATGGAAAGGGCCAGAAATTGGACATTTGTTATTTTTATCTAAACAGCCTCGGGGGTTTGTGCGGATGCTGCACGGGAGTGCAGGTCTTTTATTGGTGGTTATCATTGGAGGTCCTTTCCTGACCTTTCTCTGCCATGAGATTACCATAATCTTATGGTAATAGAGACTGTCACCACTATGAATACTGATGTTAAGGAAAAAAAAGAGGGGACAGCACTTCTATTTCCAGGTCAGTATTGGCTTTAGGCAGTCTGTAAGTAATTATAACCCAGCTTCAGCCTGTTTGTGTGTTAGTTGAAGCAGAGATGTGCAACCTCACACCCAAAAGATAAATGTTTTACATTACTGGTTTCACTTCTTGTTCTCAGCCCAGTTACAGAGATTTTCTCCTCTTTTGCAGACTTACATCGGACACATCCTTCTCCTGGTCAATCCGAACAAAGAGCTGCCCATCTATTCCACTTTGGTAAGCGCACTTTTAAATTACCTCTGTTTCACAAAGGCTTACAGTGCACGCCGTGCTTAGCTCTCTTAATGCTGAATTTGCAGGTGCATGAACGATGATCCGTGCTTAAAACACGTGGCGTTTAAATTTGATAGGCTCTGCATTTTACATGAAAAATCGCACTATAAAGGAGGCATGTTTGCCGTGTAATAAGCAGGACATGAACAGATGAAATGGACCTTGTGGTTGATAAATAATGCAGCCTTCCTGTCAGTGATACACAGCACAAGGCTGACTCTGCATCAACGGGGGAAGAGAGGGATCCTGTTTATCTAGCACCCACACACCTACACTCCACTACCTCTCCACTTAGAGTTAATTTTAAAAACACTACCTCTATCAGGGCAAAGCAGCATATATAGATGGGAGAATGACTCATTGAATGACTAACAAGCGTGTGTGTGTCACCGTATTTTAAATAGTGGATCACTCATTTTCAAATGGCTCAATTGATGCCAGCTTAGTGCTCGCCCATGTGGACCCAGGAGGGGTTGGATGGAGGAGGAGACATGTTCTCCTGCCATGACAGAATGAAGCCAAGCCCCCTCTGGCTGCCCCATTTCTGCCTGTGTCTGGATTCACTCCAGGCGTCCATACCCGACTGTGCGAGTGTGAGGAGGAGCAGAGAGGAGCCGGTGTGTGAAGGACATATGTCACAACATGTGTGATCTGCTGGCCGTCTGTCACCCCCTCTGGTCTGGTGGTCCTCAGCCCATCCACTGTCCCTTTTTCCAAAGCCACAAATACAAATACACACATCTGCTGGACTGGTTACAAACAGGGGTTCAGTATGATAGAAAACTGAGGGTTCACTGACACATGATTGTGTTTTTAACAAAGTTAGAACTGTGACTGTTTTTCAGCTTTCATTGTTCCTGCTTTGATAAAATACAGACAGAATAATGAGTGAATGGATAAACATAGCGAATGCAGCTGCTTCCACACAGCTGCACTATATGGTACAATTAAGCATTTATCATCCCATCATAATATGTAGCATGCATAAAAATACAGAACAGGTCCAGTAGAAGTAGTAAAAGGAAAATATCTAAGTCACTTGTTAGTTAACGGATGGTCAGTGCTTCAATAGGAACAATGACTAAAGTGACATCTGCATTTAGACAGAAGAGTCCCCATCCATAGGGCACAAGGAGTCACTGAATGGTTTGATAAGTATGAAAATGATGTGTATTATATGTTATGGCCTTCACAGTCACCAGGTCTAAATACATCTGAACACCTATCACCATCACCGTCATCAAAACACTAAATAAATGAATATCTATCTCCAGTAGAGTCCCAGTGACTTGTAGAAGTTGGTTGTACGTGATGGCACAACATGTTGGTTTGATCTGTAGTTTCTGTAGTGCAAAAGATTTTTCTAAAAAATCTTTTTCTGTGTGGAAGGAAACTGAGAGATAAAAATATCTCCTTATGAAGATAAACACCTAAGTTGGTCAGAAGCTCCAAAGAATTAATCACACAAGCTGAACATTTTAAGGCTGCAGTTGAGATCTCTAATTGTTGAAAGTTTTAATGGTTTTTCTTCACACTTTTTAGCTCCGTGTGTAAATGTGAAACATGTCACAATATATTGTTACACACCTAAAAGGATGGAGGCAGAGGGATAGTTTAAATGGCCTCTTTAGATTGATGACAATTTTCTGTTTACACCTAATTGGCATTTCTGCCACTTTGGCTTGAATTACATGGTTAGTGTAGTGTGTGGTAAACCAAACCTTCTTAGCTTGTCACAAACAAACCGACACAACCACGGAAAGTTATCCCCAGCAGGGTTTCACTGTTTAGCTGAAACTTTATCCATCTGTGTTGCTCAGCCTGCGTGTGTGTGTGTGTGTTTCCATGTTACATAAGGTGTCGTGACCAACTCCATTTATATTTCTCTTTCAGGTGAGTCAGCTGTACTTGAGCTCGACAGGTCGCCTGTGCTCCTCTCTGCCACCTCACATCTTTTCCTCGGCAGAAAGAGCTTACCACATGATGCTGCAGGAGAGACGCCCGCAGTGTTTCATCTTGAGGTACATGCATGCCGCTTCAACACACAGACACGCACTCTCACAAACGCTGAACTCTGCGCCTCCGGATTATGAGACAAAAATGTCAACAGAGTGGAAATAATGGACTGAAAAATAGTGAGGTTCTGCTGACCACCTGGTCGGTGCCACACACTCTCTCAGCCGTAGACCTCTTCAGTGTTCACACAGAGATGGAAGTTTGCTGCTCTTTTTGTCCTCGGCTGGATGGAGGCAGCTCCCTGATTGCAATTAAATCCCATTCCGCCTCTCCAGTGACATTCCCGCTGAGTTGTAACCAATCTGGCAGAGAGTTAATGCGCCCTGGCCGCAGGCTATCCATCTCACTCATTCACACACACACACACACACACACACAAACACACACACACACATGCAAGGCCATTGTACTGTGCACTCTCACATACTCGCACTCTATCTTGTTCCCTTCATTTTTTTATTTTTGTTCCTCTCTCATTCAAGCTTTCTCTTTCACTACCTGTTTCCTCACACATGCACACAAGCAGATACACACACACACACACACACACTCACACACTCCTACACACTTACAGGCAACCAGCGGCCATGATCCCCCCGAGGCCAGCACTTTAACAAAATGCCCTTGAAATCTAATAAAAACTGGTAAATGAAAAGACAGTGGAAAGGCCTTTGGACTTAACACTCAGCAGGACCATTAGTAGGAAATATAGCAACACACAGACACACAGATAAACAGCGCACCGCAGCACACTGCGGTCATTAGTAAAGGCTTCTGACCTTCTGAAGCCATCTGCTTGGTGTTATTATGCCGGTCTCAACTCTCTGCATGTCGGTGAGTGTCAGAGCATGTACTGTAGAGGTACCTTATGTCAGATTTAATATGCACTCGACGCTAAATTAAAAACAGGCCTCTAGTGCCAGATAAGTTGTGACAATAAGAGCTTGTGGAAAGTGGCGGTCAACGGAGCCACATCAGTTGTGTTGGACGGGAGGAGAAGATTGTGAATTTAATAGGAGTGGTTCCCTGGAGGGTTGATGTCAGGTGGGCGGAGGCACGTAACTGAGGTGACAGATGTGGAAAACACCCTGATGACATATACATAACACACATTTTTCTCAGAGACATCTAGAGAAGTGTAATACAAACAGATGCTTGGTTTTTGACTCTCGATGTTTAGGTTCCTTCTATATGTCATTATTTTCTGTTGAAAAGAAAACGTTTGTATGTATGTTAAATCAATGACAACAGCAGCAGTGTATCACAGTTTAAATATATGTAGATAATATGCATCAGTTGGAAAGGATAGTATTGTAGCGTGAAAGGTTGTTGTGTCCTCTCTTAATATCTTATATATAATAACGCAGAAACTCCCTCTACAATACAAGACACCGCAAAACATGTTTATTGTTCATCATATTGGAAAATGTATGACTACATCTCAGCAATATAAAACACAGGATAGGTTCAAAAATGTTCACATCTGTCTTATAACAATAGTCCCTTGCCCATATGAACATAAAGATAACAAATCATGTAGGGAGACAAATAAAGTGGAAAGTTACAGTCTCTGTAGAAGCACACACTCTCTGTTTCAACGTCTTATGAGCTATTGTTTTAAAACAGACTTAAAAACTGTGACGGTGGAACATCAGGCACAGTGGTAACAATAACAACATCGCCAAAGACGTAAATGACATTAAATTCTGTCTCCGCAGTGGTGAAAGTGGTTCTGGGAAAACAGAGGCCTGTAAACACATAGTAAGACACCTGACGGCACGCTCCAGCCCCAAAGGCTTTGCACTGGAGCCCAGAATGAAACACGTAAGTCTGGGCGGTCATCGGGTGGGGGCGTCCTGGAGTCTATTATCGCGAAGGAACACGAGAGACTTGAATCTCTGTTGCTTTCATACCCTTGTTTCTTTACTTTGAATTAGAAGAAATAATGTTACATATAGTAGAGATCTTTCTTTAAGACAGAGTCATTTGCAGGAGAGAAAATTGTTTGGGTGATATCCATAAAACAGTCCATTTTCCTCATACTTTGTATCCTTATGAGGGAGTATTGATAGACTAACAAATACCAATATCGCCTCCATGGCACATTTCCCAGTAAATCAGGAAAGGCTGCAATCATAGAATATATGATAATCAAATGTTTTAAATGTTTATTTAAAAAAAATAGTCCATCCCTCATAATATGTGTGAAAAAACAGAAAGAGAGAGGAGAAATATCATGTAGGTCAGCACCTACATGCCTCTTGCTGTTACTACCCTGTGTGCAGTTGTGGTTCAGATTATGCCATGTTCATGGTGCCTGACACGTGATTCACTTTCTCTACATTCAGTCTGTCAGTTGGGTAACAGAGCAGTACGTAGCCTGGTACGAGTGTGTTCTGATGAAGTCATCGTTATGTAGTCGATAACTGGGTCAGCTCGCTCTCTGATCATCCTGGGACACGAAACAGACCAAGCACACGTATATTGGATGCATATTGACATCTAGTGGGAGAAAGTGGAATGGCATCAGAACGCCTAAAGATACTACATCTGAGTTGATTAAATTCATCTGTTTAAGAAATGTGGATAAAGTCTGCAGTATTCTAATGATACGTCAAATCACTGGTAACTAACATTTCCTCTGCTTTAATGAAACATGCAGGTTAACTGTATTCTGGAGGCCTTCGGTCATGCAAAGACTGTGAGGAACAACAATTCAAGCCGCTTCGTCAAGCTGTTGACCATTCAATACTGTGACAAGAGGAGGACGCTGCTCAGAGGTAATTTCAATGTAGCACTCGATGTGAACTTCACTTCAATATTTCACTTCAATATTTTCAGTATTTTCTTTATTCAGCTTGTCTTTAGAAGTGGTTTTATTCTGATTTTGTTTCGCTATACCTCAAATAAAACATTTATTTAGATTTTTTTTTTATTCCATGCATGTTTATTCTTGTGTATTTAAATTAAAAGTAGTATTTATTGCCAAGATAACTGATAAAACATTAATTATTTAGTTTATTATAATAGTACAGAGAGCATAGAAACATTCAAGATTCACAATATAAATGTTGTCTCCAATCAGATGCACAGTAGTTTAACACCAGCAGGGGGCAGTAAAAGCCCATGAGTCCAGTGTTACAGTGCTGCGCTCTGTTTTTACAGCCCTGCTCACCTTATTTTACCCCAGTTAATGTGATCACAGAGCACGGGCCATCGCACAGAGGCCACAGATTGAATTTTCTCTTTTTTTACTACCATCAGCACTGTTGATGTAATTTATATACCTTTTATTGAAGTATAAAACAAAATCTGATGTTTAAGCCCGTGTGTACACCTACATGCTGGAGAAGTCTCGTCTGGTCCACCTGCGTCCTCACCAACACAGCTTCAGCATCTTCTATCTGATGGCTGAAGGCCTGTCGCCTGAGGAGAGCAGTGCACTTTACCTCAACAATGTCCTGGCTCATAGGTACGTGGCTGTCAGCTGCCATATGTGTACTGCCATATGTACTGGATATTGATACTGGTGAAGGTAGATTATGCTGGTTGATGATCAAGCGCTGTTCAGTTGAAGCAGAGCACATGGGTGCATGACTATGGGACTCATCTTCTCCTATGTTTATTGTGTTTTTGTGGTTGTCTGAAATATTGCTCCACATTGCTCCATCTTTCTGTCCTTACTCAAGGTATCTGAGTGGAGGACTTCCAGGGGAGAGCCCTCCAGTGGCTACAGCCTCTGCCCAGAGCAGGGAACGCCTTGCAGCGGTCAAACAGGCCCTGCGAGCCCTGGGCTTCAACAAGCAGGTATAGATTGTCACTGCAAACAGCTTCTGTTGGGTCTTCTTATTCAAATCTAGCTGCTTATTCTTGTTAGCTAGAGTCTCTGAGTTTGTCTCAGGAGGATCTGGATCTTCCAAAGGATGCTAAGGGCTACATCTGAACTTGAACTTGTCCTCAGTTCTGACCTCACAGAGAGCAAAACAAACAGTTCAAATATTTCAAATTGCATACCCAGAGTGTTGTCCCAGTAATATCTGGTAAATAATCACATGGTCACAAGTAATTTCCGGACTCCACAAGTTGCCAAGGATTGCCCGTCCGACCTGTCAAGGGTGTTCCACGCCTCTCGCCCCAATGTCAGCTGTGATCAGCTCCAGTCCCTCATGACCCTGCAGAGGTTAAGCAGTTGTAGATGAAGCGCAGATGGATGGATAATGGATTGTGGGATACTGAGGGCAGCAAAGGACACAACAGTGTGTCCTCGCAATTCAGGCACAAGACTGGCATAATTCAGCCTGTAATGGCGTATTCAATCTGGATGTGTGGGAATCCTTAAGATCCTGAACTCATCATGTGTTTCAATTATCTATCTAAAGACCACATGAAATGTGTGACCAACTGCAGGAGACAGAACTTTGATTTACGCATACTGCGAGCATGTAGCGTGCTTCAGTGCGTGGTACAGTCTGTCCTGTGCACTACCCTCCTTGTTCCCAGCCCATTATCAGGTTCTATTCTTAGATTCCCAGTCAGCATCTGTCAGCAGTGAGTGACCACCATCTCACCTTTTAATCAGCAGGACTCAGTACACAGGCATGGCCTTAGGGACAGAGGAATAGAGCAATAGATAGTGGTATTATCAGAGGCGACTAGTGTCCACTGCATAAGAGAGAGGGACATAAGAAGGAGTGGGGGAGTACGAGTGGAAGTGATAGACCACCCATTGGTCTCTGTCTAAGTCTAATCAGGGGATGACTCCCAGTCCAGACCCATAGGTCAATCGTCATTAACACTCCCTATCGCTTCCTTTCTCTCCCTCGCTCCCTTTCTCCTCCTTCCTAAGCAGGGGGGAGTCTAACTGTGTATAGGGTGTCAGACAGAGACTAATGCGCGTGTTTATCTCCCAGATATCAGCTCCAATATCCTGCCTTGAGAGAGTGCACACGCAGACATATTCACACACACACAAGCAGAGCACACACCCTCAATCTCAAACATCCCCCTCTCAGAGATTCAGAGCTGTGGGTAAGGAGGTATTCCATTAAGTGTCCTCTACTCAAGGGCAGCGAGGAAGGGAGAGTAGGACAGAGGAAGAGAGAAGTGTGCGCATGAATCCTGTTTTGAAAATCCACTTTTCCACTCCTCCATTCACTCAGTTTACATTTTTACATTTTGCAATACAGTTAAGGACAAGGCTGTTTTTTCTATTTATCTGTCATTGTTAAGAAAATCCATACAATTTCTAAACTTACTACAGATAAGTCAGTCTCTCCTCAAGCCCATTCATTCCCACTGAAGATGTACATCTTTTAAAAGGCCAACTAATTTCCTGAAGCAGCTGGGCACTGTAGTTTTAGCAAACATAATTAAAGTAGCATTGTAGCTGGGAATTTAGTGCGGTGAGTATTTTCAGCATCAGGACGTCTGTGAGATCGATTAAAAATACTCCTAATCTATCACTAGTGTTAAAGTGTCGCTCATTTATGTGTTTTTGAAGAGCAATGGAGGTTTTTGGCAAAAGAGGAATAATCAGGCTTTGGTCCATTCTTGTTAGTCGTTTTGGTTAGTTCTGTCCTTTTCAGAGGTCTGTCCAACATTTTATGTGGTGCAAGTTGGAAATCAGTGTTTTTGATTGTGCTAAGATGAAAACATTTTTTCTCTTTCTAACTCCTCTGTCCGCTTTCTCTTCCTCCTTTTTTCTCTCTTGTCCACTCTCTTGTTTCTCCCTCTGCCAGGAGGTTGACTCAGTGTTCATGCTGCTGTCTGCCGTGCTCCATATTGGGGACCTACGTTTTACTGCGCTGACAGATGCTGATACAGCCTTCCCTTCTGACCTGCAGCTGCTGGAGAGAGGTCAGTGCCCCCCCGTCACATGACCTGGGTCACATGCGTGGAGGTGGGATGGGGCGGGAGAGGAGGGGGTGCATCACAATCACTCATCTTGTTTACCGCGTCATCATCGCACCTCCCGTCCTCTCTCCCTCGGAGTCCTGCTTGGGGGCTTGCCAGCATTTGCTAAAGGTCCAGACAGTCACCTGTTTTTTGAGACACTTTTTCTGCCAAAACGTAACCATGGTGAGGAGAGCTCGCTCTTATTCACACACTTCCTCGCTATTGGGGTCGGTGTTTTCTCTCTTTCTCCGTCTCACCCCCTCATTATGCAACTGCTCCATGTGCTGCTGTGACCCCTGACCTTAGCGAGGTGGTAAACAAATGACATCAGCGCCTGAATGGGAAAGAGCCCCGTCGTTGTCAGTGAGATGTGATGTCATGGCTAGTGATGTCAGCAAAGGGATTCTGGGTCGCTGTCACCTATTTCTGCTGCTTGTTTATGAGTTCTGCTCAGAAATCCGCTGATGACTAACCGCTGCCAGCTCCGCCGATCGATTAACCAGGAATGAGTTGTAGCGGAGCTCATCTTGCTGTGCTGGCAACGTGATATCATCATCAGAGCAGGAAACAGGGGCTATTACACGTGAATGTTTAACGCTGTTATTTATTCTGCCTGTTTCTTTCTCCAGTTTCTGGAATGTTGCAGGTGTCCCCCAGTGACTTAAGCACTGCCCTCACCTCTGACATTCAGTACTTCAAAGGTATCCACTCACCAGCCTTCACCATCATTTGACCCTCACTGTTGCACATACATGTCACACTGTCACAAAGCTTATCAACTGATCCGTAGTGTCCTGTAAATTGTCAGCTAAAATACACATATGCAGGTACACAATGAGCTAAAATCAGCCGATAACATTGGCTATGCAGAACAGATGTATCGATCTTTAGTAGTAGTCACAGGTCGGATGACACCCATCTTCAAACTCAGTCTCAGCTACATGTCTGTAAAATTTTCTGACTGAATATTGCATGGCTGTGAGACACACAGACCAACCAGGTGAAAACATTACCAGCCAGCACTGTTACAAATATTGTACTATCACAGTGTCAGAAATTGTGCTGTCGTGTCTCTTTTGTGTCAGGTGACGTGATCACTCGGCACCACACGGTGGAGATGTCAGAGCAGTACAGGGACCAGCTAGCGAAGGCCATCTACGGACGCCTCTTTAGCTATCTGGTCAACAGTAGTAACGACTACCTACAAGGACAGGATGACAGCATTGGGTAAAGCTGTTTTTGTGTGTGTGTGTGTGTTCATGTGCTGAGCTTATTTTTCACAGTGTAAACCATAAGAAACATTTCTTTGGAAGTCATAGCCGTTGATAACTGTTATCACAAACGCTGCGAACGTAGTGTATCTGTCATCGCACAAGAGCAGTCACTCATTCGGGGCCTGTGGAGTGACAACGCTGATATTACAACACAGCACATAGTTTAGAGGGGAGGTTTGTAATAGTTTTCATTGCATGACATGTACAAATAGGCATGTGCACTGAAATGGAAAATGTCGAATAACAGGGTAGAGATGGAGGGAACGCCCAAGGTTTTTGTGGAGGTCTCACAATAACACACACTCTTAGGTGGAGGCCATGAGATCCTTGGTGTTGTTGATGTTATGAAGCCTTATCACACTGATAACCAGATAACCAGGGTTACATCTTCTGGAACGTGTTTGTGCCTTTCCTTGTTTACGCACCAACCACAGACTGTAATAAAATTTGTCAACAGCATTGCTCATGGCACACCCCGTTCAGATGTGTGTGACTCAAACACACACACACACACACGCACACAAACATGATAACTCCTATCAGAGTGACACAATCCTGATCCCAGAGTAAAAGTGTCACAGTATATTAAATATGCTCTCTATCTGTTCGTTTGTTCCAGTGATCCTGCCTTGGAAATCGGGATCTTGGACATCTTTGGGTTTGAAGAGTTTCAGAGGAATGGATTTGAGCAGGTGGGACAATGCTTACTTTCATTCAGCTTCGGTCACCCCCTCCTGAGAAAAACACATCAGTGTTGTGTTCCTCTTCTCTTCAAGCTGACAGATAATTCCTCCTAATCAAGCCAAATGCACTTATGACATTCCCTGATTTATTTTGATCTTAATCGAATTGTTAAAATATTTTGGACTGTTATCTGTTTTAGCCCGGATTTAGCCGCTTTAGTCGATAAATATAATGAATGAGGTGAGATCTGAGGCTGCCTGTGGCGTGATTTTCAGCTGTCCTCAAATGAACTGGCTGCTGACACAATGACTGCCTGTGTGTGTGAGATGTCGGACTAATAGGCGGCTTCAAACCAGTGTGTGTATGTGTGTGTGTGTGTGTGTGTTTGTTTGTATGAAAAACTGTTAACATCTGTCTCAAGGCTGCATTGTTCACATTATTGAATAAAACAACCAGCAACAATGACAGTTACCTAAACTGTTTCAAATTAAAGAACCTGCGTGATTTCACAAAATGTTCTTTATTAGTGTTGTCGAAATAGCTCCTTCACCAGTAATGGTGTTAAGCAGTCTGGCTAAAAAACATGTATGAATCCATCCTGTACTAACTCTCAGCACACGAGAGTGGGAGCCTGAAAATAACTCAGCAGTCGCTCCTTCTTCATAGAGAGTTTGAGCATCCTGCAACAGCTATATGGGACTACATTGCACTAGAATTAGTAATCATAGTAATATTTAGTGAGCGATGATTTCTTTTGGTGTGTGCGTGCAACAAGTTTGTGCTTTTGCACATACTGTATACACAGATGGATAAGTATGTGCGACGCTTGGTTGTGTGGTTGTTTCCAGTTTGTCAGTGGGTGTGATTACACCGCACGGTGTACAGAGTACAGCATGTGCAGCTCTAGTACAGCTCACCTGTTATGGGCTGTAAATCTGCCGTGCGCTCATCAAGCTTGCACTGTTAATAGACTACCACATAGTAAGAGCAGCAGGGACCGGGCAGACAAGTCTGTATATCAGAGCGTTTGTGTGTGAGGTGTCTTAGGGTGTAATTCATAGAACTCAAGAGGCTAAGTGCTTATTCCTGTTACTCAGAGCTTAAGGTCCCTCCCTGTGGAGCTGCCAATCTCCTCCCAGCTTTTATTAAGTCCGGTGTATGTTGTCGTTGCGTGTGTATGCTACCGAGATGTCCGTCTGGCCTGACTCTTCCTCTGGATGATGTCTAATTTAAGTGAAGGCGAGGGATTGCGTGACCTCCTCTTGAGGTCATGAAAAGAGCGAGAGCAAGTGAGAGCAGGAGCCTAACCAAAGGAGAGACACTACTCTACGCTACCCTCGCCTCTTTCCCTCAGACTTCCTCTCTGTTGTTGCTGCATTTTAATGTCAGTTTTATCAAATCGAACACATTACCTGTTGCTCACCGAGGAGAAAAGAGGAGGAGCGAGGTCTGGATAAACAAACCCGATGATCTCTAGCTTGATGTGTCAAATCAGTGAAAAACAAGCCCTCATATTCTGACATGTTTGTACACACGTATACACACGCATGCAGACACGTACACTGGCACGCTCAACACACAAGCAGCATGATCAGGGTCATTAGTGCTTGTTAATTAGAGCTGTGTTTGTCAGGGATGCGTTGTACCTGCTCAGCATTTTGCTAATGAGCTAACTCAATCAACCACCTGCTGGGACTAAGCCTTTAATGTACTAGACTGGCTTGTAGACAAACACTGATGAGCGAAAAAGCTACAGCCGCACCGCGGAACAACACATCTCAAGATGAGCACTTCTCAATCAGCAGGCTGAGACAAAATGTGGGTCAGGGCGCTGTTGTGATGCAGTCACGTGACGGCGCCTGAACAGAAAAAACTCAACCCTGTTTATTTCCTGAAATATCTTCTTTTTTTTTCAATATCAGCCAGAAATATTAGGAAGAGAAGTGCAGAGGAGAAGAAGCCCTTTAACACCAAATGAACTCCGGTTGTGTTCAGGATTCAACATCAGTCAACAATAAATAAATAAACCTGCCTCCTGCATGAACTATCTGTAGCTGATCAAGGTTGGCCCACACACACATTCGGAGAGATGAGTATTTTCTGAGGTGGTATAAAAAGTTTGAGAAACACTGACCCAAGCTCCAAAAGTCATGTTTGTTTCCCATGGCTTTCATGTCTTGCTCAGTCTGAAATCTGTTTTCATGTTAGATGCAAAAACATGAAGTTAGAGGCATCGGATCTTGGTTTGAAAAGAGAGACACTTCACTAAAGTTCAAGTTTGACTAGTCAATCCATAAAAAACACTGGAAGACTTATTTCGGGTGCTCTGCTTTGTGACACATTTAGGTTCAGGAGTTCAGAAGTTTAAACAGGCCCGCTGCTGCAGTCTGCTGTCCTGTGTTATTCCTCTTCATATTACATGTTCCTTCTCATTACATCAATGTGACAAGTCGCACTTAAGTCTCCCCTTCAGAGCTCCACACTCCAGACAAACTCATTTGATTGGTTGACTGCTGGGTTAGGAAGAGTTCATGTGGCCCAGCAGGACCACTTTGTGCATATTATACAATCGTAGAAAAAAAAAGGCTCTACTTTGGGACGTCCATTACTGTGTACATCATGCATGAGATGTTCCGGTAAACAACTTAACTGATTTCAGGGTCAGATGTGTTATATTTGTAGTCCGTTCATTTATGCCTCGTTGACTTCCCCTCGTTGGTGCGACAGCAAGTTGTGTTTGAGATTGTATTTGTGCATTTGCGTGTTTTGAAAACAAACATACAGCACTGTGTCTCTGAGGAGGAACTTCATGCCGTGGGCACTGAAGTGTGTGTTCAGAGGCTGATGTGTGTGTGTGTGTTGCGTGCATTCCAGCTGTGCGTGAACATGACCAACGAGCGTCTGAGGCAGTACGTCTCCGAGGTGCTATTCCAGCAGGAGCAGGCTGAGTGTCTGCAGGAGGGCATTGCCATGGAGACCCCACACTCCCCCGGCAACCAGCCAGCTGTTCTGGACTTCTTTCTTCAGGTATTGTACGTTACTGGTTTAGACCAGTCCAGTCCAGTTTGGTGTCTCATGATGTAATTCAACATTGCAAGCACGCCCAGGCGAGAGTTTTTACAAAAGTAAAAGTCAAATTCAGACAATTTCATCCCATCAGAAAGTTGATTTTTATCTCTTCTTGTGTCCAAAATTATTTTATTTCTCTTTTTTTTGTCATGTAAAGATTGATTGTAAAAATAACACACACACACACTGGAATATTACAGGTAGGACTGGTGGTTAAGATGCCACGGTCATGTAATTTGTAAATTGTGGCCGAGGACCTTTGTTGCATGTCACTCTTTCACCCCACGTTTCCTGTCTGTTTCTACTATCTCTATTAATAATGCCCAGAAAATCTAAACAAAATGAAAACGACTGAAGCTATTTGATATCGGAGGTACATTTTATTGATCCCCATAGGGTAGAGCAATGGGGATCAATAAAAGTGTCACAATGAAAATAATTTATGAGTATTATCAAGGGTGCTTTGTAGACACGACTGACATAAATAACATGAGCATCTGTTTGTTCCTCCTCCAGAGGCCTCAGGGACTGCTGTGTGTGCTCGATGAGGAGAGCCAGAGCCTGCGGCCGGCAGAGCAGACCCTGTACAAGAGGCTGTCAGCTCAGCTGGACTCCAACCCGACTCACGGCCTCTCGCTCACAACCAAGGACGGCAACGGAAACCCCCCGCCAAAAGATCAGGGCCCAGCCTTCACTGTCAGCCACTATGTCGGACAGGTCTGTCTGTATTTCAGATACAACTGTATTTAGAGGCAGGAGGGTGGGGCAGTGTAAACCCGAGAATTGTGACTACAGGTACCGTCTATTTTACATATTCCCCTTGCTAGGTATTGTTTCCCAAAACAGAAATTCAGTCTGAAAATCAAGTAAGACAAGCTGTTTCACAACTTTTGCAGCTGTTGTAATACATCGACACATTGATGCTTTATGCTATCTCGTTCCATCTGTAGCAAACTCCAGACTGCTGCGTCTGCAGAGCGACCTCGTCAAGTGTCGAGTGATTTTTTTGCGTTTGTCTTTGAGGTGATGGAACAAACTGTTTGTCTTTTCCTCCAGAAGCTGCTGCAACTATTCTCAGATGTATTTACATTTAGCTCAGTTGTTTGTTTGCAGCTAAAGTGTGCTCACTTGATTTTTACAAACTACCTAATTTTTCTCTACCGGCTCTTCTGCACTTGTTCCCTCAGCAGTAAATATCTGCAGCATTTGACTGGTCAGTTATCAGTTATCGGTTGAAACTGATAGGTGGAACCAAGCCTGCTTGCCCTTTTTACCTACACAGAATAACACTCAAGAAAGTGACAGTGTTTGCTTTTTTGGGGTTCGATGTGATTCATTGTTTTACAGTCCACTGCATGACAGGGTAAGACTACAAATAACAGTCTCTCTGAAAGAGTTCATTTATCAAACATACCAACATGACTTCACTTAGAGCCATGAAAGATTCATGATGTTGGCTTTGGTAAGTTTCATATGCCCTTTACATCAATATGTGTGTGTTTAGTTTGCAGGATTCCTGATTCAATGAACGCCTCCGTTATGACACACATACAACTGAGCGAAAACAAAAAAAAACTGTTGTTGTTTTTCATTCATTTTAAAATAAGTTAATCATGAGACGTAACTCATGGTGTTTTGTACTCAAACACTTGACATGTACTTCAGTAACCTGCCTCTTCGATAAAGGATGTACTTCACAATTTATAAGAAATTCACAGAACTCGTTCAATATTCTTTCAGGCTTTTAATGTGCTCATCATCTACCCTTGACAGCATATTTGTGGTTTAATAGAGTCGTGTTTGGCCAGCTATATATTTGCACTGGTGACTCAGAACATCTATAATGCATACGAATTGACTTCTTCAGATTAAAAGCAAACTGGATCATTTATTGAATTTTGTGTCTGAACTTCTCTGTTTAACACATTTAATTTCCTTACGGACAAGAAATGAGACTTAAATATTGAACGTATTGTAGAGGATTATATTGTTATTGTGCTATGTGACTGCAGGCTTGTATGAAAACTCTTTTCTGTTGGTTGACACAAACTGTTCAGTGACAGGGGGTCTCTATTTAGATGAAATAAATAGGCTGCACTCGATAAAAGAAAGATCTATGATAGTAGATAATAGATCTATTTATTATTGGTAAGCTTTAATTGCAAATATGAATGTTTTATATCAAAATAGCATTTTTCTTTAGAGGACTGGACGGTAAGAAAAAAAAAGATGTCATGATAATGTGTGGCATTGCTGAGTGTATTCAAAAATGAATAATAAGTTGTATGCTACCACATCTTATATATTGGTGCTTTTACACAGATATAAGTCTATGAAATTGAATGTTTTATGCTGCATATAAATTAAATCTGTACTGCGTAAGTGAATGCGCATGTATGATTTGTTTTCCACCAGATTTCATACGACCTGACAGGATCGCTCACAAGAAACAAGGACTCCCTTCCTCAAAATCTCTTGTTTACGATGAAGTGTGAGTACCCAATGAATAACATGCATATGAGCACATTGTGGCGTCAGAGCACACTTGATCACAAAGATGCACTCTTGTCTAAACCCAACAGCACACAAAACCACTCTCTGTCTAAGTGTGGCTGTGTTTGTATGTGCGTGTGTGTGTGTGTGTGTGTGCTCCATCACGTATGCAGCAGACAGCACCGTCTGTGTGTATATTGTCTATAGAAGGTGCCAGATGTGGGTGTTGTGGGTAGCGGGACACAGGCAGTCGTTGTGTGACTGCCAGACCAGTCTTACGTCCAGCAGGCTAATTGCTGTAATTCCCATGATGAGGCTAATCTTCTAAAGGCTAGCCGTTCACTCTCACTCGACTGCTGTCCCTCCGTCTGACCGAGCCGATGCGCTGCCATTCATCTGCACACACTGACTCGCGTATTATGTGGTTTCTGCTTGTGGACGTTATTTCCTCCCCACTTTGAGTTTAAGTCTTAAAGCTAATTGGACAGCAGAGGGATCCATGTAAGTCTATATTCAGGTGATGGCAATGATTGCTTTAAATTAAAAGACACTTAACCCTGTAGCTGTGTGTGTAATTAAGTCCTTAAATGAGTCCAGGACTCGTGTTTGTTTTTCTTTGCTTAGTACGCCTACTTGCCATCATTCTGCCTCTCTCGCTCTCTCTCTCTCTTTCTCTCTCTCCCTTGCTCGCTCTCACTCTCTCTCTCTCTCAGGCTTTCAGATGAGAGCCACACGCCCACGTTCACACACATGTTGTTTGGCTTTGTGAATGAGCTCATTGTTGTTGTGGACCACTCCACGTGTGTGCCGAGTGGCGTGGTCCATGCCCTCTTGTTGCCTAAAAGATTGTTTACATGGAGCCTAACTTTATGCCTCCGCCACCCCTCCACCCTCACCCCTTCTCTGATGCTTCTTTCCTTCCTTGTTTACATCCTTCCTTCTTTCTTTCTTTCTTTCTTTCTTGTTCATCCCACCTCTCCTCATTCTCCTCCACCCCCTAATTTCCACCAATGCTGTTGCTTCTTTTCACCCTTATTTTCCTTCCTCTCTCTCCCCCCTCCCTCCCTCTCTCCTTCTGTGTTTGTGCTTTGTGCCCTGCAGCCAGTGAAAGTGTGTTACTGCAGCAGCTCTTCCAGTCCAAGCTGACTCAGACTGGTTCTCTGGTGCCAGCAGCCCAGAGCCGTGCCGGGCTGAGAGGGCCTAAAGCTGCCCTGTTGCTCCACAGGATGCCGTCAGCCTCCCTTGTCACTGCCAACACTGTCCCCCAACAGCCCAGGAGGTACCATGACCTTACCAAGGTACGGTACATTGTTGACAGAATGGTGAGGGCAGGACTACACATGAATCACACATACAGAAGGTTGTTGCTCTGTTGTTGTACGGTCAGCTCCAGAATATACGTGAAGGATGTTGCAGGCCTTGTTAATTTTGTATATTTTAACAATTTGGCAATTAGATTTGAGGTGAACTGTCTCAAAAGGTGCATTGCTCATACTAGCTTTTGAAACTAGACAATGAAATGTAGGCATATATGAGCTGAAGGCACACACTGAGTCTGACTGCTGTGTCGATCAATGGAAAAACAGGGATAGTAAAAAAACAAGACATCAGTCTAATTTAAGCTGCTTCCCACCACAGTGCTATATATAAACTTCTGGGAATTAGATTTGTTTGAGAAACTCCACAAGCATGCATACAGCCCACACGACACGCACAATCATAACAACACAAATCACACAGCTGATAAAAAAATCTCAATATACCAAATATCTTTTATTCAATCCATCATTCCCCTTTCTGCGTGTCTGCCTTTGTGTTTATTTTTTAATGTTTTGAACATTAGCGTGTCGTACCGGTGCACATGTGTGAATGAAAAGTCTTGCTGGTTGTGTAACCTCCTAGAGAGTTCTGCCTGCTGTCTCTGTGGCTCATTAGGCATCTCAAGAACGGGCTTACATAAGACCTCTTTCACCTCCCTGATCAGTCCTACCAGCCTTATACGGTAACATTAGGTAATATTCCAGTACAGAACTGGGAGTGAAACAATAAATAAGACAATAAATGCTGTAATGCATATGAAACTGACTGAGAAGTGGTCTAATGGGGCTCACATCCTACACGGCAGCAGATACAAAAAGATTTTGAAGTGTCCATTTTCTGATCTCTAGTCAAAGCCTAACAGCCTAATGTGATCTTAATGTGTGATGATTATGTTGTAATGATCCCGTATTCCTCAGAGGCCACTTGAGGTAAGATGCATAGCTATCTCACATCTATTTTTTCTCTCTCTCTCTCTATTATCTCTTCGATTCATCAGATCCTGAAGAAGAAAGGTTCGAGCTCCTTCCTCCAGCGACTAGAGCGCTGTGGGCCCATCACAGTGGCTGTCCAGCTGAGGGTAAGAACCATTATCCTGAAGCCAATACACAGTTTTTCAAAGATGAGGTCAGGTCTCTGAGTCATAAACTACGATGTTTGGTTTCTGTTCCATATTTTCATTAATGAGCATGTTGGTTAGAATATGTGCCTGACAGCAAGGTCAGGATTGTTTCTGTGTTTTTCACGGGTTTCCTCCCACAGTCTAAAGGTGTGCAGGTGTTTGGACACTAAATTGTCCACAGATTAATGTGTTTGTCTATATTTGTCCAGTCCAGGACACAGTGTACACTAATTCTTTCCCAGTACATGTTGTGGCTGGCTTTAACTCTGAATAAACAACTTGAAAAATGGATTTTGGAGACTGATGATTCTCAGATTAAGCTATAAATAAGTTTGACAAGCAATGTTTGTCATTGTCATAAAAGTATCTACTGCAGCACTCAACTGTTAAACAAAAGCCAGTATATAAGTTTAATTTACTCTTTACTCTGACGCCAATCAGACAAATCACGTGTTCATTTCACCCCTGTCTTTATTCTTCCAAATACTGGGTGAGCTCCATCAGATCTCAGATGAATGCAGGGATTTGCCTGCTCAGGCTGAGCGAACCTGAAGGAGCTTCAGGCGTTGTTCGCAGTAAAGTCATTTCAGTGTGTGTGGCAGTTAATTATGATTCACACTCTATCTTCCTGCAACCTACCAGCACCTCACTGCTACTATCGGCTGTGCATGGTGACTTGAAGTGAAAGCGGGGATTTATTAATGAAACTTAAGGTTTCCTGTTTGTGCTCATCTCAAAGAAACCTCTGCTGCTTATACGTCCCCATCCTCGCACACTCATTCCCTCACCCTAGTCCTTGAAACAGCCTTTGCAACAGGAGTAGCATACTGTGATTTCACAACTATATAAAGCAGCAGTAATGTTCATTTGGAGTAATGCAGTTCAGTGTCTGCTGGTGACGCAAGAAGGCTGAGATGCGGCTCAGAGAAGCAGTACCTTTTGTCTGAATGAAGCCAGTGTGTTGCACAATCAGAGTTGTGGGCTTGTGGCCGATGAGTCCCTCAGGGAATGGGAGGGAAGGAGAGAGTGGGCTGAAGAATTATGTTGTACCAAGCCAAGCATGAAGCCCTCCATGTGAATGAATGAACAATGAACAACAACCACTGTGTGTCGTGCGTATGCATTTGTGCGTGCTGTGCGCGTGTTCGGAGCAACCACGGCAATGTGATTGCTGGTAGTGACGTTCAAAGATGAGGGGAGAGGTGCTGATCATTGTACCTAGAAGTATGCAGAGCGAAGACTGACGTCAGTTAAGAGGAGTGGAAAAGACACAGATGTAAGCGTTTACGCGTATACGGATGTGTGGGCATTTGTGCACGTCTGTGTGACTTTGGAGCTCGAAGAAAAGCTCTCTCACACTCGCACCCTTAAAAAGAGCAAAGAGCTCTTTGTGTTTTTGCTTCCTCCAGATGCAAAACACCCCCCCAAAAAAAAATCAGACCACTTTGTCTCAAACACAACGCGATCTCACTCCCAGTCACCGTGACTCAGAAAACAGGTTACAAAATCAAACAGAAGAAGAAAAAGGCCCTTCCTTTAACGCTTACTGTACAAGAACAACCCACTGAACACTGAATATTGTTAATCAGATTACAACATGTTTCTCATTCTGATATGTTAAATTGACTCCCTTTTCCCTCCTGCAGAACTCGCTGTCAGAGGTCATCAGTAAGCTGCAGGCCTGCACGCCTCACTTTGTGGAGTGTGTGCGCCCCAACGGCAGCGGCCAGCCAGACAGCTTTGACAGCTTCCATGTGTCCACCCAGCTACAGTACATTGGGGTGCTTGAGATGGTGCGCATGATCCGCTATGGATACCCTGTCCGCCTGTCCTTCCAAGGCTTCCTCAGCAGGTCAGTGCCAGAGCATGTTGCATAATTAAGAGCGTCGCAACTGTTATAACTCATCCTCTGACGTTATTGTTCCATCTCTGTGTGCTGATTCGTTCACTTCGCTGCAGCTTCTTCTTTAAAGGGAAGGATTAAACGATGCTGGATTTCCCTGCTTCTCCTCTTTGTCTCACTCATCTCAATTGTTCAGATACATTACGCTCCCAGCAGGGTCACTGTGATCTCTGTCAGTTTATGTGTTACTGAGCGAGCAGGTCAAAGTAAGCTGAAAGTTTCAGAGCGTATGCCGCCTTCTCTACATCTGCTGTTCAGGATCATGTGCTCGCATGCCGACTGACACATTAGCATTGACAAGTCACAGCAACCCTCGCTGTTAGAAGCACAAAATGACCTTGAATGGTTTTTTAAGAGAAGTCTGCTGCAGCTGATGAATGCCACTATCACATTTCCCATGTCAGCCCGACACACACACATTAACCAGTCAGTTGTGTGTAAGGTCTCCATGTCCCACACTTTAGTTATATCTCCCCATCTCTTTGCTTAACTCTTTCACTGTGTTTCCTGCCTTCTTTCCCTTCTCAGTTCGTCAGTTTTTCTTTTCCTCTTCTCTCCCGATGCTGAAAACCAGTGGAGAGGATTTATCTTTAAGTCTGTCTGTCTCTCTCTCTGTCTCTCTCTCATCCTCGGTCTGACTCCCGGTCTCTCTCTCTCTCTCTCTCTCTCTCTCTTTTTGAGGATAAAGGGATTAACATGAACATTCCTGCCAGATAATAAGTGAGGACAAAGCTGGTCACATGACTCCCCCCCCCCAAAAAAAAAAAAAGTTTCCACTACCCTGCTGTAAACATCATCACATCACCACACACACTCATACAAAATGTAGGGGTCCGTCTTAGACTTAAAGATAAAATATAAGGAAGCAAGATCCTGTTTATTATCCTGCTTACATAGAAGGCCATGGCTCACACTCCTTATCTGGTTTCTGGTGAGATTTCTCATCCTGACTAGGCGACTCTCAGGATTTAGAAAGTAACCAGCGTACGGATGCATAGTAAAGAAAAGAGAAAGAGGCTAACCATGCCCTGTGGAGCATTGTGCAAATGGATGAGGGTGCTGTATTTATTGTCAGTACAGTCTGACACATATTTTCTGGTCAGACATATACCAGGTGAAATAGATAAGTGAAAGTCAGATAATGGGTCTTTTCATGAGGGAAAACCTCAACTGGGAATTGAATCTAAGAGAACTAGGCCCTAGTTAAATGATGAAGTGAATCCAATATAGATTGTAGTAAGCTGCCTCCAGCTCCTTTGTGTTTTTGATGGATAGACCTTGTAGAGCCGGCCTTCTCACAGTTCAAGCTGTAATTGAAAGATTCCTTATGAGGGTTTTGTGAAATCTGTTTGTTAGGCCATATGTGAGTGCCATAGTGTTAGGCAGCCATGTGTTGTATGAACGCACTGTGCTAGCTAGCAATGGGTATGGTCAGCAGACAACTGAGCTGTACAAGAGTCAGCTCGTTAGGGCTGGGTATAAACCAGAGTGTGTGTATTTCCAGTGAACTGGTCAAGCGTAGCTCGAGGTGGTTTGACTCTCGAAGATTCCAGGCTGGTTTCCAGGACTTTTTTTTGTATTTTCACACTGCAAAGTTAGAGTTCTTAGTTTTTGTCTTGCATGAATAGAGCTCACTGTCAGAGACAGGACTTCTGACATCAAGATAAATGGTTGAGAAGGGTCCGAATGAGAGTATACCCAAACAAAAGTCACGTCTATTGTTTTGTAAAGCTGAGTTTACTTCAACTTAACCAGCAGAGACATGAAGATGGTGTGAAACTCACACTTGTCAGGTTTGGGAAACATATTTTTCAGTATTTTTTTTAAATCATCCAGAATTTTGGAAGATTTTTTGGCTTTATTGGACAGAATAATACAGAGGCAGATAGTAAAAGAAAAAAGAGAGCGTATGACAACAAAGGTCCAACCGTGATCATTACAGTATACAAGAGAGTCAACCCAAAGAAGAACAAGCACCGGGAAGGAGATCTGTTGTCAAGCAGGCAGTGTGATGGTCAGGTGGTTTTCCCCAACACGTCCTGCAGCGAGATGTAACATTAGACAGCTTGACAGGGTGTGATTGAGCAACGAACATACTATTAATAGTCTCAGGTGTGCACTTGTGGCAGGTTAGTTGGCATGTAGTCCTCCATTCCTCCAATTTACCAGCTGTCCAGTCAGTGTAGGGTTTTGCAGAGTGAGACAAGACAAAAGAAACCTCAAAATTAGCAGACAGACATCAAGAGCATGGCTAATTATCTGTTTTTGGAATCAGCTGAATGAAACGCCTGACATTTCACGTCATGAGAATTACCTGTGCGTAACCTGCCACTCTGAATCAAGAAAGCAGAACACTGGTGTATCTGATTCCCACAGGAGGTCTTGTAGAGCTGCAAATGAGATACAGGTGGGTTAGCGAGGAAAGTCGACTTCACTGTCAGGTCTGATCTTTTGCTGAATGCTTCCTACAGTAAGCTAGAAAATGAGTAAAGTTAGTGAAGACAGTGTAGGCTACCCTGTGTGCACCATTTCAAAGAGAGCACTGGCAAAGGAGAGCTTCAGTAGACACCTTCACTACTCTACCTTCAGTTGTCAGTATTCATTCATTAATTCATGTTCCACGACCGCTCAGTGTCATGTCATACCATGGTTGCAGGGGCCTGGGCAGATCCCAGCTGACATATGCCTAGAGGCTGGATCCTGGATATGTCACCACATCACAGGGCACAGAGAGACAAACAACTATTGCTAATGTCCACATTAACAACTACAGGCAATTTAGTGTCACCTATTATCAAATAAACCTGCATCCATCTTTACAAGTCCAGGGTGCAAGATTTAGGGGGATTTATTGGCAGAATATGTTAATATTCATAAGTATGTTTTCATGAGTGCACAATCGCCTGAGCATAAGAATTGGTATGGTTTTGTTATCGTAGATTGAGCCGATTGAGAGAGCGGTCACTCTCCTGTGCCATGCTGCACCACCATGTTTCTATAGTAGCTCAGAATGGACAAACAAAATACTCCATAGGGGCTTTTGCATTTTTCATAAGTTTTGTGGCCAGCATAGTTTCTCCTACACCCTTTAAAGGGGGCGTGCACAGTTGGTTACAATCTGCGTAATCTACTTTAGATCTGCTGCAAAATCTCTGATTGTCTGGAAGGCAGATGCTCACTGCTCCTATAATGCGGTAACACAGGCCTGGTGAGTAATGAGATCATGAATGAGACTCATCATCTTCTCATTGATATATTTGGTTGGCTGAACTTCCAGGACTCTGGTTGCTGTTGTCAATCAGCCTCTAATCGCTGCAGCACAGGAGACATCTTCTATGGTGTGTCAGCCTGCCCTCTAAACAGTCTAGTTTGGCTTGGTGTGCCCTGATGGTGGGCTGCTGCAAGAATATGATCTACCTCAGCTTCATAGTTTGGCTGTAATGCTGTTACTGTATATGAGCACAGATAATATTTATACAGAAAAACAAGAAAAGCTACCACCAGATGAACTTAAAATGGCTTGCAGAGGCAGGATTGGTGATCTGTTTTCTTGACTGGCAAGACATCTACAAGATCTGAAACAGTGTATCCAGTGTAGTGATGTGAACAGATGATAATAATAATAGCCTAATGAATCAAGCCAAGCTACTGGAGTCTAGCGCACCAGTGCAAATGAGCCAGGATCGGCACTCTGGACAGCAGCTGTCCAAGTGTTCTGTTCTGTGTGATACAAGGCCAATTATTGTATCCAGTCCGTTCCAGTCAAGACGAACAAAAGAAAAGACAAACCCGCCTTAAAGCTTTGTAGAAGTCTCACATGTACTGTATGTGTTTAACCAGAGAGTGGTAAATGTCTGCTTCATTTGTAAGAAAGGCACAATACAAGGCAGTACAACACTATCAGAGACATTCTGAGTGAACAAGCAGCTAGCCTACAGTTACAGACAACAGCTAGCTTAGCCCTGATGACTGTATTCACCGTCTCACTAGTGAAACAACACACACGCTGAATCAAAATGATGGAGTAACACATCGTTTCTGGCTCATTGTGTTTTTTTGTGTTCATACAAATTGATTTTTTTTAATTTGATTTTCTTTCTTTTTTTAAATGTGCCTTTGTCTGACGTGTGTTCCTGCTGTTTATACATTAAGGTTAATTTAAGCAGCTGCCACTCACAAAGACACCACTCAGCTCAGCTCAGCCCAAGTGCCATTCATATCTCTCTCTCTCTCTCTCTCTGTCTCTCTCTCTCTCTGTCTGTCTCTCTCTCTCTCTCTGTCTTCCACCGGGTTCAGACAGAGCCAATGAATGAACACAGCCTTGGCCAAGGAGGGGAGCTGCAGCAGAGTGGGGGTGGGCTACACTGCTGTTTTCACAGAGCTCTTTCTCACACACTTTCTCATCCTTTTCTCACATGCTCCTCTTCTAAACCACCATTTTCTTCTTTTTTAATTACTTCCTGATCCCAACATGTTTTATTTCTTTCATCTTTTCACGTGCACTATCACGCTATCTCAATTTTGACCAGTTTCTTATTCGCTTTTCTTTTTCCATTTGTCACTCTCTCAAAACAGACCCCCTGCCCTTGACTAATCAAACCGACAGGCCAATGAATCAGCCATTAATCTTGAGGTTGCTATATTCTAGCGAACACAGACACACAAGTGTGTACACGCAAACACACATGCACACACTGGAACCATACAGACCACTTCACTAAGTCATAGTGGCCGCCTGAAGCAAATTACATTATGTCCCGGTAACCAGAGTGATTTATGAGGAAATCTATTTTACTATTGCTTTTATTTGTCTTTTATGATACACTATGTGTTTTGTGGACGGGTTTATTTTCTGCCAATGTGTAAGGTCAAATACGGCCACTTGAACCTTGTTTCTGTAAGTCTCAGCCCTCCGTGTGTTGTTGCTTTTTTCAGTTCAAAATTGTTACAAAGTGGATGAGAAAGAGGCATCAGTATTCATAGAGCATGTCACAAATGCAGCTCACAAGCATGTAGGTCATTTTCTATATGGCCAAGTGGACCCACTTGGACTTCTATAAATTCAAGTGGGTCCTCATTACCTACAACTGATGGATAAACACACACATTTGTAGGTTATTAAGTTACCTACAGAAGAGTATCCATCATTCAGGCTGAGCACTGGGGTGGAAGTCCATGACTAAACACAGCCAATAAGCTTTGAGGATGTGGCAACTGAAGGTTTGTCTGATGGATAGCAGCTTCAGAGAGGAAGTGAGTGGTTTAAATTCCAGCTGCGTCGCCTTTACCACCTTTGTGACGCTCAGTAACAGTAGTCACCGATGGCCCTTCGGTCACAGAGAACCACATTAGTGCTCTGTAGCCCTCCATTTAAACTCTTATCAAAGGGGTTATTTCACTTCTTTGACTCCACATGAAGTCCCCTTGGGTCTTGTAAAAGCTGGGACCATCGATGGTTTTCATATCCTCATAGGGGAGGTCATGGGTTTACAGAGTTCCTTTGTGTTTTATGAGCCCAGTGGGACAACGTGTGCTGTCTGTAGGACTGGTATTACCATACAGAGAGAGGGTTAGGGAGAGTTCAGACAGACCCCACTCTTCCAAATCAAACACATCCCACATTCACTTGCCCTCACTTACTCACTATTGACAACACAAGTGGTTTATGCTTCCAGCCATCTGCTTGTTATATTTTCCTCATCAGATGACATCATCAGCTGGCTCTGCCTCTTATTGATAACAGAAGAGAAACACTGACGGACAAAAAGCACTGAGCAACTGGTACGAAGTTTGGAGGGGTTGTATTTGCTTAATTGCTGATTTATCTGTGCATATACATTAAATACTCACTCAATAAATACATGTACAGTTTATCCTTCAGTAGATTGTACTGTAGTTACAGTACGGTATAGTAAAGCCAAAGAAGGGACTTAAAAAGATAGGCTACCTGTAAAATATTGATCTGTGTGGGTCACCTCTGCACCAGCCATATCAGCTATTGGTATCATGAGCCTCATCACAGTTTAATATAACTTTATTTGAGATTTGACTTTACAATTTTAGGCTAACTCCTAAATCCTTCAGTTTCCAGATACACAAATCATATTTACCTACAGCTCCTGGACAGAAACACAGGTGTAAACTCTCAATCTATTGTTTTTAAAAATGAGGAATTGTGTCTCTTGTGCTGTTGACTTACTAAATTGACTAGCTGTATTTGAACAGGTATGTTCTTGTGGGTACAAAATAACAATTAAATCTTAAATCTGTTATTAAATGATAGCATCAGGAAATGCATTATTATGCAGTTGGACCCCTGGAAAATATGATGACTTGTTGGGTCTCTGTAAATTATATCATAAAGAGTACAACCTAGATCTGCTCTACATGGAAAGCATCATGAGATAACTGTTATTACTTCATGCTATGTAATTAAAATTGAATTGAATAATTGTAATATAAATCTAGAGCGCAAATGATAAAATGAAAGATGGCTGCTTCAGTCCTGGCATTGTTAATGCTGACTCCACCTGTACTTACTTACTAAGACTGGCTGTGAGAAAAGCCCACAATATTCACTGTTTACTTTGCGACTCCACCTGTATCTTAATTTAATTAGTATTGTATATCAACCCACCACTTTGTGTTAATATTATTAACGTGTATCCGTTTCCTTTGTAGGCAATGTTTGCCAGTTGTCTGTCACAGGTGATAATGCGCTAGTCAAAGCTGACCAGTGTAGATAGAATATTTATAACACACCCAGCGCAAATGGAAAATTGCGTCACCGCCACATGGAGCACACGCTCTGGCATCCATTTACACCATTTTAACTTTAATTTTCACTTATGAACTGTGCGGCTGCTGAGTATTCCTGGAGCACGCGAAGAGGAGCTCAGAACTGAAGTGCCTATGGAGGGGAGAGGATGTTTTTATTTCAGTCATATTCTTTTTTATCTGATTCAGGCATTCAAATGAGCCACTTTCTGTCACCCTCACACGACTCACTCATTCACATTTCACACTGCATATAAAAACATCTACGGTTATTTAAATATAAAGTGATATATGTATATTTTCTGTGTCAACACTTCTGTTGCTCACTTTCCCTTTCACCCCCACCATCCCAGGCACAAACAAACCACTGTCTCCATCCAGCTGACCATTCATAGCAACGGTTGCCCAGGGCAACACCAATAGGAACAGATGCTGTTTGGCTGGTCTGCCGTATGACCCCACTGACATTTGAACCCATTGTTTCTGAAAAGAGGGAGGGGGTTTCCACTGCGACTCTTCTAAATGTCTAAGTTCAGCACATCTTTTCACACACCTTTTGTCTCTGCAGCTCTGATGTGTTCCTGTTTTTGTTTGCGTGTGTCAGATATAAAGACCTCGTGGTCCCAACTTTGGGAGACAAGAAGAGGTTATCATCAGAGGAGAGATGCCGCTCAGTTCTGCAACAGTCCAAACTCCAGGGATGGCAGGTGTGTGTATGTGTGTGTGTGCATGTGTGTGTATGTGTGTGTGAGTCTACGTCTTGCCTCTTTTTCTGTCTCCATCAATAACAAAAGATTTGCCAAATGACTTAATCCCTGACCCTCTATTTTAAAGATCCCATGGAATCTTTGACAACTCGCTCCAGCTGTCCCACCTCATCATCATTCTCCTCATGCACACACACACACACACACACACAGAGCAGCAGCAGCAGCGGCAGCATGGACCACTCCACCCGCCCCCCCGTCTCTGTCCTGTCTGCCAGACTGCTGTTGTGTCTGAGTGTGTGACCCTACAGGTCACATCAGCTCCTGCCTTGCACACGCATACACACTCCTCCACAATGCCCAGCAGACACCTATTCACGCTGCTCCTGCTTCACACACACACACTTCGCACACACCACTCCTACAAGTAGCGTGTGTTGGAATGAATAGTGTCCATCAGTGGAAGTATGTCAGCCCCACAGTTCTGTGCACCTGGTATAGAGTGACCTCTGTTACCCCCCGAAATGCCCCCTAAGCCCAGGAAATGAATGCAGAGTCAACATGCAAACCCTATCCCCCTGACCACACTCCACACCCGCCTATTATCATACATCACTGCTACATGACTGCTCTCCCATCTCTCAACTAGCAAGTCACACTTTTGTGATTGTCGTTGTGTGTGTGTGTAGATGGGCAGCAGTAAAGTGTTTCTGAGATACTGGCAGGCAGACCAGCTCAACGACCGCTGCTACCAGCTTCATAAAAAGATCATCACCTGTCAGAAAGGTAACGTGAAAAACACCGACCCATGTTCTTTTTAGAGTTTGTCTGTCTGTGTTTCACTGACACTTCTGCCTTCCTCGTGTCTCAGTGGTGCGCGGCTGGCTGGCCAGACAGTGCGTTCATCGCAGGCTGTCGCTACAGCAGAAAGAGGAGTGCAGCGTGCAGCGTTTCCTGCAGGGGGCAGAAGACATGGGGCTGCGAACGTACGACCAGTTGGTCATCCAAAACGCGTCCGACATCGCGCGGGAGAGCGACCGCCTGCGCTGCCATGGCAACAGCCTTCTCAGCACCCTTGGCAACAGCCCACCGCTTGGTGAGAGGCCTGAGCCGGTGGGCAAGGAGGAAGATCAGCCTGTCAGGAGGTAAATTATCAAACACTGTCACAGCTCGTACACTCGTGATTCAGATCTGAAAACAAAGATACATTAATATTCAAGAACAGGCAGACAGGCAGTTATTCATTTTAATGTTTGGTCCCTGTTCTAGCCAGATCAAAATGTTTGTGTTGTTTGGATGATGGACTATATTTTCACCTATTACTGACTACAGTATCATCCATGATGCTAAATGTGAAGGCCTCATTGTGACTGTACCATTATTTAGCCTGGAAAATAAACACTCTGCAGTTACTGTCATTCACAGGATTCATTACCGTATGAAGGAATTGTTTGCCTCTATAGATGTGTGTGTTTGTGTGTGTGTTTGTGTTTGTTTGTGTGTGTGTTTGTGTTTGTTTGTGTGTGTGTGCCTATGTCTGCGAGACATGTGTTTTGTGATTAATGATGTCATTGTATCCCTGTGCACTGCAGGCCTTTAATTGTATGTTTCATGATGGATAGTCAGATAATGAGCTGTGTTATCAGATTGTATTAGTATTGTCTATGGAACGCTATCCTTATCTCCACCTCTCCTCATTCCAATATAACATATCATGCCTGGAGAAAATGGAATAACCCCGGAAGGCTTCGAAAGGTTTTAAAAAAAAAAAAAGATAATAAGAAGCTCGGTGGCAAATGAACGACCTTAATTTTGAAAAGTCACTTCCTTAATTTAAAAAAAAAAAAAACTTGTTAATGGTTTATGGTAATTTGTGAAATGTGACCTGCAAATGTGTATATTTGATATATTTTTATGCTTTCCCATTTGTGTTGATTATTGCCATGGTTACATAATACTGACCTACAATTCATTGACAATGATTGGCTACTAAATATATGCTAAAAAGGATATTTAATATAAAAATATGTGTTCACTTAAAATTTTGAAGGTTTGTTGTCAAATTCGCAGACACACACATGCTTCAGTGTTTGTGTCAGACAAACATAAAGCTTAAAAGTGTCTGAACAAATGTCAGTATAGTGAAAACTGGCATATTGTTTTAATATGCAATGACCAGAGTTTAAAGACAAAGTTGTAAAAAAGTCACCACACTGCACCTGCAATCACAGTTTTTAATGCTTTTTCAAATAAATTAAATTAAGTTTAAACACAAAGATAAAGCAATACATCTTGAAAGATGAAAATAAGCATGATTTTTTTTTTATCCTCCATGTGTCCTTGTGCACGTAGCATCTTGCTGCTAGGACAGAAGACAGGCCCACAGGGAGGCTTTGAACAGGAGGAGGGGTGTCAGTAGGCGGACTGTGAGAGGAGTAATTGTTGCCGCATAGTAGAATGGATTAACTAATTGGCACATGCACACTTTAACCAAACTCACCTTATTTCTCTGTTTTTTTAAAAATGCTTCCCCCCATCACCTACACACATGCAACTGTGGAACCAACAGATGGCTAACGCAGATTAGCACAGAAAATTATCAAACTGGATATTATCAAATTACTGCAAGGAGATTAGATTTAAAGCATAATCTCTTTGGTCTTTATCCTCAATTGGCCTCCTTAGCGAATATTTGTGGAATGACAGTTTAAGCAGGCATACGTTGAGTTTCAGTTTACTGATGATCTAAATGATATTATTAACTCAATCTGGATCAGTAAATGATTGGATGGGAAAAGGTTGTGCCTGTAGCTCGAGCTTTCATGCTTCTCTGAAAAGCATGAATCAAGCACGGATGATTGAGAAAATACAAACGGTCTTTTATTTTTTTTTCTCTTCCATTTCAATTCTTCCCATTTGTAGGGTTCTGGAGAAAAGCGGGAAAGTCTATGAGGGCACCGTCAACGGGAGCACTCGAGTTATTCGCCACTTTCGCTCTAGCTCAGTACCCACCCCCCTCGCCATGGAGAACATGGTCCATTCCTCTGCCAGTCCATCCATCAAACCAGCCCTGCAGCAGGTAGCTTATACCAACGATGACGGGTCAGGCGGGGGAAGTCTTTCCTCTCCCCGTAAGCAGCCTCCTCCCAAACCAAAGAGGGACCCCAACACTCGTCTGAGTGTGTCTTATGAAGCTGTTAGTGCAGGGTTGGTGATGGCAGCCAAAGAGAGCCCCACTCCAGAGGGTTATGGATCGCCAGCTGGAAGCCCTCCTAAATCCCAGCTGTCCCCCACAGACCCTGCAGGTATATCACCTCCACTGCTCTTTAGTAGATACAACAGATGGTGGGTTTTTGGGGCCTCATTGCTGTGTCCTAATGCCTTTTACTGGATTTAAATGCTTCTTTTATAATTTCCCCAGCTTTGTCCAAGCCACGTCCCCACAGTGATGACTACACAACCATGAGGAAAGTGCCACCCCCCAAACCTAAGCGCAGTCCCAACACCAAGCTGACAGGCTCATATGAGGAGATCAATGCTGTAGCACCCCACATCCACCAGCTGCGCCCTGCTGATATGAAATTGGCGTTGTTGTCCCGTGCTGGTGGATTTGCCGGGTTTGGTGGTTTGATGCAGAAAGCCGCCTCTGTAGATGCACCACAAGGGGTAGGACTGAGCATGTACCAAGGCCAAGACGAGGAGGACGTGTACATAGAGATGTTGGGCTCCCAACAGCCACGGGCTCGTAGCCTCCAGGAACCACCTGATAGCCCAGAGCAGGCCGACTCCGAGGCCGTCTACGAGGAAATGAAATATTTTCCTCCAGAAGATGGTGGAGCTCCTGCTGCTGTGGTTACCAAGGCAGCCAAATTGGAGGCTTTAGGCTTGGGCCTGGTGGGATTAGGGACATCTCCGCCTCAGAGCGGGGAGACCAAACGCATGACAGCAGGGGTGACCTCTGCGGTGGACATCAGTCTCTCACAGAGTACGTTCAGCAGCGGAACTGCCAAAACTCCACATGGCAAAGATGGCAGCTGTGACATCCCTGCACCATTCCCTAATTTGCTTCCCCATCGACCACCTCTCCTGGTGTTTCCCCCCTCCCCCGTTACCTGCTCTCCTGCTTCAGATGAGTCGCCCCTCACCCCTCTAGAGGTAAAGAAGCTGCCTGTGTTTGAGACAAACCTGAACTACGCTACTGGACCTGACAGCCCCCTGTCCCCACAGTATGCTCGCCAGAGGGCTGACTCCTCCCCTAGCCTCACTGTCCTCATGCCAGAGAAGAAGTCCACACCTCCACTCACCCCTCCACCTCCACCTCCTCCTGCAAATGCCCCACCTCCCCCCTACAGACCTCCTTCACACTTCCCCTTCCCACCAGAGGCCAACTTCTTGGCCTTGACGCGAGCAGCATCTGTCACAGGGAGCACAGACTCCCCCAAAACATCATCCTCTCAAAGAGCAAGTGGGGAACCACTGGGGAAGCCGCCTCCCTACTCCCCAGTGAAGATGTCTCGTCCTGAGCCTCGGAGAGCCCACTCGTGCTCCTCCTCTCCCCTGCTGTTCAACCCAGCCAATGGCAGACCCCTGACCAGTCCCCTGGATGAGCTCAACACTCTGTTCAGCTCTGGACGCAGCCTGCTGAGGAAGTCTACATCTGGCCGCAAGATGAGAGATGGAGGTCGGTCAATTATGCTCACACACACATGCACACAGTTACACAAACCAAAACCACAAGCAGAAAGAAGAGCACAGCACATGTACAGTTTTGAACCTTTTTGTCTGAGTGAAAGTTTCGAACTGCATTTATATTCATGCACGAATGGTCCAGTTACAGCTGGGATAACACCAATATGTTAGTAAGAATATATGTAAGGAATGGGTAGTTTATCTTTAGGCTTGATTCCAACCTAATCCGGCGCTACATCCAACATGTTTTCCCATTCATTTGAACGGGGGTACTGCGTTTAAGCTGCGGCGGTGCAGGCAGTAGTGACACCAAGAAGTTTCCTTTGGCCTGTGTCCTAAATGAGAGAGAGGGAGCACCAGTAACAACTGAGTGAATCAGAGAAGTGAAGTTATTTCCTGATTGTTTCATAGCGGTTATGTTCATCGCAAACACCCGCAGCCACAGGAACTTCCCACACACTGCCACACAACCCTGCAGTGCTTCACCGCAGTGCCTGATTTGGTCTGAATACAGCCTTACATTGTTGTAATTTTTCACACTGTGTCCTATTCAACCCACCTGATTGTAGGTATTTATGTGCGTGTGTGTGTGTGTGTGCATGTGCAAGAGTGCATGTGTCCATTATGTGTTCTATCTACTGTGATGAGTTCATGATCAGAGTCTGCGCCACATGATTTATGGGGTGCCGGGTGATTACCTTCTGTACAACAGGAGTAGTGTGGGGTTGTAGGTAAGTAATAATAACCCCCTGTTTCTGTGTGTGGGTCCCTCTGTGGTAGGGACGTGTGATGCACCAACACCCAACAGCCCTCCTCATAAATCCCACCTCTCTAGCCTACATTTAGAAACCCCTTACATTGATTCAGGTGTTGTAGCCAGCCACCCTCTTTGGCCCACTTGAGGCAGTCCATTTGTTACAGTCTCCAGTGCTGTGCCCTTTGGCTGCTGCAGCTGCCTTCTAACATGTTACCTAATGAGCTAGTTGGTGCAGCCCACTTAGCATCACACTGCACTGTAAGCATCTAGCCGTGTTGGTGTGTGGCTCAGTGGACTACATGCAGAGCACATACAGGCTCCGTGACACTGACGCAAAGGTTGACCTTTGCAAAACGAGGCCGAACATATTTGTCACACGCAGTGAGTGAAAAGGGAGGGTCCTCAGGTCAGAGGTTTCAAAGCCACAACGAGATTACCCTGCGGTGTTTTTATGAAAGTGAATTTCCCGTCTACGTATACTGCAGCTCGAGAAGGCCGAAGCTGCATTGTCCCACTGTGTGTTTATCCGAGTCTCTTTTTCCTCCAAGTGTATTTGTTGTGGCTGGATTAATAATACATGAGCAGTAGAATGATGAGGATGGGTATCAAATATTCAACAGCTTACTCATGTTCTGCTGAAGGCCCAGCAGCAGCAAACGGGACAACCCGAACAGTTAGAAAAATGACAATCAAGTGAAAGTATTATCGTTTGGTGGGTCATCTTGCACGAGGCTCATATTGCAGAGACACAAATGTGTCATACTTTCATAACGGTAACAAGTTCAAGGGTTGGGAAGCTGAGCTCCTTATAAGAGAAGGTATGAGAGCGAGCGCACAGGCTGACGCTTGTGCCTCATGTGACGTCTTGTGCTTGACTCTTCGTCAGCAGCTGGACAGACGCAGGATAAGCGCTGGCGTCATGGAAACAGTGTATGTGATGGGGCGGGGGAACCTGGCACTGGGGTTCACAACCTTGCTGTTATTTTGAGTAGGCGAAGCAAGGCAGTACGCGGAGATCAGAGCGCAGAGGGATGCCAATGGGCTTAACAGGATGGCCTACTTCCGTTCCCTCTCGGCTGTTAAATGACCGAGTGTGATACCTGACGCTGTGGGAGTGGCCAGGGGTTACAGCTGCTATCTCAGACATCTCTGTGAAGAGCAGCTGCCTCTCCCTCCGCCTCCTCCCCTTCTTCATCCTCAGGGAACTAGAAAACCACAGGAATGCCAGGGGAAGAGAGCAGGTGGTCTTGGCAGGCATCAGAAAATCACTGTCATAAGACACCTCGTGCCTTAACAGCAACACACAAATTTCCTAAAACTGGATAAGAGTCCAGTTCTCCCTCATTATAGCGTTCATTGTACAAATCCAAATATTCACTGTGACTCATCTCATCACAAGTATGCAGCCCTGAAATGCACTCTCCCTCCCTCTACCTGGCCTTTTGTCCCTCGGAAACACACACCTACCCCACGGGACCTATAGTAGAGTTCGCTAAATTTATATTTAGTCATCTTGTGACCATTGGGGTGGGAGGGGAGGCACAAGGCACGCATTCCCAGCGTGGGATGGCAGCTGACGGATTCCCATTCACACTCCCATACACATATGTGACCACAGTCACTCCATTCGCCTCATTCAGTGTGTGTGTGAGAGCATGTGAGCCCCAAGGAACTGCAGCACAGGCTGAGGCAGGTCATGTGGAGTCACCTTCCCAGCAGACAGACCGGATAAAACAGTTTATTCAACTTCATAAAAATTAAAACCATTTTTTTAATATTACCATTTATTGCCAATTAAAACCTCAGACATCACTTTTTTTCTGTACCCCACAAATATTTTGATGATGTTATACATATAAATATTTACCATATCTGTAAATGAAAATGCCCTGATGTGTAGTGTGTTTTAACATGCATAAATATTCTTCCCAGGATTCAATTCTAATATCAATCTGCCAGGGAGGGAAGAATGTGGCTCTGCCCCCACGTCACCGTCTCTGCAGCTTCAGGACAAGAACGCCAACAACCACTCTCCTCACTCCCCGAGCCCCGCCCCCGTCGAGAACGGCAACCAGATCTCCAACGGTAACAATCACATTATTTTTCATATAGGTGGCATTGTCCAACACAGAAGGTGAAGCAGATAATACACACTAGAGCAAGAGCAAGAACAAGAACATACAGCTGCTAACAGAATATCAAGTCCAGGCTAAATAGATTGTGAAAATCTGTACTAAGTTGTCGTGTCGGTGTGTAGTTGTGCAGCTAGATGAACAAAGCATAGAACTAAATTATGGATGTCAGACTACTTAGACTTCACAGTTTGCCTGAAAGAAGATAAAAAGTTAAACTGCATGTTACAGAGGCTAACACCGCTGACTCAACCTGTGGAATGAAGAAAGTAATCTGCCAGGCCAGACTAAGCTGCTATACTCTCATATTAAACTTTTTTACTCATGTCACAACAAAGTCACATAATCACTTAATAGATTGCAGTTCACTTATACACCGCCGTCTTGAATATGGACAGCTGTACATGTGCATTTGTTACTATTACACTACTTCAGAGCAAAAACTAGCAAATTATGCAGCTCTCCATCAGCAGCTGCTCCTACTCCAGGCCTGAAAACGTCCTCCTGGTGGTCTAAAGCTTGCCCATAGCTCTGAGCACCCAGCACAGACAGTATAGCTAACTGGCTATCAGCAGATCATTTTTAAAAAAAAAGTTGAGGCAGAGCAGCCGGAGGACATCAGAGGGAAAACCAGAAAACACTGTCTGCATAAAATATGATCCAGTTTCACCAAAATCAGTGAAATCGTTGGTGGTGTGTGACTTACGACCACGCACAAAAGTTACACAGTGCAAGAGTGGGAATGGCGGAGACATGAGACACCTAATTATGTCAGTGTAGCATCAAAAATGATTCTGAAGCTGTTATTTGAAGGTGGAAAGGTTACATAATGTTGCTTTTAATTCATCAGAGAGGTTGACAGCCTCAGGGTCTTTATGCATGATGACAAAAGCTTTTTCAACCCTTCTGCCAATCGCTTGCATTTGAAGAGTGAAGCGTCCTTCTGTCTGTCTGCGTGTGGGTGGACTTCCAGTCACGTGTTTTTAGTCTTTGTAACGCGCTTTTGATTCTGTGCGTTCAGGGTCGCTGGAGGATGAGAGTCACAGCAAGTCAAACTCCTCCAGCTCCAGCTCTCTGCACAGACACATGGACAGCCATCATACTCAGGTAAACACACACAGACAGCTGCACACATTACGTGAGTTACTGTAAAATGCTTCACACTGATGGCAACAGGTGGCGTTATTTTTTGTCGTAACCTTCCTTTCCAACACTTTCTGAAATACGCAGACCTCTGCACGCACACACACACACACACCTACCCACCTACACCCACACCAACACACGCACAGTGACTACACAACTATATCAGGCATGTGTTTTGTTTTGGGTTTGTTGACATTTTGAGTAGACAGGAAAGTGGCCTCCTTTGAACAACACGTATCACTCATGACATGCGAGCTTTCTCTTGCTCTGTAGACAGGTGTACGGTTACAGGATTGAATGTCTTGCACACTTGCACACGAGCCCACACACACATGCTGCCATGCAGGAACATACACAGACACACACACACACACAGTCTCTGATATATGCAATTGATAAAACTCAAAGCAGAAACCATCTGTGAGTGGAAGAAGCTTTTGAAAACTGAGATACGCCGCAAACTGATAAACACGTGCATTTTAGAAAGCCTTAATTATTTAAAGACATAAAGATGCCGTCACGTGACCAATGCAGCCTGCAAGACCTCCGCAAGGACAGCCAGTCACAAGCTCGGATGATGATTATCCTGTGCCTGAGCAGCTCGCATCTCTGAAGCATGAGATTCATTTGTGAATCTCTATAAAAGTGGCAATTCACTTAGAATGTATTCAATTTTAATGATGCCTTTCATTTGTTTTGACTTTTTCTTCACACTTACACATCAAAACTAGTTTTTCATCTTTGTTAATGAGAGAGAGAGAGAGAGAGAGAGAGAGAGAGGCCTGTTCATCTTTGCTCAGGAGTGCTTTTCCGTGTCCAACTGAGCAAGTATGAAATTCGATGGACGAGAATTCATCACGAAGAGCTGAGCTACAGATAAAAATCATTATTTTATGAATGATTTTATTCAAAAATAAGCAAAACTTCTGTGCCTCTGCATCATGTATTCCAAGACGCAGCAGTTTCGTCCTGGTCCACACACTCTCCACACTTAAGACAGTTTCACCACATGGAAACTGATTTAGGTTCATCGCAGGCTGTATCAGTCCGTGATTGAGTGTCACTGTCAGCCGTGCATGAAGCACAAGAAGGAGCAAAGCACGTAGTGTCCCGCTTTCAGGCAAACCAAGGACAAGCCATTCGTAAGACACTGCCAGTAAAGAGTCACACCGTGTTCCCACTTCACAATCCTCAGGTTGACTAAATGTTAGGGGGGCTCAACTCACCTTATGCATCTTTATGAAGTTTTTCAGTGTGTGTGAGCTAAAATACTGACGTACCAGCACCCCCTGCTTAAGGCCGTCTCCTTACAGCCTTTAAAGAAGTCTGAAGCACATTCCTGCTGCTGCTCTCTTGTACCCAAATGACTCTTTCTCTCTCTCTCTCTGTCTCCGCTTGATTCTAATGAGCTTTGCCGTTACTCTAACTCCCTCCTTTATCTTCTAGAGGGGTCATCTCAACTTTTCTCCGTTCGGAGCGGGGGCCGCCCTCTAAAACAGCGAGGGCGGGGGCAGTGGGGGCTCACTGGAAGCCCTGTTCACATGTAGGGATGTGGTGAGTGTATGTCATTCCTTGCTGCTCTCCACCCTTAATAGCAGTGTTTTTCATAGAGCCAGTGTGGGATCATAGCAGTAATGATCCTCTTTTTGTAAAAGAAAAAAAAAAAAGCCTCAGAAGTTTTGTCTAAGTTGAAAGTAAAACTCCACCCAGAGTCTGTTTTTAGACTTGAAAGGTGGCTTTCAAGAATTTTTAGTTTGCCCCTTCATGGAGAACAGAGGCTGTGGTCATCTTGAATTCATTGCAGCTACAATGGACTCCATTGATAGTCAGTGTTTTTGGCAGAAGAAATCAAATGTTTTGATAAAAAAAAAATTCTAGTTTTTAAGATTTGAATCTTCTGAAAATCATGAAAACCACTGCTTTTTCATAGCATAATGCAGCTCGACCTGCTCCCATTGTCTACTGTCTACCAGTCTCTCGCTTTTTTTTAAAATCCTTCATCGCTGAAAGAAAACTGCAGCTCTTGAGTTCAGCCGGACTCTCTGCATCTGTACACCTGCACACATTAATGCTGTCAAAACGAACTGTATTATAATCACATGATGAGAATGAAGTTATCATGCCTTCTCCTTCATTTGAGGCAATTAGCAGTGAGATAATGTGTAATGTGAAAATCTGTGCGCTCAGTTTCTTTGGGTAATTAAGTGTTAGAACTCTCATCTAGTGACACTAACAGTGATAACTGTTCAATATAATTGAATAAGATGAATATCTTTCTGTGGATTTGAATAGATTTCTCCAGTTTGATTTTTTTTTATAAAATATTTTCAATTCAATTTCAGTTTCAAGGTTGCAAGAAATACGTTTTGAAAATGTTCTGCCAAGATTTAAAATGACCTCTGTTTTCTCTGTTGGAAATTCCAATGTGGTGCATTCCCAAACACGAGACATGATCACTGTTAAGTAAAAGCATCTTGTGGTGGACAGTGAGCACCTTTGACGCTGTCCTTGGATTAGCATATGCTAATTCGTATGCAAATGAACAACACTAACACACACATATTTTACTGCTAACGGACACTCAAACTTCAAGTAAGTCTGTTTCACAAAGGAGAGCTGCAGTTTTTATTCTTTGCTTATTCATCTGCTGGAATTTTATTTCTGTGCTGAATCCATCGCACGGCTGACTTTTTAAACATGCCTAAAGTCTTTTTCCAGATTCTTTGTTGTCACTGGTGTTACATCTAAGACTTGTGCATCCATGGGAGTCACTCCAGATCTTCATCCTCATAAATGATGCATTTGATATTATCCCCTAAGAATTGTTCAGTTAAAGTGTGGCTGCTCACTCTTAGTACAGATACATGGAAAAAGAGATTCTTATATCTTGGCTCTTTTCTAATCTGGTGTGTTGTCTGGATGAAGTTCATTCAAGAGAACTCTGCGACCCAAAATGCCTTTCAATTATCTGCATTCCAGACTGAGTTTGTGTAGGATTATCAGATCTAATGGGATAAATGAAAGGGAAGGGTTGAAGGAAGAAGAGGGGGGCGGACAACTCAGTTAGGAATGAATGAACCAGCTTGTTTTGGTTCCTATAGTTAGTCAACAGCAGTCTAGACTAATTATATAAAGAATAGACAGACTGTCTGTTTTGCCAGCTAAATAATTGGATGGTACAGAGATTAATATTCTTTTAGACAAAGTACCGGGGGAAGTAATGACATTTAAAGTGGGAGGAGTGACTGTGCCACATGTGTGCTATTCAGGATAACGACACGTTAACAATGAGAAGGACAGACAGAGACAGAGGGCCTCGGTGTATCTGCATGGATCCCCTGTTTGCCAGTGTTCAAGCGTATGTGTGAGCTAAGGTATCATGCTAGTTTCTCAGAAATCCCCATGTCTCCTAACCTTACGAGTGAAATTTCCAGGAAAGAGCTCATCATTGACCTCCCCTTCAACTCAGTCCCTCTTTTTTTTCCACCCACTGTGCTCTCTGCTCCCATCTGCCAGTCTGGGTTAAAAGGTTCTACAAATAGATACGACTTAGCGACCTTTGGGAAAGATTTAGAACAGTTAGTCATGTTTTTTCTCCTGTCAGTGTTGTGCAAATGATGTAGCTGTTGCAGCACCTGGTTTATTAAAGTCTTCAGTGTATTGTAATTTTTTTATATTCTGTGCCGAAGGTGCATGATGAACACAGAGTGCTGAATGCGATCAATCAGAAAACATACGGCTTTGCCAAACTGATGTTTATCAGTCTGTGTGTGTGTGTGTGTGTGTGTGTGTGTGTGTGTGTGTGTGTGTGTTTGTGTTTTATTTTGAGAAGCTCAGAGGTTATTATCACACTCTGTGGCCTCAGGACAACAGGTCTGTGAGAGGTTGGGATGACCAATAGTCATCATACATTACCATAATATTACCATAACATTAACAAGCCATTAACATGTTGGTTTGGATGTTGACTCCCTCCCCCATGTCCTTCTGAAGGAATATACAAGTAAGCGGGTGTTAAATAAAATCCAGGAAGAACAGTCTGAGTAACAGAATCGTGAATTTTTATTCTTATCGGGCCACAAAACACTGCAAATAATCTACCAGGAATGCGCCCTTGCACATGTTTCATTGGCCAGAGCAGCACCTTGCAGAATTTTTGCCAGATGACCTTGCATTGTTTTTTTCCTTGAGGCCTCCACACCGAATATCCCCACACTGTCAACAGACTGGTCCCTTTCAAATTAATGAGGGGGCTTCCTCCTGTTCTCTCACGGCACATGACATAATTCTGCCAACTCAACACAAACTGTGATGGCTTTCTGCAGAAACCACAGAGCTGCTACTACAGAAACACTGAAACACAGACCATTTATGAACTGTAAAGTATAAAGTAGTACATAGACTATGATAATAATTTATGGCGCTGTTGGACCGCATCGTTAATACCTTCGTGTGCAGCACGTCGGAGATCAAGTGACCTCAGAGAAAATGTTGTTTTTTAAAGGCTGAAGGTCGACTAACTTGAACTGAAGCAGAATATTTCTTTAGATAAAAACATGCTGTGAAGAATCTTTTTTCAGCAGATATCTTAGTCACAACAAGACAGAGCTAGAAGGCAGGTTAGTGTTTATATGTGTGATATTTATTCAGTTTGGGGAAACAAACAATCTCCAGAAAGTTCTAACGTTAGTTGACTGCGACTAGAAATCGTCTCAGGCTCGGACTACTTGCTGGAGTAGTAAACTTGTTCCCTTACATGTAAGAGTCTACTGCTGTGACTGATTGTTTTCCAGTTATTACTTATAACCCGTGTATCACCATGGAAACAGAGATGATATGAGCAAAACAGTCTTTATTTTGAGAGCAAATCGCACCAAAATGTGAACAGGAACAGGTAATTGTTGTATAATCACAGTATTACATTCAAAGCTAAGTTTTACCTTGTTATTGCCACTTAAATGACACAGTCAGAACTGAGGCGTGTTCAAATAATGACAGTAAAGCACACCCTCTCATGTAATATTGCTTAAGCGAGACACATGTAAGATATTCCACATACTTAAGATAAGAGAGAGTTTCAAGCATGAGGTAAATTCGACATTACCGTCTTGCCACTGATGAAAGATGATAGTTAAAATGATTTATACTTTTAGGCATCGAGGCCAAAAACTATGAATCTCTCAAAATATTTGGCCCTCAGAGTTACTGGATTGTCAAAACATACCTGATTCTCATTGCATTGAGTTTTGTGTTTGTGTGTGTCCGTGCGCGTGCGTGCATGTGTGTGTGTGCAGTCATGCACTGCAGAAGGACATGGTGTTCCTACTTGTCTACTGTTCCAGTAGCTGGTGTTCCTGGCTGGCGCCAGTGCAGAGAATGGCCTAGCAAGGAGGTGTAAATTATGGATTAGGTCGTTGAGTATTGTGCCTGTGCAGGGAATCATCTGTATGTGTGTTCACTCACAGCCGCGCGGTTCTCCAGATATGCGCATGTGATCCTGGCTATGCAAGTACGAAATGTGTGCAATGTGCATTTATTGGCGTGTGCATACAAGCGGCTATGCGGCAGCGTCTTCGCGAATGCATCACTAAATGTACTGTATTCTTGGCAGTATGCAGAGAAACTGTTGAATTAGAAGTACCGCTGATTTGATTTTAGCTCGCAGCTCTACCTCGAGCACAGATTAAAAACAGAGAGAGAGGAAACAAATTATGAAACTGCAGTTACATCTTAAAGGTGCAGTGTGTAACTTTTACTGGCAGAAATGGAATATAGTGATCATAACTATGCCTTTATTTGTGTATATTAGCCTGAAGATAATAATCACTATGTTTATGTTACCCTAAAATGAGAGTTTAATGTCTAGAGAGGGAGCGGGTCCTCTTCGGCGGAGTCCGCCATTCGTTTCTACAAACCCAGAACAGACAAACGGACTCTACATAGGACCTTTTATGGACCTTTTTTGCAAGTCTCACAGCCGCTGTAGTTTACCCCTACACAAGGTGAGCAGTATTCAGTTGTTTGCAATCTGCAACTTAACCACTAGGTGCAACTAAATCCTATACACTGTACCTTTATAAAAATCAAGTTTTACTTTCATTACGAGAACAGTAAAAGAGAAGAAATCCCATGAAAAGGGCGAATCAGTAGGCTCAGGGTTGAGTGCTGTTACAGGGTTTTTTCTTGAGATGTTTTCATGGGATTTGTTGACCAAATAAAAAATATAGCACATTTATCCTTTAAATCTCGCCTCAGAGCAGGAGGAAACAGTCTTTTTGCACTAACAGCACATCAGCTGCCACCATTATAACCTCCAGTCTCTAATCTGGTGTGGATCATCAAGGTCCAGTCCTGCTGCTGCTGCTGGTATTACTGACTGAGAAAGAATTCCTGTCTTATTGATTTACCTGAGTATTGACTGGCAGATGACTGATGAGGTGTTCCATACAGAATGATGTGTGCATGTGTGCACTTTTTTGTATTTGACCGGAGTGTCTGTGAGAAAGAACGAGAGGTGCCGGCTGCAAAAAAAGCATCCCAGCTGTAATTCGCAAGATCTATATAGAGGTGATGTATGAAGGGTCCGGAGACAGAATATGGAAATGAGTTGTTGTCGATGCTGTCGGTCAGAGAAGGGACACCCTCATCCCCTTCCACCCCACTGCTTCCCATCTGTATCAACTGTCTCATGAGATGGCTCACTGCCAGCCCCAGATTGATCGCTGTGTTGTTTATTAGAATGATTCATGAGAAAAAGTGTCCTACTTTAAGAGGAGAAACCCAACCCAGTGATCACTGCCTGTTAAGATGATGAATCAGAGAAAACTGTACATTTTTATTGCTCTGTAGGAGGTAATCACTAACGAAGACATGATCGATCTAGAAGATGATATTTTGAATCTCTTTTATCCGTTTTTTTGGATGCTTCTGCAGTGACAGTGAGATAAAGTTTTAGTTTTTCTTTTCATAAAATCACTGCTTGTCATTCCCTCTTTCCACCTCCACCGATCATAGCCCGGTCATTTCAGCTTTCTGTCGTCCACTTGTCGATCCATTGAGGACAAAATCATTATTCAGGGTGTGATTTGAATGTAAATGTCTGTTCTTGCCTCCTCCTCCTCCTCCTCCTCCTCCATCCCTGCTCCAGGTGTTCCAGCGGTTACGTCTGTCCAACGGGAATGAGAGTACCGCCCTCGGGGAGCTCCTGCGATGGCGGCGAGCGCAGTGTGAGGGGCGGGGCGACTGGAAGCATCGTCCACCTCAGTCCCCGCCCTTGCCCCCCACGCTGCTCTGGACCAACAGGAAGGCCTCTCCATGACGAAGGTTGTGTGATGCAGTCACATGTATTGGCTATGAATTTCCTCCTTCTCCTTCTATTCAGCCACACTCACACTTCTTTTTTTTTTTTTAATATGTGGACCAAGTAACCTCAATGCCCAGGGGCAAGGTTAAAGCTCCAAGGCCCAAAGCGTGAGCCTCGTCCCTGGACTGAAGGTGGTGCCTCAGCGCCTTTGACCTCGACCGTTTGTATGACGGTCGAGGTCAAACACTTGTATGAAAGAAGCTCGACACTCTGACGAGTGTTATCTATAAAAAGTGGAAAGGAAGGAGTGGAAAGGTTTTATCAACAAAAAAGAGTGACGATCACAATAGTATTTATTTTCAGTTCAAACGTATGATGTCAGTCAATGAGAGGCTGAATTAAAGAGCAGACACCAACATTGTTTTCATATTAGTCAGATATTAAATGGCCCCTTTAGTCCATCTGTATCTTAGCCTGTCATGTTGTTGCTGCACACAAAGGAGCTCCACCCCAAAACATGGTGCTGATTATACTTGACGTGCTGTCCTGTGATGTTCCCATGAATGATTGTGTGTGCACCCCCCACCCTACGAGTGTCAGACCTCTCTGAAGTTTACAAGTCAACCAACGCCTTCGGACAAACTCCAGTTTTTAGCATCAGTGTACAGGCTTGGACACGAGACCCTTTTCAGGTACACAGCTCTCACTTTTAGCCCCTCACATTTGGGCTCCAAGTGCTACTGCAGCCCTGGCAACGAGCGACCAGGGGTCAGGGTAACCTCAGTATAATATCCCAAGGTGCACTTCTCTTCTCCATTGTTACTACCAGCCTTTGAGGAACAAAAACCTCTGGCCAAATTGCAAAGTACTGCACTAACCTTTACTGGGAAAAGGGGATCCAACAAAAAACCCTGCTTTGGTTGAAGGTGTAAAGGTAAAGTAAAATAACTTTATCTGGTATAAAGTTCATGTTGTGAACATGAAACTCTGTGCCAAAGTGACACAACTTTTCAAAGATATGTCTAAACTAGAAAGTATAGTTATAGAAACATGTATACAGTAGTCCTCATATACTCATATGTACAGACTGACATAAATGACCAAATCAAAACTGTGGTTCAGTGCTGAGTCAGTGTTTCTAAATGAATCAAAAGAACATCGAAATCGGGGAGAAAAACCAACAGTCTACACTTGAAAAGTAGCGACTTAACTCTCATTGTGTCTCATCAACACCTGAACAGTTGTGCATGTTCAGGGTCGTTCAGGAGACTGTGCAGAGCTCAGGAACTCGCACAGACGAACTCAAAAACTCTTGTACAGATTCCTCCACCCTTCCTCGCATACTCCCCTTCATCTCCTTTCCTAACTTAACCCAAACAGACCCCCCTTTACGCCCCAACTTGGTCTTGGACCCTTGTCCCTGCTCACCTTCCCGATGGATCAAACCGGCTCTACGGGTGTCTCCATGATAACCGCTCTGTAAATAGTGACTAGTGTTGTATGTTCTAGCTTTTACTATAGCAGAGAAGCACACAGATTGAATTGAAAGATGCAGAAAGAGATGAGATAATACCGTCTATCATGGTGAAACTGAGATTTAAGAATGTCTTTGGGTTAGATGCAATGAGTTAAAGAGAAGAGGTTTATTTTAAAATGTGAATATCTTTGTTTTTTTTCAGAATGACTGTCTATGGCTATGAAATTCTTTATACTCTATTTAATATTTGTTTTTTTCCCTCCTCTTGACCCTGTTGTTCTGTTCCTATGACGCAAGGCAGATGTTTTCATTGTATATGGATGTTTTATTGCACAATATTTATGTGGTGTCGTGTTGACTTCTGTAATGGGCTGGGTGTGTCTCGACAAGTTGTTTGATCTTTGGAGATCGGTCCAAATTGTCAGAGAGCCGCAAAGTATCAATAGCTCTAATTGATTTCTCATTTCCACTGATCACCCACAATGTGTCTGATTGATTCGGCCTTTCCGAATTAGCAGCACCATCACAGGATCGATCTCCCGGTTGCTGTCGGTGCACAGAGGTGCACGAACGTCCAAGAGGAATTAGTGGAGGCCGCTGATATTCACAACAGAGATGGCAAATCAGCTGAGCTGCATTTTTTTTTTTTTTTGTTTCGACTGACTGGCTGAATGTATAAATGCTCAATTTTCTTTCACTGCCTGTGCACATCAATGAAACGCTGTGTATCTTATTACTGGAACAGGCGCCTGTATCTACTGCTTAATGTGATTATTGTCTTCAGAAGTTATGTATGCAGTCCACTTTTCTTTAAAAAAACAAACAAACAAAAAAAAAAGTTCATATCGATGCAGAATTTGTGATAAGGTATTGATTTGCTCCATGATTCATACCTGCTGTGATTGAGGTTGCATGAGTAGCGCTGCATTGCAGCAACTATGTTAAACGTTTTCATCACAGTATGACTCAGCTCATTCACTCGAGAATTTAAATCCACCTGTGATCAAACTAAATTTAAAAAAAAAAGGAACCAAGATCAAGCTAGTCAACCTTGCCAATGCGAATGAAAGAGAATTTATAGCCCCTGTGCTGGTCCTTCACGAGGACCAGGGTTGTGGTTAGTCCTGTGCGTTACAGATTTGTGTATTATATGTTTACTGAAATTATGAAATGAGGAGTTTTTTTTTTATCATCTTTTAAAGCATATCAGTGCTTTTTAACCTGCATGACCACATGTCGGGCCCGGCCCCTCTATAACGTGCTCATGCTGAAAAGATGGCTGTCTAATGTGAAGAACTGCTTCCCACTGCACTGTGAATCACTGCACTGCCCCCCCTCGTCTCTCATCTAAACACTCGCCATCCATTCACATCCACCTTTACACACATATCAGCTCCGTCATATACAATCCCTGATGATCTAGCTCAGTCTGTCGTAAGCGTTACCAAGCTCTGGCAGCCAGATTACTGCCAGTCACCGTTGTTAGTCAGGAAATCTTAATACCCTCTGCTCTGAGATCAGCTCTCTGGTGCTACAGCCAGTGCAGAATGGCCATTTTATTGTCCCCAGTCCATGTATAGTTGTCCAGAGAGACACACAATATTTTAGCACCTGAACAGGGGTATTTCACTGCCTTTCATAGTGTTGTTGTTTTTTTTTTTTTATTGTAGTCTTTCTTTTGTACATGACATACAGTATATTTTAACCTGCATACGTACGTGTTTGTGGAAAGAAAAAAAGATTGTATGTGAAATTTCATAATTATTATCTTCCCAATGTTTTATAAGTACTGTACCTGTACAGCAATAAAGCACAATTGTGTCAATGCCAGTCTTTGCGTGTGTGTGTGTGCATGTATTTGAATAGTGCATGTCAACCCCAGGACTCAGATGTCGTGATAAAAGTGTGGGTCTGTATCCTTTGTGTAGTGGTGGAGTTATCACATCCTTTCATTATACAGTATGGCCCCTTATAAATTATATATTATTATACGTCATATTAAAGTGTCTGGCCGAGGTGACATACTGTAGGGGAGTTTACTCAATAGCAATGCATCAAGTTATTGTAAAATATAATCTTAATTTAATGTTTAACCTTAAAGGTGAAGCCAGTTTTACACATGACAGATAAAGCCTTCTGTGGCTTCAGTGGGAAACGCTCAAAACTGGCAGATTACCTCAAGTTTGAATCTTTTTATGACAGCGTGAAAGGCAGATGAACATGTTGGAACACAGGTACAGGTACATGTAAACGTCTACTAACTAACCATGATGGATGGTTCTGTTTTCATGAATTCAGGTTTTGGTCTATTAGCTTTCTGCCTCCATCCCAATACAACAGAAGGTTTCATTTGTTTGTGAAGCTCAATATAATGTACATTTAAAGTGACGTATCCCAGAGTGGGAGGCTGCCCCTGCAGGTATTTACTAACCCGAGGCGGTTTCTGCAGAATCAGTTCACGACAAGCACAAGCACAAGTCATGTCAGCTAGAACAATTGAACAGTTCTTCCCACATTAATAACCTGCCACAGTAACTTAGAGGAATGTTTCCCTCAAGCAGTAGTCACTGTAAGGCATCACGTCAGATTGTGGGAGCCGGCGTTTGAAGTTTATGTGTCAGCGTGTGTTACAGTAAACAGCCTCTACCTCAGCATGCTGACTCATACACACCCAGGTGTTAGAAAAAAAGCACACTTAGTCCGTTTGAAGCTGATTGAAGTTAACGAGATTGATGGACATGTTAATATTATAAAAAAAAGAATAGATTTCTGTGGGATACTAAAATCAACACGACATGCAGGCGCCAGAATGATTTTTTCTCACCATATAAACATGAAGTGAACAACACATAATACAATACAACTAATGACAGTGCAACATAATTTGGAACAAAGATTGCACTTTCTTCCAGAAGATACCTGTACATATAATATAATTGGCTGATCTGACTGCAATAAAAGAACTGGCTGGCTAAACCTCCGTGGCGGTGAAGTCAAGCCGATGCAGAAGTGCCAAAAACTGCAGTTCCTCAAACGTCCACTTGAGGCTGGCTCCAGAAGTGAGTCAGCCTCCATAAGTCCCCATGTTCAAATGTCCAACTTCACAGTTTGGTCTCTATAGCTACTTTCCTCGTTCATGACAACTGTACTGAGGGTGAATTTATATACAACTCACCTGTTCAAATTATATTAAGACTTAAAGTTATGTATAATTAACAGCGTGAATGACAGATGGATGTTGTTACAGGTGGTTTGTTTGAGCTCCCAGGCGTCATTCAGCCCGCCTCAGGTCCAGCGATGATCCACGTCCGGAAGGAGGATGGACTGCCAACATGGCGGCGGTCAGCGCCACACATAACGGCTCTTTGGAAACCTGTGGGTGATGTCACACATACGCCCTCCATTCCTTATACTGTCCGTGCTGGTATGCTTTCTTACATTTAAACAAACTGTGCTAATCATCTTCTACATTTTGCAGACCCTTTCATTTCTATCAATATCTTTGTACCGTCCAGTAAGTTTTGGAAACCTGGTGTTGCTAAATCTAAAGTTACAAATAGCCTGTTTTTATTCAATAGATACTTCAACTTAAGATATATTCAATCTAATATCTGCCAGCGCACCAGATTTTCTACATTTGCTGACAGCCACTGACACAAACACTGTGTTGCTTGCAGACTGGAAGGAAAATTATGGTTTGGGATTTAGTGGCTACATCTTTGCCATTTACTGACTTAGCTTTACTTTCTGATTTATGTTATTTTATTCAGTGCATGTGTCTGTCAGGAAGCTACTGACTTTGCACAGCTCAAGTTGACACTTGGCAAATGTATGTGAATATTTATGGAGGATATATTTATCTCTCAGCTGGAGGGACACATATTGCATCCGGCTTCAGCTGTATGTCTGGTCGTTGTAAGCCAGGACCCACTTCTGGAATTCTGATCAGTCAGTGAATAAGTTCAAGGGTTCCCTCCACTTATTTGCTCCACACTAATCAGTGGAAGTCGTTATTGGACGGCAGCAGATGTGCATCAACCCTGAAAGTATTTTGCAGTGGTCATTTCAGTGAGAGTGGACAACCAGCGAGTGGGGCCGGTTCTTGAAGGGTTCATGGTAGACGTAGACGATCAAGAATTGCTGTAGTGCAATCATGGAACTTGGTATTGAGGTTGTTGTGTCGGCGCCCATTTGAACCCTTGGGAGAGGCAGAATCGAGGCGGTTGAGTGCTAAGACAGCAATTCTGCTCGCTATCACATGAGCGAGCGGGTGGGTGAACTCCAGATGCTGCAGGAACAGATTGTATTATAACATGGGGGATTTATACTCAGCTGTGCGCCCTCCGCCGCTGTGTCATCTCAATATTCACAGGTGACTTTGTTGGCACAATAACTCGACCTGTAGATATGCAAGATGGTGCTGAAGCACCGTTATCTGGCCGTCGTCCAGAATTCACAGAACAGTAGTTTGCATTTGTAACTCTTGTTTCCATTTCTCGGATGGCAGTCTGCAGAGGTGGGGGTTGTTAGTCTAATGTGTTTGCACCTGCGAGGCCTCCCCCAGGTCTATTTAAGCCTGTGCTGTTAGCAGGCTCTAGACAAGCTTGAACATCCTCTAGTTTGCTTTCATTTCCACCATCCATACACGACTTACACGACTGACGCGGCTACCTACCGCATCCTGTGTTTAAATTTCTTTTGTGAAATATTGTTTGTTTAGACAAATATCTAATTATTGACATTGGAAGTTGATAGGTTTTATTTTTCTGATATGTTGTCATGCACACTGTGCAGGTGTAGCAAGATGACATATCAACATACAGAACATATAGTGTGTTCCTTCTTTCTCTTAGGAGTTAGGGTTTTTCACAATTTAGGTATTCTGCACAAAATATGCAATACAGCCATCAGAGTGTGTATTATGATGATGTCAGATTAGAAATGTATCAACATTTTCTATGATGAAATACCAGTTTTAGATGACTGTGAAGCCTTGCTGATTGTATGTGAGTATTTTTGCCCTTTTACTATTCCTCTCCCTGCACGGTGCTACAGTAATAGTAATGTTACCACAGGGACAGTGATGGTGTTCTCTTACATGTGTTGACCATCAATCCAAATCCAAACCATCATCGCAGGAGGGTTGTTACCTAATTTATCACCACCACCAGAAGTGGCAACAGGGCCATTCTGTTATTTATTCCGGGCTGAAAAGGTCCACCATTACACAGAAGGAGGGGGGTAAATGGCCAAGTGGTAAATTGGACCAAGCTGCCCCCTGATGCTACACCAATAAGCCCTGAATCAAACACATAGACCTTTCCTCTTAGTCTTCCATTTAGGGTGCTGACTGTGGTCACCTTTGCCATATATCCTCCAGTTTCTCCTGATTCTCGTTGGTCTCCATCGCTCCCTTAGGGCTACTTTAGGGAGCAGTTTGAACCCAGGTGTTTGTACATGTTCTAAGGTTGGACAGTAAAAAAAAGATAGCTACAAGACACTGAAGACAAAGTGTGACAGCAGCAGAGAACATAAAGCACCATTCTTTGATTTGACCATTCACTGAACCCCTCCCCCAAAGAGAAATTGTCCATAAGCTGTAAATGTGATCATTCAAACCTGCAGCAATAACTGTGTGAGATATATGGCTTTTTCAAAACCAAGCATGTTATTTGGTCATTTAAAAAAGCAACCGTCCCACATCTAATCATAAACTACTCTAAACAGAATTAACGTTGAGTTTGTGGCGAGTTGCAACAAGCTTTTTTCAAATGATCAGTGAAGTTAATGCTAAGCTAGCTTGAGCTGATAAAATCTAGCAAATGTTAGTTCAGCCAGCAAACCGACAGTTGCTGGTAAGAAGTTTGGCAGCTTGCTTGGCAACTGTTTAAAAAAATAAGGAACTACTGTATGCGACCTGCACAGCGAGACGGAAGAAACAAGGTATTGATCACGCGTGCTTGTCGTGCTCTGCAAACCACCTTTACGAACTCACCAGAGACACTGACATACCGTACTGTTTGTCCTTGTGTCTATATGTTTGTGAGCTCGACAAAGAGAGAACAGCAAGAGCAGATGAGATATTTCAAAGGCCATAAAACACAGGAGTAAACACGATTCCTACCTTTATTGATTATTTGAGCACTGGTTGGAGGGTTTGTAGGTTTATGTTGACTTATAAACAGTCTGGGGACTGGCTTGCTCCAGTCTGATCGATGCAAGGCACAGCTAGGTTAGGAGGGTTGTTCCCTTAGCTGTGAGCCTTCACCGGCTTTATGATGGCCAAAGGTTTAGGGTTATGCTCGTAACATACATGAAGCCACAGAGGTGGTAGCTATTTTCTGAGCATTTAAAGGCCCCATAATGTCTATCTTTCAACCCTACTTTACTGCCTACCCTAACCTCATGATCCTCTTCTCTCCTCCTGTTGCCCCCTCTGCTCTTCCTCCTCCCCCCATCTTGTTTTCTCTATCTTCCTCTGACCCCACTGTTGTTCCCTTCTTCACCTCTTCACCCGTTTGCTCGCAACGGCACGGACTTACGTACACCGCGCGCCGACAGTGAGAAAATCAATAACATCATCTCAACACTGTCTCAATTTTCAATTAACGACTTTGAGGTCTATCTCACCAGACACATCCATCACATCAGATCACATCAGACGCGAACTCTCACCATCAACACTCACACAGCCGACACCCTGCATGCACAACACCACACCACAGAGATAAAATACTCAAATCATGTCCTCAAAGCTGTTCTTATTAACATTTTGTACAAACAATGGATCGATGGAATGGGTCGCTAGTTGTGACTCAACTCTGCAGTGTTGAACCTGTTTTCCAGCAACAGCAGGCTGATGTTTTCAGCTGCAGGCAGGCAAAGTTAGCAAACCAACTCGGTGGAACGATTAGCAGCTTGAAGAGCCGGATGTTTTTCTCAGAAGTTGTTACAGCCTTAAAAGCTAAATGCTAAATGCTAATAAACAGACAACCGTTACAACACTTTTGTCATAATTTAATATTATAAGGTGATAATATGTCGCAGCTGTGCAGCTAAAAGCGACAATCTGAGACTGAAACGCGCGATGCAAAGTGTTGCATTCAGGTGCGCTCGAGTAAAAAGCAGCAAAGTATCAAATGTAATTTCAGCGCGGTCATTCTGAAGAAAGCTGAATTATTAATATACTGTAGTAGGTAGCTTAGACGTAGCTACTGTATACACTGCTGGGTGGTTTAATATGTCATGAAGTAACCATATTTCTCTATATGGAGAATATTTACAGGATTATTTTGTCTTTTTTCAATCAGTGCTTGTAGAAATGATTTGTAACCGCACATAACTGTGTGGTGTGGGGTGTAAATCAGCACATTTCCCTCAGAGTACTGCGTCTCACAATACGGTAAATATAATCAAATGACTCTAACTACTTTCTTACTAGCCACTCTGACCAACCCCCCAAAGAAACCATCAACAAACACTGTCCTCATCAGCCCCCATGCAGAGGTAAGTATTGTGTCAATAGCACTCGCAACATACACATCATGGAAATTCTTTCCACCCCATCTGTACTTGATAAACAGCCAGTGGACTCTAAAGCTATCTGCGTCTTGTTGTAGAACCACAATGATCCCGTGCTCATATGCTTTTAGAAAAGGAAAACAAAGTGATAAATCATGAAATCATCCTCCTCCCATTTCCCCTTTTTTTTTTACCCGGCAGTCAGCAGATTGGCAGACACCGAGGCGGTGTCTTTGATGATAAAGCTAATTAATGTGGCAATTAACAAGGCTGTATATTGCTGACGAGGTCAGACGAGCTAAGACACACTTTTTTTTTTACTCATATAGACGTGCGCATATACAAATAAATGTCTGTCAAGTAAGGGGCTCACAGGGAAACGGTAATTAGGTGTAGTTGTCTGTAACGTGGCTACAGACGCATAAACCTGCAATGCAGATAAACATATAAGTTAAATTCAACAGTTCACATTTGCTCTCATGTGTTCTATATAATGTCCAAAGGGTGTGGATGTAGCATCAGGTGCTTTTGCTGTTAGTCATTCTACCATAGAACCATCAAAGAAATGGGTAAAATTATGTAAATGTAGGATTCCTGGAAACTCTGGGAAAATTCAATAACCTCTGTATCGTTTCCTTGGCAACGGGAGGCCTTGTCAGTTGCAGCGTAACCATTGTGCTCCCTCGGGCAGTCTCTCCGAGGATCTCTCTTTGCTGTATGTCATGTTTACATTAACAACCCACGCCGCTCCCAAAAGCGAACATATGGCACTCTATGCCGCGGTCTATACGTCTGTGAAGAGGGCTGCAGAGGGAAATTTGGAACGTCGCTCCAGCTTGCATGTGTGCTCAGTGGAGGAAGGGTTTGTGAAAATACCGATCGACTCTATGGATCTGTACATTTGGAAGGTTGAAAGGGAGATTAATCATGCATTGCATGAATTCCGAAGCGAGGCGTTTGTGCAGTAAAATCTCAGGAAATAAGCAAACGCTTGGCGAGCAATGCAAAACCTGGTCAAGAGGGAGGATGTCAGATGTTTCTGTGCTTCGTCCCCGTGGGCCTCGCCTTTGTGTGGTGGCCAAGCTTTCTTCCTTCATTTGTCTCCGCTGTCAGCAGTAAAATGAAAGATTGGAGAAAACCCCCGACAATTTATTTACTTAACATCTGAGGGACAAATGCAGAGAGAGGACAACGCCCTGCCATTTTCTTCTGATGCTACATATACACATAAACCTGTGTTTATTTAAAAAGATCCCCTCATGTTCCCCCCCACACACACACACGTGTGAATGACCTCACCACATAGTGCTGTAGCACTTTTTTAATCAAGCATTGGTTAACTATCTAATCAGCCATTCGCCAACCAATTAAATCTCATGATTGCCCTACTTAAGAGGTATAAGTAATTTAATTAGCATGGCTGGCTCCTCTTTATGGGTGAAAGAGGAGCTGCTGAATGGTGCTACAATGAGCTGCTTGGGTCCATCCTCATTTACATGCGTCACCTACAGGACATCTGCATTTATTGTCTGTCAAGGAAATGAAGCTAGGGTTAAGCTCTGACAAGCACACACACACACACACACAGAAATCAGTACCGTGTGAAAATGGGAGACATGGTTTGAATAAAATTTTGTCAATAGCTGGAGCTGCTTAGAGGCAATTAAATTCCACCGGGCATGGATGTGGCCACCGCCACTGGAGCTGGTGCAGCGATTCTATTTTTGATGGACGCCACGAGCAGCCTGCGTCAATCTGCATAGAGAATCCGGTCGATTTTTCAAAATAAAACATCCTGCGCAAACCTCTGAAAAACAGCCAAAAGAGAAAAAATTTGACTACGTATCATATTTACATATTTAGAAGCACATAAACCAGGAAAAAAAATCACCAAGACAGAGACCTGCCCAGTAGGGTACTACTCCACATAAGAAGGATGTTGGTTTGTTTTTTATTTTATCTAACTTTTTAACTAATTGTAACTTTTACTATTATATTATTCTTACAGGATTACACCTTCATTGTCAGTTAAACAACAACAAATTGCGTTTAAATCCTGCATGAAGACTGCGAGGCAAACACCCTGACGTCAGACTTTTCTATATGTAAATGTCTAAATGAATAAGACTGAGAACAATATGGCTGTCTACACATACACATTCCAGTAAACATTCACAACTCCCTCGACACGTTTGGAGTATTTGCACAATATTTGCATACAATGCAGCACAGCAGACAATTATAGTGTTATTTTCGTCCATGTGGTCATCCAGTCTTCCATTCATGTGAGCTGTGTTTGAGCGCTGGCACCTTTCCAGTTCCCAGCTGATGGTTCTCATCTCCTCATCCGATCAGCATATCCCCACTAGATGTGTGTATTAGTACACAGCCAGCATAGCACAAAGCTCTTCTGTTACAAACAGGAAAGTGACGCATGCAAAGACACACTCGCACTCAAGCTCCATTCAGTCCTCTGTCATCTGATTTCTGTCACACTGTCATGCCAGCTCTTTTGGTAAAGGAAAAAATGCAGGATTAAATACTTGTGTCGGATTTTCCGTATTATCTACATGTAACCGTTCCATTACAAAACATAACACGAGATGGAGAAATCCGCTGGTGCTGAGCATTCATGAGGGTGCTTGAATTAAACAGTTGCACTTTCCATCACTGGCTCTGCACATGGAGGTTGCAACCCATCTGGTAGGGATACAAGATGGGGGGTTGGGAGAGGAATAAAAATGTGGAAAACACATTTCAGATTTACAGTAAATGTGCAGCCATTTCATTCCCTTTGAGAGGTTTGTTTCTTGTTAATTTGAAATATTTCATATCTGCAGCCCCGCAGGATTTTTATTGGGTGTGAAATAGATCACAAAGCGATGATAAAATAATTGTTAAACAACACAGTTGGTGGTTGTTTGCATGTTCAGTTGCAATGGCAATGGCTCTTTGTTTCTAGACATTTTGACAACGTCTGCTCCACAGTACACATCAAACAGGATTTATTTTACTACTATGACTCTAGGCTTATTTCTGCACTTTGCCATGGTTGCCATCTGAGCCATGTTACTGGTATAATGTTGACAAGGAACACAAAAGGAAGAATAGAAATAATGGCAGTTAGGGAACCTAAACTGTGCCGTGTAGGTGGTTACAATTTAACTTATTATATTGTCCCTGTTTTCAACATAGAGGCCAATTAAGTGACAAAAACATTGTTATTGCCTTCCAAAACAACCTCGAGTGTTTTATGATTTTACACCTCCTATTGTCAGGAAATTGTTTGTCAGTGCCTCCAAAACAAAAATTACAAAAATGATCCATGTGACCTTTTTCTGATCTGAACTTCTGTGGTTAATGTTTAGCTGGATTTAGGTGCAAAGCCTACTTGGTTTATATTATTAATGCTATCATTTTGTAATTCTCCCCTCTCCATGTCTTGTGTATCTTTACTTCCTGCCTTCGTGTTTCCCGCCACTTTTAATTATCTGCTCGTCCTTGATTGGTTTCACCTGTGCCTAATTGCCTGTCTTGAGTATTTAGTCTGTGTGTTCCTTGGCATCCTTGGTCTGTTTGCCAGTGCCGTGTCCAGTTTCAGTCTTGTGTTCTTCTTCTCCCCGTGTTCCTGCTTCTCTTCTCCTCTGTTATAGATTCTGTTTGTTGTACTTCTGTATTACTTTTGTGCTTCTCTTCTCTTTTTGTCTTCTCTTTGATTTATGCATTCAGTTGGCTTGTTTATTTTAAACTTATTTTAGACGTTCTCTAACGTCTCGCCAGCTCCCCCGTACATATGGAATACATAGCAGAGTGCAGAGATAGTCTCTTCACTCAGAGAACCATGGTTACAGTGTAACCGTACAATGTCATGTCCCGCAAAATTTGACTATTCAAATATTGTTAGTTAGGGGGTTCAGAAAAGGCAGTGAGTCATGTTTTTTTTTTTTTCTTTTAAATGAATGGAAAGTAGTCTGACTTTTATGCCTCTTACAGTTGTATTGAGTTGTACAAACAGTTATATTATGTTGCTATATATTATGAGTTTTGTTCTAATTAAAAGGGGGGGATCAAATTAAAATATTAATAATGCTGTGGAGGGTCATAAAATGTTTTATTTACCTAATCTAATTATCATCATACGTTGAATGATATTCTGAAATATTCATGTATATTATACTTCTTGCTGTTTGTGTTGCTAGGTAACGTAGCACTAAACACTGCATGGCTTTTAAGCAGAAAGGGATTCAAAGAGGAATCTGCATACAGATTTCTTTCTTTTCACTGTACACAACTCACATAGCTTCATATGACGCCATTACAGGTTATTTTCCAACAAAAGACATAACTGTTTTTGTTTTGTTTTTTTTCCTGCTCAGAATCTTGCAGGTTTATGCATCTGTTTGGATTTAAAAGTTCAGTTCAGCCCAGTTCTGGATCCTCTCCCAAACTGTGATAGAAAGCTGCCATGGCAAGTATACATAGCAGAAAACTGGCTAACCGTAGCCCCAGTTTGTGCCTCTCACATATAGCTGCTGGTTGCGTTAGCTCGCCTGATAAGCGCCGCAGAAAAACAATCACAATGAATGACATTTATCCGTCTGCAGTCACGGTTAACATGGCACATGGGTCTGCTGATAACTGTGCGCTGTTTAGAGTTTAACGCGGTGTCAGCTGCTCGAGCGGCCCGGAGGGAAATTGAAGAGAGCACTGCTTCCAGGTAGTGTCAAGCCCAGGATGCTGTCGGTGCCCTTGCAAAACATTGTTGGATGATTGGAAGAGGAAGAGAATTCTGGCTGAAATAGCCGGCCAATGGCAGACTGACACAACCTGGACAAGTCGCCAGCTCATCACAGGGCACGTTCACACTCACAGTCAATTAACCTATTAAGTGCATGTCTTTGGACTGTGGGAGGAAGCCGGAGTAAGAGATGAGAACCCACACAGACACGGAGAGAACATGCAAGGTCACAGCCGAGGTTTGAACCAGGAACCGCCGTGCTGTGAGGCCACACTGCTAACCACATGGCGCACTAGTGGCTCACATAAAGAGTAAACAAATCACATCCTGTCCAGGAGGCTTAAAGGTGAGCATAAAGAGAGAAAAGAGATGATGACAGACAGAGAGCTCGGTGTTGAGTTTAGTGTTTGCTGGCTCCTAACTGACTCCAGTGAAGTGTGTACACAGTGCTAAAAGAGGTCTGCTCTCACCCAGGAGAGCCCCGTCGTTCATTCAGCAGCTACTCCACCTTCAACTGCACAACCCTCAAGTTCATAATAGGATGAACTCCTATGCGCTCTAAAAACATCGTTCCTGGGCTTGTTGCCACATTCCTAAAAGCATTAAAATGTTTGCATGCAGTGGGCTACTCTATTTACGCAGAGGGACACACTTCTTTATGTAAATGTGTTGGCAATTGTTGGTCTCATGTTTGAATAAGTGCCTAAGAAATGTTTCCATAAAAGTCTGACTTCACCTCAACTCTGTGGTTCACAAAAGACGAACGGTGATGTTAACAGTGGAAGCGAATAAGATAAAGAGAGTGAGCGCAAGAGTAAATCTGGGAGTGACTTTTGGCGAGAGCTTGGTGAAATAAAAGGCTGAAAGACAGACGCCGAGCTGGGCTGACTGCTGTTGGACTAGTGAGTGATATTAGCCGGCTGCTATGTCTTGTGTTGTTGACCTTGCTTGATGTTTGACTTGCTAGTTTTTGATCATAAGTAATGTTATCATAATAATAAAAAATTTAAAAAAAGTGGTATTGTGCTCAAACTGGGGGCGCCAAATCATTTTTCATCTAGAAAATATTGAATTATTATGTTGAGGTTGTCAAGTTTATTGTCAACACTGCCACATGTACAGGACATACAGAGAACAGAAATTATGTTTCCCCGACGATGCAAAACAAAGCAATAATCATAAAATATATATAAGTATAAAGAAATATTAAAAAAATATAGCCAATATAAAGTTTAAATGTAGATGATAAAATACAGTAATGTTACTGTACATAGTGCAATAAAAACAGAAGCTGGTTTATAAATTGTCACATTATGATGGACTATTATACTTGTTGTGCCTCTTAGCTAACATTACTGCTTGCTGTTAAAGTCCAGTCATGTTTGCATCAAGTGATTTACATAACAGACATGTTTGAAAGCCAAAACTATGACTGTTACAGCTGAATCCAGCGGGGGGGGAAAAATGTCTTTTATCTGTTTGTTTCCCCGTCATCTGTTTATCTCTCTCTTCCACACGGGTACCAACACACGCCCTTAACATTTACAAGTAGTAAGTCGTCCTCTCAACTCTTCTTGTTGCGCAAATAGCTGACATTAAAAACTAGTAGGTCACCTTGCTCTGTGTTGAGAAGCACTCAAATGTATGTTTGCCTCTATGCCAGGGGGCTCATTGTTCCCGGGTTGGGAACAGAACATTACGCAGCTGAAGGCAGGTTTAATTTGTACTACTTAGCACCCTGCACCCTTAGAGCTGTAAAAAGCCGCATGGCGAACACACCTTTCTCCCAGTCAGTTGAAGTACATGGAGTGAAAAGCCATTCCACACACACACACATATTCACACACACACACCGTTTAAACATAGAGCAAGACAGAGTGTTCCTCCCTCAGAGCAAATACCAGTTCATCATTGGCAGGAACGGTCCTGCTGATAAGTAAAGAGATGTTTTTTTTTATTTTAGAGCTCAGTGATAAGTTCACCGAGGATAATTCTGTATGAATGTCCTCTTTTTCCCTCTTAAAGAATTCTGTTCATGCAGCCGATGACGTTGCCGCTGTGTGTGTACACACACACGCACATAAACCAATTGTACTACAATTCATGGTCATGTGCTTTCCATAGCCGAAGAGAGTGATAACGCACAACCTTATCTGTAACCATGACAACCCGCTGGATCCACTGTGGGCCCTCTGACGCCCGTTCTGAATCTGCAAAGTGTTGCGAATGGTGTTCAGATAGGAGCAGAGGACTGCTGCTGCTGCTGCTGCTGCTGCTGTGGGAAAACTGTGAGATAGCAGGACCTTTTGATAATTCAGATAACACGTGTTTAAAAAAAAAAAAAAATACAGAAGGGGTTCTGGGTGCACTTTATGTTCTGATGACCTTCGACTGTATTGTTCGTACTGACCTCAACACCTTCGACTCGTTTGAAAGTCAAAAAAAAAAAAAAACTGCGCTTACACACACTTGATGAGATGCAGAGACGGACGGAAAACGTGCCGCAGGACGTTCATCATACACTGTCTAGACTGAGGAAGAATACGATGTACCTGCTGTGGATGACGGATATTAGTAGTTTTTAGCCAACAGTCAATATTTGGACCCAAAACATGGTGTTCTCATTTGAGTTAGACATAACAGGAGGCTAGCACCCAATACCCCCCACCCGCCCCCAACCGTCTGCCGTCCTCTACAGACAGAAAGGTCAGCCGGAGAACACCATAAAGAGGAGTGGAGCGTATTCACCGAGTTCCTCTAAAGTTCAATCAGATTCAGCAGAGGCCCACCTCTCTCTCGCTCTGTCTGTCCTGTCCTGTCTTTCCTCGTGTGTGTGTGTGTGTGTGAGAGAGAGAGAGAGAGAGAGAGAGAGAGAAAGGCAGCAAAAGACACTGAGATTTTTAAGATTGTGTTTATTAAGCAAAGGGGGAGGTCCCCTGACCCTGAGGCAGACTGAACCCGGGGTCAAAACAACAGGAAGGAAGTCACATGACCCATTCAAACTCAGAGAGTAGGGGTCGGGGGTGGTAGAGACAAACACACAAGTGGAGGGTTGAAGGGGCTGGGATCTGTTCTTTTCATTCTTGTTTTTCTCAGTCGGTCTGACGCAGGTGTCTGCAGACATGCTTGGCGCCTGTCCAGGTGTGGATTACAACATCAAGACCACTACAGGGAAAACAAGAAGAAGCGTGAGACAGAAAAGAAGGCGAAAAAAGTAAAAGCGACAGAAAGACGTCATTCATTTTTTTACTCAACATGTCATATTCTCTGTTACCAAGTGGCATTTTCAGCGAAGAAATGAATAGATGAAGCTGCCTAGCAACATTTAACCGCGTGTAAACGAATGTGTCTGCATGTGCGAGTGTGTGGCGAAGCACAGAAAAGACGCGGGTTGAAGGTTAGTGCAGGCAGAGTAAAATGGGTGGTGCTCGCTTCTTTCTCTTCCACTTTTTACGAGAGATGTCCAGGTCAAGAGGCAAGATAAGCAGCGGCCATTATTGACACACGTTATTGGTCCCACAAGTCCTAACAGAGTGGTGGTGTGATATTGGGTCATATGAAAGCAGGCTATAAGAACTGCCGGTTTATTTGGTGGGCTGTTAAACTTTGGCCTTTTCATGTTTCCTGTGTGGGATATCTCTGTGAGATCACTCGCAATTGGGAAAGGAGAGCAGCCCTACCTTTGCTGTTACAGTGTGTGTCATTAAAAATAGGTCACAAGCAGGGGTGACAGTAATGAATTACTTCACTCTTGTCACTGCAAACAAAGTTGTTTTCCTGTGTACCTTTTTATTTTTTTTTTTTAAAAAGGTGTACAATTTACAGAACTATGTTTTCATTAGTGAAAAATCACCTGAAAATGAAAATTGTTACGTTTTTGTTACCTTAAAATGAGCCTTTAATATCTACAGAAGCTGTGGGTCCTCTTCCAAAGGGGCCGCCATGTTTCTACAGTAGTCCTGAACGGACAAAATAAACACTGGCTCTAGATAGGACATTTCTTGCACGTTTCACGACCACCATACTTCCTCCTTCACGCCAGGAAGAAAACAGTGAAACAACAGGGTTGCAGTCAGCAGGTACACTGCCACAAAAATCGTACACACTGGTCCTCCCAAGTATTTTACTTTGCAACATTTCACGTCGCATTCATCACCAGTGTTGTGGGTAACGCGTTACAAAGTAACGCGTTAGAGTACTCTAATTACTTTTTTTGTATAACGTGTAACGTAACGCGTTAGAAGTAATCCGTTGCTTTAAGAATTTCTCCGGATAAGGAAAGAAAAATTCCGACTGCAGCCTGCTTTTTGTCAGACAGTACTGTGCCACCTGCAGATGTGTCAGCGGAGGCGCAGCGCTGTGATGATGCGTCTGTGCCCTGCTGACCTACGTTACACGTGTGTGTGTGTGTGTGTGTGTGTGTGTGTGTGAGTGTTCTCGAACCGCTGGCAAGATGGCAGAGAGGACAGCTTGTGAATCGTGGAAGTACGCACATTATTTTCAATTCGCCAGCGAAAAGGACAAGAGCAACATAACGGTAAAATGCACACTCTGCGTTGGTGGAAAGCTTCTGTCGACTTAAGAGCACTTTCATAACTGCATTCGGGTTAAAAAAAAAAAATTAAACAATAATCTTGTTTGGTGCTCATATATAGGCCACCTGGGCTGGGTATGTATATATGAGATACAAGATTAGGTAACTCCTGAATTTTGATCATATGTTCTGACTGATCAAAAAAAATTAATTAATAAAACGCTATGTGGAATATTGCTGACTGTCTTTCCTGTTATTGCTATCCTGCAGAGTTAATTTGGTTGGATGACTGACGTTATGTGTGTCTGTGTCAGTTAAGTTGCAGCATGTGCGAGGCGCTGCAAACGGCTTTTAATTTTTGGTAACGCATGAGTACTCTAACGCGTTACTTTTATTCATTCAGGTGACGCTGTAACGTAACAGATTACTTTTAATTGATGGTAACGTTGTAACCTAATTAACTACTTTCCAAAGTAACTATACCCAACGCTGTCCATCACAGAGTAAAAACAAGTGTTAAAACAAACTAATGTGAATAAAACAAAAAGTCATACAATGACACAAACAAACTGATTAAGGCAGCACGTCGCATTTCTAGCGACATAAAATTGCATTTTTTATGTCCGGTGGCTTTGAATAGAGGAATATAACATCTGTTTCTGTTTCCATTATGTTGGCGGACACTTCTTGATCTAACTCCACACAGAAAGGCCACAGCTGCGGTTCAAGCCAGGAACCTTCTTGCTGGCGACGGTGCTAACCACTGCACCACCGTGCTTGGTTTAAGTCGACCTTTAGATCAGCTCTGAGTACATACAAAACTAATTTTAACTTTACTTGAGTAAAATATTTGAGTATTCTGGTTCCAAGTGCATACTTTCATTTCTGGAAAAGTCATTTCCTAAAACAAACCTCAGGAGCAGGGTGTATAAAACACTGCATATGTAATTTCCCACACTTAAGCTGGTATTTACAATAAAACAGAATGTTCAGTGGGAACGTAATGCATGCTTCGGACGTGATGTATAGATTACAGTTTACAGAAAGTCATGGGCGATATAATAACACGCAGAGGGAAACATGTTCAGAGGAAGACTCAAAAGATCATATGCCAGCTTCACCTTTATTTATTGTTTTTTCTTTCACTTTGGTTTTGCAGCCGAGTGCACGCGTACACACTCTTGCAAATGCACACACACACGCAATCGCTTCACACACGGGCTCCGTTGACGTCCTCGTCCTGTGTCGAGTACAGGAAGGAAATTATTAGCTTCCTGAGGAGCTAATGGGACCGGCCATGCGGGGAGCAACAGACATAGAGGAGGACAGGATGAGGTCAGCAGTGTTATGGATTGACCGGTCGGAAACTCTGAGTATCAGTTACCGCACGAGCACGAGACATTTAGAAATTGAGAGGCGAATGTGGACTGGATGGATTAAAAGACAAAAATAGGAATGAATGATGGGAAATGTCAGCATGGAGGCTTTTGCACAGAAATCAGTCACAGTCATGTGTGGAGAGTAATGGCTGGTTTAGAGGATGGGGAGTGAAAGTGATATTGTTCCAGGCAGGATGTGGAGGTCAAGAGGCTCTCTGACCAAGGATACACCACGGCCAAAACACTCCATTAAAGCTGGCCTGACCTTCAACCTGCCACCGCTGTCAAAGAGACCGAGATTTGGACAGCGCCAAAATGTCCAGCGCTCCTCTTATCAGCTCTCTGATGATAATTATTGTGTGTACAACGCAATATGTGCGCGCGTATGTCCGTCTTTGTGTGCCGCTGTCCACGCCGTGTGTTTGAACAGCAGATACCCGAGAGTGCAGGTAGCCCAAACAAGGTCACAGTGTACCTGGGGATTTTCCTGTGACCTGGAGAAATGAGACAAGTTGGGCAAAATGCCAATAAATACAAGCAGAGGAGAGGAACATGAGATATATGTAATGTGCTGACATGCTGTACAACCGGAGATATGAGCTGATCGGAGTGCGTCTCCCATGCTTTTTTTTTCACACGTTTGAATTTCAGGTCGTGTGGCTGGACAGATGTTGTTGGTATATTGTTGTTGGTGGTGGTGGTGGTGGTGGGGTGAGCTCATCACGCTGTCATTACCGCAGAGAAAAACACACAGATTCCCTGTAAACACAAACACATCACATCCCTCTCACTGTCTCTTTCTCTTATGCACAAACACATTTGCCCAATCCTGCCCCTCAGCTCAGCTTTGTTCCAGCGAGCAAGTGGGTTTAAAAAACAAATGACGTGCTTGGCCTTTTATTATGTTCCGGACACTGTTTTTCCTGAGGCTGGAATGTGGACAGGAATGTGTTGTTGTTCTGCTAGCGCTCAGAGGGAGAAAAACCTATCATGCTTGAGGAAAAAGAAGAGAGGGGTGAAGAAAGACAAGAAAGAGAGAGTGAAGCAGAAGTTGTGAATTCTTCTCAGTATGGTTGTGTGTTTTCACTGCCCTACTCTGTCTCTGGTTTTCATTAACAGCTGTTATGCTGCTCCGTGTTCAGGCCAGGCCAACACTTGCATAACAGCCTGCCTGTTATTGGCCTGCTAGTCTAAACTGTGCTGCTCGTCTCTCTCTCTCTCTCTCTCTCTCTCTCTCTCTCTCTCTCTCTCTCTCTCTCTCTGTCTCTAATGTACTTGTGCTTCACCAGCTTTGTATGTAAGTCAGCTGGAACAGCCACACATTTAAAGGCGGGGCAAAAGTCAAACTATCACAGAGAGGGGTCAGAGGCATAAATCAGTCAAATATGGGAGTTTAACAGCACAGACTTTCAGACAGTCGTGCCTTAAAGGCATTCACGTTGCTGCACTTTGTAGATACAGAAAGTGATGGAGGTAATTGGTGTGAGGAATTTAAAAAGAACGCTTAAGAGTGAAGGTCAAACCCTGAGTACTTTCTTGCCTCCACACAACGGGCCAGTCAGTGTGAATGTTGGATTGTCAGCTTCAGGAAGTTACTAAAATCGTTGGACGTAACGCCAAAAACCCTCCGGGCACATCTCTGTTTTGGTCCATTCTCTACACGAATTCAAACCCTACCGAGAGCGTTTTGCCCACCAGCCTTTCAGATTTGGTCATTTTCCCTTGTTTATGTGCTTCTAAATATGCTTCAAAATATGTAAATATGCTACATAGTTAAATTATTTCCCTTTTTGCTATTCTATACCGCTCCTGTGTCTGACTTCCCGTCAGTTCAGTTTGCTTCGTGCAGATTTATGCAGGCCGCTCGTGATGTCCGTGGAAAAATAGAACAGTTGAGTGTTCTTCGCAGAGCCGAGCTGAGACCCGCTTCTGGGACGCTTCTGAAACAGACCGGTGGGGTTTGACTAGAGCAGCCGTGATTATCTATCTATCTCTTATCCACAGCGCACACTGAACGCGTCACATCCGTGCCTGGTGGAGTTTGGGGATAAGGTGTTCAGGGAAGGGATGTCAGTCAATGTTCAACCATCCAACATGCACTCTTATCAAAGCATGCCAACGTCGTAACACGTGATGTTCCTCTCAGGAAGGACAAGGAGCGTCTTCTGTGGCCGACCATTTGCAGTATGTCCAGTCCTGTTGGCTCTATATGCTCTAGCATTTTGAATGGATCCTATTTACTTTATTATTGTTTGCTTCTCTGTGTTCCACAAGTGAAAACCACAGGCTGAGAATACCAGTGAAGAAAAGCAAAACTTTCCATCATCAACTTTTCAGACAGAATTTCTGTTCTGAACATGTGACAGGACATCTCATCGTCTCCGGTTTGTTGTGGGTTTCGTTCGGCTATCCATGATTTTTTTTTATTTTTTATTTATGTGCAGGCACAGAATGTTCATGCAGGCAGTCAGCTGTTTAAAAAAATTATTTAGGCTCTGTTAAAAAATGACAGTATGTATTCACAACCTGTTTGACGTCTTGGACAGGAATTAATGAGCTCGGGCTTGAGTTCCGAGAAAAAGTCTCGAGAAGTCAGAAAGTAGTTTGTTAGTTTTGGTGTTTTCATTGGACTTGTTGACACTTAGAAAAATATGGAATATCACCAGCCTCATGAGAAATATAAGGTGACATGAAGCTTGGTAGTCAGGTTACTAGTGAACTACAGTTACAGTCCTGGTGTTGCACTCAGGTAGGCTCTGTTCAGCATTCTGCCCGGTGCTCGCTGCGACCAAGATACCGTGAAGACAAATTCGACAATATGTTTCTCACAGGATTGTGATACGCTATCGGGTTGGTGTGCTACCATTTGAGACACACGGGGTCATCCATGTGTCACATATCCTGCTTTGTAAAGTAAACAGCAAACAGGGTCATGGTTGAAACAATTTGAACGCCGTGTACATGTGTGAGATACCTTTTGTGGGTGTGATTGATTGTGTGGCTCATACGTTACACAAAAACATACATCTGTATGGCGAATGGGTGCTGGATTTGATGTATCCGAACGTGAGAGTGCATGCATGAGAGAGGAAGATGCAGGAATTAGCGAAAGGGGAAAAAAAAAGTGGTTGTATGTGTAACAGGCTCATCCTTCACCAGGGCGCTCAGGGACCTATTTGTCCCAGCAGGGAGAGGCGGGTGAGGGATGAGGTCTAGAGCCCCCTTGGCCTGTCTGGAGCTCAGAGCGGGACAGGAACACCCAAGATGGATGAAAGGGGGCTAAACGAGAAAAGGTGGATCAAAGAGCTGGAGAGAACGGGAGTGGAGGAGAGCATAGCTGGGAGGACGGGGGAAGAGAAGATGAGCGATGGCTGGATGGTCTTTCTTTTGATCCATCATTGAGTGATGCTCCATTCAATGTGTTGACTGAGACCACCTGGGGGACTCCGAGGGAGGCTGTGTGTTTGTTTATTAGCGCTCGGGGGGGAGGGGTATCACTCGGCTATAGATGGCTGTCAGCCTCACAGCCCTCCACATTAGGGTGATTGAAGGCAACTGATGGCCCACTTCCACACAGTGTCAATGTCTTTGGAGAGCTCAGTAAACCTGCTGTGTGATCTCAGTGATGGAAAACAGCTTTCATTACTCTGATACAGGAGAAGCCAAACAAGGAAATCTTTTGTATCTCGAAGCCCATTTTGTTATTGCTGTCAATGAAATGAATAGTCGGGCGGTGGAATCAATCCTCGCCTCTGTTTTATGAATGCTTTGGCTCTTTTTTTTCTGTTTTTCTTACTCTGCTTTGAAAAGAAGAAGCCTCGTCTTGTTCAACCGTGTGTCTCCCTAATTATTTATTTATCTGCCCTTCACCAGTACCAGCCTCAATCATTCATATAATAATGTGGTAATTCCCAAATGAGACTCCCATCCCCCCTCACTTCTCCTCCCACTCTTCCCGAGCAAGGCTTTCCACAACCATCCAACTATCCTGTTTGTCACTTGCTTGTATTTTTGTATGAGACTCTCTCTCACACACACACACACACACACACACACACACACACACACACACACACACACACACACACACACACACACAAATGACCTCTTGCAGGGGTCAATGCACAGGCTGAATGCATCTTTTGTGACCAGAGGTGTTATAACTCAAAATGTGAATTAAAGCCACGGTGGCATTATTCACTCCACATCCATCGCCGCTCTCAAACATAGAAACATTTTAAAAGGAGTCAATCTGAGATTAGTGATTCGAGGACGATGTCTGCGTGTCCTTGCACACCTCCGTGCGTCATATGGAGAGCAGCCGAGATAAGACATGAGCCCTGAGAATTCAGAACATTATCAGAGATAAAGAAGAATGGAGATAGAGGCAACAGACAGATAAGAGAAAGTGAAACATATGAGGTGTTAAGATACATTTTAAGAACATGTTAAGTAAAGTGTTGTGAATGGAGAGTGATTATAGAGACAAACACCAGGAGATACCAGCTGTATGTTAATATTCATTTCATATAAATCATTTTCAAATGTTTCTGTTTTTCTGGAATGCAATGAATATTTCAGATTCATTCAGCCAGTGTACACTTATTAATTCTTGGAAATATTAATTAATTCCGTTAGTTTGCCTCGTAGACTCACCTTAGTTTGTTCTTTCCAGTCCGACCCTGTAAGATTTTAACACTTTTAACTGATAATTATGCCTAAAAGGCTAAATTCAGATCAGGCCCTGCAGCGAGTAGTCACAAGCTTGTGCAGCAGTGTGAGTGTGTTTATTTGTGCTCAATGTAACCGCTATGAAACAATCAGAAAATAACTTTCCACCAGATTTCTCCCTATCAACACTCCTTTACCCTCATTCACCGTCTATGTCACTCGACCACAGCTGTCTCCCACTTTAGTTCATGAACGCTCGTGCTGGGGGTGTTTATTTGTGCTCAATGTAACTGCTATGAAACAATCAGAAAATATTCACCGGCTTTCTTGATACAGGCGCTCCCTCACTCTCATTTACTGTCTATGTCGCTCGACCACTGCTCTCTTTCTCTCTCAAACCAAAAGAAACTTCTTTGTGTCTCTATTTTGCAGCGTAGACGCGACAAAGACATAGCTGTGGAAGCTGGTACATGAAATGAACAAAGCCAGAACACAACAGTTATCACAGTTTAGTCCATGAACTCCTGGATAGTACTCGGTTTCAGTGACATTTCAGGCCGACTGTGAACACGTTTGACTCAACTCCTCACCTCACCTCACCTCACCTCACCTCCTCAACTGGTTGACTGTGTAAACGTCACCTGACTATAATTTGACAAACACTAAACATCTGCATGTAGGGGCAAGAGGCTCATTAAAGAGTTTGTGGAGTATTTGTTATGGCGCCAGAAGTGGTAGAACCATGAAAGGGAACACAAATTTCTGGTTTGAGTTAGAACCTCAAGTTGTTCTTCATGGTAATACCACAGGGAAGGAACCTGTTGGTTCTTGAAAGAACTACTTATTATGATGTTATTTCAAGAACCTTTTTAGTTTCTTACTAGGAGGTTTCCACAAAGAAGCTTTAGTCTAGGTGTACTTGGTAGCCTAGGGAGCGATGGTAGTGAGAAATCAACATTTAGTGTTAATATGGCCCCAGAATAGGACGAGACTACGTAACAAATGAAAAGTTACATTCATAAGATAAAGATAAAATGCACAGCTTGCTCGATTTTAATACAGCCTTACTTGATCTTGTATAGACAATAGCTTATAGTGGCTACTGTTGATGTTAGCTAACACTAATCATTATAGGATATTGATAGCTTGTCGTGGCTTGTGTTAGCTAATTTTAGCGAACTTTACAGATAGTACTTGGTGATCTAAAGGTAGTTTGCTGATTTAAAAACTCTTCCATGTTGCTACTGGTATACTATGTTCCACATGTCACAGATAAACATTTAATTGTACTGTACCTCAGCAGGTGACATGTTTGTGGTTTCCTGCATGTGGAAGCTTCTCAGTGTTGCATGAAGTGAAAAAAGTTTGATTTCAGGGCGTAAAATTATCCGTATCTTCCGGGCATATGCTTCTGCATTTTGGGGCATGTAGAGCAAACACACTACAGACCTCTAAGCAGTACCAAGTTCCACTAATTTAAAAGGCGTTCAAATGATTTAATTATGCGGCTCGTCTAGACATTCCAAATATTATTGGACCAAATAGATTCTGATAGTCATTTCTTGGAGGTTGCGATGTTACAAAGAAACACATTCAGCATTTTACAGCTGCTTCTTTCACAATGTAGGCTAATGTGGTACAGTTTAATCACGATGTCAAACTGGCTTTAAAGATCATTGCTCTTCCTCTGGGCTTGGTCATGATTACCTTTTTGAAGCAATTCTCTAGACTCTAGACTAGACTCTTGGGAGAATCCAAAGTGCCATTATCCTGCAATCGTCACAGTGGCCATTGTTCAACAAATCGTCTCACTTTAATTAGTTTTAAAGAGTTGGGTTGCACTGGAGCAGGTTTAGCTAATGGTTAATGGTTAATGGCTACTGGATGCTGTAGGATCAAATCCCAGTTTCACCTCGATTTTAACTGGAAACCGATACTCATGGATAAGTGTGGTGTTGAATGAAAACAAATTAGCACAGATTCCCAGTAATGCCCAGAGGACTGTTTCTTTTTTTTTTCTAGCCAATGAAGAAACTATTAATTTGTTTCCTGTTGTCTTTTGGATATTTGACACACACTCACGCGAGTCAGATGTTTGTATTCGCTATGAAATTACAATATACAAGCAGTTATACATGCATTTTGCACACAAAATACAAAAGGTGAGTTTAAAATGTCAAAACTGTTTATCTATCAGAGCTGAAATCCTCCCCAACACACCTGTCTGCATACCTGACTTAAATGCATAATTATGTTTGTGCTTCGGGGTAACGGTTGTCCCCACACTGCTGTCCAAACCTCTAAACACTGAATGAGCCCAGCACGGAGATTCCAGTAAGTTCGTCATGTAGTCATGTTGTGTACACATTTACTTGACCTTTTGTTCTCTGAATTGCAAGATACTAAAGATAACAAACAACAAAAACAAGACAGATATTCAGACTGAAATGCTAAAGCGGGTTGCAAAAGCTGGAATTACCACAATGTCTGTCAACTGGAATTTCACCAAGGTTGACCTTGTGCTGTGAGTGAATTGTTGGATGTCCATGACAGAGTGTACTTTTTTTTCCCTCACTATGCTAGGAAGAAGTTGACTCACACGCGTCAACACAAAAGCAGGGAGTCATCAGCTGAATCAACAAGAGTGATCGGTTTTCATTTGCCACAGGTGATGTCTGAGCAGTCACTCTTCCAGACCTACTGCTCATTTTCTAAAGAATCCACTTCCACACATGCACACACACACACACTATATGATCCTAAAATGAAATACACACAAGCCGAAGAAGCAGATGGCGTTTCCTTCTAAGGAGCTGGTGGCTGTCTGCAGGTCGTGTGCCGTCTCCACCAACCACATCCATCACTTTGAGGCAAAAGCAGGGAGGGGAAACAGAAGACGTATAGCGGGGGCCCACTCCTAAAAGATCTCCCTCACGCTGTGCTCTGAGGGACTATGTGGTTACTTTCAAGGGACTGCACACTCAAGAGTTTCCAAATGTGTAATCCTTACATCATACACTCTGCGGGGCTACTGTTATATTCCAGATAATTTTGTTTTTTAAAAGCCGCCCTTTCAGTCGTCGCTTTGATTAAGCCGAGCGGTGTGGTAATAAAGCAGCAACGCTCTTGTGTGTGATGAATAACTCTACCTGTGCTTGAGGAAACATGTTCTCCAGCAGTGCAATGAGGACACACCCTGAGCTGACCTGCAGCTGTAAACACACATGCAGACGCACCTGCCAAGTATGAGTCAAGCACGGTGGGCAGGGCCAGGAGAGGGCATGAGCTCATCCTGTTGCTTCCCGCACATTCCCACATCTCATCTCCACCTCCCCCCGTCCTCTCTTTGTCTTTCCATCCCACTTACCTGCCTCTTCCTGTTTCTCCCTGTTCACCTCTTACCTGCCCTGCTCCCTCTTCCATTGTGCGTGTGTGTGTGTGTGTGTTTGTGAATGTGCTTATTTTCCCGTGCCCTCTCTATCATCAGAAACAGGAAGAGGTGTGTGTGTGTGTGTCTGTGTGTGTATGTGTGGTGGGTTTTTGTTCAACTGTTGGCCAGGTAAAGAGGCGGGGCAGTGTGTGTTGTGTGTGTTTGACTATGTGTGTGTGTGTGTGTGTGTGTGTGTGTTGGTAGGGATTACGGTCAAAGAAACAGGAGATGCACAAGAAGCGTGAGAACACTACCTGGAAAACAGCTGGGAATGTCTGCTGAACAGGCTGACCAAACACACACGCATATACTTAGATACACACACACACACACACATACACACACTTAAACATGCAAGTGAGTAACATGCACTCCTACACACACATTCCTGTAAAATGCAGGCTGGATCAGACCTAACTGGGACTTCCATACTGACTCATTTCTCAAGAATCGTAGTTTCGGGGATGGGGAGTTGTATACAAATGAAGAGTTAGCTCTCCTAAAAGCCTGAACCTGCTTTTAATCAAACATGAAATGCTAATTAAACATGACTTTGCAGAACATCACCCCCACCGGCACCACTCCATCTTTCTACCCTGTGTGTGTGTGTGTGTGTCTCTCTTTCAAATATTCAGACTTTGTTGTCTCTGTTTGTTGTCGATTACAGCCTGGCTTTCCTCACATATGTACAGTACATTCACGTTAAGTACAGTGTGTTTGTGTGTTAGAACGTGGATGGGAACAAACTGGTTCCCAGATTCTAGTGGAAAGAGGAAGTTAACTCTTGTTTACCGCACTTTTGCTGGCAGATTATGCAACACGGTAAAGATGACGAAAGGTGTGTTCCAGCGCTGCATGTTTACGATGTGTATGTGAGAGAGAGAGAGAGAGAGAGAGAGAGCGGGGAGAAAGAGGGAGAAGCTGTTAATAGTCACTGACCATGGTGGAAACACACATAGGAAGTACTATTTGAATAGGTGCCCACAGTTTAAAGAAGGATCTGTTACACACGCACACAAACACACAAGAGTAAAATGGGTTTGCCTCAGGGTATGTGCTCTCTCTCTCTCTCTCTCTCTCTCTCTCTCTCTCTCTCTCTCTCTCTCTCACACGCACAGATACTCAGTGTTTCTTTCTCTCTCTCTCTCTCTCTCTCTCACACACAGATACTCAGTGTTTCTTTCTCTCTCTCCCTTGTGAACCTGCCATCCATTCTCTCCCATGCTGTGTATATACAAATATGGTGAAAACATCCCTGTATGCAGAAGTGTTTGCATTCCTGCTTGTTGGATCTGTGGGAAATCTCCGGGAACCTGAATATAGATGAATCCGCACAGCACCAAACCACATTTGCAGACAAACTTCGCTGAGTTTTACCCCATCCAGATATCTGGCTCGTGATCAGAGGAGGAACATTTTTTCATTCTGCAGCTGGCACCATTTGTGGTATCACCTGTGAGCCAATCCCATCTCCAACATGTCAACTTTGTCCTGAAGAATACCTTTAAAAGGCTCGGCTAAATAACTTGAGACTTTTCTTTTTTCTGTGTACATTATTGAAATGTCAATTGATTTTGAATGTTTTATCACTTCAGGCAATTTGGAGGTTAACCACACCTGCTTTCATAGAATTTGTCAGCCTATTAAAGTGTGTATAAATACATAAAATATATAAACATCCTGATCTGACAGAGATCCAAGTCATATTAAAACTTTATTATTATTAAAGTTTTATGGCATGAAGTGTGCAGACGTTTTTTAACTGATAACATCAAGTATCTTACAAGCCACAGAAATGTTTGCTTTAAAACCTGAGCTGAGCATCAACGCTACTAATGGGCAACTGAGGCGAAAAGTCTCTGTGTGTTGTTATTTAAAGCTACCCGATCACTCGTAGGACAACTGTGGTTGTCGTCAATCCAAAAACTGTATTCCTAGACGTCACTCTCCACAAAAAGTGTCCGAAATGTTAACATAACGTGTCTCTGCTTACGTTTTTTTGTACATTGTAGCGCCACAGTAAGAATCCACTAAGCATTCGTCACACATGCCTCACCAGCGATATTGTAACGTTTGCTATAAATCGCAACCAAGATTGAGAGTGTGACATTCAATAACACTGCAATCACACAGCATGTCGCAGTCCCTCCCCTCCCATGGAGGTTACAATGTCATTTTTTAGATTTCGTGTGGTCCGCCATAAGTAAGAATACACAAAAGTTTGTGTATGTTTACAGTATTCTGTCTGTTTGTGTTCAAGGTAACGCACTTAGCCTACAGTGCGCACACTCTAATGCAGAAAACATGTTGCATATTGGCCAAGGCTGGTCGCACAAACAGCTGAGGACTGATTGTTATGGGGGGGGGGTGGAGGGTATCCACAAATCCACAAATGGCCATACTAGATTTTAAAAGCACACACACACACACACACACACACACACACACACACACACACACACGCTAAGGCCACTAATGTAGTGGCGGTGTCCCAGACAGCTTTCCGGAAGGATGCCATTTCCTGTGGAGCTACTGCAGGTCTCTGTCCATAAGGCTGATGACTCCCTCGGGCATCCGGCTACTTTACGCTGCTCGTATGGTCATATCTACTGATGCACGACCAACCTGCCTGACAAACACACACACACACACACACACACACACACAGCTAACATGCAGATGATATTCCCAAGCAAGCTAGTTCATTGAGTTTGTATTATATTACTGTTATAGTGGTTTTATCCTGACTTTATCCATGTGGTCTATGCTGAAGTATTATCTTCTCTAAGTATTACAGTTATCCTTTCCTCCTGGTCAATGTTTTGACAGTAAAGACTCCAGCGGGTAGACAGAGAGACTAAATGGCCTGCAGCTTACTCTCCATCCCCTTCTTTGCGATTTAATGAGATAAATTAGAGTCTTTAATTAAACTTTAGGAGGATGTCGAGCAAGAAGGAGAACAGGAGCGATGAAGAGAACAGTGATGGATGAGATGTGGTTTACACAGAACGTGTCACACTTTGCTTTTCAGGATTTTACTCTCTCATTAGCCTTCTTGTATGCTGCGGGGACAAATCTGCCTAATGGACGAGATCTACCCGCAGGCTATCATTCCCTCCATCACTCAACCTGTATATTCCTCTACAACCTGCCCCCTTTTTTTTTTGTCCCAGCTGTTCCCCTCCATTCCCTAATTTGACTTTGGCTCCATCTTTACTGCTAACATACTTGAGGTTTAAGTGCAAACATGTCAAGTCCCCCACCCAACACATGCACACAAACATATTAAACCAACCCCTCCTCCCATCCAAACACATAGCATTGGCCATAGTAGACAATTAGACCTATTTCCCTCAGCATTAATTACCATTTTAATTAGCAAGGCTGTGAGAATGAATAATCTGACAGCATATGGCTAAGGGTGCAAAATCATAATCCTATCACATTGTTATTTATTCCCTCCCAGTTGCAGGGGCTGTTTCAACATGCTGGTCTAATTACTATTGCTGGGGGTGGGGACTGGAAGCCAAGCGCAGAAAAACAATAACAATGGTAATGCTAGAGGCAACGCTGGGTTAGACCTACACCCAATTCAGGATGCACTCTTTCTTAATAGAGAGCAGGGCTTTAAAAACAAGGAGGGAAAGATATGTCCTCTCTTTTTCTAATGAGGGTTTTCTTAATGAAAGGGGCAGGACTCTGAATTGAAACATCTGCTCCGGTGAGTGTCTATTCAAATGGACGATGAAAAGCCGGTGCTTGTTTGTAAGGCGCCATGGAGGAGAAGGGAAACGAAAGGCGAACGGCTTTTCTTAAATAACATCATTATTTATTGCATGTGTCTATAAAGAATCAATACAATCTAAAGCAATGAACTAAGTTTTTAATTATCATCTCTTAGTAGCATCACAATATGCAAGATATGAAATATTTACAATGAAAGACACAGCAAGATAAGCCAGGGCCTATATTGTAACCTTTAGATGCTGAATAAAAACTTGAAACATTATCCAAATGCAAAACACTGCTCAAAACATCAAGAGGCTCGATTAGCAAAAAACACACCGAAAAAAGTTTCTCGTTTCAAATTTGGAGGAAAAAACAAAACAAAAACATACAAACAGCAAAAAAATCGGATTTTTTTTTTTTTTTAAGGTTTAACAAACATTATTAACAGTATTTATACATTTGGTACGTCTTTGTAAACTAATTTTCAAAAGTGTAAATATTGCATATATGCCATTTGTGTTTGTACCTAAGTAACAAGAATTAATTATGTCAAGTATTAATGATTTCTCTCTCTCTCTTTTTTTTTTTCAGAATTACAGCATTAGAAAATGTCCTCATAGTGGCATCCATTTCAAAAGACTATTCCATGACAGTTCAAAAAAAAAAAAATCAAAGCCAAACCATACTGGTTAGCATATAACTTAATTAGTGCTTTTGTTGTATCAGAAAGTTCACTCAAACACATACTATGTACAGTACAAACAACATAAGTTATTTAACTTAACATCTCTCAAAGTTTCTCAGCATTTGCTTAAATGTAATTCTCTGTAACGACGCACTATTTACAGTATATAGGCAAAGGTTAAGTACCAGTGAATTCAGATAAATAAAGAGATACTTCCCCTGGTTTTGTATGTGTCGTAGTTTTCATTCAGTACCTCTGCATGTTTCATTGTTGTTGTTGTTGTTTCACTTGTTGTGGTGTTTGTTGTTGGGTTGTGCGTTCCCAAGCTCGGAACACAGCGTGTACTACATTCAACGTGTCTTGTGTTACAATCTAGAAAGTTTGTAAGTGCAAGACCATGCATTGGCTCCGGCGTGTCCAAAGTCCAAACTCAAAGTGGCAGCGAGGGCACTTTTGAGCGATCGAGTGGCTTGTTGGACAGCCGGTCAAGACTGCGTCATACGTTGACCACATTGCCTGCCTGACTGCGTGGCGTGACAGAGCTCCGCAATGAGGCAATCAGGTGAGAAAATGTAAGATTCTGAGCTGTCCAGTTACTCTGTATAAATAACTTCAAACATTCATGTTCCCGTCCCTTGTCGTGACAGGTCATAAGTTCCTGGGCGTGCAGGATATCACAGGTGAACACCGGGCCGGGTCGGTAAAGTGAATAAAGGTGCTGAGACTTGGGGGGGGGGCTCAGACAGGCCACAGATCTGGTGGTCAGGTCCAGTTGGTTCATGCTGCAGTGTTTGGGTGAATGACTCCTGCATGCATGTGTGATGCGATGCAATGTCAAGTATTCCTCTAAAGTCCTCTGGGTATTATTTTAGTGTGTATGAATCTCAGGTATATTAATAAATATATTACTCTGGATTTTTTTTAATACATAATCTTGTCATAAATGTAACGTGGGGAGAGAAGGAACTTAATCTTAGAGAGGCTGTCTCTGAACATTCGGTGTATAAGATAATTGGTTAAATCTTTGATATACTGCGTGTTTATAGGTCCAAACTAAAAAAAGGTCCATCAGGTGGGGGCTGATGGTTAGAGTAAGGCTTTGGATTGGTGATTTTAAAAGACATTCACCTCTGAAAATAAATATTTTATATATATTTCTGCTTTGTGAATTGGTACCAACCTGGTTTTCTGGGGTTTTTTTCTGAGGTAGTTTTTTTTTTTTTTTTTAAGCAAATGTTTCTTTTTTTAAATATGTTCATAAATGCCACCTCTTTTTGCAGTACAATCTGTATACAAATTCACGCCCACGCACACACACACTTCATTAAATGCATACATACATGATAAATAAATAAATAAATATATGTAATCTGTATGCATGAAAGGGTTTTTGCATGTGTGTGTGTGTGTGTGTGTGTGTGTGTGCACACTATTCTCTCCAGGTTTGGTTCACAGGTTTTCAGGTGAGAGTATCTGGCAACTATTGGCTGAAGCCAAAAGAAAACCATCTGAAAGTGTATGAATGGCAATAACAACAATAATAATAATTAAACATAACAATATACTGCAGGATAATTTTACAGGCAGGAGATAAATAGTTACTTATCTATAGTTAGAGTTAATAGTCTGTTTAAGTTCTTGTTATTTTTTTTTTTTAAGTAATCTAGTACAGCAGCAGTGATGGCGCCTGAATGTTTTGGTGCCGAGACAAGTGGAGGGAAGATTTGGAGCAAGGGTCAAGTGTCCGTGTTGCCATGGTGATGGCCGTCCCCGTGACCATCGAAGGCGGCAAAGAGGTCAAAGGACATCGACTGCAGCGCATGGTCCAGCTGTCGCCGTGGCGACCTCGTCACTTGGCTGCAGCGAAATCCTACGTTCACAGGAAAAGGAGGGAGAGGAGAGCGAGGCGGAGCGGGCGGAGGGGTGGAGGGGGCGTATGAAAGGACCCGTCAGCCTTCATTCTGAAAGAAGAAGAAGAAGAAGAAGGAGAGAGAAAGAAAACACAAGTGAGTTTCTTGTCAAGTGATCTACGGACATGATGTTGAATCTAACTGAATCCTCCCCTCTGAAACTTAATGTAAGTGTGTGTACGTACAGTATATGTGATTTATCAAGTGGAGCTATAGAGGAGAGGTGGAGGAGGTCAAACGGATACCCCCACTCTGTTACCAAGTAAGGAATAAGTGCTCTTCAAGCGGCCTGCCTTTGTGTGTGTGTGTGTGTGTGTGTGCTTCAGCCGGTAGACACTGAAGTGGCAGGTGCTTTCACGGCAGGGGAAAAACAGAGTGGCATTTAGCACTGTGCAGCTGACACAGGGCAGTCTCTGATGACGGCAGAAGAGACGGCGACAACACTCCCACACACCGACACAAACACACATACCCAGGTATTCGTGATTGCACACCTACTAAAGTCAAACAAACAAAACAGTCTCCCACACAAACGCCGCAGCCGTGTGTTTCCACACACTACAAAACCCAGCGACTTCAGAGTGTCGCTTTTCTCCCAGTGGAAAGCTGTGCTGACCCTTGCCCCGGTGTACTTGTTTGTGAGGTTTCATATGCATGCAGAGCTATCAAATGGGAACGGAAGTCTTGGCTGAAACACACACACACACACACACACACAGCCCCTCTGCGGCTGCATTTCTTCCCTCATTTGCTGTCTCCTCTCCCTCTTCCACAGCCATGAACAAGAGCTGTTTTCACAAAGCTGGATGTGATCGTCATTCTCTAAAACAAACCTTTCATTCAGAGTCCTCTCGGTTACCCCCCCCCCCTCTCACTCAGCTACTCCCACCATAAACACACACACACACAAACGTGTGTTCTCTCTCTTTGCCCTATACATAAACACCGAAAAGAGGAAAAAAAAAAAATCAGAGGCTGATGTCGAATCTAAACCGTTACAGACACTTGACACAACACTTACTGATGAGAAAAAACAACAGAGAGGGGGGGGGGAATTAAAACCATACTGAAGAGGCCGGTGCATTTCCACAGATGCTCATGGATGGCTGGAGCTACGGGGGTATTTGAAAAATAAAGTAATTGATGAGGCCACCTGTGCTTGGCTGAGCTAAGTCTCTTCATTGCCATGGGTGTCAGACACAAAACAAAATAGAAACGTCGGGGTGGGAAGTGGTGGAAAAACCACAGTAACAGAATCAACCTGACAGAGAGGAACGGGAATGCAGTGAGGTCATGGGACCGACGGTCCGCAACAATCTGAGTGTGTGTGCATGTGTGTGTGTGTTTCTAGAGGGGCTGGGCCAGCCAGTGGCACGTAGAGGCAGACACTTGGGTGAGAATGACTGAGATCTGCCGGGAAGGAGTGTTGAATCACTAACAGCTCCGATTAGCAACCAGGTGTAGCCGTGTACATAAACACACATTATTATTCTGGTGCAATAGTACAGTGTTGCATATAGAGAGCTGCCACACACACACACACACACGCACACACTGCTATTCAGACACATGCTGATCAGAGAAAAGTGTGGGTGGGCAGGGAGATTTGAGTAGAGAGAGAGAGAGGGGGGAGGGGTTTTGAGAGAAGGGGACAGAGGTCCAGCGAGGGAATGAACCCAATGGCCCTGGACCCCTCCTCTTTGTCGAGCGCACACACACCCACACACCCACACCCTTCTACCCCTCCCAACAACCCACGTCTGTGCCCCCTGTCCCACACACACTCACACACACACACACCCAAGCTCTGTTCATTATTTATTTAGTTCTCACAGGCTAAATTTAGCCGTGCTCCATTCAGGGCTAGAACACACACACACACACACACACACACACACACAGGCATGTATTAACACACACACACACACACACACACACACACACAGGCATGTATTAGCACAGGCTCCTCTCTGGTGCTTCAGAAGCAGAGTAAACATGTCCCCATGTCTGTCGATGAATCGCCGGCTCAAGTAGCTCTGTGTTGATGCAGAGTTAAATGAATGAGCTTTTAGGGGTTAACTACTCCAAATGTATTTCTGAATAGCACGAAAAGAAGAGGATGATTGACCGCGCACGAGCTTCTGCAAACAACAAGGCCCATGTTAGGAGCATAGTTTCCTCCTACGGACAGGTAGAGATCAGCAGGCTCAGATCTGCTCTGTTTACATTCCTGCCCTGCTGGCTCCTCCCTGAGCTACAGCAGAGCTCCAGCAAACAAACACTGACTCCTCACCTCTGACCTCCCACACCTCTGTCTGACTGACAAAACAACAACAACAACAACAGCAGCAGCCACCCATGCTAACTCTCGCTAAACATATATTCCAGATAACGCGCGTAAATATTATCTCCAGTCTTATTCAGTTTTTTAATCTTTTTGCAGCGATTGTGTGCCGCTAAAGCATTGAGGACTGCTACTAATGATTATTTTTTATGTATCTCTATTGATTATCTATCAAAAAAACGCCCTAAAAATGTCAGAAATTGTTTTTTTATTCAGACTAGCAATCTAAAACCCAAATATTTTCAATTTATTATCACATTTGACAAAGAAAAGCAGCCAATCCTCATGACTGAGTACCTGAGACCAGGTCACGTTTGGCTTTTTTTTGCCTTTAAATAATCTAAATAACTGATAATTAATTTCCTCAACACTCAACTAACTGTTTCAGCTGTAAACACGCCATAACTTACAGGCTAATGTTTTTTTGGCAGGCTACCAAACCTGCTCAGATTCCACAACATAAAACAATTATCACCACGAGCGAAATCCAGCTGAAATCAAGAAGTTACATATTACAGAAGTGCCTGATCCTGTGCTTAAGTACATAATACACCTCTATGAAGAAGCATTGGAGTCCAGAAATGAATGAAAAACTTCTAACGGGCCAGAAGCCCGAAGCCTGGGCTGTCCTGGTGCGTGGCATGTGCACTCATGTCACACACAGAAGCTCTATCTCTTCTTCTACCTCTAGACAAAACAAGCTACTCAACAATGTCTAATCCCGAAGTGAATGTAATCCTTCTTACCTTCAAGATAAATTGAGGATATGGTAGGCTGACTTTGTTTTTATCTAGCGCTGGAACATCCCGCCCTACTTTACTCAAAGAGTTATGTATCAGACAGCCAGAAGCGCAGTGTATGTGTGTCTGAATGGGAGGGGGGTTGCAAAGGACAGGTGAGGACAAAGACTGTAATGTTCCTCAATATATCTGCATGCAATCCAATAATTGAGTCGAGTTAAATGTTCTAGTTTTAAAATAGGCTGCAAGAATAAAAACTTATGATGTATGAGCATATTAGGTACCCGGAAAAGTGCATCTTTCTTCAGCACGTACTGTATTGATGACGATACGGGCGCAACATCAGCTCATGAACGCATCACGACAAAAGACATTTCTAGAGCTGCAACTATTGTTAGCATTTTAGCTTGTTTTGTCGACAAAATGCCATAAATCAGTTAAAACGCCTCAACAACCAGACCCCAAAGTGACAGTTTTAAATGTCTTGCTTCATCAGACCGAGAGTCCAAAACAATACAACGATATAAACCAACAGCAAGCAACATATCAGCAAATTTGTGAAGCTGGAACCAGAGAAAGTGTCAAAACAGGGGTCGATACATTTTCTGTCAGTCAACTAATCCATTAATCGTTGCAGCTTGAGACATTTCAGATCAGTCCTTCGAACCGGTGGATCGTTAGCTATCTGTTATTGTTGTTTGTAGGTTGCAGATAAAAACCAAGAAGCGAGGAGGAGGAGTGAGAGTCTTGTTAGTGGCTCTGATCAGATATGATTAGCTAATTGTTTAATGCATCGTTAGACAATCCTCCGTGGCCTCTAGTGTGAAAAGCGAAGCAGGGACAGTCCACAGAGGTCAGATAACAACACGAAAAAAACACAAGACACAAATGCACCGGTGTGGAGAAGGGGTGTGTGTGTGTGAGAGAGAGAGAGGGGGTGGGGGTTGAGTCACATGATTTCTGTAAAACAGAAACCAATGCCTGGAGAGAAGGGGGTGCGGGGGAGGAGGTAGCAGAGGAGAAGGAAGGGAGGAGGAGAGGAGGGGAGGGTTTTGGGTTGGTATAGGGCTTCTCCATGTTGTTGTTGTTGTGGCAGATGGTGGCCAGTCATTAGCGTATTGTCACTCTCCTCTGACGTCCAGATAACCAGTGAGCACTGCTTGGCGGGGCAGGTGCAAAACCCCTGACCCCACCCCACCACCACCACCACACCACCACCACCAACCCTCCACCCCTCCACCATCTGCTGATGCCTGTGTATATGTACGCACACGGGACAAGAAGGCACACACAAAGTGGAAATACAAAGTGTGTGTGTGATGGTGGTGGTGGTGGTGGTGGTGGTAGTGGTGGTGGTGGTGGTAGTGGTGGTGGGGAGCAGACTGGGCCCACAAATGAAAGGCATGGAGAGTGTGAGTCAGTCTTCTCTTCTGTCTGCACACATGCAAGACTGCATGCCAGAGAGAGAAATGTTAGATAAATGAGGACAGAAGTGGGTTAGGCAGATGACAGGAGGATGATAAAGAAGCTTTTATGGAGAAAAGACAAGTGGCAGGGAAGATGTAGTCTGAAAGGATGGGGGCGGCTGAAGAATTGGAGTAAAAAAAAAAAAAAAAAGAAGGTAAAAATAGTACACAGATATGGAGGTGTGTGGATTTCTGGAAAAGCCCCCTATGGCAATATCTCCCCCCCACTTCTTCCTCTCTCTCGGAGTCTCTCTCACACACAGGGCGAGTTCAAAGGTCAAGAAACTGACGTTGTCGGCAGGGCCAGAAGGCGTGCACTGAAAGCTAAACAGCCCCCCCTCCTCTTCTGCCCTCACCTCCCCTCTCTCTCTCTGCACGTCACATCAGGGCCGAAAAAAAAACCCCAAAACAACAACAGTGAAACCTGTCGACTAACGGACTCCTCCACCATCTCTCTCCGAGCTGCTTGAAAACCTCGACGCACAGAACAAGCTGGACGTGCTTGTTGAGCTTAGCTTACTGCATTACGCTGCAATAACTCCACATGCCAAAATGAAGACAGGTGATCTGATTTCCCAATCTACCTGTTTTCAAATCGATGCACTGCGCGGTGGGGGGGGGGAATGCAAACTATGGTTCGTGTGTGTGATCGCGCGAGAATGTGGTAGAGCCTGTCATCTTGTAGTAAGCAGTCTCTTATTTTCTCTCAATCACACAAGCAGCACAAGCGCTTTTGTGTTTTGATGAGAGTATCAGTGACTTGCCACAGTGGTCACATCTCCGATCAGAGCTGAGTCATTCACTATCCTGTGAAAGACATGTGTTTGTCAGGAAGGGCTTATATAACCAAGATACAGTAGCAAAGGTAAACCGACTGGAACAACACTGATCTCTATCTCTTTCTGCATTTCTTTTATTCCTTTCCTCGTTACTCCTGCATGCCTCCCCCGCACCACTCGCTCTCTCTCCCTCCTCCTCCCTTTCAGCCAAAAAGCTCAATTGTCTGTTTTGTTCTACATAAAAAAACAAAACAAGTCATCCATCCTTCACTATTGTTCCCCACGCTCTTGTAGCCTTGGACAAACGTCTACGCCGAGGTACAAAAATTCAATATTTGGACCCTGTCCTCTGAAACACAAAAGCACCGGGACACAATGAAGTGATGGGACAATAAGTGAGAGGTTCACAATAGGTGTGAGGGCGTTCATGTAAGTACCTGGTAAAAGTAATATGTGTTCATGAAAAAAAAAAAACAAGTGTTACATTGGTGCGTTTGTGAAGCTGCTCACGGTAAAATAAAAACAAAAGGAATCATCCAATCCCCCCTCTGAGTCCATCCCACCAGGTTAGAAAAACAAGTGAGCATTCACCCCTCCCAGCAACCTTTGCACACTGACTGCATTCCAGTCCTGAAACCCAGTACCTGACAATTGATAAACAACTGACTCACTTGTTTTTCTGGGGAACCCGATGACTTGCACCGAGCTCCACGCTGGCTGCGCTCGCAGCATGAGAGCCAGCAGAGACGGAGACAAAGAGAGACAACTTTGGTTGTGAAATCACAAACAGCAATTAAACTCTTGTATTTCACCATCAGGAACACTGACTCCTGACTCACGCTGATCTCGACACTGTGTGTTTTCTTTTCGAACAACAGCAACTTCTAACATGCCCCTGCGAGGTCATCTATCCCTGTAAATAATCCCTGCCATTTAGAGGTGCATGAAAAGCCGAATGCAACATCGAACAGAATGAGGTGAAAGGTAATATTTTGATGGCAATTACTCCTTCCCACAAACACTAGTCATCAAGGATTTTTCAGCGCTTATTCACACATACCAGCCTCGTGAAGTACACAGTACACTGTAGCCTACTGTAAGATTCATCACAAACATATATTCCTTTTCTAGATATTTCTATATGTGTAAGCGCTGCATGCGTCACTGGACTCGATGTTTTCTGAAATACTGACGTGGTATAAAACTGCGTCACTGAGGGGAGACCAGCAGACCATTCACACTAAGGCACAACGGCAGCATAAAGCCAGCCGCACTGAAACAGAACGACAGTTTTCAAAATAAAGCTGTTTCAAAATAAAATCCATTTCTACCACGTGAATACTGTGTTGTAATACAGTTGCTGTTTTCCTTTAAGGAGACGCAGGACAAAAGGAGTGAAAAACAGGAATGCTCCAGAAAAATTAGGACAGTTTTTCTACTTCTAAGCTTTTATTTGGAAGGAGCCGTGCCCGTTTCGCTGCTGCTGCTCCTCTAATATTTGTGTGTGGTTTGAAGCAGATCAAAGATCCAGCAAACAGCCCCCCTCAGCATCGAACAGCCTTGAGATTTGTCGATGTGTCATGGGTGTGACGAGGAGGTGACTAATCCTATCTAAACATCGCGGCCTACACCCAACAGCAAAGTTCATAACAACTTTACTTCCCCTGGCTACTGTAGCCTGTTTACACACCTAAAACTGTTATTTTAAACACACACACATTCACATACACTCACACACACACACGTATCAGTAGGTAACTGCTGTTAATGCAATTCAGATCTAACTGATACATTACATTACATGCCACTATATGTCGGTACACCTCTAATTTGACAAGCAGAGAAGCAAACTGTAATTTAGGCTAACAGCGTTACAACACTGCTGTCCAGAAAAATAACTGTGTGTGTGTGTGTGTGTGTCGGCAGGCAGTGGGTTAAAACCCAGTCTGTTAAAGACACAGGCTCTGCTGCAGACACACAAATGAAGACACAAATGAATGAAGCTGTTTGTTTCCAGCATGTTCTCTCAAAGATTTATTCTTCTCAACTTTGGAATGAAAATGAGCTCAGACGTGGTGCTCAGCAACGAGTGGCCTATCTCTGCAGAGTATACAGTAGCATCGAGGCGGATCTCTATCCTACCAAAGACCTGGCGCCACTCCCTTCATGAATGAAAACATTCTGTATGAATGAGTGCGTGTGACATGTATGAAAACACTCACCTTTCACAGCAGCAGCAGTCTCCTTGAACCCCAGGCTGACGTAGGGGCTAGTGTTGAAACCATTCATGCCCCCCTTGCAGCCACAGGCTGTCTTGAACCTCAGGAGTCCATCACAGTCCCCGAGCCTACATCCTCCAAGGTTTCCCTCCATCAAGTTTAAGGCAATGTAGTTAAGTCCGTTTTGATAACCAGCTGACATCTCCCGGCACATGGGGCTGTTGCTGCCGTAGTCCTCGTCAGGTCCCTCCGAGCTGCAGACGGTGTGGGATACATTCTCCACAGAGGCAGAGCTGTGCCGTTTGGTGTCATGGGCGAAGGATGGGCACACGGGTGTGACAGTGGTGGTGGACGAGAAGGTCTCAGAACTGTGCCGCCGGCGCCCCTGAGGGTCGGCCCGGATCACTTTAGCCCCCCTGTGTGGATCCAGGAGGGTGACAGATAACGAAGGACCCCCCAGGAGAAAAGAGTCCAATGGCACAGGGGGAACAGCGTCCACAATGCTGCTCTCAAGGCTGAGTCTCTGGACACAGGCGGTGGGGCTCGTGGGGAGGGGGGCAGCATCAGTGGTGCAGAGAGACGGTAGAGGGGCAGGAGGGCTGAAAGTCATCTCAGTGTAGTCATCCTTGACTAGAGCAGGCGGACACACCAGGCTCACCTGCTGTTGGAGAGGATATTCCTCTACCATCCCCCTTTCCTCCGCCCGTCCCTCTATGCTTTTATCCACCTCTTCCTCCTCGCCCCTCTGCGTGTTGGACTGGGTGTTCACCAGACTGGGGCAAGTCAAGACTTCAGGTGTGTGGTTTAGGCACCCTGCAGGGGGGGAACCCCCAACTTGGAGTGAGTCAAGGTGACCCGATGAGCTGACATCAACATTAGCATAGTCTGAGAGTGGCAGGGATCCCTTCTCTGCACACGTTACATTCGCAGAGGACTCGCAGCTCTCTGACACTGTGGATGCTTGCACGTTGTGGGTAGCACTACTAAAGTCTATGTTGATGTACTCTCCCGGACTGCGTGGCTCTGAGGGAAGGGGGTGTTCGCTCATACATGGTAGTGTTCTGAGGGACTCCAGAGCCAGACGGGTGGGCCGACACACCCTATTCCTGTGTACCAGGCCTCCATCTATCCGAGCCACTCTGAGAGGAGATGGGGCAGAGGAAGGGGTGACTGGTGTCCCCGGAGAGCTGCTGGCCACAGAGTCGCCAGGAGATAGAGGACAATAGTTGGACTCCTCTTCTATCCTCTGTTTCTGTAAACTCATCACCACATACTGATCTGTGTCTGTGGACCCATTGCGCTGCAGTTGGCCTTTAAGTGAGCGTGGTAGAGAGCTATAAGAATAAGGCTGTCTGTGATGTTGCAGAGGGTGGGGATCTCCTCCTACGGGACTGAGGATGTACTCTGGGGGTGTCAGAGACACCAGGGGGTCAACAGGAGACATGTTCAGGTACTCTCCATTGGTAAGTTTTCCATCAGTACTCTCCACTGACATCTTAGTTCCGCACCACATCCGCATATAGCCGCTGTCCTCCAGAGAAACACTGCCAGGGGAGTCTGTGCGTGGGGCCAGCCCCACTGAAGAGGAGTGTGAACGGGGGTTGATGATCTGCTTTGGTGCTGAAACACACATGGGGCTCATGGGCATGTAGGGGTCATCCTTGGAACCTGATGTTTGAGGTGCCACACCTGGCATCATGGGCATATAGCCACTGTCACCTTGGAGACCGTTGGTGCCAATCTGAACATCCCTGTAATCCTCAGGATAGATCCCTTTAGGTGAGGCAGTATGACACCTGCGAAAAGACTGACTTCCACTCGTGTAAGTAGCCCTCATAAGAGTATACTCATCCAGGGAGGCTGAAGATACCTGGGGGGGACCTCTTTGCTGGCGGGGAGTAGTGAGGGAGTATGTACGCTTTCGGTAAGCCTTGTCCAGCTCTGGCAAACGACGGTAACCGTTCTGCTTCTGCCTCTCCATCAACATGTAGCCATCAAGCTCACTGCCGTCCCGGGAGGGGGGAGTGTCGGCTTTGAGGGACTCAGGAGTGTTGCTACGGAGGGTGAGTGGTAACCTCAGGTCCCGTGCGTCCGCAGGGCTAGAGCCAAACTCCTCGCATGATATAAAACCAGCATCACTCGGGGAGCCTGAGAAGGAGGCACTGCAGCTGGAAGGGCGAGGAGCACTGCTGTCTGGGCAGGATGACAGATTTCCAGGGCTGGTGGTGGCCATGGGTGGGGAACGAGACAGTGGCATAGACATGGACTTACTGTGCTGGAGGGAAGAAGATTCAAATGTCCGACAAGGGCGTGCTGTAATGGTGTGAGATCTGCTCAGCAGGGTCCTGTGGACCCCTGGGCTTAGGGGGCTGCCAGTCACTGACATGGGGCGTGCCATGGTGCCATCTCCCTCGCTGGCCGTGCGTATTCGGCAGGAGGAAAATTTGCTCACAGGAGAGGTCGCAGCCATGCTGTCAGTGCGCGACCGCCGGGGAAGCCCGGTCTGGCTGGGGGGAAGATTGTTCAGGTGCCGCCTTGTGGGCACAGAGATGGGGTTTGTGCCAGATGACTGGCTTTTGCTGCGCGGACGGAATTCCGACAGCTCCTTCATGGCTTTCATCGCCTCCAAGATAGTTTCATGGATATTTTGCGCCACCACAGAGTCATCAGCCTGCATCCATAACTCTCCGGGACCCGTGGCTGCAGATCGACCAACCTCAATGAAGAAAAAGCTGTCAGAGTGGCCGCACCTCCGGATATTCATCAGCTGTAAAATGACGGAGGCAACCTCCGAGTTCAGCTTGACAAAGCTGATAGTCCGGCTGGAGAGACATAGCCTGTACACTCCGGTCAAATTCCTGCTTTGCCCCAGGCCTTTGGATTTTAGATTTACTTGCCATACCTCCTTGTAGGCGGCGGAAACCGGCGTTATTACACCATAGCTCGCCTCGTCGAAGCCAACCAGCGAGGACGCAGAGTTGGACGCCGAGCCGTCGTATACTTTCCCCTCTGCCATTAAATCCGTCAGCACCCGGTACCAGCTCTCCTGTTCCTGCTCGTTTTCTGCCGCCACGGCAAAATACTCGTCCTTGGTATAAAGAGCAATAAGATATTTGTGTTTTGCGTCCGCTCTCTTGTTGATATTGAGACAGCAGTCCAGAGGAATAACTCTCTTGGCGACCGATTTGTTTTTCCATTTCTTCTCGCTCTCGTAGTACTCCAGGCGCGCAGGGAAACCTTCGCTCGGCTCTTTTAAAACAAAAAAGCGCTTGTGTCCGTGTTTCTGCTTCTTTAGATATCCACATTTCTTGATATTGTTGTTGCTCGTAGTACTGGGCAATAACGGCTGATCTCCCGTGTTTGGCGGACTCGCCATTCTCGTGTCCTTTTCCTCCCGGCTTATCAGACACAATGCCTCCTTTTCCCCGCGTTGCTCAAAGAAACGACGCGCGTTATTTCTCCTTCTTCTTCTTCTTTTTTTTGGTGCCTTAATCCTTCTTTTATTTCCAGTGCGTTCGTCTTCTCCAAAAGCTGAGCAATAAATAACACATGTCTGCTGATAGTGTCCGGACTAAGAAGGAGGGGGAGAAACAACATGTGACGATCTACACACATCCAGCTCTGCTTTAGAAAAAAAAAAAAAAAAACGAGGGGGAAAGGAGAAGAAGAAAAAAATACACACACCGACAGTGGGCGGTGCGCTCTCAGCTCATTGGGCTTATTGGTGGAAACGGGATGAATGCTGGAGTGAGGTGTTCAAAGGAGAGAGAGAGAGAGAGAGAGAGGGAGGAGAGAGAAAGCCCTCCTACTATTACTCTGCCCTCTTCCGACTCATCTGAGCGTAGTCAGTCAGCACTGGAGCTTTATTTATAGCAGCTCTGGTCCTGTGATCCAACATTTGACTACCGTGATTTTTTTTTTTTTTTTTTTTATCAATCTAAATATACTAAACTACTTGTTCCTGACCTATAAAGCCTCACATGTGCGTCATTTAAGGATTATAAAACGCGTTCAAATAACCACATGGGAATTATTATTTCCCCTCCCTCCTTTTTACGCTGTTCTTTTTTTATTCCCATGGTTTATTCTTATGTCCCCCTCTCCCCTCTCAAACCCTTGTCTATATTTTAACGTGACTGTAGAGGGAGTCCTTCCAGTCCTCCTCCTCCTCTCTCCCCAACTGGTAAACAAGCATCACCTAGTCGAGACTGCAGCTCTGTCACAGGAATTTGATATTCCCTCTGCGTCGCCTCAGCCAGAATACATTCACGGTGTCCAAACGGGATATTTTAGCCCCTTCTTTCCTTTTTGGGGTTCATAGAAAGCACCGGAGTGTTCGTGATAAACTACGAGTACAAGAACCAGGGAAGAGTGTGTGTGTGTGTGTGTTTTTTGTTTTTTTATTGCGTAACGCGGTCGTCTTTTGCCTGGAGCTCTCAGGATAGCTGCTCAGTTACAGCCCGTTTCCGACCGCGTTATCTGCAGCTTCCCATTCAGAAATAGTGTAGCGGCAGATCATTCGGGATGACAACATATGTCCAAAAATGTCTTAGGTTACAGTAAATCCTCATCTACAAAAAAAAAATAGACCCCCCACACCACCCCTCCTGTCAGCGAAATAGGATGAATGACCCATATAAGGTTATATAAAAAATAAAAAGATCTGATATCATGATGACGCAAAACATTCTCCTGATCTCAATGCGTCAATGCCTGGTAATGTGCGTAATGATGAAATGCCAGCTGGGTACCGCGGTGTGGTGGTGATGATGAGAGTGTGTAGCTGAGAGCCAATAGCCTGCATGTTCTTTGACTTCCTGGGGGAGTGAGACTCAGCTCTTCCTGTCCATCAGAGGCAGGCATGGATGATGAAAACAGGTCACGGTAAACAGGCGCAGCGGTAGGAATCAAACCCAGTCACGAATTTTAAATTATAACATGTAAACATGTAATAATTAATCGACACTACCTGCTGAGAATCAGTCATATCACTGATGTCTTAAGGTGATATTGAAAACCACCCCCACCTCACACACGCATACCACACCCCCTCTCCACTTCATATATCCATTTTCCTTCAGATCCCACAGTGCTGGCTCAGCATCAAACCACCCTGTCCTCGGCAGCAAGGTCAATTACGATGCCCTGTGCGGGTCAATTATGCCACCAGAGGCAATGATTTGACTACTACCACCATGGAGAAGGAATCAAAAGTAGCAAATAAGCTTTAGCTCACAGATTTGGTCAGCGATGAGTAGTGTTACGTGCATTTGTATATATATATATTTCTTTTCATAATTTGGCTGACTGTTTATCTCAGCCTTGCCTAATGTGCAATGAATGCATATTGATATTAATAGATGTTGCAGAGCTGGCTGCCTAAACCTCCCAAGGCTCGGATATCTCCCTGTAGGATAAGGAGGGTTCCCTGTCTTTTGATATTAGGTTTCCTCCATGACAGACACGGGCTTTGGTGGAAACTTTCACACTCTCTGATAACTGCAGAGTGATACATATAATGAGAATGTGCAGCTTTATCTAACATTTAGGTATAAACGCGTCCCTGTGCAGAGCATTTGAAGCCCACAGCGGCATGGCTTGTATAATACTGTGACCTGACACTGGGAAGATAAACAGAAACCGGGGGGAAGTGGGGGATGTGTGAAGTGAAAGCAGGGGCACAAGGAGTGACTCTTTCTTTTTGCATAACCCATGGAGCATAATGCAAATCCGCTGTCTATAAAATACCAATAAGGTGGGCGACTGTCCCATAAACTGTGCTGCTTGCAAACCCAATCTGGTTGCGTCTGTGATACGTCCTTGCCCTTTTCTTAGGTAACTACATGAATATTTATCACCCTCCAATTTACACAGCATGGTGCATTAATTTACAAGTTAATTAAACGGCCATCTGAAGCTGATTTACAAGGAATAAATGGGCCCTCTCGTCGTCTTCTGGTATGAACCCATTAAGTCTTTATAGGTTTATTTATTTAGAGAAGAACTGGGGTTTAACTTTAAAGGTGTGTCCTACTAAATCTTTGGATTTATGTCCTTTTCTGGCGACGTTAAAGAATTTCAAACAATCAAAAAAGGGTTTAATAAACAAATAAATTGTCTGAGTTCACTCACTAGCCTGTAGCGTTGGAGACCTAATCTCATTTAGGCTCTTAAGGCCAGCTTTCAGATACAAACAGCCCATGTTTTCCCCATTTGCTGAGTCACAAGCACATAATGTCTCAGTCACCCGTTGCACTGTCACCGTGGGCGACGATTAGTTTCATAAGCTTTTATAAAACAGATTAGAATCGCTGATCTGATGAGATAAGATTAAGGACAAGCGGGCGGGGGCGGAGGTAAAGATTATACGCTCAGTCATAGTCCACTCACTGCCACGCATCAAATGAACAGCACAAACATGTATTGTTGGCGTCCAAACATCACACACACTCTTCACCCACCTCACCTCATTAGTCAAAGGCCAAACAGATTATGGCTGGAGCCTGGGACGTTTGATTCATATTATTGTACAAGTGTTGTTTTGATGTTTTGGATATGACTATCATCCTCATCCTGTTATTTACTGTCTGAGCAGGGGATATTTTTGGTGGGTTTTTTTTTGTGTGTTTTTTATTGTTGTGTCAGAGCCTCAATTGGATTTAACACTTAAGTTAAATCTAAATGTTTTGTTGGGTGTCCAAGAGACCCTGGGTGCTCTTTAGCAGCTCAAACAACATTCTTAACATTGTTTTATCAGCTTTGTATTTCATTACTTTTGCAAATTTTATGAGAATTTCTTAGAATTTTAAATTTATGACAGAAGCCCAGTTGTAAAACAGAGTTAAATAATAAATAAAAGGATTTTAATATGTTAAATATGCATGACCTGAGTTAACCCAAATCCCGAATTAGAGTTTAAACTGAACCCAAACACTGTACATAACTATACAGTACATTACTGTCACCATATATTTTGTTATACTTTTCTACATGTTGGGTTTTAATGGGAAATAATCTGTTTTGCCTTTGACTCATGAAGGGGAGGTGCACTGTCTCCTCACAGCAAGAAGGTTGCTGGTTTGAACCTCAGCTGGAGGCCTTTCTGTGTGGAGAGCGGAGTCTTCCCGTGTCTGTGTGGGTTCTTTCTGGGTACTCCGGCTTCCTCCCACAATCCGAAGACATGCACCTAACAAGTTAATTGGTGACTCTAAAGTGGCCGTAGGTGTGAATGTGAGTGTGAATGGTTGTTTGTCTCTATGTGCCCTGCAATAAACTGGCGACTTGTCCAGGCCACTTGTGCCGCCACTCTCGCCCAAGGTCAGGCTGGGATAGGCTCCAGCCCCACCGTGACCCCGGTGAGGTTACAGATAATGGATGGATGGGTTTTAATGGGATCAGAAGAACAAAAATACATGCATAAAAAAATAGTGAATAATTTAACACACACAGCAGTACGGTGCCCAAACACTGAGGAAGTAAAGCTAATGTGAAAACACAAGATTAAAATGGCACATAGTGGAAAACATGGCTGGCTGTTTAAACACTCTGTATCTGTCAGGCTTGTCCTATTTTTTTCTCTTTGAACATTTAAACATCACTCTCCACTAAACCCTGTAATTTCTTAACCCCGATACTGTAACCAGGTAATGATAAAGGAGGCTGTTTTCTGTGCTCTTGAGCACATACAATATAGATTGCTCCGTTCAATCTCATGTTGTCACCCATAATTGACTCGATTCTCTAATCAATACAGCAAACGCGAAATTGAAATTTCTCTTCTAGTTAATTTTTGTGCTGATTGATCACAGACGGAGCCGACCTGGAGGAAAAAACAGCGTGTGCCGATGGAGATCTTTGCATCATTGGACATGACTGCACGTGCCTGTATTGAGCCGCGGCACAAGTCATTACAGTTTTGATTACTTCAGTTAACTAACTCAGTGGAATGGACATAATCTATTTTTGATTAATCTGTAAATTGGACACAGGGTATTCACGCTTGTGTAGAATGGTACTAGAAAGTCAATTATAGTGGACGCTATGTTGTACTCAACAACCCACGTAAATTGTGTGATAATGGCAGTGTGGAGCTGCTTTTACATTTTTACTCGTTTCTGCACTGTGAAAATTTCCCTCTTCACTGTTATCCCTAAGTTAATGTTGCCACTTCTTCTTAATAATTTGTTGCACAGACACTCAAAATGACTTGGGTTATCTCATTTCACAGGTCACTGAGACAGATATTTATTTGTCATGCTCATTAGAAGAGACAGGAGACATAGACGCAGACAGACGCAGCCTTAGCGTGCTTATTTGACCGGAAGAGAAACCAATGATAATATATTTTATGTGAGCTGAAGACATACACAGACAACATATTTATTCATGGACACACCTCCGCCCCTCCCTCCCAACAAATGACTCTCCTGGCCACACAGGGAGATGTAACGACAGCCTGCCATCCGAAATCTTGGCTCTGTGTAGCTGTGATTAAACAGATATGAATGCATATGATATTCAGGCTCCATAATACCGTCATCAGTCATTTGTCATAATTATGCATTATCTGGAGTCACGTGGTTTGAAATAAATGACAATGATACATTAGCCCCTTCTCTGCCTTGGTTAGAGCAGGGGGAAACTTATAAAGGGTGCATGAAATCTGAATGTCAAGTGTGTCTATGTTGAAACAGAATGAGTTTACAGTTAATATATTAAAAACAAGACTTGATATTTGGACCTCTGAGGCTCTGATCTGATCACATAACGGATAAAAATAAGTTAAGTTATTGATTATAAGGCAATGTTTGGGTCACAGCGATGTTATTGTTGTGTTCAGTAAGTAAGTCGTAAGTTAGTGAGTTGTATTTTTTGTCCACCGCAGCACCGTCGTAATCAACGTGTAGATGTTGTTTCCCTCGAGTTAATCACACGGTCCACAGTTAGAGGAGCGGAAGGAAGATTAAAGGAATGTAGGCGGCATCTACAGTATTAAAATCGGAACTGATCTAAGTAGGAGTGTGTAGGAAGTTCCTCATTCCTGTTTGTGTGTGTGCGTTTGAGTGTGTGTGTGTGTTATGTGAGCATTGATTTTGTGACTAAGCCTCAACTGACCCGCTGATCTAATATTCATTCCCTTCTCCACAACACACACATTCTGTCTTTCTCTTGTTCTCTCTCACAAACACAAACACACATAGAAGTAAATGCAGTAGTACTCATCTCTGTTTTTTTGAACGTCTGGCACTACGGATGCAGCAATTTTTACTATTACAGTTTTGTAACCATAAACTATCGTAGCATGTAATCCCTTCAAGGGCATGGCATGTGCATAAAACCTGCAATTCCCCTTTTTTCATTTGAATTAAAACGGCAAAAACAAACAATGTGACTAGTGAATTGTTGTGAAATGAATTAAAGGGATAGTTCGGGTATTTTGCAGTGCATAGTTTTCTTTCTGTTCCTATAGATCCCCGTCTGCTTCTCCGCACCGACCCGACCGCCATGTGCTATTGGTAATACACTGACTATGGGTAAGTATCTAATACAAACACACTTCAAAATACCCAAACTAACCCTTTGATACATTATAACTGTGAAATTGTGAAACCAGGATTTTTGCTCAATACCAAAAGCACTGTTATGTAACCTTTCTTTAACAATGTAAAGCCCAGTGAGTCTTGAGAGTCTTGACTATATGAACAATTGTAAGGTAATAAAATGTCATTAAAATGCACAATATCCAATGAAATACCATTAAAACATTAAAAAAAAAGTAGATGTCACTCTTAAAACATGTTTTGAGAGGACAGATGTGAATACAGCTGTGATTGTACCCAAAGTATATGGTAACGTGTTCAAGCATGTGACTAAGTAAGGACCTGGGGTGGCTCCAACCCCCTGTCAGGGTTAAATCTGGAGTTTATAGTGGTTTGCTCCATGTCCTGTTAGGCCAACATTCACATGAATGGGACTAAATTATGCTTTAACTCTTCCACTGTCACAATATGTCACCATATTCCAGTGTAGGAACTCAACTTTGTTGTGTGCTTAAACCTGTATCCTGGCAAACATCAAAGCTGATATTGTCCATACTCGAGACCATGTTCCAGTAAACCTCTTCTCTAGTTAAATGGCTCAAAGCACATGTGTATTTTTATCTCTTCAGGAGCAACGGTCCCAGTTTCCCACAGATAAAATCAAGTGGGAGCAGGCAAGCAAAATGCAATTACCAGTGGTCACTTGAGACATATTTGACATGCATTCCCTCTCCAGAAGTGAACTTGAACTTCATCCGCCTTGACTGGCTGCAGAAACAATCTGAATAAATACGTTGGTACAGGACACAAGATCTGAAGGAGTCACAGAGGATTCAGTCCTCGCTGTTCAAAGAACACATTAGGGAGTATATTTTGCATCTTCCCATTACCTCTTAACCATATGGCAGTTTCCATAAATCAGGCAGACACAGACAGAGACAAAAATATAAAAAATGAGCATCGCAACACTATCACATTGATTGATGATAAAGGTGTAGTCTGTATGATTTATTGGTAGAATATGGCAGAAATTGAATTGTTACCTTGCGACTTTTTTTTTCTATCTACAGACACAGTGCACCATGTTAAACCAGCACATTTCTACAGTAACACAGAACAAACACAACACTGAACGCTCTAGACAGGGCCTTTCACATTTTTGTTTTTGCGAATTTCGTGGCCACTGTAGTTTCTCCTTCATGCTTGGAAGAGAGGTGAGCTGTATTCAGTCGGTCGCAATCTGCAATTCGACCGCTAGATGTCACTACACTGGACCTTTAAAGATCATGGTTTGCAGAGGGTTTAGTTGGTTTTCTCTTATTATCACCACAATTACGTCTCATGAAAGCATTGTGTTCCTCCTAGTAGACCACACCCCAGTTTAGGGTTAGGTTTGGTTCATTCTCTTGATGGCTCTTCTGGAGTGGTCTGACAACTCCCTCGGTTTCTGTATGGAGAGTCAAAGGCAAGGCATTCTGTTTACATGTTGGTACATTATCACTATAAACGTATGCAGAATTAGCTATTAGAAGTTGTTCAGTGTACCAGTGGATGTACAGGCAACTCAGTGGATTACTTTGATACTGAAGAACAGTTGATAATCTTCAGTTCTGAAGTTAGGCAACATCTCTTTTCTTTGACTACTAACGGGATACAGTGATAACCTCTAATATTATAAGTCACGCTGAATCTGAAAATCTGTGCATCACAGCTGTGTGTTAAGATCTGAGTGAGCAGGCCAAAATGTCCCTTTCACCTCCCCCGGAGCTTCTCTTGGTTGTCTACAGCTGTCTGATATGACTGTATCAAAGACAGGTTGAACATGCATTAAATAGACCTAAATCATACAAGTATCTTGTAGCATTTTTAATTGGTGCAATAAAGTTAGATTTTAATTTTCCAGAGCTCTAACTAAACTCCAGGAACAGAGCTGGGCTGTGAAGTGATTTTGGCATTGTGGCCATTTTCTTCACATCACAACCCCTCGACACTACTCCGTATATATGATTAAATAATTTTATTAAACCAGTCTCACATGCACACAGAAATGTAAGGAAGCCTGCAGAGACTTTTTTTTTGGCAATGAGCAACTCGCATAGGAATACACTGGGCGCCATCTTTGTTCACGGTATTTAGTTCTCCTTAATACGTCCATAGTTGTAACATCATGTACTATTTATTAATGCCCTGATAAAACTGCTACAGATTGGTATCACACAAGTTTACAACTGTATCAGTATGTGAGACAATGGTTTAGTATGGTGCAGTAATTTCCAGCATACATGTGTGCAGCTGTGTGTATGTGTGTGTGTGGTACTAATCTCGATGAAGACAGAACAGGAAGGTCACAAAGTTAATTTATGCATGTAGTGTAATTAGCCAATCAAGTGTTTTAAATTAGATGTTGATGACTCTGAGAAGATGACACTCCCTCAGGTCAAAGAGGACTTTCCCACGCGAAAAAAAAAAAAAGATCACCAATGACAAGAAGAACGACTGTGTGTGCTCTGTGCACAAACGCTTTATTGTGATTATGATGTACGGCTGTTTGTGTGTTAGCCTACAATTTACCTGCGTATTGATTTGTTTTCTAATGAGGCCATTAGTAGGTTATTAGCTTATCTGATATCCAGCTTTATTTACATTCTCATCACATCCTGTGGTTAAATTTTACCTCATTCTAAAAACACAACACATAAGGCATCCTCATTGCCTCGTAGTCTAAAATGTCTTTTGATCTATCGAATAAAGCCAAAAATAAAAAAACACCTCCATACATCAGCATTTAAAATTGATTTTATTGGAATTGCCACACTTAATGGATGTATAAGTAATAAAAACAGATTTGTTCAATTTGCTGAACTTTGATATTTGAATTCCTGCCATTGACCAATAGCAAACAGTCACAACAGTCCTGGCCTGTGACAGAACAAAGTCCAAAATGGACGGCTGTAAAGTCAACTGCTATAATATTCTCTGCTCCACAACAGTGTGTTAACTTATTGTCCAATTAGCTACTAAGCAATTAAAAAGTGCATTTTATTGTCTGTACACATGTTTGACTACATTATTAGATTAGATTAGAGATACTTTATTAATCCCTGAAGGGAAATTGTGTCACTTGTGTATTACTTACCTATAGCTAAGTTCATCAATCCTCCTTCTAACATCCTTCTAATGTGATGGTAGTTTAAAAAGATAGATCTGTTTTCTGCCCTCAGCATGTTGAAAGTATACAATTTGCAAAGAGTTATGTGTCTGCTGAGCAAATAATTTATTATGACCCTACTTTAACAGTTGATTGAAGGACATATTCCACTGGGCATGGATGCAATGCTTTCTGTGTGCAACGCGGCTCCAGAGCTAATCGCGGAACACGGAAGTGTCGCGGTCAGAAGTGTCTGAAGAAGTTGGCTCCATGACCAAATCTGAGCAAGTTTGGTGGGCAAAACGCTTCACTTCTGAAGTCGCAAAGCGTGGTTGAAACATGACCCGAACAATGCGCAGTAACACACACGACAAACAGCTTATCTTTTACACCTTTAAGATGGATAAAACAGAAATGTAGGTGAGTATATACAGTATATACCTGCACATGATGACAACTTTCTGAATGAAAACTTACAGGCCGACCGCGCAGTTACTATTTTTGTTATTAAATTAATTCTTCTTGTTTTGTAACGGTGTTAAAATCATATTAGTCAGGGTACATGAACCTCAGATAACATAAACAATTTGTTGAATGCCCCTCACATACACCCACAACAGCAACGTAATTGCATTTATTTGAAGTGCAACATGCTATGAGTTGAGACATGATATCAATAAATTGGACATTGATAGGGGTTGTAATGAAAATCTATATGGAGACAGAGACACACACTGAACGTGCACACAAATACACAGCCACATACACACACACACACACACACACACACACACACACACACAGGCTATGCTAATGAAAGAATCAGTCATAATAGCATATCCCAGACACACTTACATACATAAATACATTCATCCTACACTCCAGAGAGAGTGTTCAAGCAAATCATTTGAAAAACGAGAATATTTGCTTATATGTATGATTAGAATTATGTGGCCGCGCGCAATTAAAGCGGAAGTGATAGGTGAAATGTATGATCCCTGGCTGCACTGCACACACACACACATACACACCTAATGGTTGCACCATCACATGAATATGTAATGAAGTCTTCACTGAAATTAGAAGGATGGAGTTTTATATCGTTCTACCGTCTCCATCCTCATTTTTCCCAGTTTCGGTCCTCCTCCTCCCCCATCCTCTCTCCCCTCCTCCCTCCTCTTCTACTGGACCGAGGCCTGCAGCTCTGAAATATTTAACATCTCAGAATGATCTGCGTCCATCTTCCTCTTTTACAGTGAATCAGACAGCTTTGAGTGAATCCAGACTCTCCGTTTAAAGAAAAACAAAAGCTGTTCTCGTAGGTTGTCCTCTTATAGTCTGTAAGATTCAGAGGCACATTTCTCTCAGCATGTTTGAGCTGGTGGTGGGTGGAGATCACAGAAGTAGTATAGGGTAAAATACTCTGTCTGCTTACACATTCATCAGTCAAAGGCTGGCTGTGTGGGTAGTGGCTAGAGGAGTAGTGGAGTGGTTTTGGCAAAGACGGGGGTGGGAGGATGTGAGGAGGTGGACTGATTGCCAGAGAACACAGGAAACGTCCTCCTCAGGCACTGGACACCCCCTGTGGGACAGACAACAACGATTGTCTGCATCCTGAATCAACAATATTGGTACAAAACATCTTCACATACAGCAAAATATCCATTTAAGGGTTACGGAGAAGCTTGTTCATCTTTCATTTCTTGTGTTTTTCATTCCAGAGTTCAAAATCCTCAACTTACCGCTTCAAGCCAATAAATTAAATTTTATTCAGTGAAGTAGAAATTTCTATTTTGGCAAGCTTCAGCACAATGCACCAAAATCTGAATGAATCCATCCACAGGAACTGAAACATTATGATAAATGATAAGTCTGCTGATATTAATAATTAAAATCATTTTCCTTACTGCCAACAAATCCTGTGAAAAGTCCAAAACCAACAACTAATGTATCCTACCAACGACTGTTCGTATTGTTTGTGTAGCTGAAGCCTGACATAGTTTATTGCTCTGCGCCACAGAGCTCCATTGTTGTTCGAAGACATCTAAGAACATATAAATAAGCCACGGCGTTGCAGTGAGTGACATGTTCTTTTGGCACTGCAGGTCATTTTGAGTAAATCTCACGTAAACCACAGACAGTATAAAGACAGATGTTGTATCTGTGACAGCACCCATACGTTTCTGAAGAGCTGTTTTCAAGCTCAGAGTTCGGTGGCACCATCTTGGCAGTCCCACTTCACAGCCACGGAGGTTGGCGCTGTTGCAAATACTAACCAGAACACTTTGAAATTGGTTATGACGTTATCTCAGCTTAATAATACCTTAATGTAACCTACATAAACATACAAGACCGTCAGTGAGAAGATTGACTTTGTATACACAGCGCCATAATGCCTGCCACGGGGACGAATTTGGTCGGATACCCCATGAAATCAGACGAAACAAGGCAGTAGGAACATTACTGCGTTCACAGGGGGTGCTAGAACCAACACAAAGTTCCTCCAAAGTAGCTGCTTTAAGTAATATTTGCTAAATCTTACAGTACATAGCTGCTGAACTCTTTTTGAAGATTCCACCTTCATTAGCAACAAATGGGCTTGGCGTTGCGAGCCACAGACAAGGTAGTGTAATTGTAAAGTATTTAGAGACAGCTTAATGCCGGTTTATGCCTTTTATTGGATGTGGTGAGTTACAAAAATATAGAACATTGCCAGCTTTGTCTTTAACTCTCTTCAACATGCTATACGCTATACTTTTTAAACACATTATACCTCCACCGGAGTGTCAAATAAGAAGAGGGTATAGAATCACATTAAGATCTTGATCATTAACTCAATAATGATTCTTCGGTTTAATTTAGATTGCCGTAATTGATTGAGTCTGGGCCTAATTGTGCATACATTAAGCACAATTCCAAGTTTCAGATATAATGATTTTGTTCGAGAATTAAGAGAGGAGTGCACTGAACAATGCAACCCCCCATCTGATGGTTTGACTTGAGGGGGCAGGGAGCAACGGCACTGGGGTTTTCTTCCTGTAGCTACTGCAGTACTGAAAATGGCTGTCACCATTCAGTCTGACTGAAGCCGTAGCAGAGCCCTTCATTTACATAGATTTACATACCAACATTTCACCCGATCCATTCTCTGTTTAATGGGGTTTCAACAAGAAGGTAAGAGTGAGGACTGGTTAATGAATACCTTGTAGGTACACACATTGCGTGACTGTGTTTGTATAATGTTTACTTGTATGTGGGTGACTGATGAGAGTCAAGCCACTGACATTGTCATGGGTTGTTTCTAAATGTGCATCGTGACCTTGTCTATGTTCTTGTTTTTTTTTTTTTCTTTTACTAACATGTCTGTCTAACGTGTTTTTATGACATTGTATCTTGTGTTTGGTGAGCCGAAGACAAATTACCACTCCGGTGGACAGTAAAGATATATTCTAATCTAATGTATATATGCACATATGGTTCCATATACAGTGTATGCATATGATTTGGCCTAGAAAAAATAGAAAAGTGAGTTCAATCTGCATAAATTTGCTAGAGATTACGTTAAATTCCAACCAAGAATAATCAAAAGAGCAATGGCAGTGGAAATGTTCCGTGAAAAAAAGGTTAAAACATGGTATATAGGAGTGGCATTTGATGAACGCATGGCTGCCCTTGTGTACAGAATAAATTATACACTGAAAGGATATATAGGGAAGAATAATTAGATATACATTTGCACTCGGTTGCCTTTGGGATCTGAGAAATCGTGGTCTTGCAGGTTGTGGCCTCATGAGATGGTCCTGACGGTGATAGCGTGTGGGCGGAGCTCTGATATGCATTAAATTGGGTGGTTGACGATCAGAGCTTTCATGTGTGACTGAAATAGGAGGATTTACCACACCGCCTTCCACGGCTTCACTTGTCTTCATCAGCAGCAATGGCTTTTCTTTAGTTACACGCTGTCAACCTTTAATAAATACAGACTAGACACAGCATGAGTCTGTCAGCATCAATTCAGATCATCTGGGAACTTTCAGGAAAGGCTCACAGCTAATAATCAGGCCTCACATGCACCGAGCTGATCAAGACTTTTTGCCTCATAAAATGATATCAACCTCTAATTAAGAGTAAATGATCGTTTCCACACCTCCATTTATATCAGAAAAATTGGGAGATGATTATGACGATAAGCCTGACATTTTAATATGTCTGCAGAACATGGAAGAGCTGATGGCTGAGAATGTGAGAAAGGACAGAATTGGACACAAGAGGAGGTATGAAGACACAGAAAATAGTTATAAGCTGCATTTAATTCATTATTTGCTTACTATAGTGGTAACCTATGGCCAAAGCCAAGCAGCTAACTTCATTATTTCTGGCACTACAGTTTACTTTTGATAAACCGTAACTTTATATTTCTGTTGTGTCTCGTCACGTTCGTGTTTAGTGTTTCATGTTTCAAGCACTTCCTGTTTTATTTTGTACTCACCTTTTCCCTCTCGTTTCACACCCTGACTTCCTCCCTTTGTGTGATTTTCCCGCCTTTGTAATTGTTTGCCCCGCCCCTGATTGGTTTCACCTGTTTTCACTTACCTCATGTATAAATAGTCCTTGTCTCCCTTTGTCTTTGTCAGTTCGTTTTGAGTATTGTCAAGTGTTCCAGTCTAGTCTTCAGGGTTTTTTCATGTTCTGATTGAAGTTTGTGTTAAGTTTTTGATTTCCCATCAGAGCATTTTTGTTTGCACTTCGTATCCTCCTTGAGAGCGCTTTTTGTTTGATGGTTTCTTTGGAAAATATATATATATTTTTACATCCTCATCAGCCTTAAGAGTTGTGCATTTGAGTCCACCAGAATTGTGTCTGAGGTCGTAACAATTTCTCAAACTCACTGGTTAGTCCTCATTCAAAGTCTTATAAGAGTGAAACATACCAATTAATTATAACTAATTATTATTTCTATGAAGTGCGTTATGGGGGCATAATGAGTTATAATGCATTCATAAAGCTTTCCAAAGTATGTTTTGTCAAGCTTTATTTTCATTGTGGGATGAAAGCAATACGTTGTGATGTTCTGCACAGCTGGGGTCAGTCATGCCTGCAGTCCCCCAGGAATTATCATAATTATCCTCTACAAGACACGTAAATACTGTTTTTTTAATTTATTTAATAATAAAATGAAGTTTTAGCCGAGTTGTAGCTGTTTAGAGAAAATACCGTCAGGTTAGGCGCACACAAAGCTAGCTATATTCACACAGTCGCTGTATGATCAACTAAAAGCATCATACTGAGGTAGCTTTAGCTTCAGGTCTTAGCTAACAGCACCAACCAAATTTAGTGGTGATCATCATTTTCAAAATAAGTCTGCTTTTGTTTAATCTCAAAGGTCAAAAAGATCTGCTGTTTTGAAGGATCAGTGGCATCTAGCTACGCATTGCAACCCCCTCCACTCACCCTCCCATGCCAAGTGTGAAGGAGAAAGTACGGTCGCCTCAAAGCGCACAAAAAGGGCATAACGTCTTATGTAGAGCTAGTGTTTAGTTTGTCTGCTCTGGGCTGCTGTAAAAACGGATGGGCACTGTGGAGGAGGACCCACTCCCTCTAAATCTGACACACTGGACCTTTAAAAAAAAAAAAAAAAAAAAAATGTAAACTGTGCAGTACTGGAATAGAAAGCTAGAGAGACGTAGCAACAGTAATGAATGGGGTGTGGAAGGGTCAGTTTAATAAATTTTGAAGTAGCTCTTCACTGAATTTCAATTAAAAAGTGATGTGTAGCATTTGTAGTGTGTAATGTTAGTGCATGCGTAAATTGTTTGAAAAAAAGCCAACCTGACCTATAAACTTGCAAGGGGTAAAAATAATGGCCTTCCTTAGAAGTGTGTACGAGAGAGAGAGAGAGAGAGAGAGTGAAATGATGAGGGTGACTGGGTCAGCGAGTACGCTAAATTGAATAGGCCTACTGGCAAACCATGTTGTTGCCACTATGTTGCTTTACGTAACAGTTTGTCATCTGATAGAGGAGCAGAGGAGTCAGTGATGGAGACTGTACACATGGAAGTTTCCAGAGCATGACTTAAAGGCCAAAGGCATCCTTTATCTCTCTGGAGGGGTTCATAGTTACAGGTCACTCTTGATAGCTTTTCCTTCATTGCCCATGATGATGGAAAGGACTCATGGCGCACAGATATACATGCATACACAAACAGAAGGTAACCAAGAAAGGCAAAGTCTTTAGAGCTCTGTTACATCCTTCACGTACGCCGTCGCCACAGGCCTCCATGTATGTGATTGTGTGTTTAATCTGGCGTCTCTTGAGACGTTGAAGGACAGCCACGCTCCGTAATACTGTTGAGCCAGCATGTGTTGCCATGGTGTAAGCACATTTTCTGACGTGTTCAGACCACTGCTGACAAACAACCACCTCCCATGAGGGTCCTCCCAACAACTGTGTGACAGCAATTGTTTCTGCGACCGTGTGCGTACATGTGCGTGTGTTTCTGTTGATGCAGGTGTTACCCTGGCCTTCGCAAAGGCTAATGGAGGGGCCATTAACGCCACAACAGCCCTAACAGTACTGTAAATACTTGGTCTGCTGGTGCGATGATAGCTTTGTTCAATAATTCAGCAGCTGCTGACAAAATCAACAATCCAGTTTTTCGAAAAGAGCAAACAACACTGTGGACAATGTCATCAGATAACCAGGGGAACAACTCATATAGTATGCATTGCTCTTCTTAAAGTTCACTGCAGCCTGTGATGCAGTGTTACCCACTTTTTGGTCCTCATCATACTCGTAGTTGCTTAGTAGTCTGTTAGCTTTAACGTATGTGTCCCTTTTCATCTGTTATAATTGGACTTCTTTTAGCGCGAGCATATTTGTTAATGGCTTCACTCAGCGTGTGAATGAAGCAGCCGAGTCGGTGAGAGATTCCTGCATCCAGCTTGTAAAATTAACTGAGGTAATTTAGCATGAAACACGGTAAAAGGTTATTTACTAAGTATGATATGCTGTTATAGATTTGTCTGCAGAGTAAATTGGAATGTAAGTTACGGTGTAGTGTTTTAAACACAGCCAATGCATCCTGTGCACTGAGCCAAGAGATCTCCCCCAACCTTTTCACACGATGTACTGACATTAAGACAGATGGCAGTGTCATACATAATCAATTGTGCATGTCGTCTCAACATATAGTTTAATAATCATTAGTTGGTCATTTACATTACGATGTGACAAGACCATAAAAGCTGAAAAAAATGCTGCCATCAGTTTGGTTCATCATGAGAGAAATACCGGTCAGTCATGGATGAGATGTTTCAGTACTCCATATTTGTGCTTACACTACAATATAGGTCGTTTTCAGCCAATCATGTGTGTTCTTTATTGACATATCTGGTTCATTACAAGAAGGAAAACTTGTGTTCTACTGAAAATGTAATTCCAAGTATGAGTCTTCACACCCTTAGCTACTAACGTTCACACAACACCCACAATTCTCCTCTCGCACTCGGAAAGAACAGTACCTAATCACTATTCCTCACTGGTGTGAAGAGTGTACCGTACAGAGTGTACCTTTTTTATGCTCTCTGTTTTAACACACCAAACATGCATAACCATAGAATAAGCATGTTTACATCAAGACTCCTGCGTCGCTCTCCCTGTCTGAAAGGCCCGTATCGAAGAAAAAATGCTCTGTGCAGATAAATGAATTTATGGAGCACCAGATTTATAGACAAAAACATTCCTGCTCTGCTTTCTCCACATATTAATCGACTGTTTGATTTCTGCATGTATAGTTATTACAGGATGTCAAATCCGGGGTTGCAATAGGACGGGATGTAATCTCACTCTCACGCAGTCTATTTCATGACCTGTTCGCCCTCGCTCTTCCGTCTGGCAGCCATGCCTCCATTTCTATGGACGGTTTCTATGGTTCCTTTTCTGTCTGACTTCCACACACACCATGTGCCATCCTCAGTTCCCAGTACTAGACATGGACGGCACATGAATGCCAACCATCTGATCATACCAACGGTCCAGAAGGGCTGGGCAGACTTGCCAGTCGTTTTACTGCAAAAACCGTCCCAAGTGCTTCTTCCTGCTACAACTTAAATTCTTTAGCCGCCTGTGAATACATTCAAGTGGCTTCTTTGCCATTCAAAACAATAACAACATTTTTTGGAAATGTGTTTATTTGCTTTCTTGCTAACAATTATTGCTGAATTCCACCAGGCATGGCTGTGGCGCGTCGCGTGTGCCGTGGGCGCCAGAGCTGATCAAGGTTGTTCTAGACAATGACAACCACCAGAGGTGCCATGGCGCGTTTCAGAAGCATTGTAAATTTAAAAACATTTTGTGAAGAATACGTGGCTGTTTTTTCAACCACTATTTTTGTCAGACACAAAAATGGCATCGAGAATCTGGTCCACTTTTCAAAATAAAACACCCAGTCTCCTCTGGCAAAGTCTAGCAGACAAATCGCTGGTGGGGTTTAAAGACTTACCTATAGAAACACCTTCTGTACAGACACAAAAGACCAACAATCTACCAATATCATACATTTACTGTATAATCTGTCTTATGTGCAGAATGCAGTGACGTTTGTCAGAGGTGACGTTAGCGTTGCAGGCCTTTTTAATTTCTCATTTGCACTCGGACTTGACACAAGTTGACCTGAAGCGGGAGCTGTCTGTTGGAAAATTAAAATCTGGGACAGCCGATGAACCGGAAAACTTTTGAACAACAAATTGTCGGGCCAACTGCTGGGAAAAAAATGTCTTCGAATGGACCCCCTGAAGTGGAGCACCTGCTGACCAGAGTCAGACGGTGAATCATTTTAACTGAATGAATGTTACAGCTACTCGAGGTTTTCTCAGCGTAAAATGATTATTAGATGGAGTAAATGTACTGAATGTCCTGGGACAGGTGAAAATTGTGTTAATAATTGTGGGAGGGTTTGAAAGTATCGTCATTTTAGTTTGAAGGCATCAAATTTTCCAAGTTTGCCATCCAAAATCAAGGCGAAAGAAAGAATATGAATGTATTTAGTTCGACAATTTCAAATGACATTGTTTTTCTTGTTTTTATGCTTGAGAGAAATAGGCCAGTTTCTCTCTAGTAGGATCTTCTTCCCTGTTGAGGTCTTATCAGCAGATGGACAACTCACAGAAACACACAAGGCTGAGTTAGAGAAAATACTGGCTGGCGCTGATGGTGTTAATTGTAAAGTGCCATTTAGTGTATAGATAATGCAGGCATACGGGAAAGTGCTGGTTATGAATCAAGAGAAAGGTGTCGACAGAAGTAGAGAGTCATTTAAAAGATTAAGAGTGATATAGACGAGCAGAGTAAAGAGAAAAGACAGATTGAGAGTTATACTGGAAGTCCTCCCACAAATTCACTCCCACTCTTCCTCTTGTGCCCACGCACTCTCTGTTACTGTGACGTCCACTCTTCCTTTTCACTCCTCCGCTCGGCTGTGGAGGCGTTCTGTTCTCCTCTCATTCATACAGTGCCACGCTATTTCCATATTTCTGAGGGGACACTGTGCATTGAGTTAAAATTTCTGTGGAGGAAGACGAGGCGGATGAGGAGGAGGAGGAGGAGGAGGAGGAGGAGGAGGAGGAGGAGGAAGAAGCACCATGTTTGGCTCCATCCGAGCACATCAGATTTCCGATCATGCTGAGATCGTGATCAGACCTCACATGAGAGCCAAGCTCTACAGATGGAATTATGTCATCTTTGTACATGGGAAACTGAGAAAAACATGATACAGTCATATTCTCCAATCACTACAACAGCCTCTGTTTTTACTTTTAATTACAAAAATAGTTATTTTTATTCAAAAACATTATGCATTTTAAAGTTATTGCTCCTTCCCACGTCCCTAATATCCAAACAACAGGAACCCAGAATGGTCATCAGAGATCGCAGAGTACTCAAAACAACTATGTACTCACTGTGAGATCAGTATTTCATCAATAAGAAAGTGACACTGCACCACTGTGAGTAAAGGGAGATTTAAAATATAGGTCAATGAATTCAGGGGTATTATTTTCACTTTCAAGTTTAGGGAGGACGTGTACTGGGAAAGGTTCAAGCTGCTACAGTTATAGTGAGAGCACTGTGTTCCTAACAGCATGTTATTTGGGTTTGATTTAGATTTAGACAGGAACAATCTGATAAATCGTTCATCAAAAGAGACATTTTGTGTCTGATGACTGATGAACTTGATTTAAATGCTAATGATCCTTCATGAACTTCATTTTTTATTGAACGTGTGAATGTGCTTCACACTCAAATGTTCATAGCATATAGGATTTAGTTTTCTTTTCTTCTTTTAAAGCCCCATTGTGTAACTTTTCTACAATAAAATCATCTAAAATCATTTTGATGCTACACTGACTTGTTTTAGGTGACTGGTGTTTGTCATGAAGTACATAACGCTTTACGGCACACACCACCAACTATTTCACTGATTTTGGTGATCATATTTTATAGAGAAAATGTTTTCTGGTTTGGAGTCTACATCAACTCTTAAGATCTTAAGAAGATCTGTGTGTGTTTTGGACCACCAGGGAGAGGAAGTTTTCAGCCCCAGGGCACGGGGGAATGGTGACAGTGAGGAGAGCCAGTGTCGTGCCAGAACCAGAGCTGGGCAAGTAGGGAATGTGACCAGGTTCAGCAGCCTCTATGGACATATAATAACAGAGGCAAAGAGGCTGAAGAGAACATTGATGGAGGAAGCTAAGAAGAAAAAATGAGAGAGCGACTGAGCAACAAACCAGTGGCTAAGAGTCTGAGACTGACTTTTAGTCTTTGGCGAGAGCTTGGTGAAATAAATTTTTCTCTGAAAGCAGTGGCACTAAAAGAATTCCATGCACTGTTGCTTTAATGTGAATTATTGGCAGGTTTGCTCTTCAGTTCTTCATAACTGGGGGCAGCGTGATTCCACAGAACCTCCTGCATGTCTGTAACTCAATTCCAAAGAGAGGAACTTGGAAGCTCAAAGGGACCTTTAGGGTTGTACAATGTGCAGTCGGGGAAAGATCTCAACACATGATCCTAAAGTCATAAACCAGCTGGTGGGGAACCATTTTTAAAGGTGCTGCTAATAGTCTGTGTGTCAGAGCTAACGATGGAGCTACAAAACGATGGAAATGTCCATGAGGTGGCAAAGGAGGTAAAGTGAATGTTTACAGCTAAAGGTTTACAGACACGTCAGTTTGCCTGACAGCTAAAGTATCAAAAACCTTTACCATTCACGTGATAATTAGCAATATAATAAACTTAAGCATGGTATAATTAGCTTAAATCATGTCTGACAGGATGTTAAAGCAGCAGTGTGTCTCCACATGCTGAGACTGTGAATGTATGTGTGAAAACAATTAGAACATTGTTTCCAAGGAAGCCGGCGAAAACAGACAGCAGAGGGACGATCCGCTGTTTTACTGTTATGGTGATGAAAAAAAGTCAAATTACTCTGGTACTATCCTGAAAAATAAGTATTTTTTGCAATAGGTGTGATCAGTAGTGAAGAAGCTGTCAGAGGGGCATGTGCAGGAACAATTGAAACACTTATTATTATAATATATCTCTGCTAATACCCCGAATTTGTCACAATATGTCAGCCAATAAAGTAAGGTCACACCGACTGTTGGAAAAAATATATGTTCAAGATAAGCAAAGAAGAAATAACAATACAGAATAATACTGTTTATTTTATATTTAGTGCTTTAAAGGAGCTCAAAGACACTTTATATGGTAACAGAAAGAGATAACAGAAACAGTAGACGCGGTATCAGTATAAAAACAAAACTACAAGAACTGTAAAAAATGTATTTTGAAAACACGAAACGAAAGAGAAGATTTATATCGCCACAAACCAGGTGAATCTCCCTCTCCTTTATCTCTTCACCCTCTAACAATATCGTGTTTGCCTCATGCAAACTCTCACAGAGCAGCCTTGAAGCTCCCCTCTGTACTTAAGTTGAGCACCAGAGTTCATCATCAGCTCTTAATAATACGGCACTACAGCCTGACTCATGGAAACCTTTTAGCATATTGTCAACTGGTCCGGGCACCTTTTACAATATTTGCCTGTTAACCCGCATTAGTGGGTGTGTTTACACCCGAATTTCACTCCACCTTAATCTTGGCGTGAGGCGTTTTTTGGCTTTCACTTTGCCCCAAATCAGATTAAACTTTGACACACAAAATCCAACGTCCAGCCAGTTTCCAACTGCAGAGAGCGAATAAAGTTGTCTACAGATAGAGAGGACAATGACAGAGGACGGTAAAGAGTTGATAACAAGCTGTAGAGTTTACCGTTCGTGGACTGCTTTCGTCAGCGCTACTCTCTTATGTTTGTAACCCAACCCACGCTGTTCCCCGTCCCACCTCCTGTTCACCACAACATGCAAATGAAGTTTGTATTGTGAAATGTAGTCTTTCAGGACTGTGTGGACCTGTACAAACACATCACTGACATCTCCCTCACATATCTGTTGCGTTTGTTGTTGTTATCACGGCACAACAAACACAGTTTAGTGTCACTTGAAAACACCTGAGTGGATGAGACCGGATAAAGGTTTTTCGACAGTCGAGTCCAATTTATGTCCTCAGATTTGTTTATAGCAACTGTAGCAAAACTAATAATAAAAATCAGTTTACTTCTCAGTGGCAATTGCCTGTTTACTGGCAACCAATGTGATTGGTTGAGACCCTGACCTACTCAGCTGTGGAGCGCTTCACCCACTAACAAGCTTAACTGTTTGCAGCTGAGTTACTACAGAGACTGCAGCCACATTAACGTCAGAAACAGTCCTTGGTGAACGTTTAATTATGGTGAGGTTCGTTCACCCGTTCACCGTTCTTTTAGCGTGTTGACAGTCTGGTTAGGGAGAGGGACGATGTGCACAAACTTCTTCTCATCCTGTGTGCAAGAAAGGGAAGCTTCTTCACGAAAGTACTTCTTATTGTAGAGGTTTGTGAAATCCTAGCACTTGTATTCAAACTCTTACAGTTACGTGTGTGTGTGTGAGTGTGTTTTGAGGGTGTTTGCCCGCGCATGGCTTCTGTTTTGCGTGCAGTGTTGCAAGCTAATCTGTATTTGGCACAGCTGAGGTCAAGGGGGGTGTGGCAGAGGTTGTGCCCTCTGTGCTTGATCCACTCAGGAGAAAGGTCAGGGTTATACTAATCTCCTGATGCATTCCTCTGCTGTATTATAAACACATACTGGAAAACATGACATATTAAGTTACAGGACCAATTTGGAGCAAGGTCTCATTATCAGTTTGACAAATATTAATAAACTCCATCAGCATGTTTCAGCAAGTGTTCAAGGCCAGCAAACAAGTAGCACAGTTTGTCATTATGATCCATTTGTTGTTCATTTTTTTTGCTTCTGTAAGCGACATTTTGGGCAGATTATCGCACCTTTTTAGTTTTACAAGCATAATTTCCAGTTCTGAAAGTGATTATAACTCTTAAATTGGGTCTCGAATTAGCGGTGTTAGCAAACAACTGAGAGGATTAAAACCCTTAAAGAGGTTAAAGTTTTGAACTCCAAAGCCCCTGAGGAAGGCTGAGCAGAGGCGGCACTAACCACACGGCAATGATGTGTGTGTCTGTTAGCATGTGTATTACGATTTTTATTTTTTAGTTTTATAAAATAAAAAAATGCACAAAAATTAATAAATTGGTCTGTCGTCGTTAATTCCTATGATACTACAAAAACTATGATTTTTATTCATTTAACGGTCATACATACAAACATTTAATAGCATTGGCAACAAAAATGCGGTCACTTTCTGTATGATAAATTAGCATCATAGCACTGTTTTCTACAGCCTTCACAGCACTAATCCGAGTGATATTAATGTTTAAAGAGGAGCGGCATTGATGTTCAGATGTTTGAATGGGACTTGTTTTCTTTGAATACAGTACTTACTATAGTTGAACGCTTCCTAACTTTTAATAACTTTTAAATTGGTTTTGTTTACCATAAATGTAAGTTCATGTAAGAAAGCTTTCCTTTCATCCTTACTGCTAAAAACTGCACGTTCCATTAACTCATTGCCATGTCTGTTCGCTTTAATTGAATTTCACTCCAAAGTGCTGCATGAAATGAACGTCTCCGGAACTCAAATGACTCATTCTTGAAAATAATTTGAGGCATGAACTGCTATAAAACTATCTGGCATGTGTGTCAGTAAGAACTAACACCAGACAACCAGACAGACAATCAGTTTTGCGTCATTGTGTACAGATGCAGTCGTAAAGCAGGCTCACGTGTTCGATCGAGAAAAACAAAACAGACTGATATGGCCTTTAAGTCGACGTGCCATCTGCTTGTCCGTGTAACAGGTTAACCTTTAAGCAGCCTTCGTCCTAACTGCAGACATTTCAGCCTTGGCCTGGCGAATGATCTTGATCGTGGTCATTAGGCCGTTGCTCTCAGTTGTACCTGTCATTTGACCACTTGGCCTCTCTGTGTTGTATGGCCATCCAGTGTGACTCCCACCTGAGTGACCTTGCATGTGCCGGTCAGAGGTCAAGGCCTTGTTAGACATGTTTATGAAGATAGCATGGGGTCAAGGCCTCTGTTTGTCTGTCTGGCGACAAGAGAGGAAACAAGGGATAGGATTCCGGTAATAGATGAAAGACGAGAGTGGAGATGAAAGGAGGGGTTATCTGGTTCTCTGCGGAGCGTATTGATCTGTTTGTGTTTTCACGGGGTGAACGGGTTTGTTGGCCATAGTCCCAGCAGAAGTGCTGAGGTATTGGCTGCATCGCACTGTGGAAGTGTTGGTGCAGAGGCTGCACTTAAATTAGGGTTCAAGGTAGATTTGAGGTCAGCTTTTGCTGCCTCTTGCTGGAATAATAGCCAGTGGCAGTAAAAAAAAAAATCACCCGAATGGAGTGCTCTGAGATCATGAATCATCAGCAACTTACCTACAAGGTGTGCTGGTGCTGCCCTCTTGTGGCAGTAGGACTGTATTAGTACTCTTCACGTCACATTTGAAAACACACAAACCAAAATAACACCTGTCATAAATTAATAAGAATATTCTACAAATCACTTTATTGCAAGAATTACACAGTATGGGATGTGGAAAAATAGAAAATGTCGACACTTTGTTTGTTTGTTTGTTTGTTAATGAGTTAAGATTGTTCCCACTGAAATCTGAAGTTCGTTTTATGATGCCAAACACTGCTAATACTCTAGACTATACACTTCATGGAGCAGTCTGTCACAACACACAAACAAAACCAGGTTACGCTCAGTGTAGAGTAACTGATTACTTTTAACAGTAGAAATCTTTCAATAGCTTTGAAAGTAACACAAGGCCTCCCGCCTACTAACCAAGTTATGTCCAAATACTGTATATTAAAAGGATAAACAAAACATAAACCTATGTTAAGACTTTTTAAAGCATCTCAACTTGCATAGACACTTGTAAATGCAGTCCTCCTCATCTGTCCGTGTTCGACTCGGATAAAGAAAATCAATTTAGCGTTGAATCGACAGGGATAATAACAGTAATTCACAACCGGGAACAGTCAAGTACAGGAGCAAAATAGCAAGTACATATTATGCGTAAGTATATATACATGTGCATTTCTTTGGGATCAGAAGAAACATTTGGTTCACGTAACGTGAGACGAGTAAATCCTTTAACACACAGCTGTTATACACAAGGCTCTGACGGAGTAAAAGTGTAGGGAAGGTGATGCTTTTGTCTATTTTTTATGTTTTTGTGGTTGTGCAACAATATTGCACGGTATATGCAGACGTTACAAACACACACCACTACTTCCAAGCAGCTCAAATCCATTCATATATGTACACTCACACACACACACACAGCCAATGTTATTTCAGTGCTGTTTTTTTTTTTTTTATGTTACTAAGGCGCTGATTGTCAGATGTTGAAACACTGTTTTTTGGATCACTGGAGTCTCAGATACACAAGTCCAACATATTCTCATAAATCTTATAAATAAAAAAAAAATGGACTTAATAACACACAAAGTAATTCAAGAATAACCTGAGGAGAGTATGTTGAACTGTGTTGGAGAGGAATGCATTATATTTACAACAGAGTGATTGTTATATATCGGTCTCGGAAGCATTATGGTGATTTAGCAAATGACAAGCGTCTGTAACCAGTGGTCAGTCCCATCCTTTACATTAGTACGTTTAAACAAGTTAAAAAAGGTGAAAGTCTAAAATAATATGTGGCTATATCTTCGAATGCTGTGGTGTGGAAGGGAAGGAAGAAGAAAAACAAAAATGCAATAAGGCCGATAAGTAAGAATAGCACCTGACTTACACAAACAACCCTTTCAAAATGAACACCAGTTTACCAGTTTCGCGGCATGAACTCAGTGCAGTGGTAAACTGGGTGCAATTCTTTAGAGACGCGTTGTGATCATGTTAGTTAAGTGTTCTGCGTGGAGCAAAAAAACAAAAAAAAGGCCGCTTGGTCTCTGTGTGTTCTGGTTTGTAATGTTCAATCTCTGGTTGTTCTGCAAACCACATCTCTGTCCCTCTCCTCTCACACATGCAGGGAAATAGCACCATCCTTTGGGAAGAGGAAGTAAAGGCAAGTCGAGGACGTCAACGCATGCGGTTTTTGCAGGTCAGGAGGGAGGACTCTTGTTGTTGTGGTCTATGTCCTCTTCATGCACACCTGACAGCGGCTTATGTGTGTTCGGAGGCTGCCTGCCTTTAGCGTTGCTGGGACAGGTTTCCTGGAAAGAGGTAGAGAGGAAAAACATTAGACATCCACCTTTATCACCAAGATCATAAGTAAATGTGGAGGAAATGTACAAATGACAACACTGTAAGAGTAACATAACACCTTTTTCAACTCTAAAGTGTGCTTTGTTGCACCTACAAAAGCTACACCTTTACATCATTGCAGCAAGATGAAAAGTTAAACCACCAGAGGTCAGCAAAAACACAATTAAGTTACTCTGTAATATGAAACAGGTTGAATCAAGTGTGAGTGCTTCTGTCTTACGTAAACATCTCATTGTCTTCAATGGTGGCAAGCCAGAAGCTGTAGGAGTTGGCGTAGTAGTTGCAGGTTCCACGGCCGTGACACTCGATGAATGGAGCACTGCGGAACTCCTCCAGGCAGGAACCAGGAGAGGCCAGAGCCTGGCCTGAACCCTCAGCACCAGCGCTGGTGTGCTGCACAAACACAAACACAAACACACACAATGGAAAGAGCTCAAATGAAACACATTGTGAAGAAAGTTGTGTAGATTACTGTGGGTGTGCTGATGCATAACTTTGTGCGTGCATAGACTTATTGATGTTGGGAAAATGCAAATCTGTATATTATGTTTATTTTTATACTTTCCCGCCAATAGTTAGGGTAAGTTTGGAGATGGGAATGTGGAGAGGGGTTGGAGTAGGACGGTTTTAGGATAGTTTTTTTTAATGTTTGCTTATGTGGTATAATATTAACAACTTAAAACACTGATCAAGAATAGTAGTAGTAATTCTTCTTGATCTACTTCCTGGATTTAAAAAAATATATATCTAAAATACCAATATCAACAGTTTAATCAGACTTTTTCAAACTTTTTACATCGTGTACCACCTCAGAAAATATGAGGAATATTTAATATTGTCTGTCTTAAGAACCAGAGCTAACTTGGAGGGAAAGGGTTACTCCTGATCCGCACTTATATTCTTGCAATTTCATAGTTTATATATTATTAATTTAGCTCTTTTATATATATATTTTAGATTCTGCCATGTATCACTACAAGAAGGTTGTACCGAATCTTCACAACTTGAGCTTCGTTGACATACATGTGGTGTGAGGACTGAGATCTGATCCTGTCTTGTCTTACCATGACAAAGGAGTACCCAATCCACAGAGAGTCCCAGCCGTGAGGACACTGTGGGATCATGATGGTCTGACTGTGAATTGCTATCACCATGGCTGGGGCTTCACACACGGCACACCTGCACACACGTACACGACAGTATGTGAGTCAAATGAGCATTGTATCTACCTAAAATCGAAGCACATGGATGGAAATGACACAGAGCTGACGTACCTGCTGATGAAGGGTTTGATGCTTTGACCAGTGATGGGTGCCATGCTCATGGGCATGGGCTCAGGGGAGGTGAGCCAGTAGGAGTAGTCATTACGGGAGGCAAAATTGCACACATTGTTGATGTTACAGAACAGGAAGGGCATGGGGCTGAACTTCCTTAGACAGCTGCCTGCCGTACCTACAACACAGATCAAGGAGACATGTAATTCATCCCACAAATCGTCCTCTTTGTGCTCTTTTTCTCCATCATACTTCTTTTTCCTTCTTTCTTTCTCATATTGGGTCTCTCACCTAAGTCCTGTCCATGAGAGCGTTCGTTGCCTTGAACGTACAGCAAAGAGTAGCCGTCATATATGGGCGTGGTTCCTTCAGGGCACAGTGGAACCTCCACCGATTGGCTGTGACGGGTTACCAGGAACCCGTGATCCATGGAGGAGGGGCCGGGTTGACCCACTTGACCTGGTACACCGTCAGGTCCCGGGGGGCCAGGGTGTCCTCTGGGTCCTAAAGACGTAGACGAATGAATAAGTTAGCAACAGCGATAACACAACAACTCTTACTCACACCTTTCATCCCTGTGAGCCTCTCACCTTGTGGCCCCGGGAGACCAGGCTCTCCTTTGCCTCCGGGCTGACCGTTCCATCCAGGCTGGCCATCTTCGCCTTTTGGCCCTTGAATACCTGTCATACCTGAGAGAAAATAGGAAAGATGGTGAAGCAATCAGAAAATGGATGTGGGGGAATAGGTGAGCGAGGTGAGGCGATTACACATTTTTAAGAAAAATGTTACCTAGCTGTCCTTTCTGTCCAGGGAACCCAGATGGTCCCTGGGGTCCTGGTAAACCTTGAATCCCTGGGAACCCGATGTCTCCCTTGACAAAGGTGTGTGGGCCGGGTGCACCAGGGGGGCCGTTATTGCCTGAAATATAGAGTATCTTTAGAAGACATTTTCCAGTTGCACAGTTTTTTAGCAGTTTATGGAGGTGAGCATTGATCCATTCTAATAAGTGAGATAGAGATATGTTTGTATATATTAAGATTTTGAAGGGTTTGCCCTCTTTCTTTACCCTTCTCTCCTGGGAATCCTCTGTCTCCAAGTTCTCCTTTGACTCCAATGTCCCCAACAGTACCCTTTGTACCTAAATTCAGAAATATTGTATTTAAATTCTCAGTTATCTGAATAAAAACAGATATTTTCTCTCATATTTTCATAAAAACAGACGGCTGTCTTTCACACATGAACACACAGTCAGACTATCACACTATTTGTACTCACCTGGGAATCCTGGGACACCCTGCAATCCCCTCTCTCCCTTATGTCCATCAATACCTGGAAGACCAGGGTGTCCCTGTAACACACACACACACACACAAATACACAAAGTTACAAGAGGGGCTGAAGAGGACAAGATTGAACTACATGCACGTTAATAAGTCTTTCTCTAAAAACTTGCTCATGCTCAATATTCAGCGAGATAATACTTAAAAACAGCACTAACATGCAACTATCAACTATCTCTCATCAGAATGCATATGAATCAGTGTGTTTAATGTACAGCTTAAGTTATGGAAAATGACATACAGGTAATCCAGAACTTCCAGGATCACCCTTATGTCCAGTCTCCCCCTGGAAACCAGGGTTACCCTGGTCTCCTTTATCTCCCTTTAGGCCGGTTCTGCCTGGCACACCAGCGGGTCCTGGTGCTCCTGTGACTCCTGTTTGATAAAGACAAGAGGAACACATGATGCATTTCTATTGCAAACATGTTTCACTTTAAGAGTGGCTCTACACTGAACTACATTTTGGTAACAGGTCCTCATACACATAATGATGGCATGTCATGTATGCGGCATACCTGCTTCTCCAGGCAGTCCTGTTTCTCCCTTGTCTCCCTTAGAGCCGTCTAGAGAGATACCCGGGTGTCCCCTTTCTCCTGGCTCACCCTGGGGTCCTTGCAAGCCTGGAAATCCCTTATCACCTTTGAAACCAGGGATACCTGGATGACCTGGAGTTCCAGGGAAACCAGCGCTACCTTTGTCACCTGGAGAGGGAAAGAGAAGGCCACATGATGAAACTCTGTTTGGCTCTAATGATTGAGAGATTGAAATGAATCAATGATAGAAGGGCTCTAACCTTTGACACCAAGAGCCCCAGGTGGCCCAGGGAAACCTCGTCCAGGTATACCTACAGAGAAGGACAGATAAAAAGTAGTCTGAAAAGCCATCAGAGCACGAATATTAAAATGTGTATGTGGTGGTTGTGCTTGAGAAGGTTGAAGAGTCCCAAGCCAGAGTGACTCAGTAGGACATGTCAATGGACTATTACAGTTAGTAATAGTACTGATAATGTAGACTCCTCTGACACTAACCTGGAACTCCTTTGTCTCCTGAGGATCCAGGGATGCCGTCAACTCCAGGCTCTCCTTTCTCTCCAGGAGGACCAGGAGGTCCCTGCAAGCCACCTTCACCTGAAAGAGAACAAGTTTACACACTTGTTACTGATTGTTGTCTGGCAAGACTAAATAAACAGCTAGGATGCATGTATGAATGCAGAGTGTACCATTCCCTGAATTATCATAGAGCTTTGTGGAAAAACATGGCTGCTGTTCTTGAAGGCTTCGCTTAATTAATCCACGTATTCCTGATTAACTGTGTTGTCATAAAAGACCAAGCAGCAGCAGAATATATTTATTTTATTTTACTTTATATTTACAGTGGTTAATTTAAGAAGTTACCACAGTTCAGGAGCTTTGAGAAGCAGCACGTGTCGCAATTGTCCACACTACACTCATCTTTCTCCGGTTAGTTTTGTTTCCCGCCGCCTCACTCATTCACCCCACCGATGTTTTACAGAATAATCTCTTTGTGAAGCTAATGATGTAGCAAACCTCTGAGAAATGAATGAAATTATTGCTGTGATTATTATGTGGAGATTTGTCCGTCTATCTGATTAAATAATTCTGTTACTTACCAGGACGACCGTCATGACCAGGTTCTCCTGAAGACCCTGGCAGCCCGGGGGTGCCCTTCTCACCTGGTCTACCTGGCTGACCTGTACAACACACACACACCACAACAAGAACTCACATGAAATACCAACATGAATGATTAATATACAGAGTGTTGTAGACAAAATCTGAAATCTGACCTGTATACCCGATGCTTCCTTTGTCTCCTTTGGATCCTTGCAATCCTGGCTTTCCAGGCATACCCTCATGACCCCTGAGACCCTTCTCTCCTGGTGTTCCTGGGAATCCTGGCTGACCTATTTGACCCTGTGAAAGTAAAAGAATGATGAGGAGACAGGTGGGAATAGAAAGACAGGTAGACAGACAGGTAGCCAGTTTATCCATAGGTTTTTGTTACATTAGAAACTTAGCGGCGATTTGTGGTTGCACTGCAGTTATGTGGGGGTAAAGAGACTTCTAACAAACAGTGAGACAGTGTTTTTCTTTTGTACTTATAATTTCACAGCTGTCCAAGCCTTGCAAGTGCTCAAATGTCCAATTTCACACAGGATGAGCAGTCAAGCTTGTAGAGCTACAAGAAGTCTCTATGTTTAAAGAACATAATCACTGTTACAGCTAGTGGAATTACCTTTTCTCCTGGAGGTCCTGGGAACCCAATACCTGGCTCACCAGCTAGTCCCTTGTCTCCTTTCTGCCCATCTTCGCCTCTGAATCCAGGATGTCCCGCTGTACCAATATCTCCTTTAGTACCCTTTGGACCGACCGGACCTGCACAAACACACACACAAGCAGGCAAAATGCAGTTTAATGTGAAATTCAGGTTTTCACTTGCTTGAAATATTCTCACCACAGCTGTTTAACACTGACACACATTTTGTTTGTTTAATTTATGCGTTCTTACCTGGTATTCCCATCTCTCCTACACTGCCTTTCTGTCCAGTTTGTCCCATCCTGCCAGGTTCTCCAGGCAAACCGGAGTCTCCTTTTTCACCTGGGATACATCGGTGAGATTGAAAAATTAATATTTTATTTTTCCTCCATTTTCATAGAGTGAATCTAACACATTTTAAAATGCTGTTCAGGTGGTCACCTGGTTGTCCAGGTAATCCAGGCTCTCCGTCTTTGCCTGGCATTCCAGGGTCTCCAGGAAGTCCACGGAAGCCCTTCTGTCCAGTGAGCCCAGGGTTACCTGATAGAAACATGGAACCAATGGTCCTGTTTGTAGCAAATCCCCATGTGACACATATATTCTCATGAAGAAAAAGATCAGTATATTGTTTTATACCTCTGTCTCCGATGTCTCCCTTATCCCCTTTCATATGCTCCATCTCAACTTTGCTCATGTTCCCAGGAGGTCCTTGAAGACCTCGATCTCCCCTTTCTCCTTTAGGTCCAGGCTCTCCAATATCACCTCTTGATCCAGTAAAACCAGGATCACCTGAAGAGGGATGATGGGAAATAGAAGTCATTATGGCTGATGATAAAAAAGTATGCAAGACAAGCTGAAGAAATTTAAGTCTTCCTCACCTCTTACACCAGGATTTCCAGGTGTACCAGGTGGTCCAGGAAAGCCTGGTACTCCCGGTGTACCTATAACCCCCATTTCTCCTTTAGGACCTGGAAAATAAACAGACAGACACACATTTAGAGTGAGATTACTGTGAATAAAAAATCTAATTCTACATAGATATTTCACGTTAAAAGCTCATAGGGCGTCATTACCTCCCTTACCTGGAAGCCTTTAATTTGAAATATGTAGACGAAGTGTTGAGTTTCAAATTCTTAACACTTAACAAAGTATATTGAAATGTTTAATGCTGTGGAAATTAACATTATGTTGATAATATTAAGGACTTCCCTTTATTTATTTGTGCAAAAATAATGAAGAACTCCAGATCTTTGAAAAGGTTTTTGGTTTTTCTTGTGAATGTTTGCTGTTCATCACTCTCACCTTGGTTTCCAATCTGTCCATCCCTGCCTGCTAAGCCTGGTGGCCCTGGCAGTCCTTTGTAACCTGGCATTCCTGGGAACCCAGGGGCTCCCGTCTCTCCCTGAGGGCCAGGCATGTCCAGACCAGGAGGACCTGGATAGCCCTTTTCTCCTTTTATACCTTCACTACCTGTTCACACATAGAGATATATTTGTAGTGATTTCTTGTCATAATAATAACATCCATCCATCCGTGTCCATGTATGCACAAAATGTCAAGATTTTGTCGGTATGTTTGGATTCTGAGTTTGTTCTCACCGAATGGTCCAGGCTCTCCAGGTGGTCCTTGTGGTCCGGGAGCTCCGGGCGAGCCTTTTCCTGGTGCACCTGGCAAGCCAACCAGTCCAGGTGGTCCTGGGGGTCCCACCTCACCTAATTTTGAAGAAAGAGTCTTGTACATTATACAGTAGATGGGTCTTTGTGGCGTGGAATAAATCCAACCAAGCTTCTCTACGAGTTGTTCAACGCATCTTGCCGTACCTTTGATTCCCTGAGGCCCTGGTGGTCCTGTATGGCCTTCTCGCCCAGGAATACCAGGCAGTCCAACGCCACCCTTCTCTCCTGGAAAGCCTGTAATTCCTGGATTGCCCTGCAAACCTTTTGGCCCTGGAAGACCCCGTCCTGGTTCACCCTGCAAAGAAAGGAAATAAGCACTAATTTGCATTTCAGCTCCAGCAATGCTAAATGGCAATGAAATATGAATGCAGAAAAATACACACTTTTTGTCCAGGTGAACCAGGTTGTCCAGTCAAGCCATCCGGCCCTGGTTTTCCTGGCTCTCCTGGTAATCCTGGGGCTCCAGGAATTCCACTGATACCTAGAAACATGGACGAAAAGCGTCTCTGTTTTGTTCTGCTCATGTATATGCTGTATTATTTATCATTTGTTTAGAGGAGGAATGGGGTCAAGATGGAGTGACTTACCTTTAGGACCACTTGGGCCGGGAAATCCAATTCCAGGCTGTCCGGCATCACCCTTTTGTCCAGGGAAACCTGGTAACCCTGGGTCTCCCTGCAGCCCTCTGTCACCTGTAGCCAACAACATATTGTATGGTATCAATCTCCAACAATCTTCACATATGCATACATGAATCTATGTCACATATAATGATACATTATAGTGAAATGTATTTCTGTGAGTCTTCATTTAAGATCCTAGTGGTCTGAGGTTAGAAGCTCTTCCTCAACCTCTCATTGCTGTCCTGGTCCGCAGGGAGAAAACGCTGCTATCTGGGTGTTTGGGTTCTTAATGATCCTCCTAGCCTTATTTTTGCAGTATCCTGTATAGATGTGTTTCAGGCATAGTAGAGCACCACCTGTTGTATGTTTATCCAAATTATCCACTCTGTGCAGGACCTTATGGCATTGATGTTCCCTGGCAGAAGGCACTCAATAGTGCAGAGGTAGAAATTCCTCTTTATTTGAGGGGAAACCTGGAATTTCCTCAAGCATCTGATGTGAAAGGCTCTCCGCCTTGCCTTTCTCACTACAGAGTCAGTATGCATCACCTAGTTCATGCCCTCGGTGATGTGGACACCAAGGTACTCCACCGAGGAGCCGTTGATATACAGGGGACTTAATTCCTCCCCTGCGTCTTCCCAAACTCCACGATCATCCCTTAGGAGGTTCTTGTTGTCTTGACACCAGTGGGTCAGGTCCTCTACTTCCTTTAGACAGGACTTTACATTGTTTTCAGTTATCAGTCCAACCTCAGCTGTGTCGTCTGTAAACTGGCGAGGAAGTCAAGGATCCACATGCAACGGTCCTTGAGCTTTGTGACGAGCCTGGAGGGTACTATAGTGTTAAATGCTGAACTGTAGTCAATGAACATCTCGCACAGCTCCCCGTCTTGTCCAGATAGGATATTGTGCTATTGTGACTATTAGTTTATTCATCAAAGACAAAATTGTGTTCACAAATAATTTTGAAATGACAAAATATCAAATCAATCAATGTGTGGAGTATCAATTAAAACATGCTGACTATGATGTTACTCACCTGGAAGTCCAGGTCTTCCAGTTTCTCCTTGTACTCCAGGTACTCCCTGAGGTCCAGGACTGCTCACACCTTTACCTGGCTCACCTTTTGTACCTGTTTGTTATCAAGCAATGAATGTACAGTAGCAGTATCAGTATGTGTTGTTTCAGAAGTTTGATTTGACTATATGAGTCCATCTTTTTACAGTATCTGTGGATCTTTTTGTGTGGATCTTATGCCTACCAGGTACACCAGGAGCTCCAGGAATTCCTGCTCTTCCCGCACTGCCCTTCTCTCCAGGCTCTCCAGGTTGACCAAAGCCTGGCACGCCAGGTGGCCCCCTCTCTCCCCGAGGCCCAGTAAAACCAGGGTCCCCATCTGGTCCACGCTCACCCTTTATTCCCTCTTTGGCCTGAAAGCAAGATTAGAGAATGTATATTTCCAGTCGACTACAACATTTGCTACAGATAAGAAACTCCATGCCGAAATGTTCTGCCTTAGTGGATCTTATGCTGCCCTGATATCCCGAGGGTTTGCCTCGTTAAACAAATCACACACACTTACGGGTTCTCCTTTGAGGCCAGGTATACCTGGGAGCCCATCTCTCCCTGGCTGTCCATCCAGCCCTGGTTTCCCCGGTGTTCCCTCGGGGCCAGCCGGACCTTTGTCGCCCTTCAGACCAGGAGCTACGAAAATGTCCCCTGGCTCACCAACAGCACCGGGGGCTCCCATCAAACCAGGATCGCCTTGAGATCCCTGCACATTGGCAAAAAAAAAAAAAAAGAATTATCTATGACATATTCTGATATTTTTAACATGCTCCATTTTCCTTGAGTGATAAACTGTGAAAAAAGACAGTATCTCAGGCATCAGTCTACTCACAGGTCTTCCAGGTTCTCCAGGAGTGCCAGTTTGACCTTTTTCTCCCTTGCTGCCTACAGGCCCAGGAGGTCCTGCCAGAAAATGGACAAGTGTACATCATTAGCTCATTACAATGGGTGCAATATACAGGTGTGGTGGAATAAGATAATATCTAATTGTTTGGACGATGGCAAAGTACCATCATAGTAGTAGTAGTAGTAGTAGTAGTAGTGGTATCGTAGTAGTAGTAGTAGTAGTAGTAGTAGTAGTGGTATCATAGCAGTATTATAGCTCCAATGGTTTCTGGGAAATTTGGTGGCCAGACTTCATTGTTTCATTTGAATGAGACCACTATTCACTCACCTCGGTCTCCTTTAGGGCCGTGGGGGCCAGGTAGTCCAGGTGGGCCAGAACTTTCACACTGAACACATGTATCTCCTTTGTCACCTGTAATGACAGAAATGTCGATTAATGTCCTTAACCTACAGTCCAGCAGCACAGTTCAAGCATGTGCCCACAAAGGTGTCACCACAAACACCTCAAAGATTCATTTATTGATGACTCTATGATTATATTTTTCTTACCTTTCTGTCCCTCTTCCCCCCGTAACCCTTGAGATCCAGGTTGGCCAGGAGATCCTTTCTGAATGCTCTGACAGTCACTAGGTTTAGCTGTGGCCATGTCATATCACACACACACACACACACATTAGGTTATTATTAAAACAATTGTGGATACACACTTTATGTTGTCATTTAAAAAAATGAGAATTATATTCAAGGATAAGGCATACCTGGTATTCCAGGTGGTCCAGGGGGTCCAGGTAACCCTGGTTGTCCTGGAGGTCCAACAAGAGACTCTCCTTCTAAACCCCTGTCTCCCTTCTGACCCAAGTCTCCCTTCTGACCACTCTCACCACGAGGCCCTTCAATGTGTCGACCTGTAGTACAATACAAGAAAACCAGTTAGTGTTAAAGCATTAAAATATTACATATATATATATTAAATATAGTGTTATTTTACCCGGTGGACCTGCCTCTCCACGAGGACCAGGCAAACCTGTAGATTAAGAAGAAACCAAAACAGAAAGAAACACGTGGTTATCATGAGAACTGATCCAAGGTAGGTGTCTATGTGTGCTTATGTGTATCTGGTGGCCTGTCTTTACCTTTTTCTCCTTGTAAACCTGGGAAACCAGGAGGACCCGGAGCACCAGGGGCCCCATTACCCTGAAATTAGAAAAACGGCCGAGATCAGTGATGCATGTCCATTTTGACATACACACTGATTAAGATTAAGCTCATGTTTTATTACACTGATCTGCTCAGATCAAGTTGACTGCTGAACTCTTTACCTGTCATATCTCCTTCTAATACTGACTATTACTAAAACGGTACCGGGCTGTAAACATGTTTATTTCTGCTGTGAAGTTTGACATTTTAACATGGGGACGTACGGAGAGCAACCTCAAGTGGCCATTTGAGGAGCTGCAGTTTTTAAGCACTTCAGCACTACCTCAGCCACGGAGGTTACCACTTGGATCAGAAGTGCTTTGTGCTCTGTTGTACCTTTAACCACACTCAACAGTGATATCACAGTGACACACTCTGAAGTACACATCTACATCACTGGAGAGAAGATTAATTTATTATGAATTAATTTATTTAACAGTAATTTTAAATTATATTTCACTAAATGATGGTCTAAATACTCTTCACATGAAAACACAGTATCCTTTTAATTGGCTAAAGATTTAGTCTATATAGTTTCTTATTAGTCATTCTTCTTCTTCTTAGTAATCTATATAGTTTATATTAAATCTAGAAACCATACCATACACACCATATATAATTTGTCTGTAATCATACACATTTTGCGTGCAAACTCATATTTTCCAGGGACAATACCAAGAGAAAAAAAAGCTACAGGCTTGACTCAAGTGATGTAATTTAACATCATTTTTTTTCACAGTAGTGGCCCTAACATTTTAACTGATTGAATATGTGGTGACATCTGCTGGTAGATTTTTTTAAATTCACCCTCTTTGCAGGTGATGGTAAGAGTGAGCGGGTATGAAAAAGAAAGAGAGATAGAATAAAATGGAAAATAGAGAGAGGAGAGAATTTACTTACATAACCTGGTGGTCCTCTTTCTCCCTTTTCACCCTGAAACAAGACAAAAAATTTTAGTTTGTCTCCAAGATCATTTAGATTAAAACCTTTAATGTGTTCAGAGTAAATAAAAGGTGCATTAGTTACCTCGGAGCCACTGTATCCAGGAGCTCCAGGAAAACCTTTATCTCCCTGTATGAACATAAATACGTATGTTTAGCTCTAAATATTTCATAATATAAAAGCAGCTGTTGGACAGTAGCATACAATAAGTGGATAATAAAGGAAGTTATTGTTACCTTTAGTCCATCGTCTCCATCCTTGCCAGGTTTACCCTGAAATTACAGAAAGAGACACTCGCTCTAATTAGTTTTGTTGTCACTTGCTTGAAATGGAAACACAGGAAACAAGTATATATTTTTGGAGTGACACATCCATGTTACCTTCAAACCTTTGACAAATCTGCATACAACTCTTACCAATGACAACCAATGCTGAACTTTCTCTTCATTTATTCTACCAAATAGACCATCGCACACTTACTCGTTGTCCAGGTGGTCCAGCTTCACCTTTGATACCAGGATGATGCGGGATGCAAAAGCCCTGCAAAGAACACGAGGTGTCTCAAAAAGTTGACCTACAAGATAACAATCAGCCTGCGTGCACAATAATAATGTCATAAAGTCATACATTTGGAAGCAAAATACTCACTTTTTCTCCTTTGTCACCATGAAATCCTGCTTCACCCTTTAGGAATAAAAAAGGAAACATTCAGGAATATGTAAGAGACATGATATTAAATGTAAACGATAAAAACAAACATTTCACAATTGTGATTTATTTATGCATGAACAAAAAAAACAACACACACAATTTATGCTCAGTTTTGAAAGAAGTGAGGGAGTACCTTTGGTCCAGGTAGGTATATTGTGGTTTTGCCTTCCACTCCCTGTGGTCCTCCAGGAGGGCCAGGTGGGCCACGAACTCCCTGATCGCCCTGCAGGGAGACGACAACGACCACAAAAACAACTTTAAATCCAAGTATCACAATTCCAGGATATAGTCACGAGTAATTATCAATGTTTTACAAAAAGCATATAAAAAAAAACAAGATTTCTCACCTTCTCTCCTTTCTCACTCACAAAGGCCAGCCTGTCGCCCTGCAGGGAAGTTAAAAAAAATTTCTATGACATCTCAGCCGGCTGATCTCAGCATGGGATGGTGGACTCGTTATGTTTGATGAGTCTTACCTTCTCTCCGGGGGGGCCAGGAGGGCCATGATCTCCCTGTTAAACAGTTATTCAATTAGTCAAACAAACTGATAATACTAGTCCTGTATCTCACTATTTAACACTGACATCAGTATCAGCCATCTTTATAAATCTATAGAAATTTTGCTTTGTAATTTTCGCCTGTTCGAGTTTAAATTGTTTAGAGTACATTTAATAATAATCGTGTGTCTCAGTATAACCAATATCAATGACTGTGTAGGATAATAAACAGTCCATCACTTTAGAAGTAACTCACTTTGGGTCCTTGATAGCCACGAGGTCCTGGAGGTCCGGTAGGTCCAGGAGGTCCACTTGGTCCCTGGAAGACAAAGACGTGCGTGTGAAGAAGTTGGATTTTCAGGACAATGTCTAAAGTTATTTTTTCTTTCGACACACATAAACACATGTATGCATGTTCAGGAACACACACACACACACACACACACACATATACACAACAACGTACATGTAATCCAGGCGTGCCGGGGAATCCTCTGTCTCCTTTCAGAGGAACAATTCCGATCACACCACCAGGGTCACCCTGTAGGAGACAAAACCAAAATAAATGGTTTTGTAGCACACGTTTGTCTCATGGTACTGGAAGAGACATTGTGAAGATGACAACAGAAGAAGATGTTTAAAAAAATTTCAGCTGACCTTCATTCCAGGAATTCCCGGGATGCCCTGAGAAGAAAGGACAGTAGTGACATACCGGTACATTCTGACAGGATGACTACATACTGTTTGGGTAACATATTGCTATGTCATATAGAAATCTTGTAATTCTTATGTTATAATTGCATGACATGGCAATAACTGAAATGTGTGCCAGTCACGGTTGCTTACAGGAGGTCCTTGAAGACCGGGAAAACCAGAAGCACCATCCCTTCCTCTGTCTCCCTGAAACACACACACACAAACAAAGTCAGAATACAATCAGACACAAAAGCTTGGTTGAATAAATCTGTTTGGAGAACACAGTAGAACTTTTAGAAGAGACTTACTTTAGTGCCGTTGCATCCTGGGATACCTGGAAGACCTGGTGGGCCATCGTTTCCATTGATGCCCTGAGAGTAGGAGTGCACAAATAGACAATTTGAGACCATTTGCAGTTACACAATGACAAAGTCTCTCCAGCTTCCTGACCATTATACACCACAGACATCATCCAAGATTAAAACGTAGCCTGAAAAAATAACATCATCTAAAAGTGTGTGATTTAGTGAGTAATTCTTTGTAGTGGTTGATTGCACGTTAGTCGACATTTTTATGGTCGTGGGGTGAATTTACTGGATTGTTGCAGGATGTGAGACATGAAGGCAGATCAAAGGAACTTACTGGTAGTCCTGGGTTTCCTGGGAAGCCTGGCCGACCAGGAGGACCCTGCAAGATCACAACCATATCACCTTTACTGTCTCATTACAACACAAGCGATACTTTGTGGAGTCTCATACTGTATAATTATTTTGAAGGGTTACTTACCCGCACGCCTTTCAGTCCAGGAGCTCCGGGTACGCCCACGTCTCCCTGTGAGAAATAAATGACAAAAATTAGATCAACCCAAAGTCATTTAAGGTTATTTATTTTGATGTGTGTGTGTGTGTGTGTGTGTGTGTGTAGCAGTACTGACCTTGGAGCCCATTGGCCCTGGAGGCCCTTCAGGTCCCTGCATTCCTGGGAATCCCATATTACCTTGAAGACCTGGAAATCCACGCTCACCCTGTGAAGCAAAGATGAAGGTTGAAGGAACAATGTCAACCACAAAAAAAACAAAAACAAATCTGTTTTCATGATTTCATATATTTAACAGACATATCAGAGTTTGACCTGAATCAAATTTAATGAGAAACAGAACAGAAGTATTAAATCTAAAACTCAATAACTGTTTGTGTCTTCATTGTTGTAGTAACATGACAGTATTCTAACATTTAAATAATCTGAAATCTGAAATAAAACGTCCCTGGAGGGAACACAGATCCCAAAAATGTGCATTTCATCCAAATTCAGATAATTTTACTGAAGAGCTCATGACTTGGTTTGTTGGTTTGTGTGTAGATTTTTTTATAAATGTTCTTGTTTGTTTATTCATATTAAAGTAAGCTTCAAAATTATGTGTTTCAATCTTTTATCATCAACCATTTGTCATCCAGAGCACAATGTCACCCTCAATCTATTCGCAGCACAGAGGTCTGTTCAGTTGAGATGTGGTATCTGGCCTCTGGTGGTGAAAAATGGACACTTCAACTCGACTCAGGAGGAGGGACAGAAAGTGTCACAGTGCCTGTGTGATCTGGGAGAGGTTGAAAATAAAATGTACTTTTGGTTCTATTTGTCCTATTGTATATCACAACATTAGATACAGACCGAATGTCCTGATTTGTTCTCTGTGTGAGATGAAGGCAGACTGAAGTTCCTATTTCACTTTGCTCAGTTTGTGTTAAGTGCCTATACCAACAACGTAAGAGGGAGCTTTATGTTTTCTTAAGAGCAGGGTTGTGTTTGAAATTCTCTGTGTATTATGTTTATTGCCTTTGTTTGTCATGTCTGTCTTGTAAATCCATGTTGTCGGGACAAAATAATAATAATAATAATACTTTACAATTACATATAGATATTGTTTTAAATTTTAATTATTGTTTTTAATGTTTTGAAAGCAATAAAAACAAATATTGGTCACATCAAATCATCATCTGTGTCCTTGGCAGTGACCTAAAACTGACCCAGAAAGAGTCCTATATGTTGTTTCTACTGTCTACCACCGGGTGGCAGCATTGCTTCGTGATGGAGAGTCACAACTCTCTCTGAGCTGCCAAGCAAGAGAGGGTCATGTGTAAAACTCAACAGGCAGCCATGCTGAAACTTTTTGGATCGATTTCCATTCCCTGACCACAACACATCTGACTCCCATCAGTCAGGAGAAACAATGCATTATGAACCATGGGAATCATCAGGGTTACTACGGCAACCCCTTTTGTGCAACTTTCGTCAGGAAGTGATATCACTGGAAATAAAAGGTCACAGGAGATTTTTTAGAAAGGCTTGTTTTGGGGTCTTTCAGCAACCTTCAAAACACAGAGGTGCCTTGAATCCACAGTGGATTGGCCGGGCTCCATCCAACACAAAGTCGATGCATCTGTTGTTGTCGGGTGAGCTGTTGAACGTTTGGCTACTGTTGCTGTAGGAATGAGCCATAAAAGGCCAGACTGTTGCACTAAGAGAATAGATAACACACTCTGCAGTCGTCTGATATAACCGAGCCAATAACACGCATGCACGCTCGCACAGCAGGAGTTGCAGTGAAGAACAAGTTTACTTCAAAGCAATCGCTCACAACTTTTTTTTTTTTTTGCTTGAGGCAACATAAAACGAAGCAACGTCTACTCGTGACCCTCGTTACCGGTTGCATATTTCTTCAGGTTGTGAGCAAAGGGTGAATATTTAAGTTTATAAAGTATTTTTCTTTAGACCACAGTCACAGGAAATATTTCCCACTTTCTGACTCAATAAGATTTTTAGCCGGATGAATTTATTGTTGGTTTTGTTGGATTATTTCCAGGTTTTTATCATTAAATGCAGTAAGACAGATAAAATGCTGATGGTGTCCAAGAAAGCATCTTCTAGTTAGAGTAAAACTACCTTTGCCCAAGTCAGTTATTACAAACTTTTTCTGTTTCAGGTCAGTGATTTACACTCATGCAAGAGTGCTGACAGCTCAAAGGCTCGATGCCAGCCCGCCACTTGTGCATCTGTATCTGAGAGCTTCCCTCCGTCTGATGGGAACATGGCCTTCAGCCCAGCTGTGTGTCCGGACGTGCTCAGACTCAAACTGATCTTTGTTCCACGTCCTGGTCTTTGGTCCGTGACTGAGCCCCATGCACTGGTTTTCCACCCAGAGCCCAGCTCCAGTGTGTCCCACTTAGCTGACCCCATTAGTCAGAACATAGGAAGCACTGTCACGGCTGCTTTAGCTTGCTATGAACTTAAAGAAATCTAAACTTTGCATATAACACAAGAGCATTTAAGTGGAAAGAAAATAGATAGGGGTTGATTGAATTAATGTGAATACAAAAGGAAATCTCACCTTTGCTCCTTTCACACCACTGCAGTCGCATTTTCCACATGAGGTCCCACAACCCTGAGGAGAAAGAGAAACATCACAATGAATGATCCACCACTTTTCTACAAAAAAAAGAAAAAGAAAATAAACATGGGGAGAAGACCAAAAAATGAAAACAATGTTTGCCAGCTGGACAGTATAACAGACACCTGCTGAGGGTCACTTTATGTCACCCATTAGACGTGTGCAACAAACTCTTCATTCTTTATAGTAGGTTAGTGTTTTGCCTCTGCCAGATGGCTCACAGATATCCCACTGACACTGTAAATCAGCACAGTGAGCGCTGGGCAGACTTCTGCAGAGTTTTCATGCAAAGCCTGCTGATCTATCCCACAGATGAGCGTTTATAAATCAGAGATGGTGAATCTGTGATTTAAAAACAGAGACGAGCCGAACGATGAATCAACAAATCACCAACTCTGTTACATTTTGAATAAATGATTGATTGTCTGAGGTTTTTTTTGGACACTTGGAGGCAGCAGAAACAAGCTGTAAACACATTTAGATAACAAGGTGATGTGACAAACTTATCTACATCCAGCAGACATGGAGCAACATTAATTTGAAGGTGTGTTTGTGGGCACCTGGTGAATCTAACTCTCCTTTTAGCTTTGTTTTGGTCTCTACCAACTCCAGAGGTGCTCTTTAGCTGCTAAATGCTCCACCATATTCACCAGCTAGTGGCTGACTTTGACTGCCTACTGTTTGGTGTCAAGCAGTTGGTTCTTGAAAGCAGCTGCTAAACACTAAAAGTGAATCAGCAGTTAAGCTGGCGGTCGTAAAAAACGGAAACAATGAGCTGAAAGACGCTAACAAGCTTTGTGAGGTGATTATTCTCTGAGTGCGTCACTACAAGTGTCCCTTTACACTATTCTATTAATGATTGCGCTGACAATGAAGAAAGGCTTTATTTCCAGTAATCTGGTTGCTTTTAAACCACATGAATCGACACTGATTAGCATTGTAAAACTACACTCGGGCAAAAGAACATCAGCGCAGCTGTTCTCTGCCTTTTCAGCCCCCCTACCCGACCCTGCTTCCTCTTCTCTGGGGTCTCCTGAGGCTGGAGCCTGGGAACTGGCCTACACTGCCTTGGCTCTCTGTTCCATCGCTCCTCTCCTCCTTTTCCCTCCATCCATCCAGCTGTTGCTAGACTCACATGCAAGGCGTCCAGCCAAAAGCCTGTCAGAGCCTAGGCAGAGAGTGTACAGCAGCTACGCTACCCACAAATATTTTCCTGCGCCTGTTTCTCGTTCTCACACCCACAACAAATAAATGGCTCCATCACCGGTCATCATTTGATCTGTTCCCGACTGTCTAAACCTGACATCTCACACACAAGTCATTCCTAATTCTACATTTTCTATAACTCAATATCCTGTCCAAGTCTTAAACATATTCCCTGTTGTCCTTCGTACACGCAATCCTCTCCAGCATACCTGATAACTGAATCAATATGTGGCTTTAAAACCATGGGAAACCATCAGTAACAGACTTCACTCTCAGGACCTTCAACTCAGACTGCCCCCACCCTGTCCTTGTGCACTTGTTCCTCTTTATTTGTAGTTCATAACACGTGTGGCCTAGCTACGGTACGTCATTTCCCATTCCTGCTCTCTCTAACACCTCTAACTCCATCTCACATCTCCACTCCTGGTTCCTTAAGTGTTTTTTTTTAAATAGGTTTAATTTCTTCTACGCCACATGAACACTTCAGGAGCACCTGCATCGGATCAGATTAGTGTCATGAGACAAAGTGGAGAAAAGGTATATTAACCCTCAGAATGAAGCACGTGTGTTTTATTATTCCAAACCTGTTGGCTTGTAGAGCTCTGTGCTGGATTTACATGATTTGACAATTCATCAAGGGAGTTATGGCATGAGGGAACTCACTTGCATATTGTCAGCACCACCCGAGTTGCTGGTGGTTAAATATTGCTTTAATATTCCCTCATTCACCTGCTGCTCTCTGTCTCAAGTTTTTTTCTGCGTTCCTCTTTAACGTAGCTGAGCAGACATTCCTGCATGTTGCAGGGCATGACCGGGGGGGAACCCAACCCTCAAACCGACACGCACAACAATGAGATACTCTCTGTGTGTGTTTGTGAGTGATGACAAGCCACCACACTGTAATGTCTGCTGCTGGATCTCCAAACACAGAGCAGAAATCTGCTGCTGGTAGATCAGAGGAGCGTTTCTTTGATTTCTCCCGTTTGCTTTCCTTCTACATCCGTTCTGCACTGTCATAAACCCAAACACCAGATGGGAGAGATGACACAAAGGCCCAGCTGACGTCTGCACAAAAACAGCATCTTGCTAATGAGTCTTCCAGCCATACAGTGGATGACTGATTTGGTATCTGGGTTTGAAAGGGGGGAAAAAAGGAACTTAAGAGGACCTTATCATGCAGATCCAAAGGTATATGGGATGATGAGGGCTCTGACTTATCTCTACCACAAACCATTTAACATAAATACCATTTCTCTAGTCGTATACACACAAGCTCAAGATGAAAAGAATGCACAGATAGCGGTGGAGCATAACAAAATATATACGTACTTGAGTAATGTAAAAGCACGACTATTACTGCTTTGGTATGGACAGTTCAGTTCTTCCATTATTATATTGTGCTACTTCTATTTCACGACATTTCAGAGGCACTTTTTACTCCCACTATGACCGACCCAACCACATCAAATTTTCTGTTACTACTGATACTCGTCGCTGTAACAGTGAGGATAGTATCATTTATGGTTAGCTGATATCGCCAAAACCTTAAACACTTTTTGATTGAATTGACTTCAGTTTCATTTATATAGTATTGAATCGTAACAGATGTTCTCATGACACCTTCAATAAAGTTGTTTTATTTAGTAATTCCCTCCCTCTCATTGTGTCGTGTGTTACTTTCCTTCCGGCCTTTGTCGCTTTTGATTATCTGTTCCACCCTGATTAGTTTCACCTGTATCTCGTCATCATGTGTATTTAGTCTTCACCTGTCAGGTTGTCTGTTTAAGTACATCAGTCTGTGTCAGCTTCCCAGTCCTGTATTCTGATCCCTAATCCTGTTTGCTTGGACTTTGCCAAAAGTTATGTTTTTGTTCACCTTCACATCTGCTTTTGTCTTTTTTGTATTGGATGGGTACTCTGAGTTTGGGTTTCAGGAGATGGACAGATATTAATATATACCGATTAATATTTTACTTAAAAATGCATATAGACCCTGTAAAATATGCTTATTGTTATAAACTACCTACTAGTAGCCTACATAAAATAGCCAATTATCTCCTCCCATCTAACATTAAAATGCTGCTTACACTTAAGTGTATCAGTAATACATATATTTATAATGCAGTATCTTCACTTGTAATGCAGTATTAGATTTACAGTTCAGGGTGTGCACATGCTTGAGTGTCAGACTGTGAGAAAATGAGGAGATGAAGATGGTGCCACTCTGCCCGAACAGCGTGATCTTCCACAGAGCAAACAGACTGAGCAGAGGCCTCAGACTCACTGCAGTGCTGAGTGTTAACGTCCACTGTAAATATACAGAGGCTGGTGAGTCACTGAGCTCTGGACAAACTGTATCAGATCCAGTAAACCTCTGCACCAGGTACACAGCCTCATCCGTCTATGGACAAGTGTTTATGTCATTCCTAAGTCTGGATGGCATGACTGGATGTTTCCGAACTGTGAAAAATCAGTATGACATACGAATCGTGTTTACATGTACCGAGCGCTGCGCAAAACTGTGCCCCATCATAACTGTGTGTGTATATGACAGTGTGTTTGTGATTGTTTATAGAGGCTGGTGCTGAGAGAGAAAGACAGGCCTGAAAGTTTTCTTAGTCACAATCTGAGAGAGAAGGATGGGTCGGTGTAATTTATGGCACGGCACACAGAGGCACGTTCACAGGCCTTCAAAGTGTAGCCCAGTGGATCTCAGTGCTTGGTGTTATGTGTCAGAGGTTACTTCAGTTTAACCCACATGCCAGAAGGTCTGAACAACACTTGCTTGATATGTCTGACATCATTAGATACATAAGTCCAGCGCTGAGATGAGCCCGGGAGGAGAGGAAGTGATGAGTAATGTTTACTCTCGAGATTATAGGGAACCGCCGGCAAGAGATCCCGACATTAACACAAACGCTCTCAATGTAAACCGAGAATGAGTGTACGGAGGCGTTGCATAACTGGGAACCTAAATAAGAACCGTAGCAATAGCAGCACCATCGTGGGCAAGCACTGCCTGTTACAGAATAGCTTGCATGGATCAAGCGTTAAAAATCTTGGCTGAAGTTTCTCACCTGACCTCACCTGACTCCACAGAAATCAAAGACTTGACAAAAAAAAAAACCCCACAAGGTGCATGTTCTAAAAACTTTTGGTGAAACGTTTTATTTCCATTTTCTTCTGAACACTGAGCACTATTACAGCACAATTTAGGAAGTTTTACCATGGAAACAGCACATGAAGGTCCATTTTGTAGCTTTTCTTGACCTTTAATTTTATGATCTTCTTCAGCAGATGGATATTTACATATGAACTTACAGGGCAAACTCCATCTGCTGAGGACTCAGCGATGCAATCAAAAACTCCAGAAGTGAAACTAAATGAATGTCTACAAACTCTAGATCTCTGCATATGAACGCTAAAAGCATCGTCACACGATAGAAGATGGATTCCAACTTTGCGATTGAATTTTTACCAACTACTGCTTCCAAGATTGCGAATTAACTTTAATCTCTACTCTAAGCGCTAACTTAAATATATATCTGGGGCCTTTTCGTAAAACAATTTCCTGAATTCTCCACAAGCAGTCAGTACAACCCCATGTCTTAAATACAAAGAATCTACTGTATTCTCTGCCTCAAGGTTCTCGTAAAACCTCCAGTTAGAGAATTGAGACATCTTAACTACATTTTTCATAAAAGGATAAACAATGGATTGAAAAGGCAACAGGATTTCCCCCAAACCAAGTCGAGTCACTTTCTTTCCAGCCTGCAGGGTACATTCATTCAGTCTGTCCGTCACTGCATGACTCACTGCCTCTGTTCTTCTTGCCAAAATGGGCACTTCTCATCTCAACCTCCAAACATGGCAAGTGGACTGAAACGTCCCCTTAAATGTCACTTTGTGTGAAACAATTCCAATCTTCATTCTTCATGAATTTTAGCCTGATGCGTGCATTTTGCTCACAGCTGTACTGTTTTTAACCACATGGGGGCAGAAACATTCCCATCGCTGGAGTGCTTCACATTTACTGTACATGTGCTTCAACAGCTGTAGGTGTTTCATTGCATCTTTCCTACCATGTTAAGGGGGAACTGAAGATCACACAAACATCTGGTCAATGTCATCTACAGGCCTTTCTTAAAACGACATCACATTCCCAGCACATTCCTGCCATAACCTCCCACTTCTGCTGAAGTATCCCACAAACCGGCATATCCCGGAGGAGCAGAAGACTGAAGTGTGGGAGGATTTGTCATTTCACATCCCAGCCTCATCTTTACATATGTTCATATTCAGCGCACACACACACACACACACACGAACATATGAAGTATTAATAAAAGCCTGATGTTTAGGCAATCAGGCAAGCATTGTGAGAGTCAGTCGGCATTACAAGTGGCATATTTATCACTGTATAAACTGGATTCAGTGAATGACCTATCACTGAAGATACACAAGACAAAAAGTTAAGAGCCGCTACCACTTTGTTCACATGATCTAATGCAAATATATGGAGCTCAGTCATGCATTGTCTCCCTTTAGGAAACAACAGTTTCTGTTTTTGTTTTCAGAAAACACAACACACATTTTCCTGGCTCAGTAATGTGAAAATCTACGAAGCCAGAAAAATTCCCTCTGAGTTTATCTGCTTGGCTGTGAGTGGAGCCTTCCTTCCCCGCTGATATGGACTTCACTGAAGAGGAAAACAGGCAATATACGCAAACTCAGGGTTTTTTTTTACTGAGGTTTTTTTTTGTATGCTGGAGTTTTGTTGAGCTCCTAGCTATGCAATGTGTAGTCCACTATATAAAATGATTCCTTTGGTTATAGTACAGGTTTTATAGTTACATTTAATAGTCATTACAGCACCTGCAGACAAAAATCATTGCGCTGCAGCGTAAACAATTGGGAAAAAATGGATTTCAGAGCACATTGTTGCCATAAGGGTCGCATTATGCTCAAACAGAACCAGTTTGTACGACAGATGTGTTTACAGTTGTTCTGTTGTTGTTCAGTCAGACTGGAAAGCATTTAAACTTTGTTGGTTCACATGAAAAGTGAAATATTTAGAAATAGTTGAGGCAGGAACAATAAAGAGTGCTTGAAAGAGAGACTGAGGTTTGAAACATTGGGTCCTTTCTCACCTCTGCACAGCTGGTAAATAACGGCATGAAGTGGGCGTGAAGGTCAGATTGTTGGTCGGTTTGAGAAAGTTACAGAGATCCCATCCCACCCGATCTGCTGTCAGAAAGGTGTGAAGGGAAGAGGTCTCCATTCAACAAGCCGTTCTTACAGAGCACGCTGGCAGCTTAACAAGAATCTGGTGTGAACCCCGAGAGAGCGACATTGTTGGCGCTGATAAAAGAAATCTCAGCTTAGCAAACAACTGAGACAAAGTTAGCAAGTGGCCAGTGAAGAGTCCTATTGTCAGTCTCAGAGTTACTTATTTGGGGGTATCTAAAGGACACCTTAGTGGTATTTTGCTCTGACTCAGTTGTTAGTTAGCCCATATTGTTGCATCACTTAATTTTGTGTTTATGTTTCTTTGTTTTGGGCGTTTGGCTGTTTGGGTTGATTTCAAATTGGCGTAGCTAATTACAATGAGATTTTGGCTTCGTGTCCCAACGGTAAACATTGTGCAACATCGTTAAATTGAACGTATTCATGAACTTTCACATAAACATCTGTGTCCTTTTGTGGAGTCCTTCTCAAACAAAAAGTAGAACCATCGTGTGTTTTTCCTTCAGCGTGTTAAAGCGAATTTTACAAGCTCCTGTGTCTCTTCACCACAGTGGCGTAGTTAATCTAATATGTTTAACCTGTGTGCGTCACTGCGTTAAGGCGCTCTCGTGGTGTTAAACCACAAATCACGACTTCCATATGGAGACAATCAGGATAGTTTTACTCCATAAATGTCAGAAGGAATCTCGCTTGTCAGAAGGGCTCATTAAGCAACACTGAACGAGACAGTTATGGAGCGCACTGCGATGCAGGCAACACGAAACCTTGTAATAAATGCAGCAGCAACAAACTAGAAAACACACACTGCTATTACTCAGCTGATGATGACATCAGTGTTTTCATGCTATTGACTCATTCTTGCGGTTTTCAGTGTGTATTTGTGTTTCTTCTTCGTGGTCAGTAAGATCAAGATCACAGGTGATACTGACCACAGCTATGCTCTTCCCAAAATAGTCCTCGTCTGAAGCAGGAGTGAGGGAGATAAACACAAACTAAAATAATAAAAATCTGAGTGGAGGAGGACTGATTCAGACTGCGCTGAACTGTGCTGCTCTGACATTCCTGGCCTTCTCTGGTACTGAGAGTCTGGGGTGAGAGAATAGATGTGGAGGGGGGGGTGGTGGAGGTTCTCTGTCTGACTGCCATACTTGGAAGACGAGGCTCCTGGTGCAACTTGCTCTGTAAACAGTGTGCGTGTCTGCATGAGGGTGAGCTGCACGTGAACTGGAATAGTATGATATGAAACAGCATTTTTGTTAATGCCAAGACAGATACCAAGTCAAGTCAAAGCATTTTTCATGTTAACTGCTTCTGTTAGATTCTCTGAACATATTTCATATTCTCTTGTTTTTACTGCGCAGCATTCATGTATGAAAGCACCATTTAACATTGAGTAATGCTTTCAGTGGAATTTAGTGGAGTTAGGGTTGGAAATTCAGCCTTAAATCAAACCCTAATAGACCAGAAAAGCGTTTTGATAAGAGTTAGATGAGAAGATACCACTCTCATGTCTGTAGGCTAAGTATGAAGTTAGAAATAGCTTAGCTTAGCACAACAGGGGGGAACACCTAGCCTGGCTCTGTCCAAAGCATTGACAGGATAAAGAATGGACGTTGTATCCGTGATGTCAGCCACAGGTTTCTGAAGAGGGAGGTGGCTCTGACTGCCGCCATCTTGGCAGTCCTGCCTCTGCTGCCTCCTGGCTAATCTAAAAATTGGCAAACACATGGATTTTCTGTGGAGCTGAGGCAGGCCTACTGATGCCTGATTGCTCAAACAAGCCATCTGTAACAGCACCTACCTGTCAGTCAAAGTGGCCACACTGTTAATTCTGCATAACTTTAAGCCTTAATATAATCTGAACAGGTGAGTTGTATATAAATTCACCCTCAGTACAGTTGTCATGAACGGGAAATTAGCTATAGAGACCAAAACTGTTTTTTGTACCAGGCTGTGAACATGTTTATTTCTGCTGTGAAGTTGGACATTTGAACATGGGGACTTATGGAGGCTGACTCACTTCTGTAGCCAGCCTCAAGTGGACGTTTGAGGAACTGCAGTTTTAAAAGGGGGAAACAAAAACTTACCACCTGTTTTTAATTGCCTTCTTTAAAACAACCCAACATAAATCAAATTTCTTTATCCAATCAGCATTTTCTGTGTTCATTTTGTCAAAAGCTCTAGCTTACAAACGATAGACACACACAGTGGTTACGCATCAATACTCCAGAGAAACCCGAGACCAGGTTGAGAGACATATTATTTATATATTATATATACATATATATGCAATAAAACAAGACTATGTTTTGTGTTTCCTTTATTTAGGGAGTCCTGTTGGGCATATTTCCTGAGACCAACTTGATGTAAAACATGTCCGGTTCTGGCTGCAGGCGGCAGGTTTTCATCTACACCACAGAAATAATTTGCTTCTGTAACCAAAAGCAGATGCATCTGCAGAGAGCTGTTCTCTCACACACACACACACACACACACACACACGGCCAAATCATGTCTGCACAAAGATACATGAAGGAATGATGTATGTGCACAAAGCACACACAAGAAGAAAAATGAATATCATAAATATGAAGCAATTTCTTTGAGATCAAACCTTTATCCTCTGGGATAATATCGTAAGAAAATACATGAAATGAACAAACCCTGAGTACAGATAATACACACAGGAATGTACTGTACATGTGCACACACACACACAAGTTAATGAACGAGCTTAACAAACACACAAAGTCAGTCGCCAATCTGCTCGTGCATGACCAAGCGTGACCAGGTTAATGTTGCCTGTCATCAAATTTGCGGCCGGGAGAGCGGAACATCTGTAAGTGGAGGAGGTCTCGAAGTTAAGAAAACTGCATCCCTACCAAAAATAACATCAAGCATATCACTCACTTATCAACGTCATGCAGGTCTACGCTTAACTTCAGATTCTCAACAAACACAGAGACCCAACTTGAGCACAAGTTTACTATATTCACTGAAGCCAAACATGGCCAACTGTGGACAGAAGTGCAAACAAAGCTCTTCCTCCGGGGACTGCAGAAGTTGTTCAACATGTCAGCGGACATGCGAAATGAAGCAAGAACATTGCACAGTCCCTCTTCAGCAGCTACAGCACCGGCCATGTCAACAGTCCAACCAGGAATTCTCACATGCAAAATTAACTCAGCAAATGGGAAAATTGTTTTAGAGGATTTCTCAGGCCTCGCTGGTTGGCACAGTGTTGTATATGTGTGTGTGTGTGTGTGTGTGCTTGTACTGTATGTGTGTATGGTCATATGAAAAGCCTGGAGCTGGCTGAGCTATAGTGCGATAACAGCTGGTCGAAAAGGACTCCAAAAAAACTGTAGAAAAATCTGCTGATCACTCAGTGTGCATGCTGAGAAAATATGAAGTGTGAATATTGTGATAGTGATACTGTTGTGCAGATTAAACTGAAGCCAAAGAGCCCCAAAAAGGTCACTAGTTCAATGAAACAATATGATTATAACCCATTATAATGATTAACAACTAGCCGCCTTGGACTTATATCAAATTCCACAGCGTGTTAATGCTTCCAACAGATCCTATACAATTTTCCTGCCTTAGATTACAAAGGTCCCTGACCTCTTTTAATCAGCCAGTGCATCTGCACACCATCTTGACTAGTCACATGACCCTCACAGTCTCATCTCGTTGACCTGTAACCTTGGGTCAGACCATTAGAGAGGATTTAGACCTTCAAACAGAGCTTTCAATATGAGAGTCATCTTGATAACTCAGCTCTTCCTCAGAGTGTTCATGCGCCTGTGAATGAAATGTTACCTTGTTAACAAATTAGGCAAGACTCCCACTAATCTTATGGCCTTAGAGGGGACTTTCCAACTCAAACTGCTGCACAAACACATACACACACACACACACACACACACACTGGCACTCCACCCAAGAACAGCTGATTACAGTCTGGCCCTCCAGCTGGTTATTTGTTTAGGGTAAAAGAAACTTTCTGGTACTCAAAAGTCGGAGATGGTGCGTCTCTCTCTCAAATATAAGTCTGAGAAGTCAGAAATCTGGAGCGCTAACTGAAAGCTCATCTTGTTACAGTGTTGTTTCAGCCAGTGGGAGAGATAGGCTTCTTTGGTTTGTGTGCAGGGCTCTGTTCAAGTACCCACACATCACTGGTATGGGCGATTATTGTTCCACACAGTTAAAAAAAAAAAAAGAAAGACATTCCTCTACAATCCTACAGGAACCGGATCGGTTCAAGTACTGACACACAAACATCAAATCGAAAGCTCTCTACACTCTCTGCACTCCTGTTTCTTGTTTGCAGCTGCTTTAGTTCTGCAGGAGAAATAAAACCTGACAATAATCTGGAACAGAGTTTGCACTTTAACTTACAGATTTCCTTTTGAGGCAGTGGGGGGGGGGAGAAAATAGTCAGGGGTGGTGGAAACAAAGAGACGGGGCGGGGGGAAGAGAAAGCAACAATTACTTTGTTAAGACGTTTGTTTTCTCTGAGAAAGAGCCAGTTCATTTCATGCTCCGAGTTCTTCAGCTCTGCCTGTCGCTCCTCTGTGAATGTGCAGCACTGTGCCACAGGATGTGGGATTTAGGAAGCCATTCTTTCTCTAAGGAGGAAGGCCTCTTCCTTGCCTTTTATGCTCACAAAGACAAGAAGGGGTTGGGTCAGCTTCGAGTCTCTCTCAAGAGTGCTTTGGTATCTGGGAATAACGTCAGCATGTGAGGACAGACAATGACCTCTGTGACTTTGTACAAACCAAATACATCCAACCTGAAACGTTCTCACCCGCACTACTTTTTCAGTCGTGTTACTCGACTTGTTTCAGGAAGAGTCTACAGCAGCTCTGTGTGATTTGAGCTAAATGCTAACCCCTGGATCCCACCAGGCATGGCTCTGCGATATCGTGGCTTCATACTCCATCATGAGTGTTTCAGAAGTGTTTTGCCCACCAGACTTCGTTAACGTGCTCAGATTTGGTCATTTTTATCTGGTTTATGTGCTTCCACTGTGAGTACGTAGCCCACGTAGTTAAATAGTTTCTGCACACGGTGTTTTATTTTGAAAATCCACCAGATTGCCTTATACTGTTTCTACGTCTGACTTCTGGTTAGCTTGATCTGCTCTGTGCTGCTTGACCCGGCTGATCACAGCATCCATCAAAACTAGAACAGCTGCATATTCTTCGCAGACTAGAGCGGAAAGCCGCTTCTGGGACACGCACTTCTGGTAAAATCACATTGTGTAGAACGGCTGCACATTCTAACTTGCTCACAGTGACTTTGCTAACAAGTGTTCAGCAGTTTAGTTTAACATGTTAGCACGCTGAAATGTGTTAATTTGCACTTAACTCAAAGTACAGCTGAGGCTGGTTGGAATATCATTGGTTTTGCAGGAGTACTGACTATTTCAATTTTGGCTTGACGATGGCGTCAGATGAAAAATCAAGGGGTCAAAGTTTTACAATTACTTATGAAGAGCCGTTAATGTCTGTATCAAAGTTCATGGCAATCCATCTAAGAGCTGTTTATTCAAAACCACAAATACGAACATCATGGTGACGTTAGTGGAAAGGTCGCCAATTCAGAGGATTCATCCTCTGGGGACTGAGTATTTATACAAACTTTCCAATCTATCAGGAAGTGACAACATAGACCTGCTGGTAACACAAGAGGAAAGGTCAGGGAATCAGCAAATTCATCCTGTGGTGAACACAAATGTCTGTAAAAACAATCATGGCAGTAGTGTGTGAAATATTTCAGTCAGGATTGACCAACCAACGAACATTGCCACCCCGGCTAGCGCGAATAAAAACTGAAACAGAAATCCAAGTCTCTTGCTTTCTCTCAAAACACACACACACACATTACATGGAAGCATCTGTGGTTCGAGTTAGTAATTTATACAAAGAAGCACCACCATCACTGCTATACAGGGTGACACAATGCATCCATCAGGGAGTATACATATACAGGAAGTGTGTGTGTGCATGTAAGCTCTATTTCACATCCTCTGTAACAAAGGCTTTTCCATTCTTGCGTGCTGCACAGATGTTGATGTTGGTTCTCAATGAGGAAATTACCCCCTCATAAAATTATCGCTGACATCACGAGCACAGCGGGCATTATATGATCCATAATTGAGGAGTAAAAATAAGTGTGAGAAAGAGAGGAAATACCAAGCACACAGAGAAAGACAGCCTTTATATCCCCGCACTTCACTTTCAAGTCTGCAGCAAACGATCGCTAATGGAGCTCTTTAGCCCCATTATCATACCACACACTTTAGACGATAGCTATCTAATAGATAGAGCTGCTTTATATTGTTGTTGTTGCCTTATCTCCATCACCATTACATGACGTCGTTTGAACATAAGGAGACTGTAAATTCAAGTTTTCACCACCCCGAGGGCTTAGACATGCCAGACCCTGACAACAGATCTGGTCTAGTCTCAGTTAAAAGTGCCCCTAGACTAAGCTATGCATTGAAAGATTAGCATATCTCCTCTCCTCCTGACCAGCTTAGTTCACTTCCTTCTCAGAATTGATCAGATTAAGCCCTTTTTATCTGGAATATTTCGGTAGAAATAACAGCGACGTAAACGAACAATCCTTGTTGTCCAGAGAGTCGACGCAGCACAAAAAGAGGCCAACACAGGAGGAGATGGATAAAGCATCTGTTCTTCCAGGAAAGAGGTTCAAAGCTCTAGGTATACATGCATAGGTCCTCTGAATTGCAGTCGGATCTGACTCACTATCTGCTATTTCTATCAATCCTCCTCTGTAAATTTAGTGCCTAACAGTCCAGTACGACCACGTCTGGTGAAAACTCTTGCTCAGTTGACATGAGATCTAAAATGAGAGGTGCGAGGCAAAGACAGAGTTAAAAGCCACTTCAAATATCAATGTCATGTACCTCTGACAGGACTAATAAATGTCTCCATTCATCTAAGGCTCAGACATGCTGAAAGGCGCCACACACCACATTCTGGAAAGAGCATCAATTGGTTAACTTATAATGGGACAAATATGAAGCATGTGCCTGTGTCATCTGTAATATCATGTGGTCTTAATGTAAGTGTCTCTCTTTCTTCCAGCTTCCTTCCCCCTGCGTTCATCCTGGCTCAATCTGCCATCACTAACTCCATCAGTCACAAATTTAACACACAAGCTAACCGTGTCCCCTGCGTCAACTCTTACCTGCACTCTGAAAAGAGTGAGATAGGAATCTGAGAGGAGGAGGTGTGATCTAATCTTGAAACATGAGCATGCTTCTGATTTGCGATAATCTGCAGATAATCTGACATTTCTCCCCCTCGTATGTGTGTGTGTGTGGGTGTGATTCCAACCTTTTTCAAAATAATTTAGAGTTTCAAAAACACATGCAATCTGAGCATGGACATCTACCCAGAAAAGGCCAATGAGGAGGTGCAATGGTTAGCATTGTCAGCTCACAGCTGATTCCAACCCGGCTTCCTGTGTCGAGTTTGCATGTTCCCACTGTGTCTGCGTGGGTTCTCTCTAGGTCTACTCCTCCCGGCTTCCTCCCACAGTCCAAAAACATGCATTAACAACTGTAGGTGTGAATGTTTGTTTGCCCTGTAGACTGGCGACTTGTCCACGGTGTACCCTGCCAGTCATCTGCGACTGATAAAGATACATGGTTACAGAAAATGGATGGACGGACCTCCCGTGGTTGTAGCTGCAGGTGTCGTAAGGGAACAAAACAATAATTTGTCTCTAAAACTGTTTTAATAGGCCATCTTAAGAACTGACTTCAGTTTTGGCACAGTGATGGTTCAGCACCAGGCTCTAGTCTTCAGTTTGTGTCCAACAAGACACGAGTGGTAAAGTTGTCAGGTAGGAAAAAGAGAAGGTCCAACCAACTGTGTCACGTCTCGACCCTTGACCTCACTTGTTCTCAAATGTCCTCCTGACCTTAGTGCATGTTTATTTTTGCCTCAAACAAGTGTTTCTTTAGATCTTTGATCAAACTTCTTAGATGGTAAACTCGATTTAAGTGATTTCATGCTGGATAAGGTGAGAACATTTTACAGCCCCACAGGCTTCAAAACCCGGCCCATGCATAAAAATGCTGAAGTTTGATCATAAAATTAGTTATATTCTTCTGAAACTATCAGATTTCTGTTTTTTTCTGGTTTTTGCCAGAATCCAAATCTATTATCTGCATTGAACTCTTAATATTCACAGATTCGCCCTGACTGACCTGCTGATGTGACGTCTGTTCAGGAACGCTTACTTTTATCGTTATCTTTTTTATTTTTTGGGATGGATGTTTTATTAGAACAAAACATCTGTTTTGGTCCAGATATCTGTGATTCATTCGTATCTTGTGTGGCGTGAGATAGAAAAATAAGACATGACATCTTTTCTTTGGCAGTGAGAGACAAGTTAATGACTTAAAAACCAAATAAGTCATGCAGATAAGTCTGTCACGTTGATAAAAAGGGAGAAGGCACAAACTCTACGATCTTTATCTGAGGAGATCCATCTCTCCTTTCATGTATTTAGAATAGAGGAACAAGATGGACACTTATAATAGCAAAAACAGAAATAGTGCATGACCAGCGGGTGTTTTGTTTGTTGCTATTGGTATGTAAACCTTCTGGGCAAAGCAAGGAAATTAAAAATGCTCAGGAACTTCTAAAGAAAGTTCAGTTTTACCAGATATGGCTAAGAAAAGAGTCACTTCCTGTATCATGTTGGTTTAGTCAATGCAGCTTCCCCATAGGAGACCAGCAGCAGGTCCTGAGTCCACTGAAGTGAATGTGAGCTCAGATTATGAGCGATTCTTTCTCCTCTGAGTCACTGAAGTAAATTTTGGACTTTTCACAGGCCACATATCTTCACCATTCTGACACTAAAATTACATTTTTCAGACAAATCAGGAGAAAATTAACTTTGTTCGAGAGCAACACAAACTATAACAACTGAATTAAAACTTTCTAAGACATCTCTGGCACAACACAGTCTGCTTTCATCCATTAACACGATGTTCACAACACTTCCAAATGAGGTTTGGAGATCGAGGAGAGGATACGGCACCCACTTCCTACAGTAAGTGTGTACCTTTTTATGTCATTGGCGCATATTCTGTAATGCATACACAGAATGAACCACCAATCACTGATGAGAAGGTCTGACAACTAGAGTGGGCTGAGTTTCATTCATGTTGTCAGATAAGTGTGTAATACAGCTAATAATCGCTGTAAACATGGATGCAGGTCTCTGCAGTAGGTGTCAGTAAGATGCAGTCACTTGCAACAACAGTAACTCTCAGCTGTTATTCTTTTACACTGAAGACCAATGTGTGAACAACGCAAACCTCGAGTTTATCCAATCTTGCAATTTTGCAGGTTTCCTGCTCTGCACTGTCCTGTAAAGTAACACAAACACAGAGGAGCCGCAGACCTGAATGTTGTCTTGAAGGGTTATAATAAAGTAAGTCAAGTATTTGCATTCTGCGTAAACCTGGACTAAACACTGTTCTTTCGTCTTGCACCTGTCCCTTGTATCAAAAGCTGGACGCCAAGACGGAGGTTTTTTCGAGCCAAAAACTGATAAAGAGAACAGCTGAAGGAAGAGACACCCAAAAGTTCACACTCCACCTCTTCATTATTCTCCATCACTTAGACAATTTGGCAGCGGTAGGCCAAGGACCAGAGTGAAACTAAAAGATTTGCTACGGGGTATCATCTCTGGCTCCGACCCACATTCCTCCACTTCTGGGGCTCAGACCCTTGTCGCCTCCCTCTCTCTCCCTCCTCTAGCAGCATTCCCCTCCATCACTCTTCACCTCCCACATCCCTGTCAGACAGACGTATACATTACACAATCATCGTCCAAACCACAAATGACATTTATGACTCACCGATTTCACAGTTAAACTGCTAAATTGGACTTTCACCATAACAGTACACCTCTGGGAAGTAACTGAGGACAACACAAGTCGATCTCGAGGTGGCTCATGTGCAGAAATTATTAGCGTGGGACAAAAGAAGTGGTTTATGTGTGCGAAATAAAGTGCAGCTGTGATAAATTTAAATGAAATGTCTTCTCAATGATGTTTGGACCGCACAGGGAATTGAAAAGGGCTTTACCATGCTTAACCACTGTTTAATCCGCCCCTCACTTGGCACAGACAGGGAACACACACAGAGAAACAAACACAAGAAAATGGAGCATACCTGCCCCACTACTCGAGTATCAAGGTCAGGGCAGAATTATCTTTGCCACCCAGACACGCCTGTCAAAATACGGGCATGCAAACACAATCACAACTCTTCCAAATGTAGGCATTTTTACAACGCTGGGGGTGGACAGAGGTCAGGCAGGCTGTGCCTTCCCAGGGTGCAATGCTTGGTTGGTGGCCAGTCACAGTAACAGCGTCAGCTGTTGTCTCTGTGGGGGGGGGGGTTGATGTGGAGGCGTTTGGTCTCCAGGATCAGGTTTAGACCAAACTACAAGCACGCTTGTCGGCACTTTGGGCACCGTGACCGACAGATCGAGTCTTGATAATGACTCGAAGCTTTCAACAGACAATATACACGCATTCCTGAGGCTGAACGAGGATTATCAGCTCTCACTGCTGCTTCCTCCATGTTTGACCTGCGTGTTCATCCTCCCTGGGGCTCGCCCTGTCCCGGGACAGCGTGGTCAAGCTGCGAGTGGGAACCTGGCAGCACTGAGAAGCTCGTCTTTCCCAATCCCTCCATCCAACATCCCACACACAAACTCTCACTCCAGGAATCTGCTAATCTACCTCCTCCTCCTCCTCCTCCTCCGCCTTCTTCACTAGGAATTACTAATGACTCATTCTGACCAGATTAAATGACCGCCAAGGGAGACAAACTCTATTCTGTTGATATTATATAAACAGCTGATAAACTCACAGAGGATCAGGTTTAAAAATTAGGGAGCAAAGGTCTTCGTAGATCTAAATATCAGCTTGTTGCTTCAGAGTACAGAGGACAAAGGCAATCTTACATTATCTCTTCATTATTTCCTTTGTAAAGTCAGCCTGACTCATTGTAGGGTCAATGTTATCATATTTGTGCAGCACGACCGTGAATTGTTGGCCTCACTTACTGTGAAGTGTGTCTGTGTTACTGATACTCAGCATCACGTCCCTGAACACTGATTTCTTTTAACCGATTCACGTTGATAAATGTGCTGCATCCGATCCAAGTAAATCTGCGTCATTGCTCTCGATATAACCGATGTGAAAGGCCACTTCATGTTCGCCTTGCAGCTTTGGATAACAGGATCGCAAACTTCCTGTTGTGGACCTCCCATGTGTGGATGGGAAAATATGTAAATCTCAAACAACGAACCCGACTCCAATTTCACTGATATCATTTGATCAGTGACTAGATGTTCAGCCAGATGTACACCTCCTCTCGTCTGTCCAGATGTTCTATGTCTCATGTTTGTGCTTCTAAATCCAGGCGGTGGATAAAAGTCATCTCTGCTACTAACCTGATGTGTCGTCATACACTTCCATCCTACGCAGCTCCCTGAATAAAAACTCAGTCTGATGTTTCAGTGTTGTCGATAAAACATCTGTGGAAAGGGAGGTCAAAGCCAGCGCAACAATGGACGGATGGATGGGTGAAAATGTAGGTCAGAGTAGGTTTTACTGAGCAGACAGACAAGCTCTTTTTAACGTGTGAATCACATGTCATTCTTGAGTCGACTCTATCTAAATTTAGTCTCACAAATTATATATTTCTTTAACCTTTTATGGGGACAGCTCACAGCTACAATCCATCACAACTGGATTCTTAAAAACACCCCAGAAGAAACTCCCGCGTAATAACACTAAGCTCCCTTAAGAGGTATTTTCTCACTCCATTGTGCAATAATACTAATCGGTTAACAGCCTGTCCTTCCCTTAACATCTTAACACTTGACACAGTCCACCAGTGTTTCCTCCCCCTCACCTGGATCTCTGCTACTCTTGTGTGAGACATGTTTCCCCTGCAAACTAAACCCACGCTTCAAAGTAAAAGACCACATCTGACAAGCCTTTCAGCAGAAGGTGCCCACCGGAATTCAGCCTAAAGAGGATAAATCTCGCTCATTCACAGGAAATAAAATATCAGCTTCTGTAGCTGTGAAATTCCCATTTGCCAATCATTTGCCTCGATAAAGGTTTACTGAGTAAAAACATATATCACATACACATATAATCCCTCATGTTACTTAACTTTATTCACTTTATTCTCAGTGTGGAGAAGTCCACTTTGGATGAAAAGGCACTAGCACTTCAGACTTACAGTTAAAAGTGGACATTTTGGTGAGCCTTTTGCTGCATGTCATCCCCCCACTCTCTCTCTTTCCCCACTTTCTTGTCACTCTCCAGCTGTTACTATCAAAATAAAGGTTCAAAAGTCCCAAAGAATAATCTTTAAAATGCTCATAAGCGTCCTCAGATTCCTGAAATTTAGGTTTCTAAACATGTCAAACAAACATGCTGTTTTATTTATTCTATATAAATTCATTTATAATGAGGCCTAAGTCACCGACAGTAACACAGACACAGCACAATCTGGTGACTGTAAATTCATTTCAATTAACGTATGAATTAAGTGTCAATTAACATTCCTTCACTCGTAATGTATTAAGTGTGAACTAATCACATGAAGTCATAGTGAATTCATGATGCATCCTGCATCAAATCATCATGAGTCATGCATTAGTTAAGCAGTACTTCAGTATACTCTTATTGTAGAGATCAGTTTGATCTCCTCTGGCTTTGAGAAGAGTTAAATCTGGGGCAAATGGACTTGCTTCTAGAAGCTTCTTGGATGAGCGGTGAACGTCTTCATGGATCTACAAGCCAAGTCCAGTTGCCCCAGATCTCAAAGAAAGATGACCTGAAGAACCTCCACAGACCTCCTCTGACTGAGAGCATGACGAGTCTGTCTCTATTCTACAGACACACATTCATGAAAAAAAACGTTTATTGGATTAACTAAAGATGCCAGACGATTAACTGCATACACATGTCTATCTCCCTATTTACCTAGCAATGCCTCTCTAACACACACACACACACACACACACACACACACACACACACACACACACACACACACACACACACACACACACTTCAGCTACTGTCTGCCCCTCTCTCTCTCTCTCTCTCTCTGAGGCTGGACTGGGAGAAGATTTAACTCAAAGAGTTCAGAACTGCTTGACAGAGCTCGTCCAAACAGTTAAGAAGTGTATGACAAGACACAAAAACACAACAGAACCCAAAAAATACAAACATCTGGAGTAAAAACGTGCATCTCTTTGACATCGAAACAATGAAATGTGTCCATTTCAAGGACTAAAAAGCTCATTATTTGTTCAAACAGACTGAAACTGTCACAGATAAACAGCTGGCTGTACAGACTTTGGGCTACATGTGTTGCCTGAATCCACAAAGCTGCACTGTCTGAAAGTTACGCACGTTAACTCAAATCAGAAATTACTTGATACTTTCTGCACAAATCTATCTTTAAGCTCAACCACAAGTGTTGTAGATGCTTCATCCGCTTACCTCAGCCCCCGTCAGGTCTACACTTGAGTAGAGAGCCGCCAGCAGTAACAGGGTGCCGGACGGTAACAGCATCGTGGCGGTGCGCGGTGGATACTCTGTGCGCAACAGTGCAGAGTGCCCGCAAAAGAACCACCTGTTGACCGCTTCTCGTCCTCTTTTCTTCGGATAATTCGCGGTTTATCGGCAGAGCACGGGCAGCACGTTTGGCTGCATCTTTGTCCGAGACGATATGAGGTTCTGATCAATGCAACTTGGTCTTGTTTCTGCCGCACCACACCCCCCTCCCAAAAAACGACCACCCTCGCCCATGCAAACGGGCTCAACCCTGCTCATACAAACACTTTGACTTTTCTCGGTAAGGAGAGGGACTACTCAACACACTTTGCTGTTTTTGTGAGAATATTTGAGGAGGTTTTTGGTGCCACCGGTACCTGTTCTGAAACTTTTCAGCCCGGGAACCTGCGCATCTCTTCCCCAACCTCCAGTGACAGCTATTTCCTTCAACTTAACCATCGTGCGCAAGCCTGGGGTGACTGTAAGTAGTGTATTTTATCAAAGTGATGATATATTAATGGCATGCTCGTGAAAAGTTGGTTTATCACGTGTGCGCACTGCGAGAGTTTTCATACGGAGCACCTTGTGAAGTACTTAACACAAAAAATAGCGAAATAATAAAGTTGTTTATCTTTTTAAACACTAACAGAGCGGGTCAAATGTATAGACTCATGTGCAAAGACAGTGATTATTAACGTTGGTGTGTCTCAGGTCAGGCAGTCATGCTGTAGAGTCTCTACAAGGTAGACAGCGGAGTGGATCTGAAGTTTGCGGTGCGCATGAGTGGGACCATGCAAGGACAACACAACAGAGCACTGAAGAACCTGAGGTAGGCAGAATATGAGTGCGTTTCACTGCTTTAACATCACCACATTGGCTCATCAGCATCATTAATTAACGCTGTCACTGTCTTTTATTACAGGCTGCTGCTTCTGTGCGTCTCCATCGCCATCCTCGCCTCAGAAGTGCACGCGGTAAGTTTCCTCTCCCCGCCACCTGCTGTTGATTTTTTTTTTGCTCGTGGGTTCTCGTTTTGCAAATTGCAGCCTGTTGACAATTAAGTTGTAACAATGAAACCAATAGTGTCTCCAGGCTTAGTTTGTCTTACTTGGATGTGCTCGGCGGACTCATGCAGAGCGTGGGAGTGTCTGCGTTGGGAAGTTCCTCCAGGAGGAGGAGGAGGAGGGTTTTTGGCGGTGCATGCTGGTAAACAGCAGCAAAACAGTTTATTGTGAAATGACTCGTGTTGCAATTTTCAGTGGTTGAACTGAATGAAATCGGGACTTTAGCATTGTGTTGCTTCAGTTAAATGAAATGGGGTTTCATGTAGGGCTAGAATGTGTTGTGCTTTGCTTGACCTTTGACCCTGCAGGGATTGAGGGGCGGGGTCATGACCTCTGACATGACAACATGTTCAGCTTTATGACTGCACTCATCATTATGCCACTAAAATGAATCCAGACTGTGTTCACTGTGAAGGACCTGTATGCTGCAAATTGTATGATTCACTTCAATTTTATTTATATATTCAAACCATAACAGGAGTTATCTTATGACACTCTCCACATGGAGCAGATCTAGACGTACTCTTTATAATAATATTTACAGAGACTCGCCAGTTCCCACCATGAGCAAACATTTGGTGACAGTGGCGAGGAAAAACTTCCTTTAAGAGGCAGAGACGTCGAGCAGAGCCTGACTCATTGGTTGGAGAGGAGAGGGAGAGGGAGAGGACAGAGAGAGACAGATGCACAGCGGAATAATAATATAACTATGAACTTGAATGGAGATATGATATAGCAGGCTCAACCAATCACGATCCATGAGAGCCTGTGAGCAGAAAGCAGAAAAGAGCATTCTGCAGTTAACCGAAGCTAATATGAGGTTCAGAATCACTTTTATTGGCCAGGTATGTGTACACACACACAAGGAATTCGACTCTGGTTTCACTTTGCTCTCAACATACACTGCTATAGACATAAATACAGTGAAGTAGGTTCGGGAAGTTTCTTGGCCTCGCAGGCTAGTAAATAACAGCAAAGCTTAAAACAGTTTATTGCAAAATGACTCATGCTGCAATTTTACTGGTTGAACTGGTTAAAATTCACACACATTCACACAGTTCTGATGTTGCAAAACGCCACATTCTTTTATGTTTGTGTCAACAGATCTCAATATTTAAAGAACCAGTTACATTTTTACAAGATGACACAGTCCACGCTCTTCAGACTGCACTCACATCTGTGTTATGGCACTAAAATGTCCTCATCGCTCATGTCTTTCTTCTCAGAATTGGAGCAAAAGCTTTAGTGGACGTTTAAGTCACTTCTGATTAATTTGTTAAAGTCTGTTTAATTGCACTTTAACAAAGACCACGTCAATATGAATATAGATTTAGATAGGTTTGTTGCATATTGTGGATGAAGGTGAACCAAGATGATGTACTGCAGGAGGGATGTGGGATGAACGGGTTAGGAATGCGAGGAGGAATCAAGGTCATAGTTTGAGGGAGGAGTTCAGAGATGGACCATCAGCTGTTGGCGGGAAGACGGGAGGGAACGAGGCGGAAGTTGAGACTCTGAGTGGGGGAGCCATGTCTTCATCAGTCTATGTGATTGGAGCCCCAGGGTTTATGTATTTGAATGATAGAGAGAGAAGGGTAAAGAAAAAGGTGTGCTGGAAGAGAGGGATGTTAAACCTGAGTCAAAGAGGAAGTGAGCGGATAAGGTGTGCTTAAGTACTTTAGGTGTGGAAATGTGATGAGATCAAGGCGTGGTCGTTGTTTCTAAAACTAGTTTTAAAACTTTATGTATCGATGCACCAACTTTTCCACTTCAGCCAAATGTAAAAACTTTTTTTTTTTAGACATTTCAACCTTTTTCTGGCGTTGCCTTTCTGTTTTTATTATGAGAGGATTGAAAATATGCATGAAAACAGGTGGATGGAAACACAAAGTGTTTGTTTGCTGTGTGTTTGTTGACACCACAGTTCAACTGTTACCGCTTTGGAAAAACATCTTCCTGCTGACATGGATGGATTTATTGTTCTTCTCATACACCCTAACCCTCGCTCTTAGAAATTGTCTTAAAAGTTAAAGTGAAAGACCGAATACAGACACATGTTCGCTGGACCACACCTCTGTCCCCACGGCCTACTTTATTTTTGCGTGGGCTTGATGAAAGGAAAGCAAACACGAGATGCTGAATCCACTTGTGTGTTTGTGCATCGTGCAGCACATGAGCGTGTTTTGCTTCTCAGTTTGTTACAGCTTGTGCTGGATGTCAGATGGTCAGTGGGTCTATCAGACATTTGATACCATACTCAAGGCTCTCGGATGAAGAGTTATTTTCTCTGGCGTGATGAAAAGGAGAGTTGTCTCTTGCTTTTATCAGATTAGGTCAGACCTCGATTAAAAGCGTGTGACACGGCTCAGCTCCTCTGTGTATTGTGCAGCTTCGCTCCAAGGCGGTGATACTGAAAGACAGTGGTCTAATTTTAGTTTGGCATCATCCATGTGCTCGCTGCAGCAACTGCCAAATGAAGAAACAGCTCACATTGATTATGCAAATAGAGTTAAAACAGAATAGCTTCAGTTTCAGGGTGTGACGTACAACCAGCATCTGACTTCTGGTAAAAAAATATCTCCATGTGTGCACATTAAAGAAGTTGCTAAAAGGATAAGGAGTCCTGTAGGTAATGAGGCGATTGAAGGGTTGATTTAACATGTTAAAAGGGTGAATGAAGCTGCAACCAATCAGTTTCCCATCCAACATCTCAACTGCATCTCAGAAAATATGTTTCTGTTTAATATCAACTCCGAATCTGACCCCCGGGACTGCTTCAGTTCTTTGAACCAGACCCCAGCCTCTGTGTCATACAGCTGTTTCCCACCATCCGTCACCATGTGATGATTTACATTTGGAATTCCCTTACCTTTTGAAAATCTAAATATTTCTCATGTGAGATGTAATTTGTTGTTTTCACAGTTTTCCCATTCCCCATTTCTTGTAAACAAGCAAGTTTCCATGGGGTGCGACGTGACTCACAGCGCCAGTACACCGAGTTGCGACTGTGATTAGGACTAAGCGTCGGGTAATGCTAGAAAAGTATTGCGTGTTGTCCAACCACATCTGAAGGGAAATGCGTTTATGATTCTTAAGGACAGCCACACTCGAAGGCAAGAGGAAACGCCAGACGGAGAGAGGGGAGACGTGCTAATCATTTAAATATGGAGAGAGAGGTGCACATAGACAGACTGTCCCGGAAAGCATTCATAGTGTTGTAAACATGAAAAGTGAGGTTCAAGAAGTTCAAACCAGGGCTCTTTTCTCACCTCTGCACAGCTGGACAATTGTCAAAGGAAGTGGTGAGAGGACGGTTTCCAAAGCTGTAGAGTATACTAGCACCTTAAAGGCTTAGGCTGTGATCAACAAGGTGTGTGGAGGTAAGAAAGTAAGCAGGCTGTCTCTGCGGAGTTTGCAAGTGGCTTCTGGCTTCCTGTCACAGTCCAAAGACATGCAGGTCCGCAAATTTTGAGCTGGGTTCGGCTCAGGCACCCCACGGCTAAGGCTATGAAACATCGATGGAGTCTCGTGTTGTGGAGAAATTGCTGAAGTCAAAGGTCAATGGTGAGGTCAGAAGGGAAGAAAGTGTTCAGGAGCCTCCGGTGTCTTATGCTGTAATATTTATTGAGGCTTGGCCAAGGAGAATTAGAGACACTCTCAAAGTTCATCAGAAGTGTCTGAGTCGGTCTCACATTCTGCCCGAACTCATCCTCGTGGATAGACTTTAAACCCCAAGATAACACCACAAATATTATATGAAGACACTGTTGTCTGTTTACGCAGATTGGAACGTCAACGGCAAGCTATCTATTATGTCTAGGAAGGCAGCTAAAGGTCTCTTCGACCCTGGCCACCACAGTGTTGAGATAGACTGGCACCTACTGTTCAAAGCCAAACACTTAGTACTGCCGAGGACCTCAAGGCCCACACGTGACCTCGTGTAACCTAAGGATAGAAAATTCCATAACATCATGGAGTATCATGTCGTCTCTCCCATTTCTGTGATGGAAGGATCATCATCCCACCTCCAGAACGGCTTCATTTCAACCATACCACCACTTTAAAGGCATTACTATGATGCTGGCAAAGGACTTGCCAGATCCTGAAACAGCATCTTCATTTGGGCGGGGATGCATCTAAGAAGAAGGTTGTCTTTCCGCCATGTTTCTACAGCAGCCTAGAATAGACAAACCCAACACTGACTCTGGATTGTTTCTTTTGCAAGTTTCACAGCCACCATAGTTTCTCCTTCACGCTTGAAAGGGGAGGTCAAGGCGAGGGGTATTCATTTGGTTGAAATCTGCAGCCTCACTGCGAGATCGCACTGGACTTTTTAATGGGGAAACTGAACCGTGAGGTTCATGAGAGCAAAAAACGTGATTCTATGCATGGATGCATGTGCACCCCCTGTTCACCACACAAACACCGTTTATCAGTGTCCGTTGGCGGAGGAAGGAAGGCTCTTGAGGCACTAATGTTAACAGGATGTTTTGTATAGGACCCTTTGAGAGGCTTTGATCCTCGTGTGTTTGAGAATATATTTCAAGATGTGTTTGAGCACAAAATGAGAAGATGATTCTGGCGGAGAGTGTCTTGAGTTTTGGAAATCTGGTCTGTGACCGTGGAAGAGACGGTTTTGGCTGCAGATTCCTACAGTACCTGGAACCCCAGCAGCAAACATCTGCTTTAGCAATTACCCGCCTTGCAGCTAAGTAGATGATTGTGATAAATGTTGTTTCTGCATGTGCCTTCTTGGCATTGCTCACTTTACAACCACGCGGTCAAACTAAATCAAACTGAGTATGTTGTGATTATCCATAAGAGAATAGGAAAAAGATGCAAATGGTAGGAATTGACATCAGCTACACGGCTCACCTGGGAAAGTTTAAAAGCGTAGGCCTGCTTCTAAATGTGAATTGCGTGATGGGGGTCACCCGATGGAAAGCAGACACGTGACTGACCTCTCAAATGTGATTGTTTTATGGGGGGAGGAAGGCGTGTGTCCGGGGCGAGGGGGAAGATGTCTGCCTGTGATAAGGATAGAAAAATGTTCAGCACATCCCCTGCCAAAATAGTGGCTGTGATATAGAGAACGCCTGGCTGTAACAATTGGGGGAAGAGCCCATTGTACCGTGCTGCAGGAAGCCACAGCCTCGGATGAGAAGCCCATGTGTGGGGCTTCCCTGACACTGATGTGTGCAAGCATTAATGTGTGTGTGTGTGTGTGAGGTTAGCGTTTTCCACTGAGGTGTTACCCCCTCACCTCAGACCTTTCTGCAATCGAATGCTTATGTGCTCACATTTGAATGGATGTACACTATGTGTGTCATTTGTTTGCTTAAGTATTGTTAACTCAGGAGTAGTGTTTTTTTGTGAAACGTGACTTTGTGGTGGTGATTATTTGATTAGTCCCTGCGGCTCAGCATTGTGACCGCGAGGAAAGGTCTGGTGATCTTGGCTGTTTGCCTCCATTGGTGTACAAACGGCGTCCTTAAACAAGCAATGTACAATTCTGAACACTGAGAGCAGGAGAGAATTAAAAAGGTCAGTAAATCTGCATCAGATTTGTTACAAGTTTTTCATGTGGGGCACTGAGATGATGTCTTGAATTAGCGGCCCAACTTGCTCTGCCTCATTGGCAGGATGCGCGCCTAATTTTCTTTCTCGCACGTGCACAGAGAGTGCGCTGTGTTTATCTGGGGGGTTTAGCGAGGTTCGTTTTTTTATGGGAAACATCCTGAGTCTCCAGAATTGTGTCAAGAGAAAATAGATTATCCAGAGAGAAGCTCTCTAAACAGGAAAAAGGAAGCAGGGCGAAGTTAAATGTGTCAGAGTTTCTTTACAACACAACTGGACCCCACATAGTTCATCTGCTCCAGAGAGTGTTTATATCCACAATCCAAAGTCGGGTCTGGTTCATACACAGTACGTGAAGCAGCAGGAGAAAGAGAGAAGGGGATGTATATGTGATGTCTGAGAGGATGATGTTTTATTTGAGTCATTTTAACGCAGCGTGAAGATGATTTAAGGTCTTAGATTCGTTATCAAATAAATTAATCTGCTAAATCTAACAGTCTGTTTTAAATATGGTCCCATTCCAGATATCTCTGAGTGTTCACACACTTCATATACAGTCTGTGGGATAAACTTGAATATGCCAAACTCATAGACAGTTTATTAAGTATATACAGTCTATATTTTATCTCTGAAGTATTCATGTGTGTCTGCCAGTGGATGTTTGACGTCACCTGGGTGCTGTGTGGTCCAATCTATGAAATTTAATCCATCTAGGAGACATAGATGTAAAGTATTATCGTACATGCAGTGCGATGGAGCTGGTATAAAGCCAGCTTGCACTGAGTCTGTATCCATCATTCCTTTTGTTGGCATAAAGAAGTTTAAACATTATTATTTTAGTATTTATTATTTACTCATAATGGTGTGAAAATATGTAAAAGCAAAAGTTCAATACCCAAGGGGAACATGGAGGGATGCCAGCGGTTTGATGGTGGATAATCACTGTTCATGCTTCATTTTCATTCCCAGTCATGTGTGACAGCCAGCAGTCACACACCACACACATACCACTGCGCGGGTATAATATCACTGTATGTTTGCACTCACACACACACACTCTTTTTCACAGAAATAGTAGGTTATAGATGGTTTACTTCCTTTTCAGAAAAAAACATATATGTATATATATATCAATGCACTTTCATCTCAGGAGTATAGCACATTATTGTTCACTTGCACTTAATGCTAAGCTTCCAGTTTCTTTTACTAATGGTTGGTGATTTCTTACGGCAAACCCCACCGGGAATGTTTTAACACTAGTATAAACTAGACTGTAAAGAGGCTTATTGAATTGAGTCATTTATTTGTTTGATATAAAGTTTTTTAAGCATCTTGTTCGACTCTCTGTCATCTCACCTGAACATGAAATGAAATATCAGTGGTTTGTGTAAATGTAACTTGCTGCGGCAGTTTGAACTGACTTTTATTTGACTTGGAATGAAGTTCGGAAGTAAATTCATTGTGGACGTCGTCTCTGGAAAATCCCTGTATACTGTATATATATCCGCCCGTGTCCTTTGCCCCTTACTCCATCTCACAGTGATTAATCGACGGACACAGGGGTCCCATCAGGCCGTGCTGAAAGAATTCCAAAGCCTCCGTCCTCCCAGTCCTCCCATGCTTCAGGCTCTTTGTACAACTCCGTCCTTCACTTCCTTTTATAGCCTCATTCTTGCCCCTGGTCTCTATCTCCCCTGTCTTCTGTCCCCTCACTCTCCATCTATCTCTGAAAGGGACACTTGGCAGACGGTCTGTCCTCCCTCCCTTTTACTTCTTCCCTCTCTCAGCTTGTCTCCTTCACATTTCAGCCCACCCCCCTCCTTCGCCCTCGTGTCCTCTTCCTACACGTGCCTCTCTGGTCGTCTGTCTCTCCTCAGTAGAGGTGAGTTTTCTCAGTGAGCTCAGATGGAAGGATTGTTTCAGCTGTGTTTACACAAAGACCACATGTCCTCCTTTCTCACAAAATGACTCTGTCCTTGTTAGATGAGGTTTTGATTCAACAGGTGTCCACATAGTGATTGAATTTCTGGAGTCATTTGTTTGAGTTTGATTTGGTTATTTTTTTGGTGATGCACTTGTGTGTAGACTGTACTGTAGGCCCTCCATAATGTCACAACTGTGACATCTCATCAGGCAGGAATCACGGACATGATCTCACTGTCGACCTTTACACATTTTTTTCTGCTGGACTCAGACACAGACCATTCATTTCCACCCCAGCTGTGCTCTAATTGATTAGACTGCATCATTTCTTGTCATGGGAAGAATGTGAACAAAGTTAAATGCGCACTTTGTGATAACACAAGCTTGTCCAATTCCTCTCTCTCTCTCTCTCTCTCATCTCCTGTTTGTCTTTCTCTTCTTAGAACAGGGTTGGTAATGTCAGCCTGCCTCCACTTTCTAGACAGTAATATTATTGGATGGATAGCTATATAGAGGATGAATCCTCCAGACTTTGGTGATCCTTAAACTGGAACCATGCGTCTTATATTTGTGGGAATGGGGACAGGGAATGCCATGAAAATTGTATTTGTAATAACTTTTCATTGAGTGCCATCAAATGAATTGATTTGTTGTTAGATATCTGCAAAACTAATGACATTCTCATCAGCCTTAGCTACATTTATGTTTGCATGCCAACTTCTGCCTCAGCCTCAAAAAGCTGTTAGAGACTCTGTTGTCTTGTCTCACAACTTTGCTAACAGCCAAACATCAAGGTCAACAACAGCAGACATAGCAGCCAGCTAATATTACTCACTGAGTCCAGCAGCAGTCAGCCCAGCTCGGCGTCTGTCTTTCAGCCTTTTATTTCACCAAGCTCTCGCCAACCACTAAAAGTCAGTCCCAGATTTACTCTCATCTGGTGGCTCATTTTTTCTTCTTAGCTTCGTCCCCTTCAATCTTTTTGCCTCTCCAATTATGTCCGTAGAAGATGCTAAGCCCAGTTACATTGCCTACTTGCCCAGCTCTGGTTCTGGTTCTGGCATGACACCAGCATTCCCCCATGCCCGGTGCTGAAAGCCTCCTCTTCTTCCCGGTGGTCCGAAACGCCTGTGGTACAAACACTAACCATCTTACACCATTCACCTGATTACACATCAGTGTAGCATCAAAATGATTTAAAATCTGTAATTTTATAGCAGAAAGGTTACACAGTGCTGCTTTAACCCATGCACTGTGAGAATTTTTGCTCATATTAGATTCTTTGCGAGGACATAATCTACTCATAAGTAGAAATAAAACAATAAACATGGCTGTTCTCAGGCCTCTCACGTGTCCAGGTTGTTACTGAATGGATCCTCCCATCTGGATGTCATTGATCATCCGATTAGAAGTGATGGGTGACCAGCAGGTCTATCAACATAACACGGTTTGACAGGGTTAGACTGTTAGCACAAAGGTCCAGGACAGAAATGCTTCTAATCCCACTTCCATTTAGCTCAGGCTGTAACAGGAAGCATTGATTAAAAGTGTGGCCCACTGGGAAATAGAGTTAAGACTCCATGTGACCTGGGGCCAGTTAAGGAGAGGGAAGGTCCAGCTGTGTCAAGCCCCGGGCAGAAACCAGAGCCGTGTTTACACTGGAGCCCAGCCAGAGGAGCACAGTGGGAGTTTGTGCTCTGCCCTGCTTCTTCCAGGTCCCTCTGCTCTAGTTCATGGTCTCCTTCAGAGTCATGACCTGCTCTTAGCAGAGTGACCCTGTCTCTCTGTGGGACAGAGCAGAGGGACTGATGCTGGTACTAAAGAGTCAGATAAAATGTAATGAGTGGGGAGTCACTCGTTGTTACCTGTCACCTTGCAAATCCGGCCCATAATTTCTTTCTTTGCTCACTGAAGTCAAGAAAAGGAACATGCATCTGCCTTGGCAAGAAGCTGAGATACTGTACAATGGAATATTAATATATCTGTTCATCATTTAGACTGCAAAATGCATATTAAATAGTCTCTTAACAAGCATTTTAGTTAGAAGTTAAAGAGACAAGAACATCATGAGATAATGGGTGAGTTGATATACATTGGGAATAATAAGTGAACTAACCTCTCCTCAACTCAAATTGTTAGTCAATAAAAGGCTAAATAACCTGTTAAGATGTTGATTTTTGCAGAGCCCCTCCAAATGCTCCATTCCACTAGGCTGTAATCTAACTTAAACAATCCACCAAAACCAGTTTTCAAGGCAAATTAAAGACCATACAATATCTTAAACCTGCTCGATCAAGTTTTGTTTCAGCGAGTTCATGTTGTTTGTTAGTTGGTCCGACATATATGCCAGACTCAGCTGATTTCCAGTGGACATACCAAAAAAAAAAGTCATTCATTCTGTGGCCTGCTCTCAGCTTCGTAACTCTTTCATCACCCACCGTTTCCCTTTTCATTCTTTGATTCTTTGCACTTGTCCTCAGGGGGGTTTATGAGTGCACACAGAGACTGAAACACTCTCTCCAAAGGAAGTTGACGGCGGTGTTACAGGAAGCAGAATTATCAGTGCAGAAGCAATGGTGCGGACAAACTACTGTGTATCGAGTCAGGAATCTGTGAGATCCATTGTGGCTGGCACAAGAATTTTGTCCATATCACCATAATGGAGGCACTTGGGACATCTGGACATGTCTCAGTAATAAAAAATAACAGCAGCACAAACATGGTTTGATGTTTTTCTTTCCGCCTCTGTATGTATACGTGTGTGTGTGTTTGGGTTTGTTTGTTTTATAGCTGGAAGCTGATTATTTGATTCAATTCTATGTCGGACTAAAGGCGGAAGCTGCACGGAAAGTATAAACTCTGCCTTCTGACATGCCAGTTAATTTATTTTAGTACTGTGCTGAAAAATAAAACACTAGCTTGAAAGATGAAATATAAGAGGAAACCTTGTGTATGCGGTGTATAAAATAAATGAATAAGTTAATTGATTGTTGAAAAAGTACAATAGTGATCGAGCATTTCCAATCTTCCTTGTTTACTCTTTATTGTGAGGGAAACGTTTTTTCAGCCCACATGTAAATCACACACCCTGACAGCAACAATGACCAGCATGTTTTCAACTCTTACGTGTACGCTCACACACGCATTTGCGGTTTTATGTTTGTACCTTCCCGTTCACAGTCACAGGGGTCATTTAGAAGTGCTTCTTTCCTCTTTTTATTCAAGCAAAACAAGCAAACAGCCGCATTCCTTCTTATGTTGTCCTGGATTCGCTGAGGTCACAGGGAGCCGGCAAACAGTCGGGTGAAAGCATTCACATATTTTTCAGGATCTTTCACAGAGAACTGGCCTTGAATCATGGCATCAGGGCTGGCCTTACGGTCAGATGTTAGATGGTATCCATCCAAACTTCACAAGTTTTTTAACCACTATATTTTTGTCGAGGCTCACTTTGAACTATGTCAAAACTCCTTAAAAGCTGACTGGAGAAACACACTTTCTTCCACACTGTAGATCAGACAGAGATGTGTCACTACTCTTTAAAGACACCTTGGCAGAGCATGTTGGCAAAACATGCCGGTGTGCCTGTGGAGCAGGGCTGCATGCACAACCGAGCGATGCTATCCTCCTGGATGAGGAAGAAAGAAGCCCAGAGGAAGTGGAGGTTTTGGGTTCACAATACCGAAAAAGGGACATAGTATGATGAATACCACCAGCTCTGCTGTGTGATGTGCTGTGAGTTGTGTCCCATCAGAATTAGCCATTGTCCCAACATTCCTCTCACGGTTACCATCAAAACAGGAAGAAGTCGTAAAGCCCACCTTTTGCTTGATTTGATTGGCTGCCTGGGCCAAGTGTGACATTGACAAGCGGTGCGACTTACTGCACAGAAAAGTTAAGAATATTTTAAAGTTAAGGACTTCCAAACAACGCTACAAATACACAACATGTAGCGCAAGTATGTGGCATTTTGGCGTTATCATCATCTGAAGCATGAATGTCGATTTCATGGAAATCCGTCCAATCATTGTTGACATACTTCAGTCTAGTTACCTCTCGATCCAAATGTTAGCTTACATTCTTACAGATAATCCTTTAAAGAGATGTTTTCCAACTGGCAAGGGGAGTAAAACACACCCAGTACAGAAGACTGACATGTAGCTATAGTGCAGATATGCATCAAGATATCACGCAGCATGTTTCCATCACGGATGTGCATTACTGTGTGTTACACGTACAGTAACCGTTCTCCAAGATACTTGTTGAAAGTGGCCAGGTGTTTCAGATTCAACGAGTTTGCACTTTCTCTCTGACGTCCACATCATTAGTGTGAAGAGAGGCAGCTGTTACCTCAGCGCACGATAACAGCAGCAGGTTCTGACATACAGTGTATAAATGTACACACGTGCAATCAGAGAGAATTATAGTTGAAAGTGCTCACGCAGAGTGACCGTCGCCGGATAATGTATCGCATCGTATTTCATGTCAATTCTGTGCATACGATCTGAAGTTGCAAACCACTAGTGGCGCTACGGAGCGATTTTTTATTTACTTTTTATTCACGTTTGGTTTTTGGTTTCATGCAAGAAAACTGCACGTGTGTCTAAAACAAATGCAGATTTTCAAATATTGAAACATATTTACTTTGTAAAATGTTTTATGAGGAGGTGAAATGCCTTCAGCATGTCTATTATGTCTCCAGGATACACAAGGGGCAGTTGCCCTGTCATTACTTTAGCTGTGGTTTAAGATTGAAGATGTGATTAAATCTGTGAATAAAATCATAAGGTCTCCTGAACTTTATTGCTGTGTCCTCAGAAGCTGCAGTTTAAACTGCAACAAACTTCTGAATCATTTGTTTGGGGTAAACTTTATGAGGTAGCTTCATCATATATGTGGTTTAGCTGCCAGTTTATTCGCTCTTTCCGACAGAGACATCATGCAGCTGCAATAATAATAATAATAATAATAAGTCCCAACAAGTACCAGATGAACTGAAAACGCAGCTAAGTTAGTTAGATGTTACGTGACACACCAACAACACCAAAGTGTGTTTGGTTATGAACACGAAATGCAAACTTAACAGTGGTTGGGTACCTTTTTAAACACGAAACTGAGATGTGCATCGGCGAGAAATCATCATTCAGGAAGTTTTTTCTCCAAATAGAAATCTGAAAGTGCAAAACGAACCCTTGAGCAGTGCATGCCAGTGTTTTAGCACTTGAGATTTGTCTCGAGACCGGTCTTAAGACCACTTCCTGAAGGTCTCTGTTTCATCTCGGAATCAACCGCACTTTTATTGTGTCTCAGGCGAAGAGGACTCTGGATTTTATTTCAAGACCTGTCAAGACCACAACGGCAGGGAAATCACTAAATTGTCTGATTTATTTGTTAACATATTCACAGTGATTGGAGGTAAAAATGTCCAATAACTTGATGAATTTCTATTTTATTTTATTTTTTTAGTACTGTTAACTACTCTCACTCATCCAGCCCTCCCTTCAAATGCATTTAAAGAAAGTGAATGATGGAGACAGCAGAAGAAGCTGTGGCTCTTTGGGAGGACAAGTCAGACAAATCTGCTGTAATAAAACACCCAGCACTCTGTAAATCCTGCACACGAAAACATTAGCTTGGTCTTGACTTGGTCTGGTTTTAGGTGGCCTTGACTATAATACTGGTGTGTACTGTACATAAGTAGTTGGCAGTGCTGTTTCTTTGCAATTAAAGTAGTCTTTTAGTATGTTTTTGTCAAGAACATGCCACAGTTGTATTGCTGTGGAAACCTCAAATCAAACCGCGATTATTGGTCTTATGTGAGTTGCTTTTTACAAACATCTCCGTATATTTGCAGCATCATACACTGGTCTTCATGTCCCTAGAGTCTTTATGCAGGTTTACTCATGTCTTTTGAAGTTAGATGGTAACGGCAGCTGCCTTCTGATGGTTCACTTTATCAGACAAGCGGTTGTAGAAGCCAATTGGCATCCGCAAATTTGAACAGCGGGATCAGACATTCCTCTTGGCCAAGGTCAAAGTGGAAAGGCCACAGGTCAGATCCTTCATTAAGGATGAGCAACAGCCACCGCCAAACAGCCCACAGATCAACCACTTATGGTCGCAGGTTTCCTTGTAGTGGGATTTGGTTTCTGTTGACTCTAGTAGCCTTGAGAGTCTTCATTACCGTTATCACAAAAGCCATATTTTACTTCTCTCTGCTCGGTTTCATCTGTGTCGTCCCTCGCTCCCCTCCCATAGGGTGAGTTAATGAAGGGCACAAACCGCGTCACCACCAGTCCCGGATCAAACACTCATCCTGACCTGCAACAGTGTCACCGTCTGTGATCTCTGTTCATTTGATACCTCAAACACTGTTTATGCTCTGCCGTGAAAACTGAGAAACCTTATCTAAGAGGCAGTTTGTCATGTCCATCACCTCCAGAGCGGACGTTGTTACGAGATCTGATACAAGATTCTGTGGCACCACTGTTGATCTGGTAACGCCTGCATGTTTAAACAACAGCGTACGAGAAATATTATACTTTCATTGCAGGTGCTAAACTATGTTAAGCTATGTACACAAAAAGATGATGGTTTTACAAGAAGAATTCTCTGAAATGTTCTCCGTCATTAAAACGACGTTTCTCTAAGTCAAGGTCCACCAATATGTTCATCACGCACATCTCTAAATTGTGTTTTTTCAGTATGTTAATAATCTGTAGGGATCTTAGGATGTTTTAGTGAGTAATTTACCGGGGGAGATGTGGAATGTACAGCTGTGTGTCGACATCATGGACTCCCATCTGTCTGTGTGTGTGTTTTATGCCCTGTTTTGCTGTTTTATTTCACCGGGGAGAGGCTTCACGATGCATTTTCTGGATTCCACTCATGGTTCTTTTATGTACTGATGGCATTGACCTACTTTTAAAGCTTATATTTATCTTTTTCTCTCTCTGTCCATCTAGGTGGCATTTGCAAACTACTTATTTTTTTATCTATGTCCATTTTGTTTGATTATTTTATCATTATTTGGGTCCTCCTATCATTCAGACTCCAGCTGAAGGCCAAAGCCTTAAGTTGCTTCCTCTCAAAATTATTCCTCCGCGTCTGTATTTATAATGTGTTTTGTCAGCATCTCACTCGGTCTTGTCATCATCCTGTTCTCGTGGTTAAGATGCTGTGTTGATCTTGGCTCCTTTTGACACTGACAGGAAGTGGTTATGTCTGTGGTATACCTACTATATACACGACATGGATAAACCACGACCACAGTGACTCAGACAGTTTACACAAACCAACCATTATCAACCTCTGAATCTGCTGGATAATGGTAGTTCAGTAAAGGAGTGGAGACCAGTTCTGACATGATTAATAGATTATTTCATCACAGAATATAAATCAACGGCAAGTTTTATAGCTGAGTCATTTATCAAGCAAAAATAATTCAAAAGAAATCATGCTGTCATGAGTCATGTTGTTACCTTGAGGTACCTTGAGGCACGTACCTCCAAACTTCCATAAAACCTGATGTGCCGAGCACATTAGGACACTATTAAGAGTCGGCATACTTCATGTTATTCTTCCATATTTTATACTACAGCGTTGGTCGCACATACGCAGAATCTATGACTTTTCTAGGCAATATGTTAAAAGGAGAAAATCGTGAAAAAATGCATTTAACGTGGGCATTATGAGAGCTGGAGTGGAAAAAATATTATAAAACATAAATAGATATTTAAATTGATCTCAGTCATATCAATTCGTAGCTGTTGGTCGCTCACATCTAATCGCTGTTTAATTTTCTAGTTGTCTTCCTTTTTTTGTACAGATTGAACAATAATCTAATAATCTAATTAAAAGATGTTTTTTTTTGTTTTTTTTACCTTTTGGTCAGAGCCAGGCTAGCTGTTCCTGGTCTTTATGCTATGCTAAGCTATCTGGCTGCTGTTGCTTGCTTTATATTTAGTGCATAGTGGGATCAATCTTCCCATCCAACTCTCAGCAATAAAGCAAGAGAGGTCACCATATGTCACCTGCCTCCTAGATCAGCCAATAGTGAAATTTAAATGTAATAGCCAAGTATGAACCAATTTATAGCATAATATGTGTAATTCAAAGACTTTGCACTAATCTGTCAAAAGTTAAAGTGCACATATACTGATTTTCAGTGATTTAACGTTTGACTGGCACTATGTTTTATTGTTTTAATCCTCTGTTCTCTATCCTCTGTGTACTTGCTGTAATTGTAATGTTTCTCAATTCCTTAGAGAAGAGGCGTGAGCTATGTGCCAAGGAACATTGCTATAACCAGCGAGTACCACAACATAGTTGGTGTTACCAGTTATTAGTTTGTTTTTTTTGCTTTGGTAAGACACCCTTGTAAAAGGGCATCAATACAATTGGAATACACAGAAAATAATGGACTAAGTAATAGATCCAGTGAAGAAAACATGTCTAGCATGTCTATTATTGTCACTTTATTGTGCATTATGGCATAAAAACAGCATACTGAAGCACCAGTATCCAATTAATTCTACTATTTTAGAAGAAATAATGATCGTTTGTCTCTTTTCGCACCACATACTCAACTCTACATCGTTTTTTTTTTCTAATAGTGTCAATAAAAAGCGAGAAAAACTGAGCGTGAGAAAGAGTGCTGTTGACCCAGCTGGTTTTATTTCATTTACCGTACCGTATATCGAAGGAGTCTGTGTACATTGGGAGCGAGGCACCAGTGCAGCCATAAAGAACAGGGAGGCAACAAAAACAACATTCCCCATTAGGAAGGACATAAATCTGACCACTTCTAAGAACTTAAACTCAAGGTTATCTTCACGCAGCACGCCAATTACTTATTCAAGGAAGCACTGCCAAAGACAGGTAGATAGAAAATATAAAATATTACATGATAATGGCTTGCTTATACAGTAGATGCCTTGTGCACAGGGTGTGGGCATACAGTATGGTACTGAACTCTCTGAACTCTAAGACAACAAACAAGTCTATTCCCCCTAAATGTTGGAGTGTTTCTTTAAGGGAAATGGTATGTTTCCTCCTGATGAAACATCCCTTAATTGTTTTTCACATTATCATGTATTTTAGCCGCTGTCGCTCTACTTGACGGATAGACTCATATACACACTTCAAAACTGAGGAACTTGGCAAGAGAAGAATAGGATTTGTTTTGGCTCAGGAGTCACCATGTTGGCTCTAAGAAGAAACCAGCGTGGGCCTACTTTTCTAATCTATCCTCTGTGGAGCGTTTTATGTCTCTTTGCATGTGTGGCCTGAGTGCATATGCACAGGTTATTTTAAATATGGAGACGAGTGTGTTTACGTCTATGTACTTGATTGCGGTTTTGAGGTAGAGCAGATGACCGCAGAGGAACCTCTTGAGCACTGAAGGTAGTCTCATACGATATCATAAAACATGACCAACACTGCAGAGCCGTACTGTAAACGAGAAGCCACAGATGAACAATCACAGCGAACCAGATCCAAGGAAATGACCCGCTTTATGGGCATTGTTTCACATCATACACACTGTTGTCTGACAGTTCTCATAACAAAGGCATTAGAGCAAGTTCTCATTCATACTCTTAAAACCGTTTGGTGGTGTATACATATCATTAATGTGTTCTTTATATAAAGAGACGCTACAGGATGACGTCATCTGTGCATCTATGAATGAACATCTACCAGCAGACGCCGAGCAATGCGTCTCTTTGGCTCACAGATGAAATGTGGAGTCTGGTATAGCATTCAGGTTTGTATGTTGAGACTGGGAGCTGGTCCTCTGTCTCTATAGCTTAACATATGTGTCAGATTTACGGTCTCCAGGACCCCACGCTGTGGTGTTTAGGCAGTCTGCATCTGTTTCTTTTGCCATATCGTACAGTATGACTCTCAATCTAAGATGGTACATGGTTGACCTCTTTTCTTTTGCATAAATTAAGGTGACCTTTAATTTGGTTGACCTTGTGCGTACCTGTCATTATTCCACCAGCAGATGGATTTAATTGCTTAGCTTTTGAATTCATGTTAAAATCAATTATCTACCATCATGAAATCACTTTGTGGGTTTGCTTTGCTTCCACACCACAAATGAACTGTAACGAACTGAGACCCACATCTTTAGTTTTCCAGTTTTAGTCCACTTGATTGGTCCAAGAGTTTGATTGACACTTTTACTACCAGCCGTCATGGTCAATTGAATTTTGGTGCATTCGGTTGGACCAGCTGGTTGCTAAGCTCGTATCCTACAGCTTAGGATACGTATTTTGACATTTTCTCAGGGGAACTCCACCTCCGAATGCATTAAAGTCTGCTAAAGCTCCACTGCATATGTGAAAAAAGTTGCTACACAGGTGCCGGACGGTGATGAAGTCTGATAAGTGAAATCTGCATGCTCTGTCAGTAGTGAGGTTACATTACCTGCCCCTTAAGAGACCATATTTGTTCTTCTGCTGCATCAATACTTTCATCAGAGAGCAACACAAGGTGGAATACTCTTTTAATGACATCAAATCAGTTGCAGGTTAGTGTCTGTCACTTGACTTTGATTCCTCTGATGGTTCGTGATCCGATCCATGAGTTAGTCAATATGAATTCATGTTTGCGGCTCTTCATTTGGACCAGAACTAAAAGGCGGCGTTGTATTTTCTTATGTGTTTACAAGGTGTGTCACCGTGCAGTATCTATGGAAAAGGTGATTTTGAGAAAGAGTTGGTCATTGTGACAGTGGGTGGAGAAAACAGGATACAGTAGCACAGTCCTATTGTCCTCTGCTAAAGCAGCCGTCAGCTATTTTGAGCTGACTGTAAACTGTAAAGTTGGATCGGTGGTGCATTGCTCCATAACGTGTAATGGCCTTTATGGGAGCCATTCCTTTGTGTGTCCTGTCCGGAGACGACGCAGTCTATTGTCTGTGTTTTGGACTTCCGCCTGAATGTGGAGAAAGGTCATGCCGTGACTGTTACATCCTTATTGGGATGATATGACCTTCTGTTGTGTGTTGTAAAGGTGTTCCCCCGTGCAGAGGAAGCTCTTTCTTTCAACGCATCACTTCAAAACGACGGACATAAAGTAAAGAATGTTGTTTGTGGACAGAGTGAGTGTGCCACCATGGCGAGCGGGCTAAATTAAACCCACCACAGTATGTCTTAGCTATATCAAACAGAGGTTTGAAAGGAACCCCTCAGATCCACTGAGAGTTAAACAAGAAATGCAGCCTTGTGCATTCCATGAGGGGAGGGGATGAGGGTCTTTTGTGTTGTGGAGATAGGGGATCATTAAAGGACGGCGTCTCTATAGTAAAAGAAAGTCTTTGTGTGTGTGAGGAGGGTCTCAATGTGGCCATTGTGAGAGACAGACCGCTGGGATCTGCTGTCAAAGTGAGGAGGGAGAATTATTCTGATTCTTGATCTGCCGTTTTGTTGCCACTGTGGGCATAAAGTGGCCATTTTAATTATTTTTAAGAAGGGAGAGGGGAGCGTATTGAGGCATTTTGTGCCTAAGCAGGCTATGGTATGGCTGTGTAGGTGGACGACGTAGGTGGACACAAGACAGAGACGTCATAACCAGCTACACGGAGCCCGTCTGCATATCTGTCGTCAAAGTTTTCACCCATACATGCTAATTTAAAATGCCACTGAAGGGCCTTTCCACCCCGAACTCTGGAAAGTTTGAGTTGAACAAACACTATTTTCACACTATGTGTGTGTGTGTGCGTTTCATTAGCATTCAATCTCACTGGCACCGTTGTGAAAAGTTCAGCGGAAAAATGTAAACTATGCAAAAGCTTTGTTTCCACTCATGCATTTTAAACATGTATGGTGCTGGAGGCTTTCAGACTGTTGCTGATTAACCCAGAAATCTATTAAAAGAACATCTGGAACGATGATAATTTAATTCCAGCCGTGATTTTGTTTGTTTCTCAGCATTAACGCTGATGGTTTGGCTCTCATTATGCTAAGTTGTTTCTACGGATTAGTCAACACTTCAAATTGTTTTGCTTCTGCTTCTGATAAGTCAGAAATGTGTTTGTGGCACAAGCCAAGCTCTGAAAGTCCAAAGGGTTCAAATCGGATTTTGCATGTGATTTTCATTTGAAACACCAAAAAAGTGGCTCCATTCTGTCCTAATTAACGTCTCCAAGCTATCTCAGCTAGCTTAGGGTCTTGACACCTCTGACCTTCGGGTTGGGAAACCCCGTTTGTGTGACTGCTTTCTTTGATCATGCCATGTCTACACTGACCTCTAACTGGCTGTGTGTGTGTGCGCGTTTGCTTGTGTCACGTTGAGCACAGATCGGCCAGTGATGGTGGGTGGTTTTGTTGGTATGCAGACATCCAAAGACAAATTGTCTCTGTCAGTGCCCAGACCCAGCCTATCTGATGAATAGGACACATGGCCATCCATTATGTCTCCGTTATGAGTCATTTGAGCCACATCCAAAACATCCTTTCTGTTACACCGCACCAATATACACAACGGTGCAGACAACACTGCAGCAATCTTCCACGCTCATGCAGCAGAGCCGCAGGCATAAACAGAAGTGTATTCACAAACCGCAATGTACACAAACACAGCCGGTAACACCTACAGTACTCAACAACTGACCCCACACTGCGCCCAGTCCGATGCACAAAGAGGAACGCAAGCAACAGCGCATGGACACATGTCTCTGCTGTGTTTATGCAAATGAAGTGGGCAGCATAATGTTGTAGTTTCCTGTACAGTACATGTGACCTCCGATAGCCGAGCTCTAACCTTCATGTTGTCTGTTTTTCCATCTGACAGGGTGGGAAGAAGCACAGTGGCCCCTGTGGAGGAAGAGACTGCAGCGGAGGCTGTCAATGTTTCCCAGAGAAGGGTGCCAGGGTAAGTCCCCCCCCTACTGTGCCTTACAGTAACTACTGTTCTAAACACCCGCTCTGCCTCTCTCTCTTCCTTAAACTCTGTGTTAACCAGCTCTGCCTCTTTGTTTTCTATCCAAATAAGGCCATGATCACACATGAGGCTTTCTAATTTCAGTAACTTCCAGGCAGTGCATACCTTTCTCCTAACTAGCTCACATTTTAGTGCTTCAGTTTTACATGCCTCAGCCTCCTTTCACAATGATCAGCGTGCTAATATTTAGAGAAAACAGTGTGCAGAGCCTGAAGGAAACCTTTCTTCGTCACATTGTCCCACATCTTCTTCGTTAAAGGATGAATCTCCGTCAAATCCCAGTAAAAGACCAAAATCAATAATGAATTGATCCTTCTGTTAAGTATTGTCCGTGTTGCTGTTAATGCACAGAAGCAGACTGAATGTTTATTAATCCACAGCTGAAAATAGCCCCAGACAAATCCACAATTTATTCCTGTCTGAGTAGTGTTTACTAAAAAAAATTCAAGTGCCCAGTTGATTTAGGAAAGTAGAAACAAAAAATGAAACTATATTCGTGACCTATTTTTTAAACATTTACATCTCCTGTTGGAGCGAATGGGCTTGGGTTTGCGTGCCACAGACCGGGTTAGGAAGTCTGAAAGTATTTAGAGAGAGAGACATTGTTGGTTTGGGTCTTTTCATGGGATTGTTGACAGTAAGATGAAATATAAAGCGTCCAATCCGGCTTTTATTTATTTAATTTTTTATCCTCTGTTAACTCAGGTATGCTCATAGCTGCATCACGTGTGATCATGGCCCTGTAGGACATTAAAGTATCACAACAATGCAACGTAAACATGTAAAATCTGAATGAGCGAGTCCGACACGGACCAGATGGGAGTCTGTTCTGAGTCTGCTGCTGAAATTCATTAGTTAGAAATACTTATCACACTTTGGTAGAGTTTAAGTGATGAAATTCGCACCATTAACGTCTGTAAAAGAGGAGGTCAGTGTGGAGGAAGTGTCTGGAGTGTGGGAGACACATTAGGGAGGGGAATAAAAGACAGAAAGAAGAAAGGGGGCGAGGGGTTTGAAATCAAGAGACAGACATAGACTAAACATACTGAGATAACAAGCTTAGAGTGAGTGACCGAGGTTCTGCATGACTAAACGCTTTTTAAATTCAGACACGTGCTGCCTGGATCATCAAATAGATTTCTGATCGTTGGGCTGGAGGCTCCACATCTGTAAATCAGATCAGAATAAGACAGCCAATGCCTACTTTACACAAGAATCAGCCACGTGTGTGCGGAGTGAATATAAACGGATTTTAATTGGGAGATTGGTTTCTGGCTAATCTTAGCTTACACTGGCGTGTAGAGGAGCTGACATTAACACTTTAGCAGCACGCTAAGTATGTCTGCAGCACTGCTCTGTACCTGTTGGTTGAGCAGGGAAGAACATCTGGAGGAGAGATAACTTCCAACAAAGATCTACATCTAATAGACAAAGACACGGTCAGATATGACTCCAAGTTGCCTTGGGTGCTGTCGCTGCTGGACCGTCGAATGTTTCAAGTATTTTCAGGTTATCTAGTCTATCTAATGTTACTTTATGTTAACTGAAACCTCGTTTTTGCAGATAGCTGCACGTTATGTCTGTTCTAAGAGAGAACTGAAGGCATTGTAGATGCTTTAAAGTTGCAAAATCAATCCTTCTTCAACTTGTCTCTTAGAAATTACGTTTATATACAATTAATTTGCAAATAGCGTATACATTTTAACATAAATGTAGCGCCAACCATTTTACGTTTAACATAATAAGATGTTGCTAATTAAAGTATCTGGAAGGTTGCTCTAAAGATACTGAGTGTATTAGTAAAAGTAAAGTTTAGACAAGAGAAAAGTGTTTTTCTGTTGCCTAAATCTCCACAGATGGGACTGAGTGTGAACTCAGTGTCTGGTGTCACAGTCCTGCACTTTGAAAGGTAAATTTTCCAGAGGATAAAGTGGCCAGTTTCCTTTGTTTCTCTTATCTTGTAACGAGTGCTTATGTGAAATATAAATGTCTCAGTTCAGCTGTGTGATGTGGTAAACTCTGAGCACTGTAATGGACTCATAAAACTCCGTGCCTAACGGTAAGAGCAGCTCCCGAGGGACGCGTTATTATAAAATACAGAGGTGAAGGAAAGAATGGCCCAGCAACTGTACTTTGGCATGCGCTGAGAATTTACCGGACCAACTTTACAGTAGGTCCGACCTTTGACCCCTGGATGTGGATGCAGGAAACCGTGTAAGGAGGCAGAGAGAGGAAGTTTCACATTCCACATCTGAAGGATGCGAAAGTCAGACGGCGGGGTCAGCAGACTACCTTTTTCTTCATTCTCCCCCCTCTCTCTCACTCTTCCTCTGCGCCAGTTGCAGGAAAGGATCTCGATCATTCGGCGATAATAACGGTGCCAAGAAAAAAGGTTTCTTACGCAGTCAAAACTTGGCATCGTTTGCATCGTTTTTTAGAAGTGAAAGCATAACTGTGCAAACATTTCTCGCACATACTGATTTGGCTCTTGAACCATTTATTACTTAAAGATAAGATTCTTCCTTCCAAGGAGCCTTCCATGCTTTCCTTTTTTATCTATTGTTGCCAATGACTTACTGCGTGCATTATTGGGCTGTAAATCTTCCAAGTCCTGAGGCTCTTGGACATTATTTGATCCAACATGAATGTTCCCCTCATATGCATTATCCAACCGACGTACTTGTTTGTGAATACGATTCAAACCGAGATGGATTCCCACAGATGTGTTCACCGATCTATCTCTGTTGCTTTATGTCCGTCTCCTCTCCATCCAAATCTTTCCCCCAAGGAGAGTCGTGATGATGAGTGCTTCACTGGATGGGTCAGACTGATCCTTCGCAGCTGTCTGGATTGGCTGAGACTTGACGCAGCTGTGGTGATTAGGTGGTGGTTGTTAATGGGTCAGTATCTTGCCGTGGCTGCACAAGTAGGAGTCTTGTAGTCAAGCTGTATCTGACTTTTTTTTATATCATAGATCATATCTGTGATAATCTAAGAGAGTTCAAGAGCTCACCATAATTTGTAAATTATCATGTAGAAGAGATGAGCAAGGACGAGAAGCGTGAAAGAAATGTTCAAGCTGCTGTAATGAATCAAATCCGCAAATATTCCGTGATTATCACGAACTGTGTCAGTGTTTCACCGTCTGTCAGCTTGTTGTGGTTTCCTGGCAGCTGTTTCCTGCGAGAAAACCAAAATCTCACTTCTTAATGCCAAACAGTAGACCAAAACACAAGCAGCTTTTAGCGACTAAAGAGGAGACCAAAATCAGAGCACCAAGCAGAGAGTGAATATTGGATTTACATCAACAGGTGAACAGAAACATGACTGTAAATATGTCTGTTGGATGTTTAAATATACGTTCATTTTCTTACACTGTTGCCGTAACTAATGCAAAGGCAATAATATTGTGTTTACAGTTTGTTGCGCTGCCCCCAAAGAATAAGTTACGGCAAATGTAAAGAAGAAATGCCAAAGAAGGTGGGAGCGATGCAGGAATAAAGGGGAAATGGATTATTAGGGGTCACATGAGGTATTCATGAATGAATGCCAGAATTCTCATGCTAGATGCACGATTGAGAAAAGTCAGATGTTGAGTGTGGATACAAATCCGGACAGAGATGAGAGACAGACAGACAGACAGACAGAGAGAGAGAGTGAGAGAGAGACAGCGAATGAATGAAACTGATTGTTTGGTGGGAACTAAATATATTAATTTCATGGGTTTTATGCTTTGGGGTTGAGGGGTGGGGGATTGGCAAGATGACTCTTCAGCCTTGCCACCCACTCCCCTGGCACAGAGCGCATTGCAGACGTGCAGAAAAATATCAAGCTCCCCACAGCAGACGTCCAAAAGTCTTCATTGTTCTCTCTCATTAGTGGATTGCACTCCTGAGATTGGTTATAAAAAAGGAGAACAAGCGCTCCAAAATGGAGTAACGAGGAAACAAATTAGGCACACAAAGCATCTGAAGTAGTTTACAAGATGTGAGCACAATTGTAGTCACACAGCAGAGTTGGCATATCTGCAAAGAAAGTAAAGTGCTAGGTAGTGTTACATCAGAGCAGTTTGCGGTCTCTAAAGCATGAAAAACCAGGGCAGCATGAGAAACCGAGCACAAGGCACCCTGCCTCCTCACCAGAAAACATGTTTAGCAGATCAATGCCGTCTTTTGTGCTGTTCATTTCTCAGAAACGGGGAGTGGCGCCGGGTTTTGTGGAGAAAAAGAAACTTCAGCTTAACGAACGGTTAGCTTCCATCTGCATGAGCTCACTGTCTCTCCTCGTCCTATACAGTGAACATGAGGCGATAAAGAAACATTGACGGAGGACGAGGTAGTGAAATCATTTTAGACACTGTGCAGATGGAGAGATGATGTCCTTTCCACCATGGGAAAAGCCGCCACAGCTGATGTAGGACAGGAAATGACACACGTCTCAGGAAGCCGAGCACAATGACAGTCCACTGATCTTTTTTTAATATAGACGCTCTCTGTTTTTGTGGGAACAAGATCGTCTGTGTTTGAATGTCGCTATAAATGGCAGAGATTTCCTTGTTCCATGAAAACAACCTCATACCTACATTCTGTATCACAGTAGCCATGACTGTCATGGACTTTCCTGTCTGCTCGGGGACAGGATAACGCCACAGAGAGGAATGCTCTTGATCAAAGAGCCCTTCAAATATATTTCCACCAAAGTGTGGAAGCCGCGTACCGCTGGTTTCCAGGTTCTGGCTTTGTTTGGCCTCTCGGCATTGAGGACATTTTACAACGCCTTTCGCATATAAAACCTTCTCAAAGCAAATCATAAAACTCACAAATGCATGACATTCACGGTGGAGCAAGAATGTTTTTCTGACTGGTTGAAAACTGTTTCAGCTCAGAGTTGCACATTTCTCGCCTGGCAGTTGTGACACGCCTGCATATAAACATTTTGGCCTCAGTGTGCCCTGTTGTGCGTATAAAATAAACTCCTTCTAACTCTTGAACTTAAATCAGGTCGAACTCCTCTGATTAGAGCTGCATTTCCATCAGAGGTCGGTAACTTTGATCAAACATGAAACAAATTGTCTGTCAGTAAAAGAGGAGAGATAAGTCAGTGAACTGATTTACTGGCACCGACAGCATGCCGGTTTGTATTAGGGGTCTGTTGTAGCTTCTCCTATCAGCAGAAGACGTAATGTGTAACAGCAGTTTTCATTCTGTAAACCCTTCAAACCACACCTGCAATCAGGAGCCTCATCGCTTCCTCTAGTACCTCTCCCCTGACCTTGACAGGGCCTATTAGGGTGAACGGTGGAGCAACGATGGAAATATGGTGCATGTGTGTGCGAGTTGCAAAGAGGGGAGGGAAGCAAAAACCCGCTGCTATCACTAAAACTCTCTGACGGGAGGATTTTCTTCTTCTAACATTTTTGGAAAGAGGAATTGATTGATGTGGTTTGTTTGTTTTCCCTATACTCCTGCTAGATTTGGAACTATCTGTATAGCTTTTGAACACAGATCAAGAATAATATACACTTTCCATCACTCAATCTAATATTCATTGTTTCTTTTAGCTCTGTTCCGGTCACCAACAACTCCTGAGAGAACTTTCTGGCTTCACCAGCTCGTCACTAACTTTAGCGTAGTTATCATCAGAACTTTGTTTTTCTTAAAACAGTTCCTGTTGCATCTGGAAACACACAGAAATGTGGTGAAATTAATCAAAACAGTTAGGCGTAGTAAAGCCAGTCGACAACTTTACTAACAGCCAAATATGCAAGTGCAACAACACAAGACAGAAGTCCAGCTCGGCCTCTATTTTTCAGCCTTTTATTTTCACGAAAGCTCTCGCCAACGACCAAAAGTCAGTCCCAGATTTACTCTTGTCTGGCGGACCCTTGTTTGGTGACTCTGACTCTTCTTTACTTCCTACGTCATCGTCACCTCTGTCATTATGTCCATAGACGCTGCTGAGCCTGGTTGCATTGCAGCTCCTGTTCTAGCATGACACCTGTTCCACTCCCCGTTGAGTTCACCCGTACCACTGTCCTGAAAACCTTCCTCTTCCTATCCCCTGCTGCTCTGAGCTTACAGAGAGTTGATGCGCTGCAGCTGGAGGACAACAGAGGGAAACTAGAAAACATTTTCTCCATGAAATATGATCCAGTTTCACCAAAATCAGTGAAATAGTTGGTGGTATGTAGCACAGAGTTACATAGAGCAGAAACAGACATGCAGAGTGCAAAATGGGAATGACAGAGACACCATTCATCTACTTAAACATCAATGTAGCATCAAAGTTATTTAAAAATCTGCTAGTTTATGGTAGAAAAGTCACACAATGTTGCTTTAAAGCAGCTTCAAACGTTTATGTTGCTCACTTGAAGGACAACAGACAAGAAGACACATGCAGTCAGCTCTCAGACAGAAAAAACATCCCCATAATTTATAAAAAATGAACATCACAAGATCACATCATATTTCTCGAGTGACATCTTCGTCTGCCTCTATAATCAAAAGAAATTCTTCTTTCCTTTTTTTTCCCGTTTCTGTCAAAGCCGAGCTTGACCCGCCGTCCTGCACCCAGCTGTGGTCCGGCTTTAAGAGCCTATAAAAGGCTCACTCTCACATTTTAAGATGATGGGTGCTGTTCAGGGACAAGGGGACTATTGTTGCTGTGAACAAAGGAGCATCTCTTTTTAAAAGACACACACACACTCTTACACACACTTAAGTAGTCAGATCTAAGGTAACACACACAAATGGGTATATACTATTACTAAAGATGGAGATAATTACCGCACTACTAATAAGTACTTCAGTCATGGGAGACAAAATTGACCCTCCTCAAACAGCAGTTGTCCAGTTGTTGCTTAGCAACCGTAACTAGGACAAGCTTGTTGATGTAGCATGCTACTGTGGTCTGGACTTGTGTTACTGCTGCTACTAAGGCCTATGAGCACTTTAGGGAAGTTTACACTTCAGCAAAAAACAGTTAGTTCACATTATAAACGTCTTTTCATGCAACACAGAATATTTGTATCATTTAAACAACTTATTAGTTGAGATTGAGCAACTGAAGCAAGCGTCTGTTGGAAGAAATAAAAATAATGTTTTGAAACAAGAGCCATGCTATCTGCTTTGAGAGGGTCAGTGAGACTTTGAGCTAAATGCAAACATGCTAACAGCACGGTAACGTGGATAAACCGAGCACAAACCTCTGTGACTGTGACTTGAAGCCAATGTGCAAGTGCCAAAAACTGCAGTTCCTCAAACGTCCACTTGAGGCTGGCTCCAGAAGTGAGTCAGTCTCCATAAGTCCCCATGTTAAAATGTCCAACTTCACAGCAGAAATAAACATGTTTACAGCCTGGTACAAAAAACAGTTTTGGTCTCTATAGCTAATTTCCCCGTTCATGACAACTGTACTGACGGTGAATTTTATTTAACTCACCTCACCTGGCTTAAAGTTATGCAGAATTAACAGCGTGGCCACTTTGATTGACAGGTAGGTGCTGTTACAGATGGCTTGTTTGAGCAACCAGGCGACATTCGGCCTGTGTCAGGTTGTCCAAGGATCCACGGCTTTGCCGATTTTTAGATTAGCCGGGCGGCAGAAGAGGCAGGACTGCTAACATGACGAGTAAGTTAGTGAGACACAAATCATATGTCAGCAGACAAAATGGATGCTACTCAAGGACCTTTTGTTTCAAACTAAGAAATTTGAATGTTAATTCTGACACCATGAATGTATCGTGCGAGAACGCAAAGCAACATTTTGGTTTTGTCATATCCTTGAATTTCAGTCAATGACCTTGATATTGTTTTCATTAGCTTATCCATTTATCCTACAGCGGGAAGTTAAATTATCAAGACCTCCCCACTGACAGTACAGTCATTCAGCACAGCAGTGTTTGTGCAACACAGGCCTTGTGTTTCCATCTGTAGCCTGGCTGCGTTATCATCAGCCAAAGCACGTGGCGCGAGTGTAACCGAGGACAAGCGGTGAACAAAGATCAACATGAGTTGAATAAGCCTTCAAGTTGGGGCTGTTTGTGGATTGTTAGCTCGTGGGACTTTAGCCCCCAAACACTGAGAAACACGCTTTTATTTCTCATAACAAGCCTCCCCCAGATTTCTATTTCCTCGTTACTCTCCTGTGTGACACCTTCAGTTACCAGCTCAATCCATCTCCCTCTCCGTCTCATTGAAAAACACATACAGACACACACCATGTACATTATTCCACATCCATCAAATGTGTCAACTCACAACAGGAGAGTTCAGTAAATAAGGTGTTAACGCTGTACATCCTCTGGGATGTGCGCATTTGGTTTGCAGACAGCTCTCAGGAAACGTTATGGTTAACAAAGCGCGCTGTGGGGAAAAATGTGACCAGAGTTGCGGGTCACGACGGTAACGCCATGTGTTCCCCATCAGGCCTGGTTGTGAAACCTACATCGGGGGCCGGCTGCAGAGGAAACAATTAGATCTCCTCTAAGTCTTCTCATATTTATTCCACTTTTCTGAGAAAGACTTCTTTCCAGTGCAGACTTTTTTTTTTTTCCTCAGGAGTAAAAATTGGACCTGACATTTCAGTAGTACAACATGTGCTGAGAACATCATCATTTTGAAAACATTGTGCAATATTTTCTGTCTTAAGGTTTCAGTAAAACGCTGCCCTCTACGTCTCATGAGTATTAGGAATATCACTTCGAAGTAATTCACATGTATAGCCTGTTTATTCAGTCAGTAAACCACATACATGCGTGGACCTTTGCCCTGATTTGCTCCTTTGCAAACTATCCAGGAATGTGTACTGCAGCTGGAGTGGTCGGGGGTGTTGCATCCCCTTGTGGGACATTATAAAAACTTTTCCAGGCTGGCAAAATTGGATTGTAGGTTGGTCCAGCTGGATGAGTCAGTGGGTGCAGAAACTGACCTCGAGGATTACATGGGTATCCCTGACACTAATGTTGATGGCTGCAGTCCATGTTGGTCAAAGCCAAAATCACAGCTCGGTGTCCGACTATAAATCTCATATTTTCCCATAGTGGTGTGTTGTTGTTGTATTTTTTAACTTTGTAATGATGTTTTGAAAATGTTGTACAGATTAAGCTATCTGTGGCTGCAACTAACAATTATTTTCATTATTAATGTGTCTGTTTATAATTTTAGGCCACGCATGGGTCTAGGGATGGTCGGTCCACCACTTTAGCCCAGATTAAAGTACTTCAATAACTATTTAATGCCATGGTTCCCTGATGATGAATCCTAATTATTGTGGTGATCTGATGGCTTTTCCTCCTTCTTGAGATCGGTCAAGCTCAAGACCGCTTTTTAAAGGCTTCGGCCTCGTCTTGGAATCGATCGTATTTTTACTTGGTCTCAGACAAAGAGGGCTTAGGATTTTAGTTCAAGATCAGTCAAGACCACAGCTGCAGGGATATCACTCAATTGTCTGATTTATTTGTTAAATCATGGACGAGACATCAGCCAAATCTTCTGGAAGAAACTTTGGTTTCCACAAAGAGTTCGTCCAAAAGAACACACAGCAGTTTGTAAATACTTCAAGGCGACCCAAAGAGTCTTGGTCTTGGTGTTGACTCGGTCTTGTCCTGCCTTGGTCTTGGTCTTGTCTCAGTCTCGATACACTCTGGTCTTGGTTTAGTTGACTATGAGGTGAATTACCATGAAATATGGTACAGACATTCATGTCCTACTCAGGATTGATTGTAATTACTTTGGTGATCCCATCATTTTTCATCTTATGCATTCAAAAGGTAGACAGACGGTGGAGGTGGGGTATTTTTTCAAAACTTTCAGAAACTTTTAGAGAAATTTCACAAAACTTGAAAAACTTTATACTCTTACATTTTCAAACAACTTTCCACAGCTGATTGCTAGGTGGAAACTCACAAATCAGACTGTGATGAAGTTAATTGAAGTTCATGTCTGCTTCTCTCTCTCTCTCTGACATAAACAATGTGAGGCCTTTCACCCTCAATATTAAGTTACACAGTGATGTGAATAATATTGTGTGGGGGCGAGAGCACCAAGCGAGCTGAGAAATGGTCTCGGCCCTAATGAGTGATCATGGTGCTTTTACTGTAAAAATTTTCACCAGTGAAACCCACTTTGGGTCCGAATAACAAAACCCAAATAAAAAATATATATAAACTAAATTTCTCACACTTCATCTTAGCTCCCGTGGCCTCTCAGACTGTTACACTCCATATAATTCAATGCACATACCACTGTGCCCTTGGGTGCGATGTACGACACCAGAGTACAGCTTCATTTAGGAAATTGAGTTTTCCTTTGTGGACTTTTATAAACACACGGTCACCACGCTCTGGGCGATCCGCTGCATGGAAGCTGTAAATGGCATTATGAACACAGTGATAAATGTAACTGTGGGATTATAGAGGCAACACACCCATGATGGACTTCATTGCTGACATACACCCAGACACTTATGGACACACGATACAGGCGCACAGGTGGTTGGTCTCTGAGGTGAGGGCAACACCTAATTTCAGACTATGCGCCATATTTCCTCACACACACACACACATATATACACACACAGATTTGCAGCTGTGTCCTGTTAAGCCACACATGTGCTCGAGACGTCTCATTCCTCTAACATGAGGCAATAGCACAGGTGTCGGGTCCCAGAGACCCCTGGGATAGCTGGAGGTCCAAGCTGTTCTGTTCTCAGCCTTGGATCCCCCCCTTGAGTCTTGATCTTCAACACACACCCTCGATACGCATGCAAAGAGACACTTCAATGTAAGCACTGGTCATTAGCAAACCCTCTCCTCTCTGTTCTGGATGCTGTCTGATCTCTGGCACATGCGTGTGCACGTGCTCTGTCGAAATGACACATGTGCATGCAGAAATTAGCTCAGAGTCTAAACACATTAATTCTAATATAAACTTGTCCCAAGGCATCCAAACCTCCCTGTGCTTAATGCCTAAACAAAGAGCAGCAGAGGAACACAGCAAGTGACGACAAATGACTGATGTTTGTCTGAATGTCATCTGTTTTTATCCCCAGTATGTGCTCATGAGAAATCTCAAGCAGATGAGTCAGAGGAACTTGTTGTTACAACAGTGGGGATCTTGAAGGCTCAAGTCTGGCTGGAGGTTTGTCTCCGTAGCAACGGAGCAACTTTCTCACGGATAATTCATCATATATACATTTTTTCATATGTCGATGTTCCACCTGTACCGCCTGCGTGACCCTGTTTCTTTTTCTGTAACTCTCAGCGTATCATTTTATATCCGCTCTGCTCCTCCGCGGGCACTTAGAAGATTTTCCCCCAGGCGAGGATTCGGAAAGATGACCTCCCCGACTCCAGCCAGGAGATCTAAACATACTCTAATAGATATCTAAACATCATCTACAGATGTTTATTTACTCTGCCTTATCCTGCCTCCTCAGGCCATCCAGTTGAGGACCCTCTTGGTCCTCCAAGCGGAGCCCCTCAAGCTTCTCTCCTAACCTCCCCACCACCACCACCACCACCACCCTTCCAGGGGAGCTGAGCCCCGGTTCCCCCACACCCCCTTGGGCATCATGTAGAACAAATGCGGATCTTCAGGAAATGAGTCTAAGAAAAATGTATCCAAGAAAAACATATGAGCTGGGTCGCAGAGCAGTGGGACCGAATCCGCCAAAGTGTCTGAGCCCGATTGTGGGAGTCTGAGAGAGAGGACATTTGTTGGTGTAATTTGCCTTGCTGGCCTCCCTCCTTGTTTCCTTAATTTCTTTCCTTTCTCACTTTCCTCTCTTCTTGCTTGATACAGCTTGCGTTCATTCATTCATTCTTTATCTTTCTTCCTTTTTTTTCTTTACTTCCTTCCTTTCTTAAATCATTCTTTAACACCTCCACTCCTCGCTGAACCTTCTGCCACCTTTCTTACAACACCTCTTCTTCCTTCATTTGTTCCTTTCAACTTTGCTTCCTTCTTTCCTCCCCTTCGTTCTTCTCTTATTTCCTCCGTAGTGTGCAGGAAGTAAATTAGTTCAGAACTGTTGAGCCACTGAACAAAGACGTCAGTATGCTTCAGACAAAGTGCTTGTTGGGTGGATGAAATGACCTCTCTCCACACTTTCTGACATGAGGATCGAGGCTGTGATTGGCAGGAGTGGAGATGATGTGAATTTGTGAAGGATCTGAACTTCTTTCACAGGCTCTCTGAAGCCAGTGTGAAAGTGCCAAAAACTGCAGTTCCTCAAACGTCCACTTGAGGCTGGCTCCAGAAGTGAGTCAGTCTCCATAAGTCCCCATGTTAAAATGTCCAACTTCACAGCAGAAATAAACATGTTTACAGCCTGGTACAAAAAACAGTTTTGGCCTCTATGAATTTTTATAGAGCTCACCTGTTCAGATTATATTAAGGCTTAAAGTTATGCAGGATTAACTTTGAATGACAGGTGTGTGCCGTTACAGATGGCTTATTTGAGCACCCGAGTGAGGCAGGGCTGCAAAAATGGCGGTGGCAGATTTGAGCTTCATAACCTGTCTTCTATCACATGTCCTGTCTTTCCCAATGACAGCAACCTTTTCTCATCACCTTCAACAGTTTCATATGGCAACATTTCTAATGTGTTCCACGACGTGGAATTTGTTTTAAGCATACCTCCACCTTTAATTTATCCACCTTTCTCAACATCACATGCTGTTAATCCTCCTGCAGGCAGCTCATAAAGACATTGCCCAGGAGGAGTTTACATGAGTGTACTGTGGTCTGTAGATGTTTCTTTACAAGTATGGGGCTGTCACTGACCTGATGACATCAGAGAATGATGTTCACGCTGCGTAAGCATCAGTCTTCCCTCACCACAACTCTTTCTGTTTAGATTCCAGTGTTATTTCTGAGGAGATACAGTATATACAACCACTAGGAGGGCAAGCCATCTGAGATTTTAGGTATTAACATTGTTTGCAACAGAGTAAACTTGTCCCTGAAAATGAGGCATGGATGCACAGTTTATATGTGAGTGACAGACTGCTAATGTGTGCATGCATGAGCACACATTGCGAAGATTAACCCTGGACGAAACATTAAATATCTCCTATCACAGTTGACTAATTCTTTAAATTAATTAAATATTTAGAGTTCCCATTTTTTTCCAGACAGACAGATGGAATAACAGAGGGAGCTTCCGGCCAGTTGTTTATGAATTTATTTTATTCCTCTCTGAGGTCAGAGGCTTGTGCACTGGGCTGTGTGTTCCCATCCTGTTCTAAGCGGGTCATTCCCAAAGCGTCCACCCCTGGGAACAGTCTGGGTCCAGATAAAATTTATGGTGTCAGACGGGGGAACTTTTAATAGATCTGTGATTTAGGAATGAGATATGCAAACACACCCACGTACACACAGGGAGAGGACAGAGGGAGATTATAGTTACTGCATTTTATACAGTGTAAAGGAGGAGGCACTTTCTCAGAGATTTCTTGATATGGGTCAGATGTCATGAAGTTGAACTTGCTGCAGATTTACAGAAATTATGCAGTGAAGTGGAAACATGTAAATATGTCAACTTAGAAATCCAACTGTGCTTAAAAAAAGTAAGAAATCGCTCACACTTCCCGACAGCGGCATCCATTATGGGAAAAAACTGATTAAACTAAATATATTCCACATGTCGAAGATTGATGAGCGTTTAAAAAGTTAACACAATAAAGTACCAGGCTGAAAAGCAATGTTTTACTGCTGTTTGTGTTTGTTGTGTCACAGATGTGTGTGGTCAGAAGACCCACCCATCTGTGTGTCAATGTCACGCCCCGTAGTACACGTAAGTAAAATTACATGAGAGAATGTGATTTTTTACGCCATTATTGGCACGACAGTGATGCGATCAAGACTGAGGCCATTCACCGAGGTCACTGAAGTGCCAATAACGACGGTAAAGCACACCTTTGAATGTAATGTTGTGATTAGACAACAATTACCACCTTAAATAAAAGATATAATCAAAATGTATTCATATTTTTGGGCAATTTGCTCTTGAAATAAACATTTTTTTCTGCTCATTATCTCTGTTGGAAAACTGGAAAACAACTAATAATGGAGCAAGTTTACTCCAGCAAGTAGTCCAAGCCTTAGCAACAGACGATTTCTAGTCCTAACCCACTAACGATGAAGCTTTCTGGAGTTTCTCCAAACTGAATAAACAGCACACATATAAAGCAACTCATCAAGACAGTTGATGGAGGATGTGATCCAAACATTTCCAATAACTCCACAGCATTGTAAAGTTTAAAAGTCAAAATGTTTTGCAACATTGATGCAATCATTTCTAAAATGAACAACATGTTTCTATCTAATGAAATATTCAGCTTCAGTCCACATTAGTCGACCTTCAGTCCTTTAGAAACAACATTTTCTCTGCAGTCACTGTTTGATCTAAAACTAGGTCCACACCTGTATTAACGAGGCGGTCTAACAGCTCCATAAAATACAGAGTATTCATTAAAGAAAGATTAAACTCACTCATATTCATTTACATGTTATATATTTTCAGAATGTGGAGATGCTGATTTGAGCTCGTAGACCAGTCAGATTACGTGGTCGGAGCTGCTTGTTGTATAATTATACATCACTGCACTGAGGTGAGATGGCTACTAGTAAAAGTTACGATGAGACTGACTGAAACTGTCCAAAATCCTCCTCACACGTTCCTACAGCTGCAGACGATGTATAGTCGGGATGTCTCGTTGTCAGTGACGCACATGATATATGACAGAGGGAGTTAAACCTCGTGAAACCGGTTGCTACGGTAGAGATAGGAAAGACTTGAAGTATTGGCAGTTTGTGAGATATTATATCTGCAGTGTGACTGGTATTCTTTCTGCCTTGTTTTACTGTCAGCCTCCCGTCATCCCACACCTTCGCCTCAGTCACTTTGTTCACCGACGAAGGGTGTGTGTGTGTGCGTGTTTTTATGTGTGTGTTTGTGTGGTAGTTTATGCCCCTTCAAAATGAGGTGAGAAGTGACTGGATAAAAAGCAGACACCAGTTGGCAGACCGGTGTGAGAAAGGCTGCGGTTTTATTGCCCTTTTACGATGCTTCCCCTCATCTGTTTCTCAGCATTCCTAATTTCTTGTGTATATACAAAGTTGCTTGTTGTTTTATTGCCATTTATTCAGACTTTTATATCCTCGGTGTGGTTTAATCGCGTCAGGTCTGTCTGTTTTTATCTCCTCCGGTCACACACACCTCTCCTTCACCTGTCATGTCTATCTGAATGTGTGAAGTTTGATGATTTTAGCCCACTGCAGCAGTGTTTGCCCGGAGCTCTGACATCAAATGTATATTATAGAGGAAAGTGACATCATTTTAATCATTAAACATCCATAAAGGCAGTTTAAATAATTCCAGCACTCTTAGAAAAACATATTAACACACACACACACACATCGAGTCTTGATTTGGTGTTTTAAAATGTCATTGCAGTCTTTTGCTGTTTTACCCTAATTGGGATAAAGACGCATGTGTGTGTGTGTGTGTGTGTGTGTTTGTGTAGTGCAGAAAAACACAGACTGTTTACACAGAGGCGTAAGCCATCTTGATGTTATGCTGCTGATTCAGCAATCATAGCTCTAATACTAATTATAGCAATCAGTCTGGCGGGCATGTAGATAAAGAAGTTTGAGTAGTTTGGGCATAAATAATATGAGGGTTTTTTTTCGAGGAGGGTGTTTCGCAGTGGACTGTCGAGTGCAGAGGTCCATCTTCAACGTATCGACTCGTGTGTTACGTGCCACATTATTATGTTGCACAGATAGCACGTGAGAGAAAGGCATGTTGGAGTTTAATATGAAATCTGAAAGGTTAAAAGTGGAGATATATCAAAAAGTTTACTAAGCTGAGGCCTTCTGATCGCTTGTTTTGTGCAACCGGCAGTCCAAATCTGTAAAATTATCAGTTAACCAAAGAACAAAGACAAAGAAAAGCAGCAAATCTTCATAACTGTTGAGTTTTCTTGTCGGTGACGGTGTTGTATGTTAAAGCTCTGCAAAGAAATTAACATTTTTTGGTGCTGTAAATAAAATGGACTTGACTATGTAGAGTACCGACTTCCTCCTCTTCCCCCCTGTGACTTATTAGATTCGACTGCTGATTGATGACTCGTCGTATCCCATTATGAAGCTCACGAGACAAGAGGCTGAAGGTATGACGCGAGCCATCTGTATCAGAAAGAAAAATAAAGCAGAAGCACAGGCGGCTACAGTTACAGTACAGACAAAGAAGTAAGAGGCCAGAGCAGAGCAGCACGTGTCTCCTGAGCTTCATAATCTGGTAAAGTCATGACCGGCCTTCAAAGACAGAGAGGAACTCAGACCTTAAGAGATCAGTGCACTGTCATGTCCTGTTTGACGAGCCCTCGACCTCCAACTTTATACCTCAGTTTTATCCTCACGGCTGATTTGTAGGCTAACGTGGTCACTAACCGCTCAGCAGAGACGAGGGGAGGGAAAGCGAGGCAAGGGGATGTGAGAACACTCGAGTTTGGACAGGAGGGGAGGAAATGCTGGGTGGAAGTAGTGTGAGCAGATAAGAATGGGGAGTATAGAGGCATGAAGGAAGTGAAGCTGAGGAGGACTGGTAATTAAAGAGTGGCAAAGATGTAGAAGAGAAATGATGAACACACAGAGAGATAATGAAAGTATGCCATGTGGAACAGACAGGGCCAAATAGATAAAACTGTGTAAGTGGACTGCATTATACTGCCCAACACATTTCCAAACAGAATTAAGTGAAGCCGATGTGGAAGTGCCAAAAGCTTTACATATAACTCGCGATGTCACAGATAGAGCATCCGTATTTATACTGTCTGTGAGTACAGCACGTCTTAGAAAGCTTCTGAACATTGTAAGCTTTGTAAAGGTAGAATATGAGGCTGTAATACAACAGTATTTCATTTTCACTGCGGCAGTTACACCTGAACCTTCTTGTCCGGGACACAGGACAAACAGACTATTTAGAGAAACGTCTTTTTCAGGATCAAACCTCCCTTCCTTCCTTCACCTTAACTTTTGAGTGTTTACAGCATACGTGGTGTAGCTGTCTGTCCACACACACACACACACACACACACACACAAATATGCACTCAGAAACTTTGCCCACGTTATCAGCTATGAAAGGCAGACTGGTGTTTATCAGCCCTTTGTTTAAGCCATGCAGAAAGATACAGACCAGTGCACATAGTGTACCGTGCCAGCGCTGTAGACAAGGATGCTCATACACTCCTCTCCTCTGACATGGTATATTTTACTTCTCCCTCTTTAATTCCAACAAAATTATGACTTTGACAGAACCATTTTCTTAACAACCGCTTGATTAATTTCCTTTTATGAGCACGGTGATTTAAGGGCCGGAGGGGCTTTTTTCACACTAACAATGGAGAACGTGAGGTTTCATGGCAAAGGAAACTGGTTTGCTTCCAGAGCTACACTTTGAATTTCATCTGTTATCTTGATAAGAAGGTACAAATGACTTATTCTGACTGTTGTGTTCTGCTGAAATGCATACACACACACACACACACACACACACACACACATACACACACACCAAACAGCCATCAGCAGTTGGGCTGGAATAAATACAGTAAGTACTTTGAGACTTGTTGGGATACATGTGACATGTTGTTCTCACAGTTGAGTTGTTTACATGCTGATTTCTTGCAGACTTTTGAACTCTGAACTTCTGTTTTAGGGCTCTTCTGTCGCTTTATGACTGTTTATTTGACATTTTAATGATTTTTAGCCACGCTGTCACGTGGCTCAGTTGGTCGGTCAGTGCACAACTTTAAACCAGACTGATATATCTCAACAACTACTGAATATATTGCCATGAAAACTTGTACAGACATTCACAGTCCCCAGAGGATGAATCTTAATTACTTTGGTGATCCCTGACTATTCCTGTAGCGTCACCACAACACCAATCTCCATAAGTCCCCATGTTAAAATGTCCAACTTCAAGTTATATATAACCTATGACGGTCACGGATACTAGATCCTTCTTCTTTGCTCAGTTCTAATTAGCTATTGTTAGCTGGCATGCTGCATCACACACGCTAATCATTAGATTCAGATTTAAGGCCAAGGTATGACACTGGGAGCATGTTAGCGAGCTGACGTTAGAAGTGATCTCAAAGCATCGCTGTGGCCTCACAGAGCTGCTGGAGGCAGCAGACTTTGTTTCCCTCCGTGTTTTAAAAGGCTTCATGCAGTCTGACACACACTGTTTTATCTTTTATCCTGCTTTTCTTTTTCATATTAGCTGTTTTTATGTCTATGTTTTGTCCAAAGATTAAAAGTTAGACACCGTGGTTTATCTTAAATCTTGAGTGTTACAGAATGATGATACCATCGCCACAGTGGGCACGATATCTTGATGTTATCATATTAGGACCGGGCCTTTGAACGCCCAGTCCTGTAGCTGATCCTTCACAGCATGCTCTGTATGACACCCCGCCCGTTATTCACGTGGAGTTTGAGATGTTTTGACAGCACCATTGTCTGTCTGTTGTCTGCTCTCCAGGCAACAGCTGCAGGGCTGAGATTGAAGTACAGACAAAACACACACCTCCTGTTCCAAAAAGCCACAGATAGACAAAGCTCACACACACACACACAGGCTTGTATGCACACACATCTTACCATCAGTGAATATACAAGCTCAGCCAAGACTTTATCTCACGCTATCTCCATCTGATTTGTCTGTGAGCTTGTTTGAATTGTTGTCGAACATTGTTTAGGCTCCCTGCAGTTTTATTAATTCCTTCGAGACCTTTTGGCCCGAGCTTCATATAACAAGACCCAGAGCGACTTGTGCCTGGGGACAGACAACATCGCTGTGTTTGTTGGTTCTCACAGGAACACTGTCAGTCCCCCAAACCTCAGAGGTCATCACTGACTGACCCCATGAACTCCCTGACCATGCAAACACGCCCAATTCCCAGGGCATCCTCGACCTCACGTGTTCTTCGACCCTTGTAAAAATGAATCATTTTGTGTCCATCGACTGTCTGCTGAACATGAAGCAGTGATTCTGGTGAAGCAGGCATGACCACACGTCACAAATCCACGTCTCTATTAGCCGATAAACATGAAATGAGGAACAGAAGAACAGAAACATACGTCTACCACTGCCAGACGCACATTTCCCTCCTTCTTATCCACCTGCCTGTCTTATATCTTTCATCACTCTCAGTTTCATAATCAAACTGTTATATTTAGCCTCTAGATTAGGAGGCTGTCTGCAGTTTTAAACAGCCCTTTACTTTGTCTTTAAAGTTTACTTGGCCACTGTCAGTGTCTTTTTTCTTTTTTTTAATTAAGGAGACGTTTGACAGCACAGTCTGGCTTTATCTATCTTAACTTAATCTCATCATTGCTCTTTCTTGGCATGTCTTGGAATAATGTGGAGTGTGTGTTTGTGGATCTTACGGTCTCTAAGCTGTGTGTGAGATAAAGAGGGAGAGCATGCAGGTTTTAAACGGTATCCAGGCAGATTATGAAGTCATTTGTATCTTTGCCTAAAAGGAGTTCAGTTGCGTTTAACTGTGTTCTCGGTGTGTTTCTATATGTTTATGTGTGTGTGTTTATTTGCATTGCCTCTTTGGTTTTTATGTCCTTGAGTCTGGCAGTCAGTTTTTATCGACCAGCTGTACTGACAGTGGACGTGTAGATACTCTGTGTGACCACAGGATGGATGCAGAGAGCTGAAGGAGAGGAGTTCACTAGAAAAACCAAAAGGTGTTTGTCTCCCTCTGGTGATGCAATCAGAAAACACAAGCAGAAATATCCAAGTAGTAAAACGTGAGAACTGAACTGACTGTAAAAGTTGCGTTGTGTTCACACTTCTTGTTGCATTGTTTTGATGCTTTGTGTCTAACATTTGTCCTGTTTTCAAGTTTTCTCTTCTCTAATTTCAACAGGTAAGTTTGAATTTTAATTAATTAATTAACGTAATCTGATTGGACAAGAGTCATTTCATGAGTGCTGGTATAGAGAATAATAGCACTGGGACTTTTAACTACATGTATCCCTCCACCTCCACATTAACAGACATCATCTGTCTTAGACTGTAACAAACTTAGTAATCAATACACAACCATGAATCGAACCAACAACTAACAGCAGCCAACATAAGTCGTAGCTAACAGTCACCTAATGTGACAGTGTTGACAAAACAAAACACAAAAACATAACAAAAATCAAACATATCAGCAGCTGGCATGACATTTTAACAATTCATAATCCATAAAATAAACTGTACAAACGTTACATTTTGGATTTTGTCGCCTCAACAACTCAAGAAGTCGCTACCAGCGTTATTTAAATTTCCTAAAAATGAGGAAAACTGTTTAAACAAAGGAAGATTTATCACTAAAATAAGTGTTTATGTGAGCAAGCAAACAAATCATAATCTGTTGACTCTTAACTAATAAATGAAGCTTGTAGAACTGTTGTGTAAATGCAATATCACACTCGAGGTCGTGCTGTTATACTGAATATCAGCATGTTGTGATTACCGAGTCACAGCCGTGCTGATATTCAGTATAACAGCACGCGGCCTCACTGTATTGCACCTTTAACTTAAAGTTTATCAACCTCTCCGTTATCAGGGGCAGCCCGGGCCTCTTGGTCCTCAGGGTGCCCAAGGGCCTTTGGGGAGACCAGGTGATCCAGGTATCCAAGGACCAAAGGGCCAGAAAGGTGACTTTGGCCTTGGTGGCGCCATAGGTCCTAAAGGAAACGTGGTAAAGTATTCTTCTATTTTTTTTGTACAAGAGTTGTGTCAAGTCTTGTGTGTCCTTGTGTTTGATGTGAGGTTCTCGTGGCTCCACAGGGAATGACAGGCGTTCCTGGGTTTTCCGGAAACGATGGTATTCCTGGACACCCAGGACAAGCTGGGCCCAGGGGTAAACCAGGTGCAGATGGCTGTAATGGGACACAAGGAGAACCAGGGTCACCGGGTCAACCGGGCTATGATGGATCCCCTGGTTTTAATGTAGGTACAACTCCAAAGATGTACGGATAGTTTGGAGATTGATTTGCTGTACGTGACCATTTGTTGTCGTCTCTCAGGGACACCCAGGCACGAAGGGAGCGAAGGGAGACTCTCTGGAGCTGAGCGTCTACATGGAGCGTTTCAGGGTGAGGAAGACAAGTGTATAACAATCCGGACTTTTATTCTGAAGAACTGTGTCTGCATCTCATTAACTTCACGATCCATGTCTCCACAGGGAGATCCAGGATTTCCAGGGCACAACGGAATATTTGTAAGACACATTTATATGTTATATATTATTATAATCTTACCTTTGGTTTATTTTTTGTTGCTGCAGCCTTTCTCATCTACATTTGTTGACTTGATTTTTGTCAGGGGCCTCCAGGACTCCCAGGATGGCAGGGCAACAAAGGGATCCCAGGGCCGAAGGTAAGTGCGTATATGTGAGTGAGAAATTTTAATATTCATTTCTGAAATCTATTATTCAAAGTGCTTATTAGGATTTGATTTCTGTCTTCCTCTAGGGTCCCCCAGGGCCTCCTGGTCCCCCCGGACCAAAGGTAAGGCAACAACAGTATATATTTAATATAGTATAATCAAGATTTGATGTGTGGCTGTGTGAATACTGCATGAAATGTTATCAGATAGGAACGTCGTTTGTTTTTCTGTGCAGGGCACGATGACCAAAGTGCTGAAGGGAGTCAAAGGAAGCCCAGTGAGTGACCATGTTTGTCCAAAGAATTGCTAACATGTATTAGTCATGCCCACTTGCATCGATGCAATGCTATAAAAGCCAAATTGTCCACTGCTGCTGCTGCTGCATGAAAAATCCTGAATTTATTCAAGTCACATCTAATCTGATCCACTTCAGTTTGAGGTCTATATTCGTACTTTCCCACGTAAGAATATGCAACTGACTTTTACTCAAGTACTGTACATTTTGTGGGAGATATTGTACTTTATATCTGACAGCTATAGTTACTAGTTACTTTGCAAATTAAGATAGTAAGATTAAGATATTGTAATACATTCTTCAAGACGAAATCAATTTATTTTGACCAAGTGAGGAGACATTTTCCCACTAAACCTCTCACATGGTTCATTTAAAAAAAATGTTTAATGAGATAAAAGATTGTAGAAAAGTCCAAACACAGATATAAACCAGATCTAGAAACACTGTCGCCTTCTGTGGACCCGAGTTCATTTAAGATGTACTGAGGAGAACTGGAAAACTGTCCTTGTGGTCTGATAAGTCCGATTTTTGTTCGGAAATCATGGATGCCACGTCCTCCTGGCTTAGAAAGACGAAGGACCATCCTGGACCGACTGACTTTTGTTGCACTTCTTACTTTTACCACAGGGGGACGCCGGACCTCCGGGGCCTCCAGGAAACTCTACCCATCAGCAAACTGGACCTGTCACGGTCAGTACATCAGCAAAACATGTTCATCTTTAGTCATCAACCTGCAGTAATGACATTCAAGGATGAAAATATGAAATATAAACAGGAGTGTTACAGACTCTGACACACAGTACCAATGACATCAATAACATCCTCCTCTTTCATTATTTCAGGGACCTCCTGGCGAAAAAGGTCAGAAAGGAGAAGTAGGAGATCTGGTATGCAGTCACTCATCATCATACACATTTCTACACATGTATACGTACATGCAGATTAAAAGTGCTCATCTTTTCTCTTGTTCGGTTTATTTCAGGCTGACAACAAAGGAGAAACTGGTGTGATGGGTTTCCCTGGTTCACGGGTGAGTATGGGCACATTTCAGCCAAAGACTGTCCTCTATGTGTTCAGTTCATATGACGCTGCTGTTTTTGGTGCTGTTCTAGGGTGAGTCTGGTACAGATGGGCGTCCTGGACTTAGGGTATGTTTATCTGATAGATCATTATTGTATTATCAAAATAAATGTTTGTTTTTTTTTCTAACTTAATGATGACGACGCTCTTTCAGGGGGATCTCGGTGAACCGGGACCAAACGGCAGAGATGGTCCTAAGGTGAGGTCGTGATCACTGCTAATGTATCTAAACGTCCATCGAAGTAACTGACAAAAAAATATGTGCACTCAAATTAAAAAGGCTGGACTGTTTTTATATTGCAGTATATATTTAAAGCTACTTAAAGGATTAAAGGAAGGAGGTACAGTTTGGTATAGTTACCTGATGTTTTCAGGTTGTTTTGTTGGCAGTTTCTGTGATTCTTGTTCCAGTTTTTTCTTCTTCATACATACAAGATTTGTGTAGCCACAGTGATGGAGCAGAGTCAAATTACAGCTGACTGGTCAGTTTCAAACTGGTTTACTGGATTACATTCGACCCAGAGACAAGAACAAAACCTGAATGCGCAGTTCAGCACTGTTTTTGTGTTGTAAGAGACATGTTAGAGCCATATTCAGTTTTTGAGTTTAGGAAGATCTGTAAAAGTATTTTAAATTTTAATCCATTTGATTTAAGAAGAAAATTCATATTAAAAAAGATAAAATAATGTAAAAGGGAGCCTGATGTTTGCCTGATAATGAATGAAATGTTTGCGTGTGGGTTAGAGCACACACTTGGAATGTTTTGAAAATGTTTTTGAACCCACTCTTGGATATTTGCAGGAATAATAAGTATGTAGTTTCCAGTAACTTGAAATCTGGTTTTATTAACCACAACATTGAGGATGCAGTGATTTTAGGTGGTGCCCCCCTTTGCGGCGCAGCACTGCCAATTTATTTAAGTAAACACACAAGAAACTGAATAACTTTGTCTTTGACATTTTATTTTATTTTGACAAAACTAGTTGCCCAATCAAAACAGTAAATAAGACGATAATAAATTAGAAATACAAAAAAATAAAAAACAAAAATGAATATAAATAGCCTACACAGAGTATCAGATTTAACTACCCACAAAATAAAATCTGCAAACAAGAGGGGAGGATCGCTTGATGCTGCTGGAGCGGAGATAACTGTAGATGGCTCAAGATTGGCAGGGGTGAGATTCAGATATCTCAACAGCTAATCTCTAATGATGATATATGATGATACCAGGAATAAAATGAAATGAAATAATAAAAATGAAAAACCTAAGAGATGCATGATCGCCCCTATTCTGTACATGTAGCATATACAACGCAATTATTTCGGATATGCAAATTAGATTAGATTCGATCTTATTGTCATTACAGTGAACTGCTGATTAGCAGAATGCAAAGAAGCAGTAACCTGCAGTATAATATAACATATGGGAATGTTAAGTTATGAAGTATTAACATTCATGATGTGCACTTTAACACTGATGTAAAGTTTAACACTATAAACACACTTTAGACGAGATGAACTGTAACACAACAAACAACCAGCCAGGCTAAAAGTTACTGTCGTTCTGCAGCAGACAAATAATTTCACAACATCTGACGTTGTCGTGTTTTTCCTCCTCTTCTTTTCTGTTCTTCCTTCCCTGGGCACCAGACAGTTTTGGTCGTTTTCACATTATCATTGTCAATAACGGGGTCACGTCAGAAAACTGAGAGCAGGTACAGTCTAATCAGTCAGAGGAGGAGGGGGCTTAGGAAAGTATTATTCTTATTATTATTTAATAGGCTTTGCTATTCAGTTAAATTAATGTGGGCTTATTTTATCAAGAAATAATAGTACCAACTAGTTTTAGTATGAGTAAAGTTTTTTTTTTCTTCCCTCATTTGTGGCGCCCCCTGGATGGACGGCGCCCTTACCATTTGCCTATACTGCCACAGGCAGGCTCTGCACACACATACAGTGAGAAAACCCACCTGAGATAGCACGCATGTATTTGTTTTACTTCCTCAAAGTACGGCGCCATGGACCGATCTGAACACAGTGACTGATCTGTTTTATTTTTTTCCTGAAAGTCAACAGATTATGACTTAATAAATGATATCACCGTTCTTCTGATCAGCCAGTCTCTGTGCATGTTTATAGAAAAAGCTGGCTAAGTAGACAAGGTTTGATAAGGAAGACACAGAGAAGGAAACACAGTTAAAAATTATGATACAGATCATAACAGGATATATGTCATTTTCAAGACATGTGACATCTGATCTTTATATTCAACACTCACAATAAAGTGATAAATGAAACTAGAGCCACTGAATACTGAAAGACTGACATGTCCTCGTGTGTTTCAGGGAGTCAGAGGTGACCCGGGAGAACTGATTTCATCAGGATCCATTTGGCCTTGGCCTGGTTCGGCAGTAGGTAAGTTGATTAAGACCAAAGAAACAGTCAAACAATCGGCCCTCTAAAGGAGGCAAAGAGTTTGATGAAGAAAACCACTGGCTGACATGGACTCAGACAGAACTGTTGCTGACATGAAGTGAAACTGTGGGGAAGTTTGTGACGTTCAAGTTCAACTTTAACAGATTTGTCAGAGACCAAAGTCGGGTGTTCCAGATAGCGCATGAATCTAAGGAACAATAAAACTTATTGTGCAACAAGCAGAACCATCACAAGTGTCATTACAACATATTCAAATGAGATACAACAGTTAGAAACTCTTCATAACCTTTCATATACACTCTCTGTTTTCAAGCAACCTGTTGCTCAGACGCTAATAATTGTTTCTTTTCATTATGCCTTCATTTGATAAGGACCAGTCGGTCCTCCTGGTAAGGACGGTCCAAAAGGCGAGAGGGGCCCGATTGGAGACAAGGGCCCGCCTGGACCCCCAGGACAACCCGCCTATGATTCACAGCAACAAGGTCTGTAAACTGAAGCGCTGCAACAACAAATTCATCCACAAACAAGAGAGCCGATACAGAATGAACACGATGTACACAACAAACAATGTAGATTAATTATTTCTATCATGTTTAACCTTCATCAACTCGTCTGTTCTTCCTCGTTGGTGGAACGTCCTACCAGTTCCTACCACATCAGGGGACCTCCTCTCCAACACTACCAACAACTGGACATGATAAATCTATGTATCTATGAAGTGCATAATATATAATCGATAATCAAATTTCCCTTTGTGTCTCTCAGTGTTCGACTTCATGGGGCCGTTTGGTTTTAAGGGAGAAGCGGGAGATAAAGGCGAACAAGGAGATCGAGGACTCTCTGCTCTCAGTCCAGGACCTCCAGGCAGCCCTGGGCGGCAAGGCATCATTGGGGAGCCAGGACCCACTGTTACATGTGAGTGACTGAGTTTGCATTTGTCTTAATAGTTTTACAGTAAAGTTTTAAATATTTAATATTCATTTGTTTTCCTTGTTGATTAGTTTTAAATGTCTTACTGTATTTCTAAATGTCTCTAGGGGCTGATATGTTTAAGGGGCCTCCCGGTGGGAGAGGAAGGCCTGGCATCCCAGGCCACAAAGGAATGAAAGGTGCTGTAGTCGTACTGTTCATGCTAAAGAGGATTACTGACATCATGTTGTATGTTACAGCAAATACCGCGTTGTTGACCCGTGGGTGCAATGGTGTGTACATTTAGGTGATCATGGAGAATGTCAATGCACCATTGTGAACTCTGTCCGGGGTCCACCTGGCCCTGCTGGTGATCCTGGTGACGCTGGGATGACGGGAGAGTTTGGTCAGCAGGGTGATGTAGGAGACCCAGGTCCCCAAGGAGAGAGGATTCCCTGTAATTAAATTCAAATCATATCATCATCTTCATTCATTGTTTTCTTTTTGTTCATTTTCTGATTCCTCAGACTTTTCTGTGTCTCTTAGGGACCTGCTGGACTCAGCGGTATTCCAGGCCCAAAAGGTCAAAAAGGGAAGGATTCGGTGGCCACTGAGAAAGGTACAGTGGAGCTTTTATTTCAGCTCTTTTCATCTCAGCAGCAGGTGTACAAGTGGGCCACAAAACAGACAATGGGCCTCATTCACTGAAATGTGTCACAGTCAGATACATGAAACATGCGCACCGACCAATTTTGTCCTTACCGCCGTGTGCACATCAGTGAATCATTTTAAATTGAATTGCATTGATTGACTGATTGAAACGTGTCACATGGATGCTGTCTGCAAATACAGGTGTTTTACAGGTGATCGGGATGTAGATCGTAAAGAAACAGCCGTGCATGAAACATTTGTACGAATGACGAGGTCTGCTGTGTGTGTGCATACTGTACACAGACATGCAAGAAGTAAATAGACACCTTTAATTTGAATTTGAATGAAGGTGTCTATTTACTTCTTGCATGTCTGTGTATGAACGTGTTTGGTCGTGTGTGCTGACGCGTGATTTTCCATCTGTGTATCGTCACTACAGGATATTCTGGAGACCAAGGAGATCCTGGGCGAGATGGTGACCCAGGAGTGCCAGGCGCTCCGGGCCGAACTGGTTTCCCTGGTTTACCCGGGCCCCAAGGTCTTCGAGTGAGTCGACACGTTATCTCCATGATGACAAACTCATCATAAACTGTTCATTTCAGTGGCGTTAATTGTATCCTAAAGCATAATGACTGTGCTGGTTGATGTCAACAGGGGGAAGGTCCCACAGGAGAGCGTGGAGACAAAGGTTTCCCAGGTCTGCCTGGTCAACCCGGTGTAGCTGGGCAAAGGGGAGAACCAGGTGCAGACTGGATAGGCGTCAAAGGGCAGCGTGGTTTACCTGGAGACAACGGCATTGCGGGTCATCATGGAGTTCCAGGAGTACCTGGAAGCCCAGGTGAGAGGCAGCTGACTGCCTCCTTCCCCACTTTTTATTCAAACTCAATATGTTTTTGCATATTCCTCCAAGGCTTTGTCTCTTTACAGCCATTTTTCACTCTTTTAAGTATTTGATTTTACCTCGCCTCTCTTTTTTGTAATTCAGTGCAAAGCAGTATAAAGGGAATGGACATTAATGGCTTGTAAATTTAAAAAAAGAAAAGAAAAACAGCATGAAAAGTATATTTTGCTGTTGTATTTATGTTTCTCTCTTCGCCTCCTGTTGCCACGTTGATGTACAGGTTGCATCCATCAAACCAGCTGCAGCGAAGCTTGTTTGAGATAATGCTTGTGCTTTTGAATAACTCTCCCGAATGCTTCTCTCTGTCATTTTCTCTCATTTGCAACTGAAAGGCGGCTGTAGTCCAACAGGAGATGGAGGACAGGTGGATGTAACAGGTAGCTGGTATAACAACGTTTTCACCTTATTTGCTTTCCTTCATAACAACTCTGTTGTGCTTCGCCTCTGGATTTTTTGTTTTGACTCGTGTGCATGATGGTTTTGTTTTACGGTTTACAGAGATACCAGCTAATGTAATGATAAAGTCAAGTTCTGAGAAACAATCCACGCTGGGCAGAAGACAAAAATCACGTGCACCAAAATAGTCATTTCCACATGAACGCACGCAACCATGATGTCCCTCTAAAGACAGTGTTGGTTTCTTCTCAGGTCCTTGCGAAGCTATTCCAGGACCTCCTGGGCCGCATGGACTTCCAGGACCATCTGGATTACCGGGTGTCCCAGGTACACACGACAAGAAATTAGTGTTGAATGTTGCTTGCAGGCTACATGCTGGGACTCATTTTTTGATGTCTATAATCTGTGAAACAACAGGTTATCCAGGCCCAAAGGGATCAGTGGGTCATTTTGGAGTACAGGGAGAGAAGGGAGAAACAGGAGAACATGGCATAGGTGGACGTACTGGACCACCAGGTAAGAAAACACTGAGCAATAGTGAGATGGATAGAATTAATCACATCTCATCTTCGATTTGTCACATTTATGGTTTTCTGGTGCAGGTTTTTCCGGCCCCCGTGGAGATTCGGGGCATGATGGCACTAAAGGTGTAGAAGGAATCCCTGGATTGCCTGGTAGATCCGGCCGGTATGGGCCACAAGGTGAGAAAGGTCCTCACGGAGAGATCTTTGGAGCATCTCCAGGACCCCCTGGTGACCCAGGCTATCAAGGGCTTCAAGGAAATAAAGGCCAAACTGGTAATCCAGGAGAGCCAGGATATCCAGGTGAGCCACGTCACTCTTTATATCATTTGAAAGAATAAAGGATTTCAGAGCTGTAATCTCATTTTCTTATTCATCCGTTCCTCCAGGAATGCCCGGCATGCCCGGTATGATCGGCTTCAAGGGTGAGATTGGCCCTCATGGTCTGCAGGGTGAGGAAGGGAGGCCTGGGCCAGCAGGCAAATATGGCTACCCTGGTGATCCTGGGAGAGCTGGTCTACCTGGGCCGCGTGGTGAAACCGGACAAACAGGTTAGGCGAACATACACGAAACACTGCCTCTCAGAAAGGTCCTTGTTCATGTCTGACATGTTTTTACATCATCCTGTTCACCAGGTGTCACAGGAGAAAGGGGAACCGGAGGAGACCCCGGCCCTCCAGGTCCAATAGGATTAAAAGGTGTCCCAGGGCTGCACGGTGCTGATGGTGTCATTGGAGAGTCTGGCCCAATAGGTGACCCAGGACTGCCTGGTGAAGAGGGGCGCCCAGGAGTTCCAGGAATGAAGGGTTTGTCCCTCCAATCAAATAATATAATTTGTACTTTGTATTCAAGCAGTTTTGGTCACAAACTTTTCTTTTTCATGAACTCTGGTCATCTCTCTCTTTCCCAGGCTACAAAGGGTCTACTGGCATGGCAGGTTTTGAGGGTATCAGAGGTGATAAGGGGACGAAGGGCTTCAACGGGTTGCCAGGAGAACCTGGATTTCCAGGCCAAACTGGTCTAAAAGGAGTGATGGGTCAAAGCGGACCAAAAGGTGAGACTGATCTGTTATGAATCGGGTCTGTTGAGACATAAACTTTACCACATAACTTACCATTTCTCTCTTAACCATGATTGTCTCCCAGGTGATCGTGGTTTGGATGGACCACCTGGAGAAAAGCCTCATATCCCTGCCAAGGTTATTAAGGACATGAAGGGAGCCAAGGGAGACACTGGATATGAAGGAAATCAGGGTGTCCCCGGGCAGGGAGGTGCGCAGTCACAAACTGATATCAGTCATCCTTCTTACCTCCTCTGTCCTCCCGCACTTCGACACATCATGTCTCTCTGTCACAGGTATTAAGGGTTTACCTGGTGTGCCGGGCCACGAGGGATCTCATGGTCTTCCTGGAGACCCCAGTACTACGAAAGGTCACCAAGGAGACCCAGGAGCACAGGGGCTGCCAGGGATCAAAGGAATGCCAGGCCTGACTGGAAATCGAGGAATTACTGGTTTTGAGGGAATGCCTGGCTACAGGGTGAGCAGAGCCATACTGGTCATTTGTAATGATGAACCCACAGTTTCCCTCAGCTCTACGGAGCTGAACCCTAACCCTATTTTTTTAAGACCCGCTGTACACTACCTGCCCAGCAACAGCAGACAAAGTTAGCAACTATCTTGCGAACATAGTGGGATATGACATCCATGTTTTATACTGTCTATGGTTCAGACACATGACTCTACATAAATGCTTATGTTGCTTTGTGTCTGCTGGATGTATAAATAGGCAGTTTTTACAGATTAATATGCTGCCTACAGGCAGAGCGACCCTCGCATAATCAACCAGAGCAAATCAGGGATGGTGATGCACCATATTTGATGAGGACTAAGATGGTTAGGGTAAGAATAGCAGGGCAGGGCAGGGCACTGAATCTGATGGGTCACCAAATACAGCGTAACACCAGCTCACGAAACTCAGATCAAACTGTCAAACTAGGAAGTACTACTCACCTCAAATGTTTTCAGACACATATTTTAGTGTGTTGTTTAGCTGTAATATGAGAAGGTTTGGGTGGCCATTGTCAAAACCAAGCACCACCCATATAGTCTGTCTATTGCACAGGAAGCACAGTTTTATGAGAAGACCATCTCAGTGATGAAATACCCCTTCAACATATCACTGTTGTGTTCGCAGCTTGTTTACTCTGCCGTAATGTGCAGCTATTAGAGCTGTTAGAGGTACAATTCGGATTGGAGGTGTTAGCTTGAAAGCAGTCTAATAAAAGATGCTATTGGGTTGCGGTATGCAAAATGTAGGATGACTTGATGCCAGCTAAAAGACAGGACATGTTGACCTCTTCAATTTGTCCCTCTACTTCACGACAGTGCTTCTTTACCTCTACTAATTTCAATTATTGCACTCACTTTGTCACTGTGACACCATATGTGTTATTTTTTATGACTGTTTTGCATCATCCCAGGCAAAACTAATACAGTATATTCTAAAGTTCATTTTTTAAGTTCTTATTTGTTACTTTTCAGGGAACTAAAGGAAGTCCTGGTGCGTACGGTGCATCAGGAGACAAAGGAAGGAAGGGTGTCAAAGGTACAACCTCCACTTTAAACTCCGGACAGATGATAGTTATAAAGTGATTTGGATGAAGATATTTTAAGTAAATTTTGAATACTGTCACAGGTGAGAAAGGCCCTCGTATGGACGTTCCAGGAACTACTGGAATCAGAGGAGAGTACGGTATTCCAGGGGAACCAGGTACAAACATTACACTAAACTGTAGCTCATACAGCTTTTGTTACTTCTCAACAATTAGAGGCCCATCCATATGTTTGTTTTTGCCCTTTACAGGAGAGAAAGGATTAACTGGAACACCTGGGGAGAGGGGTACACCTGGTTTTGATGGTATTGAAGGGAAAAGGGGAGAGGCAGGTGACCCTGGAATATCAGGAAACCCAGGTAAGAGTTTTCTCTATTACACACTGTCAGAGTAAATGTTATTTCAAATACGACACTGGACCTCTAGTAGCAGAACTGCATTGCAATATTTTTGTTTGCAGGTTCAGATGGGCAGACGGGAACTCCTGGTAACCAAGGTATAAAAGGCTATCCTGGAATTCCTGGAAAAGATGGACATCCAGGATTTCCTGGCTTCCCAGGAAACAGAGGTAACAGGATCTTTCTTTTTTTTTTTTTTTAAACTTTGTCGTCCACCATCATCCCTATATATCATCCCTCCATCTAATCTGTGCACATGTGTGCAGGTTTCGCCGGCCTGAAGGGTCTTTATGGATTGCATGGACTGAAGGGACAAAAGGGTCTCCCAGGAGCTGCAGGTACTCAACAACATTTCAAGAAAACTTATCGTAGTATTGCACTCCAGCAAAGTCACAGAGGTTTTTATTTCTCATGAGACATTTCTGTATTTGTGTGTTTCTGTGCGCTTCTGTCACTGGTTTGAAGTGGGCGGGGCGTAGTTAGAAAAAGGTGACATCACGTACTTCTGCGCCAATCAGGATCTGAATCTGACGAGAGTCGCACCCACACAGTCCTGATGTAGCTGTTTTTTAGTCTTAAACGCTTAATAAATGACTAAATATGTTGTTCTTTTTAACATTTTTAATGTTTAGTGTTAGATGAATAGATCTATTCTTAACTTTACATCTATGAGAAAACTCAGCGTATATTTCTGAGTCCTTAACTACATCCAGTGTTTGTGGAGTAGAAAAACCATGTCGCAGTTTTTCTGTTATATAAAAACGTTTCCTGTTCCTATTTTTATCAGGTCTGGATAACGCTGGACCAGCTGGAGAAACGGGGGCCAAAGGAGAGAAAGGAGAGGACGGTGAGCCCAACAACCAGCCAGGTTTTCCTGGCACAGAGGGTTTGAAGGGCTTCCAGGGACCTCAAGGTGAGCAATTAGTCTTCTGCATTAACAGGACGCGAGTCAGGCCATCTAAGAAAACTACTATGCTACAATGTGGTTTAACCATCTTAACACCACGTTTCCCTTGTTCAGGTGACCGCGGTCAACCTGGACCGATAGGATTCCGAGGACCTGACGGACAACAAGCGCCTCCAGGCAAGCCAGGACCCAGTGGGGACCCCGGCTCTATTGGACCAAAAGGGTACTACGGTAAGAAGATGAAACAATGCCACATCTCTCTTCTCCTTCCTCCATCATGGCTCATTTTCATTCAGTTGGTGATTAAAATCAAAATCACATATTTCTTAAATAATCATAACATGGAAATAGTTGTTCACCTTACGTGCTAACTATATCTATTGACTATGAACGATTTTTCTTTCAGGTCTCCCTGGACCCAGAGGATTTCCCGGTGTGGATGCTCCTCCTGGAGAAAAGGGTATTCAAGGAACAAATGGTTTTCCTGGAATCCCTGGTAGGAAAGGATTCAAAGGAGATCAAGGTCCATTGGGATACAGAGGGCCGAATGGTGTTTCTGGGAAGAAAGGTAAGCATGAAGGGTTGAATATTTCCAAGGACAAGCCTTTGACGGTGTTGTGGGGAATTTTTATTCATCAATATTCATCAGTTCAGCCAGAAAGTTCACAGGAGTCAAAGATGTCTTATGCTTAAAAGTTTAGGAGAATGGAGGAATTATCAATTATTGCTGCAGGCGTTTAACACTGGGACTGTCAGTTTATGGGTGTTTTGGTTGAGTTGACTTTATTGTCAATCTTCTATGATTTTTTTCTTACAGGTGTGAAAGGAGAGCAAGGATTTATGGGAGTTCCAGGTGTGGTTGGTCTGAAGGGAGAAAGAGGGCCATCCGGTCCAGTAGGAGATACTGGACCCCCAGGTAACTTATGCATTTATTATGCACAGTTAACACATGTGTTTTTATGTTCTTTGTCTTCATCATGTCATGATCTTTTCGTGCTGCAGGTTTACGTGGATCCCCCGGCAACAAGGGCTCTCCTCCAATTCCCATCCGGGTTCCTGGAGAAAGGGGCCCTCCAGGACCACAGGGTATCCGAGGACCAAGCGGGGTTAAAGGTCAACCAGGACCACACGGTCCCCCTGGGGAAACAGGTTGGTTTTTCTGAAACATTTGGTTAGTTGAGCATCCTTTAAGTGAAACACCCAGCTCAGCAACATACCTGTGTGTCCTCTTCCTGTACAGGTTTCATGGGACCCATTGGGCAGAAGGGCATGCCTGGGATCAGCGGCACACCAGGGACGCCTGGATTTCGTGGAGAGGTTGGACAAATGGGCCACCCCGGTCTGCAAGGCATGGAAGGTGCGTCTGGCGCTGTGGGGCAGTTTAGGATTAGGTTAATAAATCCGGATTAAAGGATTACAAGAAGGTGGAGAGTTGAGCAGGCGACCATGTACCAAGAGGTTTTTGATTGTTATTTTTTGTGGAAATCTGTTAATAAATCCTCAAGTCCTATTTGTATTATTATGTAATTATTATTAGCAGAGATGGATGCCAGGGAAGTTAGGCCACATGCACGATGGTACCCAGATATATCTACAGCGATGTATGTGTCTGTATGAATGCATTATATAACTGATAATTAGCCAATTTAACACACATTGTTCTGAACTCCTCATCCCTTAACAGGTCACCGTGGCCACCCTGGTATCCCAGGGTTACCTGGCATGCCTGGCCGCAGCGTCAGCGTCGGTTACTTGCTGGTGAAACACAGTCAGTCAGAGCAGACGCCTATGTGTCCCGTCGGCATGTCGAAACTGTGGGACGGCTACAGTCTGCTGTACCTCGAGGGCCAGGAAAAGGCCCACAACCAGGACCTGGGTAAGTGTGCAATAGTTCTGTGGTATGTTAATGTCCTTAGTGACATTTCTGTATTCTGCAGGGTACAAGTATGATTACAAGGGATTTTGCTCACACATTACTCAGATATGAGTGCACTGTCTAGACGTATACACCCGCGTGAGTGTGTTACAGCACGGTCTGAATGCATTGACGGTCAGGCGAACATTCCCACATTAAATTGCCGACATTGTAATCCAATGAACCAGAAGACATTCCACAGAGGTCGGGCTCATCAGATGTGAGTTTGATTTGGCGTCCTTAATTTCACATTTCAAGCCGAGCTGCACGGCGTCAGGGCTGAGAAACAGAGAACAGACCTGATTGAAGAAAAGGACAGATCTGTTTTTCATTAAACTATCTCCGTGCTCTCTGTTGCGATGTAATCTTTTCCTCGGCCTGTGCTCCCATCCTCCAAGTCTAATTCAGTTGAGCATGCCTGCATTTAACTTAAAATCAGTGTAATTGGATTTTGTCTCTAAATAAATGAACTATACATAAGATGCACGGCTGGGAGGAGATTCCTGCTATAAGTTGGACCATGTAGAAAATTAATCAGGCAAAATTGAATCCCCGCTCTCATCGCTGTGCTGCTTTTGTCACCGATAATAAATAAATAAATAAATACTTTATTTTATTCTATTCTATTTTTATTTATTTATTTATAGAGGATAAAACACAATTTTTGCCACATTCATCATCATCATTTATTTTATTTCTATTTTATTTTTCTAACCGGCTTTTTTAACTTTCCTCAACTTCCAGTGTTTCCTCACTGCGAAACGCAAAGCAGAGCACTTCCTCAGTTTGTGTTGTGTATATTTATAACAGGCTGGAGGCTGGTTTACATTGTGTGAAACACATTTTGTTTGTATAAAAAGTGCTGATTGAATTATTGAATTATTGGTAGATTAATTGGTTCTTCCATTTTTAAAAAGTTGAATTTATAAGTTACACAATGCACCTTTGCTAAACTAAATAAATTCAGGAGTTAGCTAACGTTTGCAAACTTTAGGTAGATATTATTCTTCTCTACCATTATCCCATACATCAGTTGTTGCAGCTACAATACATCTTAAACTCTTGGATTATAGTCCAACCTGCTCTTCTGTTTTCATCTTTATTCTGTCCTAGATGTGTAATGATGTTATTCTTATGTAATGTAATTTATTCATTGCGTAAAAGCACATTAAGCACAAAGAGTTTGTGTCTATAATCTGTCCTCTTCAGGTTTGGCCGGCTCTTGCCTCCCGCGGTTCAGCACCATGCCCTTCCTGTACTGTAATCCTGGAGACCTTTGTTACTACGCCAGCAGAAATGACAAGTCCTACTGGCTGTCAACGACCGCTCCTCTTCCCATGATGCCCGTCGAAGAGGGAGACATCAAACCGTACATCAGCCGCTGCTCAGTGTGTGAAGCTCCGTCGGTTGCCATCGCGGTCCACAGCCAGGACATCACCATCCCACAGTGTCCTGCGGGCTGGCGCAGCTTGTGGATCGGCTACTCCTATCTCATGGTGGGTTTTGGTCCTCAAAGAAGATGTGCATCCTTTCATTTCGATGATAATTGTGAGACCTTGAACAACAAAAGTGACATACTAATACTAATGTGCTAATGTTTCATTAAATCATGGGTAGTCTGACTCCTCAGCTTGTGAACAGCTTGTGTGGCTCTGGAGGAACTTCCCAGATTTTCTTGGAGAATTCTTGGATTGGAGACGACAGATTTATAACAGAAAGCCGGCGTCATAAACTGGGAATGTGGAGACTGAGAGGTGTGGGTGTCTCATGAAAAGCCACTGTGAAGTTGCAGAGTGGGAAGCGTCACATTTTTGAGACTTGGCCCACACAATATCTCAGCCTCTGCTGCATTGATATCGACCCAGTAGTAACTTTATGGAAGTACAATACTTTCATTTAAACATTCTGTGGGACTTGTTCTTTATTTTTCATTACTTTGAACTACATAATCTGACATGGCAAAAAACTCTAAAAGCTTTGATCTGGAAGAAAATTACCCTACTTATTGTTTTTGCAAGTAACGAAATATGGAAGCCCTACGTTGTCATACATTTATGCATTTTACTTCCTCTGTTTCCTCGTGATAACAAGTTAATTTCAGTTCCCGAGAAAATGCCATAATTAATTCGAGATCTCGAGAAAACAAAAGGAAAGTCTAGTATATTAAATCAATTTCAATTCAATAAAAATCAATTGCAAAATTTTTTTAATTAAAATTAACTTGTCATCATGAGAAAACGGAGAAAATTAAATGTATGTGAATGTATGATCACTTGGACTTTTTGATCTAGCAAACAGTTAAGTTAATTAAGATACTCACGTTCACCCAGCACAGTCAATTGTTCATTCATTTTGGTTTTGGTCATTCGACTTCACACCTGCTTCATTTCCTGCCCTCTCACCTTTTTTGTGTCCACAGCACACAGCAGCAGGAAATGAAGGCGGAGGTCAGTCCTTGTCATCGCCCGGCTCCTGCCTGGAGGACTTCCGCACGACACCATTCATTGAGTGTAACGGGGCCAAAGGCACATGCCACTACTTTGCTAACAAGCACAGCTTCTGGCTAACATCCGTAGATCAGTCGTTCCACACCGATCCGTCATCGGAGACACTCAAAGCGGGCCAGCTCCTGTCACGCATCAGCCGCTGCCAGGTCTGCATGAAGAACTTGTGAAAGACTAAGAAGCAATCCATTGACAGTCGTCTAGTGTCGTCTCCTTATCAATGTACATCAAACAAAAGGGGGATCTGAAATACTGATTTAGATTCATGTAAATGGGAAGCTCAGATATGCAATGACTGTGCGACGCCTTGAGCTTTTAACGAAACGTCCCGCTGTAGATAAAAACAGAAGAAGCCCCGTAATGACAACGTCAACAGCATTATGGGGGGAAAAAAACAAGTATTTTTGTGTTAAATGTGGATTGGTGCTTACTGTTTAACTTATTACCTCAGCTACTATGACACGTTGTTACCGATCATACACTACAGCTGAACCAAAGACGCCTGCGTGTATGCACCGCTTCAGTTTATCTAGATGTTTTTATTGTTGAGGGTGTACAGCCCACCATAAAGCCACTAACTCTGCAGCCAACTGAAGAATGTGTTGAGGTCTTGAACAAAATGTTGGTTGATACTATTGACAGTATTATCCTGCTTCTTTTTTTTTTGTTTGTTTTTTTACTCTACACTCTTTACAAAACCTATTTTTATAACATGACCGTTTTCAAGCATTTATCAAACTATTGCCAAGCTGTCTGCCGACTTACTCTTCACACGATGCACTGATTCTCTTTGTATTTATACCAGATGAATGAACTTGACCGCCTTTCTTAGACTTTAATATATATATATATCTTTTTAACACTACTCATGTCACACAATCTACTAATTACTGAACTGCACCGAGCTGCCAACAGGACAGGATGTAAACAGCTCGGGGTCAAAGGTTGTTGTTGCTCCGTTAGAGTATTTTACACAGTAGGTCAAATGTTCACTTTTTTTTTTTTTTGGAAATAAACAGTTTGATTAGACCCGGCAATATACACGACAACATTTGTTTAAATTGTAATATAATTACGGTAATTTTCATAACATCATTTCATTGGATTGTAAAGATTAAATGTTGTTTGTTATACACGTCTGACTGTGTCGCTTTAATGTCACGGGTTCATCTTAAAAACTTACTGAGAAGACAGGTGGCAAAATAAAAATCTTTATTATGACAGCGTACTTAAAAATGCAACAGGTGTATTTTACTATTTACACTCATTTGAAATGTGCCAGAAAAAAAAAAAAAAAATAGAAAAACAATGCGAGTAACATAGAGCGTAAAAGAAAAATGTGATTTATGAAAAAGCCATGATAAGACACAGTGCAAAGTACCACCCTAACAATTAGTGCTGTTAAATTTGTGACAATCTCATGGAAAAACATAAAAAAAAAAAAACAATAGCAGTGATGGACTTCTTGTGTGTGTTATTTGCCCTCAGACACATCTTTGGGATATTAAGTGCAGTTTCAGTCGTTGCGGTGGAAGATTTCAAAGCACAGAGTGATCGCGTGACGTGCGCTTATTTCCGTTCTACGCAAAGAAATCGTAAAGCGTAACCGGACGGTCGCTCTGTGTGACCGTCTTCACAGGATCAAGAACAGGTGTTTTTGTTTAGTGTGTGAGTGGGTTTCTTCAGAGGTCATTAATGCTATCAGTTCTCAGTCAAGGCAGATAAGTAGTACCGTCACAGTATGTATTTTGGTGTGCAGGCCGACCTGTTGATTGTCCTTGCTTTAAAAACAGGTCTCTGTGTCTGGCAGCCTCTCCACCGTCCTTTGCCAGGTCCTAGCAGCAGGAAGATCTGGTCCGCTTGTTGCCGGCCCCCCTGCAGTCCTCCAGGTCCACCGTGGGAGACTCCTGGTTCTCGTTCCTCTTCCTCAGGATGGAAGGCAGCACCAGATCGAACAGAGTCTCGAACAGGGCGTCCACGTTGTAGCCCGTCTTGGCGCTCGTCTCGAAGCACATCTTCTCCGCGGGCAAGCTGCTGTTTTCGTCGAGACCCTTGTAGCGCAGTATTCTTCCGTAGAACGACGCCGCTTCCTCTGGGGCGACCTGTTTGTTTAGCATCACCCCGGAGAGGGACGCAGGGGAGGCTGGAGGTGTGGGGCAAGCAGACAGCACCTCCACCTCTGGCTCCATCCTCTCCTCTTCGCACTCAGTTCGGTCATCAGATGTCACGTCGGGGCCCTCGGACAGGTGGGCTTTAGGGTCTGTGAGATCGGCCTTGTTGCCCACGATGGCGTATATGCAGTCATGGTTAGCGGTATCGGTCAGGGACAGGAAGCGCTCCTCCAGCTCAGCTAAGCTCTGCCAGTTGGTCACGTCGTAAGTGAGGATGACTGCGGCCGCACCTCGGCAGTACATTGAGCCCAACCCGTGGAACTGTTCGCGACCTGAGGAGACAGACACGGACACTTAAAACAGCTGAGTCTATGAGAGCACAGAGAGAAGCTGTGAGGAAACAGAAACTATCTTTGTTGTTGAAATATGCTGCTGGATTCTTGAAAGGGCACATTGTGTGCGTGTGAATACTTTGCCTCCGAGGGCATCTCGTGGATACGTTTCCACTTTATTAGGTACACCTAGCTGTGATTATGTTCCCGAATAACTGATTCATGGTCCTGGTTTTATCAAAACCCAAAGATATCAAGTCAGGTTTGAGGAGAAATGTTTTGCTTTCTTTGCTCAAAATAAGAATAACTGGATTATCTTAGTGGCCAATTATTAGATTTATAATAAATAATATTCTTGATTCAGCTATAGAGGTCATTACTGAGAGTTTATATTAAAAATATGAAACAATCAGATGATTAATGGACTCATCGTTTCAGCTATAACGCTATTAAACCGTTTATTTATTACTTTAAATGCCTCCTTGAAGAGGATCTGAATGAAGAACCCAGCTCTACTTCTGGAAAGTATTTTAGTATGCAAGTTTGTAAAAGTCAGGTTGAAGCACGGGGAGTCAAGTCTTCCTGTCATAGCCCCGTCATGTGACTATTAAGAGGAACAGGGCAGGCAGCTTAAACGCCTTCACGGGGCTTTGAAATCTAACTGTCCAACTGAGAAGGCCTTTATCTGTGGGAAAAACACGCAGCAGACTGCCTGTTTTCAACGTGCTGAGCCAAACATCCGACGAACTGCCACTCTCTGACGGCTTCATGATCTGCGCTGACAGGTCTACAACAGTCAGCCTTGAAATGTCCGAGCTGATCCGGCATTTCTCTCCCACAATGACTAAATAAAAGCCAACAGAGTTCAGATTTAGGGAACACACTCACACAGGAAATGGCTTACTGGTGACACAGCCTGCCTTTCCTTATCACTGTGGCTCACCGACTCTACTTTTGTCAAGCGTGTATTTGCCTAAGAGGGTTTACTGTAATTCATGTTTACACAATACTGGAATGTAGTGCAGTTATATGCTTATTCATCAAGGGTAACGTGAGGTTATGTCACAACCAAGTTAGTGGATTTAAAAAGGAAATGAATCTTAATTTTCTAATTATGAAAGTCGACCTTATCTCAGTTCAGGATGACATTTCTCAGAATAGGACTTTAACTATTACAGAACCATCTTGTAGTGTAGACCATGTCGGATTTTTCCCATCATTAAAACTGAAGTTAAGACGGGACAAGAAGTATAAAGATTTTCTTCTGTAATGAGTCCCCAAGGGCTCCATGGGGGTTAATTTAGGACAGACTTTCTGTAAAAGCACAAGTGTGTATACATAAAGTGTATTTCTTAAAATAACAGACCGGTTCTGTGTATAACAAATCTTCCATGTCAACACGGAACGTGCCTAAATAAATGACGAATAATCCAGAAGGTGCTAACCAGGAGAACCAGGAGACTTCGCCCAGAATCTTGCGTGGACTCTTATACTTCACTGACTACAACAAAGGTGTTACCAGGTAAAGGGCATAAAGATCGCAAATTATAGTCTCATGTTGTGCTGAAACAATCAGTTAATAATTAAACTGGACAGCCAAGACAAAACATTTGTGCTAATTTCCTTTTTTTAATCCTTAAATAAACAGTACCCCACACTTAATGGTTACTGCTTCACATTAAAGGTGTTTTTTTCCCCCCCATTTGCAGTGTCATTTTAGAGGCTGTCCATTATGGGATGAGTACTTAAATAAATTTCAAGTGTTAAAACTTCAACAGTGTTTGTTATTTCTGGAGCGTCCATCTCAGGTCACATCCTAACTGTGTAATACGTGAGCATTAGTGCAGATGACAATGGTTGGGATTGGGTCTGATTGGTGCAACACTGAGCAGTATTGAGCAATACAGCAGAAGGCAAAAGTCTAAAAAAAATGTTTAAAATTTTACAGATTTTTCCAGTTAAGAAGAGGTTTATCTCCATAATATCAAAATTATTAATTGTATTCATTTAAATATACAATATAACTCACACATACTGAGTTGTTTATCCTTTAATTTATTTTACCATTAAATTCCACCCTTAAAAACCGTCAAGGTGTAGAAAATAACTTGTAACTTGTAGGTTTATGCCACTAAATATCAAGTTTAAATGTTTATTGGACATTAATGTCCCCTAAAATCAAATAAAAAGCGTGTGACTATGACTGTGCAAAGATTTGGAGAGTGTTTGTGGGATTATCAGGTTGTTTTTTATCCAGTTTTGCCCTGAAAGGTTTTAATTCTACAAAGCTTTGCAGGGCATGTTGTTGCATGTTGTTGTTGTCGTTCACTTGAGCACTGAACTGATGATTTATATTTATATAAATATGAGAAGAACACTACACAAGTATGAGAGGCAGGTTTGCACGGTGCTGTCTGCGGTCACATGCCAGTGACTGCCTCAGGTGGTGGGATCACGCGTTCTCAGGTAAACACAGCAAACGAACAGCAAAAGTTTAGACACAAATAGTTGGGTAGGTGTGTAGAAATGACACGGAGGAGGTCTCACCAGCTGTGTCCCATATTGAGATGTTGTAAGGTCCCCACTGTTTGAGGAAAAACGCCCCTCCGACGGTGCTCACGGTGTCTTTGAACTTCCTCTCCGTGTACCTGTGGAGCAGCGACGTCTTCCCCACGTTCATGTCTCCCAGGAGAACTATCTTGACGTCGGGCTTCTTCATCTTCGACACCTCGGGCATGACGTTGGCTCTTTTTTCTTTTTTCCCCTCTAATATCCTTTATCGTTGCAGAGGAAGAAGAAAAACGGTCTAGCTCGTGAGATTAGTCTCAGACTGGTCGTCGTGAAGTCTTCTGAGAAATGCCATTTTACGAACAGGAGTTAATTTGTGACAACGTGACTGTTGCAGCGTTGGCTCATTGTCAATCTGTTGCCTCAGTCTGAACTTCAAAAAGTAGCTGTGAGGTGAGACAGGAAGTCCGTGACGAGCTGCACGATCACGTGGAGCTTTATTTACCCTGAGCGTTGCCTTTCAGGCAAGAAGCGCCACAAAAGCTGCAGTTCCTCATACGGCCACTTGAGGCTGGCTACAGAACAAGTCAGTCTCCATAAGCCCCCATGTTAAAATGTCCAACTTCACAGCAGAAATAAACATGTTTGCAGCCTGGAATAAACTGTTTTGGTCTAGATAGATAGTTAGATAGAAAAAGAAAAGATTATTAATCGCTCAAGGGGTCAGTTTTTACATGTATTTCAACCCATACACACACATGGTTATGTACACATGGTTCACATGCATTATTATATTATGGTCTTAGTCTATGTATTAAGTTTGTTTAGTTGTGTAAGACTGTCTTTCCAAAATACATCTGTATGCACCCCCTGAAATATATACTTATATAGTTTCTACCACAGGCCAGAAAATACAAATAACACAAACCTTTTTTGGAAGATATAAAACACACTGATTGCAAATATTATAGTCCTTGATAGAAGTTTTCAGTCAGTATTTAGATCCATAGACAGTTAAGTCCCGAGTGAATACCGCCTACAAGGCTGAACTCAGGGCATCAAAAACGGTACGGCCGATTTGTTGTACCGGATAGCTCTGGTGGATGTGTAAAGAGACATGACCATGACACACATGATTCCTTTACTGAAAAAAAAGTATGTAAATAACTCTTTAATGGAAGATAAAACAGGCTTTCCACTTGAAAATACAAAACAGCAAAAGCTACATTTAACTCTTTAAAACTGACATGTATGTGCAGCTTTTTTTATTTTAAGTTGACCAATTCTAGTTTCGACTCATGTGCTACGTCCAAGTAACTGTTGTAAATGTGAAAATATCTTTTCACAAGACATGACAACACTTCATACTTTGTCCCTCTCAACTGCAAATGTAACAGCAAGTCACTGTATGTTGGATAGCTGCAAATGTCTACAATCCCACCAGGGGGCACTATCACCAGATCATCACTATTACCCCAGATTAATTTACAGGACAGCTAGAGGGAATGTTGAAACCAATAAGATAAAGCTGTTTGTGTGTTTACATTATTATTATTATTTACATTTTTGTGTGTTTGTTTGAGTTCAATAGGTGCATCTAGCGGCCATTAGAAGAAGCGCAGCTCTAATCTACTTCCGCTTTTGCCGCTGTATAGTGATGGGAAGTTCGTTTTTTTTTAGGGAGTCAGATCATTTGACTAGCCAAATAAATGTATTTAGCATCACATGCTGTTTAAATGCATAGAAATTATAATAAAATGACTCAAATATGGCTACATTATAATATATTAATTGATCATATTACTATGTATTTATGTAAAATAAAACAAAACAGTTACACTAAATGAAGGGACAAATGCAGTTAATATGTAGGTTACTTATGTTGCCTATGTTTCCATTTATTTCATATGCAAAGATGCAAATGGAAGTGGAAAAATATTTTCATGAAAGTGGTGTGTTTCTCCCAACATCAAATACTTCAGAGTATAACATAGGACTGATACTGATAAAGTGGAAAACCAGCCCTGACGTAAAAAGCAGCCTTGTGAAATGCCAAGTCAAATACAGTTTAATTTATTTTGTAATTATGGCTGGGAAGCCTGGGGTATATTTCCACAGAACATACAAAAAAAGTGTTGTTTTGCGTCCGCTATTATCCGATTTTGTGTTGATTGAGTGTACATTCTTTAGAAGAATTAAAAGACTGTAAGTAACCGATGTTCTTCTCTTTTATCTTATTCATAAATCGTAAAATAGTATTTTCCCCTGCGTTTGTTTGCGATATTAAGGCGAATTGCTTCACTTTCCGAACAACTGAGTGGATTGTGCGCGCTCCCGCGAGAGGGTGCATTTCACGGCAGGGGTGCTTAATACGGCAGAACACCGGCTCGTTCACGACCGACACATCACTACCGCTGTAATGGCCGCTCTGTGATTGTTGACAGCTTTCAACCTAGTGAGATTTAGGAGTGTCCGAGGAGGCTTTGAAGGCACCACACGGTGTGTTGTTAGGGCGCCTCATGACCAGGATCACATGTGTACAGTTATCAGCGTTGACGCGCAGTTGTCGTTTAGGTAAGACGAACTTGTGTACCACAAAAGAAGGGGAGCGAGCTCAGCTTCCCACTCGTGGAAAAGCTTCTCGTGTCGGTGGCTTCAGTTAAGAGCCACCACAACATGCAGAGTCAGATGTTCGCGTTTTGCTTTATCACAGTTGCGCTGTCGGTTGTCGCCACATTGGTGTGTTTGCATGAGAAAGGTAAAGTGGAGGAAACGTGTTTTATTTCATTGTAACTCCCTATACTCGCTGTACGCCGTTACAGCGAGTTTGACAGGTGTTTCGGTTTAACGAGCGACCCTGTTAACTGGCGACCTTCGTGGTTGCCGTAGTTACGGTAGCCGTTGAAACACGACGAGAATACGTAGCTGTCAAACAAGTCACAAAGACTAATTTTTACATCGTAACGTTAATTAAAACAAATTAAACAAACAGCCATTCACACGGACAGCTACGTATCTTCCTGTTTTCAACCGTCACCGGTTAACAGGGTCGCTCGTTAAACCGAAACACCGGTTAGCTGTGCTGCTAAACAGAGGTGTCTAGGACCCCGCAGACACCTCTGTGGGGTGGGGGGGAGCTTGGCGGAGAAAGGTGAAGTTACCCCTCAGAGGACTGATCAGAGGTCAGTTTTGAAATGTCCACAATGAAGGCGGAGGCAGCGGTAGGGGGGGCTCGGGACACCGATCCTCGGTCAGTTTATATCAAAAGTGCTACGCATTTCGCTAACGACGTAAAAGGATAAACATAGACGGCTAGGTCTTTAGCTAGCATGTAAAGAGTTGATCTTCACACGCTGTTGTGATGGTTCTAACTAGAAACTAGGATTAATCCCCCCACATGTCCTTCTGAAGCACCACCAATGGCCGGTTGTCGAAGCTGTTCGGGATAACGGCTCCCCGCGGCTTTGATGCGGCTAAAGATCCAGACCACCAGACGTCCATCATAATCCGCAGTGTCAACATCTCCATTCAACTCCCGGTGCTCGGAGGTTACTCTGCTCTGCTTTGGGATCCGCTATGCAAGCCAACACAACGCGGGGCTTCTTGTGGTCGGATGTGGAGACGAGGACCTTGTTGAACATCTGGGGGGAGCAGGACATCCAGACGGCGCTGGATGGAAACTTCCGTAACAGCTTCGTGTACCGCGACGTTGCCCGGCGGCTCGGGGCGATGGGGTTCGAGAGGACGCCGGAGCAATGCAGGGTGCGGATCAAGAGCCTCAAGAGACAGTACCTGTTAGCGAAGGAAGGTAATCTACGGAACAACGGGCAATATCACAAGATTTGTAAGTTTTATGACACCATGGAGAGGATTTTGAGCAACCGGGCCGTTCTTGACCCCCAGGAGTTTATAGACAGCGGGGCGGGAGCAGAGGAGGCCGTGGACGGCCTGGAGGAGGATGGAGAAGATGCCCAGGATGTGTACTCAGAGAGCACGGGAGTGTCCCTACCCTGCGGAGACTGAAGTGAAGTTGGAATACCCAACTGTTCCCATCCCAATCCCAATTAAAGTCACAGTGGGCAATAACAGTAAGTGCTCCCACTTCATCTTGTGCACACATCACCATTATTTGATGCATCACTTAACGTCTCGCCCCCCTCTCTCCGCTTCAGGTGCTTCGATACGGCCGCACAACAACAACAACAACAGCAGCAGCCAGCCGGCCGCTAATCTGTCAGCCAGGACGCCTAAGCGCCAGAGAAAGCGGCGCGCCAACTTCCCCATGGAGAAGCTGATGGAGCGCTTCCTGGAGCAGAGCGCCCAGGCCGAGGACAGCTTCTACCGCATGGAGGAGCAGAGGTTGCAGGCTGAAGACCGCCGCAGGGAAGCCGAACACACCAGAGAGCTGCACATGCTTCAGATGCTTGGCCAGATGTTCTCCGGCATCTCCTCCGCCAGGCCAGCCTCCGCCGCCACTCCCTCCAAAACGGCCTCGTTCGCACGCCCTCCCGTGTTCTCCGGTGCCTCCCAGTCGTGCACGCGTGGGCAGTCCGGTCAGCTCAGACGCGCTTCACCTCAGACAGACTGTTTGACCCAACAGAGTCAACTGCTGAACCGAGATCAGCAGGCTTTAGGTATTAGTTTCGGTGTCATGTGTGAAGCCTTGAGGTGGAAAACTAAAGGCGTATCAGATGTAATGTGAAGGCTCAGTGATGGAGCCGCTACACTGCTTTTCTGTAGTTAGGTGGTTTGTTCACTACACTCTTATCGTTGTGTCTTTGCTGTTTATCATCTTGTGTGTGCGGCAGATAAACTCATAGATTAGACACTTTAACACTTTGTTTATCCCTCAGTATTTGAACGCTACTACGGTTTGGGATCTACGTCACACAGAGGCATGGATGATGACATCCTCCCACTGATAAAGAGCATAGTCCCTCCGCTAACATCCAAGAAGCACAAGGGACAAGACGGACGTATTGGGATAATTGGAGGATGCCAAGAGTATGTCGCGTATAGACCAACGCATCCTCACCATTCACCGTGTTATTCTGTGCCCTAATTCTCTTCATCTCCACCCTCTACAGCTACACAGGAGCTCCATACTTTGCTGCCATCTCAGCGTTGAAAGTGGTGAGCAGTGTGTGACAGATTTATAATGTTGCCCAGGCTGGTATGATCTCTTCTTTTTTTTTTTTAAAGATCTGGCGCAGTGACAGAGCTGTTTTCTTGTCTCCAGGGGGCTGACTTGTCTCATGTGTTCTGCACCAAAGATGCTGCGACCGTAATCAAATCATACAGCCCCGAACTCATCGTTCATCCTGTCCTGTAAGTACATGTCCACAGCAGTCGGGTCCTTTTATAGAAGAATAATGTTTATTTATATAAAGTATGTTTTCTCAATGTACACACAAATCATACGTGCTATTATTAGGAATTTACATGAAATGAGCAGTATAGATACGATCCATCTGTTTTCTTGGGCTTATCCGGGGTCGGGTCACGGTGGCAGCAGGTTTCGAAGCACCTCAGCTGGCTCCTTTTGAAGGAGCAGCAGCTCTAGTCCAAGCTCCTACCCCGATCTGTCTAGATAGTATAGATGCCTGTAGAACATGTTTTTTTTTTCCTTCATACATCATCATGATTTTCTAAAAACAGTCACTGGTCATTATAAGCATAATTCTAATACTGTATAAGGTCAGATTTGTTGTTTCGCCATCATTTCTTGATTAGCTGAGAATTGGTTTATGATATAAGATATCAAATTTGGCTGTAGGTACTGTAGACTGGAAGCTTCCACTTTGAGTGTTTGTCATCTCATCTCCAACGTTGTGAATGTGTGCTCAGAGGTCAGAATCAACAAACTGCCTCCAGTGGTGTTTGTGGAGTCCTCGGGTCAGTGAACTTAACTGCACTTAAAGCTGACAACAAGCCACAAACACACAGTTTATCATTGTTACAGGTGATGTTTTATTCACAGCTCAGTAACTTTATACAGTTGTCGTTAATGCTAATGAAACCACAGTTTTGGGTCAGTGTTTCCGGTCATGGAATAGGTGTTTTCACAGCAGACGTTTTGACATCTCGTAGCATGAAAAGCAGCCAATAACAACTGTAATCCCTTCAGGTGAACTCGTTCAGGTTCAGTTGGATGATTGGACCGAGCTATCTGCGATTGTTCATCGCCGGTGTTCTCTTTGGACAAGTGTGAATATATCAGCATTTATTTCTATGTATGTATGTATTTTAGTGAAGTAAAGAGCGTCAACAAACTTCCATATTTTTCTCCTCCTGATTCTCAGTAGATCTTTTATTACACAGATATGACTGAGGAGAAACAGTCTCTCAGCTGTAGCCAATGAGATGCACATGATTTCGCTTGAAGTGTTGTTTGACCTTTCTCTGCTTGGTCGTGACATTTTCTCATTGAAGACGCATTGTTCTTCTCCGATGTTCCTTCGGACGTCACAGTATCTCAAACACCGGCCACCTGCAGCTCTGTCTTTAAACCCCTCCACACACATGTACCCACCTGTTGTGCAGACATGTTACCAACATAAGAACACACATACACAGGATGAGGTTTTAACGTCCCTCGAGGCTAAACCTCTATTCATTCTGGCAACAAAAAAACACATGATGATGATGATGACAGGAATTTCCTCTCACATGCATAATTCAAACACGTCTAACACGTGTGTGTCTCTGTGTTTGTGTGTGTGTGTGTGTCTATCAAGGGACAGCCCTAATGCAGTGGAAGAGATAGAAAAATGGCTCCCAAGACTGCACGGCCTTGTGGTGGGACCAGGTCTAGGGAGAGAAGACTTGTTACTGAAAACAGCCAAGGCACGTAGAAATGATTCACTCCTCACGGTCTCTAAAACCAACTGCTCTGTGCGTGTCTGCGGCTTCCTGTGACTGATAACTGTGAAAATGTTATCTGATGTCCCAGCACACATGGCATGTAGACTTGTCAAAGATCTCATACTTTATCTGACAGAAGCACACTTTGGACTTGAACCCTTGCAGCCTAAAGAGAACATCACAGTGTGCTCAGTATATTTTAGATGACATTTGATTGACATTATCTCTAGATAACGTTTTTCTCTCTCTTCCAGGAGGTGATAGAGAAGTCTAAAGCAAGAGATATCCCTATAGTCATTGATGCAGTAAGTCTCAACTTCCAGCTGTTGAACAGATTTTATTTGCAAACCTATACGCAATGTGTGTTTGTGTGTGTGCGTGTGTGACGTTTGTTTGTTTTCCAAAGGACGGATTGTGGCTAGTTACCCAGCAACCATCTGTCATCCAAGGATACCAGAAGGGCATCCTGACACCCAACTTCATGGAGTTCACCCGGCTGTACGAGTCACTGGTGAGTCTGTCACCAGTTGATGGTGTGTGACATATCATTCTGTGTGTGAATACAGCGCTTTCAGATGATCCAGAACACGGCAGCCCGCCTGTCTGCCGCCTCTCTACCTTTTAAAAACCTCCTGAAGACCTCCAGCTCTTCAGAGAGGACCTCCTCTCCAACATTACCAACAACTGGACATGATAAATCTATCCCCCTCTACAACAGTGCTTATTACTGCACTAACATGTCCCTGAAGCACTCTAACTTGATTGTTTCCCCTTTTTTGTAAGTCACTTTGGGTAAAAGCATCAGCTGAATCACTAAGCGTAAATGTTAATGTATTCGTCTTGTCTGTGTCTCAGCACCATGAGCCCATGGACAGCAGTGATCATCAACGTAACGTCATGCAGCTCAGCGTAGCCATGGGCAACCTCACTCTGGTGCTAAAAGGAGAACAGGATCTCATTTCAGACGGCAGCAAGGGTCAGTATCAAACCCTTAAAACAATTTTTATGACTAACTTTTCCAGCCGAGCTTTGACCTTTTCCATTCGTGTAAATTAAAGCTCTTTTTTTATGACTGTGATCTGAAGTCCTCGCTTCTTGTTTTCAGTGATCCCGTGCAGCGTTGAGGGCAGTGGGAGAAGATGTGGTGGACAGGGTGATCTTCTGTCTGGATCTTTGGGAGTTTTGGCACACTGGGCCCACGCTGCCTCTGCAGCTGGGACGCTCAGGAGGTGAATACATGATTAACTGTTAGTATATCGGCTGAGGACCATACCAACACATTACTTTGAAATGCAATATACACATATGTTTAGTATGTCTCTGTTTTCTAATCCATCGTGTTTGTCCTCCGCCAGTGTGAATCCATCGGTGGTTGCAGCATTCGGAGCCTGCTGTCTTACAAGACAGTGCAACAGTCAGGCGTTCCAGCGACACGGCAGGTCTACCACCACATCGGACATGATCCAGGAGATCGGGTCGGCCTTCAAAAAGCTATTTGAAAGCTGAAAAACCGGCTGGAGTAATAAAATTGTTGTTTTCAAATCTACACGTACATACTCAAATTTGCATTCTTAATATAACCTGAGTGGGAAATGTTCTCATGAGAGGTGTGGACTTTAAAGACAGAGCTGTATTAAATGAACCCTATGAGAAAACAACCACGTCTTCCATCTGTAAAGTCGTATTACGAAGGCATTCACCAAACATGTCGAGGTAGCTGACGTTCTCACAGCCCACCAAAGAGACAAAGACAAACGGAGCCCCACCACAGAAACCTGTTTGAATTTTGAAATAAATAAATATATATTATGTGTGACTTCTTGAGAGCAGTCTTACATCATGGCAGTGTGTCTGTTTTACCACAGGGTGGCAATCTTGACTTGAAACATGGAAACACAGCAGCGTCAATGAAACCAGACAAAGATACTTAATTTGTTTAAAGTGATGGTTGATTGGTTGGTAGAGTCTGAAATCTGCGGAGCCCCTAAAGTCCTAAAAGGAGCTATATTTTTTATCTTATGTGCACAAGATACTATAAATTCATAAGCCTCTCTCATGGCTTTAGATGAACCACCATATAATGGGGAGCTCAGTTAATCAAGTTAATGAGAACAATAAAGTTATAAAAGCGCAGTTCACTACACTAAATGTTTGTGTGTGCTGTACTTCTTGACATCTGAACTTCTTTTCCTCAATTCACTACCAACTCAAACTTTTTTTGCTTACTCATACAAGCAATTATTATAATGTTATTATTTATTTTTAGTCTTGAACAAAGACAGGTTGCAGTAGGAGCATGAAAGACAAAAGAAAAATGTAATGCAACTAAACTGTAATTGGCTTCTTCACATAATGTAATTGACATTTGACCAACATCTCAGTGAAAAGACACTCTGTGTGCTCCATTGTGCCTTTTTGTATAATTACAAATAAACAAGAAGTGTGAATTTCAACATTTTTATTTTAATTCCATTTTATCTTGTGCGCAAAAGATATAAAATATCACCTTTTGGGACTTCAGGGCCTCCGTAGAAATCAACTCTCTCTTTGTAAGCTTAATTTATTCAACCTGTATGTGGTTGCCATAGCCGCCTCGCACATGCGCACAGTGAGCTACGTTTACAGCTAGCAGCTAACCTAGCCGCTGTTTGGCTAGTAGTAGGAGGACCGACGCTGCTCCGGTGGTCCACTAGTGATGGGAAGTTAGGTTCTTTTTAGGGAGTCGGATCATTTGACTCAGCTCCCAAACGGCTCTTCATTTTACCACTTATACCTTTCATGATTCAACCAGATTTAGCGCTGTTTTCACTTATGATTTGTATGTGTACACATATATCATGTATATATTCAATACATCCTTTGTACTGAAGTAAAAATTACATTTTCTAATATCAGTAAATTGCTGTAGCCAGTTGTTTTCATTGTGTTTACAGACAGCAGATAGAAACACCTATAAAAACTTTAAAAAGACAGCTTCTTTCTCATATTTTTATGAAACATTTTTATTTCACTTTTTTTTATTGTCACTTTATATTTTAATATAATTTTCTATTTGTATATAACATTTTTATTTCTACAGTCACTTTCTACTTTTTATATAGTTTTTGTATAGATGTTTAGCATGGGTTAACTTCTTAATACAGTTATATATTTATCTTCTATGCAAATGTTTAATTCCCCTGCACATTTTGAATTCCTCTGTACACATAGATCTATCTCAGGTTAATTTTAACATATGGATATGATGTTAAAAGAGCCGGCTATTCGAACCGGCTCGTTCACGAACGACACATCACTAGTCCACACACACACACACACACGACCTAGCGTTAGCAACAAGAGCGAGAACAGCATCACGGAGTGTAAAACGTTTGCGCCAGAAGGAAAGCTACCAACATCCTCACGGTGAGTTCATCTAAAAGCGGCATACGTTTGCTTGAAAACTCGACGAGTTTGCTGAAGTTTTGTTGAGAGTTTGCAGTGATTGGTGTCGCGGCTCGGCTCAGTAACATTATACGGCGAAGAGCTAACCGAAGCTAATTCGGCTAACGGTTACATTCACGCAAACACGACAGGAATAAGTGTGAAAATGTTTGCTTATAATGTTTGTAGGTGTTCAAACCGAGGTTATTTGACTGTGTAACATTAGTTTATTTATTTAAAATCTCTGCTGGTGAATGAAGTGCCTGTTAGTCGTCTTTTTTTTTTTTTAAAACGTTGATTACGTGTAATCTTTACGATATATTTAGCTTGAACTATGAGCGAGTAAAGCTAGTTTATTTAACAGGTAAAATCATGTCTAATTATGTGTTTTTCTTAAAGTAACCAACCTCAAACTTAACTAGGGGATAAAGTTGGTTACTCGACCCTAGTATCGTCTCCTAGCTTCACTGGCTAATCCAAACTAAGCTTTGTTGTCTTCTCCGACCCCCGAGGTGCGTTCAATGACACGTTTATGTACGCTGTTAGCCATTTAAAGTCGCCTGGTTTAGTTATATTCTTCTAGAGAGCTGAGCTCTTCAAAGTAGCAGTCAGTCTGTTGGCAGTTTCACAGTACATGTAGCAATTTTCAGGATGGCTGTCTTCACCCACGTCACCCACCCTCTCCTCCCCCCTTTCACAGTTTGACCATAAGAGTCTATGTGTCTGGGCTGGTTTCACTCCATTTATACTGGAAAAACAAGACACAATGCAGAGTGGTATAGTAACTTATGGCTTTACAGCAACAAAACAGTGATTTCATAATCATTTCTTGTGGACAGGCGCAGGTGTCGGCGTGTCCAGGTGGGGGTGGAGACAGAGCCGAGATGTTGAATCCGACCAACGGAGACCCGAGCCACGTTGTTGTGAACTATGTCGAGGAGTATTTGGACCTGGTGGAGTCGCTGCCTTTTGATCTGCAGAGGAGCGTGTCCCTCATGAAGGAAATCGACGCCAAGTATCAAGGTAGAGAGGCTAGACGTTGATGTGCAAGGCACAAATCTCTGCATATGCATTAACCAGAAGGATGAAGAGTAATGTAATATTAAATGATTTACTTTACGGGGAGCTTAGTTGAAAGTACTGTGTATTTGGCTTTATTTAATACATTTAGATATTATAAAAATGAATCAGAGGTAGCAGTTAAAGTCTGCAGTCTAATCTTTGTTCAGCTGCACTCTTGTAGCATCTAAACTGTTTCCTGTTTTGTTTTGTATCGTACTAATCTGAGTAAATTAGCAGATACACACCAACTGTACAAACTGTACACATGACAAATTACATAGTATGCTGTAGACGTGTAACTATGATGTACAATTACACACTGCATTGTGTCTGGGTACGTTCAGACAGGATCAGGCGCTGTGGCGGCGAGGGGAGGCTCGCTGTGAACCAATCGTGAAATAACTTTTTATTCCACCGATTAACCGGCTTTATGGAGGTGGGCGCTCGCTCACTCTCATTCACTGTCTACGTCGCTTGACCAGTGTTCGCTCCTTTCTATCTCAAACCATCGAACACAAACCAAATTCTTAGTGTCATTAATTTGCGGCGTAAATTGTGAGTCAGACTCAGATTTAGAAGCTGGGTACATGAAATAAACAAAGTCAGAACACAACAGGTATCAGAGTTTAGATAGTCTCAGACATTTCAGGCTGACGGTGGAGGTTTAACTGGGCTGATTGACTGCAAAGTTGGATCCAGCCAAAACATACCATCCCCACTCAAATGAATGGAAAAACCTGCCGGATCCTGTCTGAATGTACCCTTTCTCACTCGACTGAGCCTAAAACAGCTCCCACTTTTGTTCTCTCAGCTGTCAAAGCAGCAGTCGGTGCCAAAGTACTGATCAGCATCCTTCATCAGTTTGTTGACAGGAGTTGCACCTTTCTAAACATCTAACAAACTATAACCACTGTGCAAGTGTATCATCTGTGACTAGTAATCTTTCTCTTTGGTGTGTACTTTACACAATGTGTTGAATTTCAGTATTCTTCCTCCCTGTTGAATTTACTGACTGTGTTTCTTCTCTGGCAGATGTTCTGAAGGAGCTCGACGACGCTTACGAACGGTATCGCCGGGAGTCCGACTCCCTTCAGAGGAGGAAGCTTCAGTTATCCATTCAGAGGGCGCTTATTCGCAGTCAAGAGCTCGGAGACGAGAAGATCCAGATTGCTGGTCAAATGGTACGTTTTATAAGAACACCCTGCAGCTGCTCGTTGGCAAACATCCAGGCGTGAGTGTGTGTGTGTGTAGCTGGAAAGCTCTCCGCTATCGTCGGGGAAGAGATTTCCTGGAACATTTGTGAAAAGAAAATCTACCCAGAGTAAATAAAAAGCCGGTCTGTGCTGGAGAGTATTAGGTTTTCTATTTTGCACACATTTGAATTTCAAAGAGGTCGGTACCGGGAAAACATCTTTAAACGTTTGCAGAGACTCCAGCAGTACAGCACACAACAGAATCTTCTTATCGTAGTCACGCAGTGGAGGGTTACTCGAAACATAACACCGTATTTAACCTTCCCTTTGACATGTTTGGTCTGTCAAAGTTGGAAGAAGACGCGCCTCTTGTATAACTGATCTGGATATTTTGAATAATTTAATTTAAGCGTTTTATTTTTAACTCACAGAGAAGTGATGAAACAATCATGAAGCTGTTTCTGCACCTTTTGATTATCAGCAAAATGTGAAACATAATCAGATAAATCAGAAGCACGTCTGTTAAATTAAGCAGATACAGCGAGTTCGACTTTATTGATCCACACTTCACTTGTTAGCAGCTCACAAAATACAAGATGGATGAGAAAAATGTGTCCTTCCTGCAGCAACCCGGTTTCGACTTCGGTTTGTGGTTCTTTGACGCGTCGTTTCCCCTCTGTCTCTCTGCTTTCCTGTCTGTCTTCATCTGTCTCTCTGTCACAAGTTAAAAAGTGAGTTCATCCAGCCACGTCTCTGAGATGCTACACTCTCCACACTCTGTAGCCTGTTAGCTCGTGGTACTCATGGTTTGTACCATCTTTAGATCCAGCTCTGCGTCCCTGTCTCCTTTGCCTCACTTCAGCACGGATCGCTGGTCCTTCCTCGCAGAGTATGTTAGCTGTTCTTGAGTGTAAACAAGAGAGCATCGGGTCACCTGATGTATCATGAGGTAGTCCGTATAAAAGACAAAAGGCAAATCACTAATCTCCATAGTTTAAATTGATGTTTGCACTCAAAACGGACAGAGATTGGTGTCTCAAAAAACATGAAAAAAATACTAAAAACAGAAATGTTTCGAGCTACTGAAACTGGGCAGCAACAATGAAGAATAATATGCATAAAGACATAATTCTGCAGAGATTGTTTGACTTTTTTTTACCTGTGTTTGGCCTAAAGCACAGAGCTCTACGGTAGAATGTTAACGTTCTTTGTTCTTCTGTCGCAGGTGGAGTTGGTTGAGAACCGAACACGACAAATAGACTGGCACTCTGAACTTCTCCTCTCCTCTCAAGAAGTCCCAGAGAGCCACATTCCCACGACAACATCCATGACAACCACTGCAGCCTCCATGATGTCGTCCTCATCAGCCGCCATCACTCCGGGCAAAACCAGCCACCACGACAAGAAGCGCGACGAGGTCACCCCCGGCTCAGGCGGCGGAGACAAGGCCGGAGGGAAACGCTCGAGGCGTCAGAAAAACGGAGAAAATCGCGAAAGTTACGGAGGCCTGGATCACGCCGAGGAAGTGGGTCTGGGGGCGTCCCGGGAAAAGAGAGCCAAAACATCGTCGAAGAAGAAGAAGAGGTCAAAAGGAAAGTCTGAGAGAGAAGTGTCGCCTCCGGACCTGCCCATCGATCCAGACGAGCCGACGTACTGCCTGTGCGAGCAGGTGTCCTACGGCGAGATGATCGGCTGCGATAACGACGAATGTCCCATCGAGTGGTTTCACTTCTCCTGCGTCGGGCTCCATCACAAGCCCAAGGGCAAGTGGTACTGCCCCAAGTGTAGGGGTGAGAATGAGAAGACCATGGACAAGGCCTTAGAGAGGGCCAAGAAGGAGAGGGCGTACAACAGGTAGCTCGCTCTGTCTGGGCCCCAATGAACACTGTTACGTTAAAAAAAAAAAGAAAAAAAAGAAGTTTTGTGTCTTTGTTTCCATTTACTGTCAACACTGTTTTAAAAAGTAAGTCACCCAGAGGGGTCTTTGTAAATAGTTATTTTTGTAACTGCTGCATAGCTGAGAAACCAGATCGCTCCCCTCCTGGTTGGGATCATTTGTAAAGACGATGTGCATGTAACCAGCTGTCCTGCACTTCCATCCCATCTGTTCTCATCATGCATGCAAACGCCACTCACTCCATCACACCCATACGCCCAATTAACAAATAAAACATTTGTAAACAAAGACAAATTCCACTGTGGTAATGACATCATTATGGGAAGAATCTGCGGTTTATAATAGTGTGGAGTCATTTATTCTATATCTCTGAAGCACAAAGAGTTTATCTGCATGACGGCATCCGAGAGAACACACGGTGGTTCAAGATACTTCAAGGCAATGTAGCAACCTTCACCCAAAGAGTTCTCTTGATTACCTGCCTTAGTAGGCTTCATACTGCCTGGTATTGGCCTTTTCAAGCTTTATTTGATAGAGCTGAAGAGTGACAGGAATGTGGAGAGAGATGGAGAATGACATACAGCAAAGGGCTGCAGGTTGGATTCGAACCCTGGGCCGCTGCAGCAAGGACTGAGTGCATGGGCCAGATGCTGAGCCAACTGAGCTAACCGTCCCTCCTCCACCCTTTTGGGGACAAAATTCTTGTTCTGTGTCCTGACTTCTAAAGTTCAGCAAAAGTTTACTCCAGCAGTCTGTTACACAGCACAATTAAACACCTTCCCAGCTGTCTCAGCGCTTCAGTCGACGAAGACGCTCATCTTTGATTTGTCTCTTTGGTCGTCCTATCGCTTCACATTCCGAGATTTAAGAAGGGATCTCTGTCAAGGCAAACAACTACAATGAACAAAAACAAATCAGTTAAACTGGGCATGTTAATATTGCATTAAGATGCACTTGAAAGCCTCACTGATGAGGGCACAATAATAGATACATTTCACATGCATGCAATGTACTGAGCTCTTAGAAAGGAGCCAGCTCAGGTGGTTTGGGCCCCATGGGCACCTTCTAACTTGAAGGAGGGACTCTGTAGCCCATCGAGCCTGGGAATGGCTCGGGATCCTCCAGGAAGAGTTGAATGTGTTGATGGGATGAAGGACGTCTGGAACGCTCTGCTGAACCTGCTGCCACCGCGACCCGACCCCGAATAAGCAGGAGATGGATGATCGCTATGTCGACACTGCAGGAAGTTTAACTTGTTTTGTTTAGTTACGTTAAAAAAAGGATAGATGGTTAGTATATATACAATATATATATATTAGTATATCAGTTAGAATAAAACGCTTCACACATCAGGATGAATTTGCCTTTTTTTTTTATTTACAAGTGCTGAAAAAAATGACATGGGGAACAACCAGTGCAAAATCTGTACATAAATTCAGTTGCAGATTTCTTATATACATGAGTACTGACCAGGAACGTGAATACACTCTTTCTGTCATGCATGTAACAGGAGTTCACAACACAGCAAAAGACTTAAAAGGTGTAAAGACGATTTAGTCGTAGTCCGTGATGCTCAGGCTGCTCATTCTCACAAGGGTAAAAGGTTAAAGGATGATAACATCGGAGCCCAGACAAACTGCTGTGTGAAAACAAACCGACAGAAACGTTGAGGAGCACAACAGAACGTGACCCATGACTTAAAAACACCCTCCAAGACATTGAACATAATTAGCCATGGGGAGTTATTACAGCAAAGTTAGAACACACCAGAAGTTTTTGGGGGTAAAGTCCATACTGACAAGACACCAAGGCAAGATTCAGCACATTTCCCCTGATGGACTGGAAAAGGGAGGGCGGGGAGGATAGAAGAAATAGATCCCTCTTCATGGGCAAAAAAAAAAAAAATCTATGAAGGGAAGTTTGATATAAAGTGCATAAAAGCTTAAAATCAAAAAAGGTGTGGGAGGGAGGGGGGCCCAGAAATTAAGAGGTACTCCACTAAAACTTGCAGCACACACAGCTTAACAATGGAGAGAGCAGCTATCAGGATTGTCACGTCAACTGTCTCTCCAGCTTTGTTCTACGATGGCAGACACTCGCTTCTCGTACTCCCGTTTGTTCTCCTGGTACAGCTGAGCTGCCTGACTGTTGGCTGGACTGTTGGGGTTTGGCTCATCGAGCAGAGACTGGAGAGAAGAAGAAGATAAACGCTGAAGGTGAGACGGTTTGCTACATGGTTAACCCTCCTGCTTGTTCTTACGATCGTCGGTCTGCACAGGGTGTTTTATTTGGATTCTTTTGCCGTTCTGTGTCTGATTTCTGGCCAGTTCAAGCTGCTTTTGAGCTTCAAAGCGGTGCTTTGAAAACCTACGGCTGCTGTCCTTTTTACAATGGTCAAAACAGAACAGCTGCGTGTTCTCCACGGTGCACAGCGGAAAGGGACACATCTGAAACTGACCGCGGTGCACACAGAACACGTCGCATCTGTGCCTGCTGGAAGCAGAATTTTGTCATCTGAACTTTTGCAAATCAACAAAGTATCTTTTGTCTTTGTGAACCTATTTTCTAAAAGTATGCAGTAAATTATTATTTTATCACCATGACTACTACCACTTAAGATGGCTTAATTATTAAGCAGCACATGGAGCAACTATTAAATATTGATAGAAGAGAATAATTAATCAAAACTTGTGATTTCTTTTTACCATTTTCTGACAATTCAGGTACAATTTTCTATAACTTATTAATATTAACAACAGAAAATGTTACAATAATTCTGATGAATTAATGATTTTAGTGTTTTAACGACTAAAAACTGTAAAAATATGTTGGTTACGGCTTCATACCTGGATAGATGTAAGAATAGAGGACACATCATAAGTGGGACTCCAACGATTCTGTAGGATGTCCAAACATATACTGCCGTCTGCATAGACTGTGGACAGAAACACAGTGATACACTACCCACAGATGAACATCATATGTGTGCTAAAAGAGAAGCCATGTTCATATTCGTACCATTTGGATGAAACATCTTTGACACAAATCGTACTGTTGGTGGTTTGTTTGGGTATTCTTCTGTGAACTCTACAATGAGCTTAAATGTACCTGGAACAAAAACAAACACATTTATGAGCACATGACCGGTGAGGAATGTTCAGGGCAGGAAAAGAGTGACGCCTCCTAACCTGAACAAAACGTTTCACTCATCGCTACTAAAATACTATCTTACAACACTTATTTGATAATAGTGTTTATAATATGTGTTGAAATGATTTAAAGCAACATTATGTAACAAGCCTCAAAATATCAGCTTCACAATCATTTTGATGACTCGTATTCAGGTGAATGGTGTTTCGTATGTATTTGTATGTCTGTTCTTACACCATGTAACTTTGTGCTCCGGGTACGATCACTCACAAGAAGTATGTAACTTTTCACAAAGTGACACCCCAGCAACTATTTCACTGATTTTGGGTCAGTCTGTGCTGCCTGGAGGAGCGTTGGTATTTACACCTCCAGCAAAGGAGCTTTAGACCGCCGGGAGAAGACTTCCTTGCTGGGAGGAGGGAGCAGCAGAGCTGGTGTCATGCCAGAACCAGAGCCAAACAAGTGGCCAATGTAACCGGGCTCTGCAGCCTCTATGGATATGGCAGAGGTTAAGAGGACCAAGAGGACGTTAGACGGAGGAAGCTAAGAAGGTGAAAGGAGAGAGTGACCGCCACATGAAAGTAAATCTGGGATTGGCTTTTAATCGTTGGCGAGAGTTGGTGAAATAAAAGACGCCGAGCTGGGCTGACCGCTGTTGGACTAGTCAGTAATAATATCTGGCTGCTATGTGCTGTGCTATAATCACAACAAATACACGTGTACAACAGTGTGTACAAAATGTTACACTATGTTGCTTTGAGTTTAACAGCGAGTTTTATATGATACTCTATGCAGCATCTATGTAGTCATATTCAAAATACAGGGTTACTATGTCTTTGTTAATAAATGTGTTACAGATGCAATAAAGTGACACTTACCGTCCTCAAACGGAGTCCCTTCAGGGCTGTGAGGTTAGAAGAAAAAAGTATTCATTACTCATTCTGAGCTTTACAACATCTGCAGTCGTATTTCTGTCCATATCGATTACAGCGGAGAGTCAATATCTTACCCAAATATGACTGCGTTCCACACCATGATGTTGTTTTCAGATGGAGCACCGCTAACACCAGCTGGAGGGTCCTCTTGTAGCCTTCATAAACAAAACAATAAAAAAACAAGAAGTTTTAACAGGAAGCTGGATTTATTCAGCTCAGTCAGGTGAATCACATAATCGGATTTCAAATAAACATAACTCTACCTGCCAGTGTCGATGGTACAACAGACTTCAGGGTAAAGTAAGCAGACCCAACGTCCACGTTAAAATATATCACCCTGGTTTTTACACATTCGACCCTGATGATGTGAAATCAGCTTCTACTTTTCACAACAGCAGCTAAGCAACCGTCTCTAAGCAAACAAATCAAGTGAATCGTGAATCATGTAATTATATAATCATTTATCAACGTCTAAATAGTCCATCAGCTGAAATAAACAATGTAGTTAGCAACCTAAGCGTACTACAGAGATGCTACTGCTGCTACTGGATGAATTTCCCTCTGTATAAATAAAGAGAATCTATCTATCTATCTATCTATCTATCTATCTATCTTAAAGTTTAAACTTTTGGGAATAACTGAGGAGGAGTTTTAAAGTTTATCAGAACAGCTGTGTAACTGGGTATTTGTCTTGTTTTTATGATTAACTTTTCCCCTGAAATCAACCTCTCATAGGTGTTACAGTAAGTGTACCTCCTTCAAATCAAACTTCAGGGCGTATTATAATATTGTCAGTTACACAATCGTTTCTTGGCTTATGAGACGTTTCATCAGCTTACGTACAAACACTCCGTCATGACCTCAAAAACTTGAGTTTCTCCTGAACTACATAGCACTCCTGCTCACTACCTGGAAAAACCTGTCCAAATCCCCGGTCAACAACTGCTGCCAGAACTTAAACAGGCAAAGACTAAAATACTAGATAGATAGATAGATAGATAGATAGATAGATAGATAGATAGATAGATAGATAGATAGATAGATCTGGAGCAGCTAACACAGGCAGGGAGTATAATATACTATAGAAATATGTTTAATTAGCTGCTAATGTCAAAGAACAAGGAGCACTTGGACAGTGTGCCTACTGTTGATGCTGACTCCAATATAAATGGTGGCTTCAGCTCACCTACCTGTCTTCAGGTCTCCAATTTGTGGTGTTTAATGTCGATTCATAATAAAATACCTAACTTTAATTAACTAGTCCCCTTATGTCAGGTCTGTCCAAGTAAAGAGACAGGCTTAAATCCACGGAGCACCAGCGTTAAATACGCTGTATTAAATATGTTTTTCCCCATAGACAGTATAAATAATATAAAGTATAACTTGTGCCCAAGGATAAAAATAAGCCACACGGACATTTAATCGCTTTAAGAGGTTAAATAACAGCCGTTAACTGTGACAGCAGCAAAAACCTGTTAGCACTGTTAGCTCCTAGCTACAGGCGATGCGCTTCCACAAAAATCACCGTTTATTTCGCTTAAGATGTTTCAGGTTCGTAAAAACACGACACACAATACACACTGTTTAGGTTACGTTTGTACTTTACTGTAAATATCGACGGATAATATAATAATTAGTCTCATAAATCTATAAATAAATATACTCGGTAGCTATGCTAAGCTAAGCTAACTAGCTCAGGCTAAAGTTAGCTGTTTTTGACAAATTCAAACTCACCGTTTAAAATCTCTCATAAGTCTCCTTCTGGCCGGGGTGGACATGGCTTAAAGTTGTGGCGTTACTTGTAGTGCGTATTGGCGATATGAATAATATATATATAATAAAATGTTATGTTGTATTTTAATGGTTATTTGACACCTTCACAACAACAACTCCTGTTCGGGCCGCCCGTCGCTCTCTGTCGGAGTCGGTATAATCCTGACTCCGGTTAGCACAGCTAGGTTTACAGGACGATACCACGTCGTGGAAAGAGTGGGGGGGGGGACTATTTCGATTTCTAAGTTAAAGAAAACGAATGAAATGAAATATCAACACCTGAATCCGATATTCTAATATGGAAATATAAGATGCTATAGACGAAGATATATGCATCTATTATGTTGTTTTATTTAACATTATTTTTCTCTTACCCCCCCCTCGTTCTCGTTGAGTTCGTCCTACGGGGCGTGGTCACAATGACGTGGTTGTTTGTGCAGCTCTGCTGTGATGAAGGTCGCTCCCGGTGACAGGTGACTGTTGGCAGGGTACACCACCATAGCTGCGCCCGTGGAGGAGGAGAGGAGGGGGGAACCGTGCCATTTAGAGCAGGAAATATTGGATAAAACGGTTATATGAATATATAGATATTTTTCTATTATTATTTTTTATTCACTCAGCTATTTTAAATGCTATTTTAACCCTGAAATACAACCACAAACATACAAATGGACGTGCAAATGTGGCTGCCCAGGAGTGCCCTGTCCACCTTCCATACTTTGGTCCAGAAGTGGGAGAAGTGGGATTCAAACCCACGCCTCCATTCGGAGACCAGAAGTCCCGTCTCTTGAGTCTGGCGCCTTTGACCACTGGTATTATTAGATAATGTATGTAAACAGTACAAAAATAAACTGAAGACCAAAGTTTAACTTTTGCAAAAACCTCTTTTTAATCATAAATGAGCAACATAGGATGTACTTTTTTTTAATTAACATCAGGAGCAGGTGCACTGGCAGAACACAGATGCTTACTTTAGTGTATTAGAACAGCTTAATCAAATTTTAATTAATAACAAGCTAAACAAACACTTTCTCTTTTTAAAACAACACAAACAAAACTCCACTTTCTCAGTTACAAACTCCACAAATGGGCCTGCCCTTTCCAACAAAGAAACAATCAATGAATAACAGAACCACTCAATGGCTTTTAAGGCAAATTAACGCTTGTTTAGGTTTATATGAGATTCAGGCATTAAAAAAAAAAAAAAGAACAAAAAAGGGGGACGGCCCGTCTGCTTTTGTACTTTTAGGATCCGTGGTAAAGAAGCATGGTGCTGAAGAAGGCATGGTCATATAACTGCTCTGCTTTCACAGACCTCTGGTGCTCCACCTGACTGCCTGCAGTGCTGTTGTTCTCAGGTGAGTCACCACTGTTGAGCTGGCCGTGGAAGATTTCTGCTGCGGGGTCACACCCAAATGGAAGCTGTGGTTGACTGTGACCATTTGAGGAAAAATCCTCACAGTGTCTCTCCCCTGCCACTGGAAATGAGACAAATAGTCAAAAGGGCATTATTAATCTGTGATCATATTCCTGCTTCTATAATATAAACAGAGAGAGGCAGGGACAAGTTTTGATTTGAGCTGATCAATACATTTTAGCACATTTTCAGAGTCTTATGTAAACCCACAAGTTTGACCTGAGACCTTGTTTTAAAATAGGTCACATCCTGATCTGCTGGCTGCTTTGACATGCAGTCAGTGCTGCATGACACACTGACCCAGTTGTCTCCACAGTGGTGTTTAAGATATTATGTCAAGAAAATGTTAAATCTCTCAGTGTTTGGCATGCAGTAATCCCAAATCCTGCCTAACGAGCAGATGTGATTTGAATCAGTGAACATGTTTTATAAGCCTTCCTTTGCATTACTCTGAAAATGAGTCAGGACTCGACAGAAGCGTGAGAATATATCAAGAAAACAAATTACACAAATTCACGTTTATAAAATTTGTCAACATTTAATGATTTCAAACAATCAAGTACAAAGCTAAACCTGCTTAGTACTAAAAAAATAAAATAAAATAAAAAAAAAATCACTGGGTGCTCCAGATTGAACATACACTCAAACCTTCTGGCATGTAAAACAAAATGAACAGACACCACCTGGATCATGAAACAGTGCTATAAAATACACAACAAAGCGTCTTCCTTACCAGGATTTATAAAAGTTGAAAATAATGTACATTGGGTAACTGTTTCAGCTGTAATAAAGCTCAAGAAATAAGGCTTTTTGCAAACGCGTGCAAACTTTCTTGAGCGCTATTTGTTTACTCATAACTACTGATTGTAAAACTGCCAACTTCAAAACCATACTGGGTGTTATAATTATTATTATTATATAAACATACAGATGTGCAAGCCCTGCTAATTTGCCTAAAAACTTTGCAAACACCGTACACAGCCAAAAGGAATGCAAAGTAAGAACAGAGGAATAACTAAACTCCAAGCCCCATGGACCGCTACGTCACATGACACCTACGAACTACAAAAATAAAAGAAGCTGCACAGTGAGTCGTTTGTACTTTACCAGCTACATTCATGTTGGGATATGCTTTGGCATAAAGGTCAGTCTTGAATATAAAACAGCGTCCGTTTTTTTTTCTGTGGTAGCATTTAAACCTGTTTGGGATGAGCGCTCACTGACGCTCCAATGCAACAATGCACAATTAACACCAATCCCCATTCAGCCAATATGACCTATATTTGCACAGGCGACCCCGCCGTGTTGAGGGAAAGCCAATCATTTTGCGTATTTTCATCCTAAACATTAAAAAATGAATTATTACACAACAATTATGTGTAGAACTGGACGGATGCATTAAATATAACAAAGAACTCTCACTGTTGTCCATCCCAATATAGCCAGGTACATGGAAAAGTAGAAAATACAGCACATACACACTGCTATTAATCTTTCCAATGTAGCTTAGCACCAAATCAAAACAGATGTATTCCTTTAAGCAATAAACAAACAAACAAAAAAGATATACTGCACAAATGGGAACATTAGCATGTGCCACTACACTCACACGAGCCCTCTACAGGTAGGCATAAGAGTTGGTACAACGACACGGGGTCTGCATTGACGCCACAGTGATGACCTCCAGCTCTTTAGACGTGGGGCTCGACCTGTCCCGTCCCCCCTGGTCCTCACACTGATCCATGGGCCCTGGCCCTTGTTGTGGTGGTGCAAACCCATTCATCCCAAATGCAAAGGGTCCTGGCCCACCTGTGGTTACAGTCGCCGCCAACTCCATGTTCATGCTTTCCATCTGGGCCTCTCCAGCACCACCCAGTGGCCCGTTCCCGTTCAGCAATTCTGGTGGCATGCCCAGACCTGGAGAGAGGCGTGCAGAAATAAAAGCGAGGAGTGAAAAGGACTTTTATTTTTAACTTCAAACGTGACAGAGATGCGAGGGCACGATACAAGGCTCCACTCTCTGTTCTTGCGTCTATTTTGATGCCTGAGTCCAAAATAAAATACTGTGTAGCTGTGGGAGCATATACATTTTATATCAGCCAACCTTCCACAGATACAACATGAAGTGGTCCTGTCTCTGCTCAAAAATGTGTGTATTTGTCTGTTAGCAGCAGTCTAGGTTAACAGATGCTCTTGTTGGAGCAGGCTGATGATATTTTTCCTTTCAAAAGAAACCTGGAAAAAAACTGTTAATCTCAAACTAACTGAAAACAGATCACCTACCGTTAGGTCTCGCCTTCTTCACCGGGTTTGCTTCCATGCCGTCGAACGACCTCTTTCTGTTGGGCACGCCATTCAAGAAGCTGCGTCCCTGGATAGTGGGGTGAGCGTGGCCCCCGTTCTGGGTCATGCCATTCAGAAAAGCCCCGTGATGGGACTGAGCCATGTTTTGCTGGAAGTTCTGGGCATTGGAGAGAATCTCAGCACACTCCTGGAATCCCTGGGCGTGGGCCAGGTCAGCAGCAGTCAGCCCACTGGCATTCCTCATACTGCACAACAAGAAGTGAGTGTTAGAGACGCTCACTGTACGTTTGATTTACACAAATAAAAAAACAAAAACAAAAACACAAACAAGACACGCCCCAAGCACACACACTCACACACTCTCACACACATACATTAAGCAAGTATTCGCACACACAGACAGACACACAGATGTATACAGAAATATCCTGTACTGCTCTACCCTCTCACATCCTCTTCGTCATCCTCATGTGAGATGACGACTGATCCTTTTGGATCATTTGCATCTTCCATAGAAACAGTTCCCCAATATTTAGGGAAACACGTCTGCTGCAAAAGGACATGATTAAGACAGCTGAAGGTGTGCACCAGTTTATATTATCGAGGACCTGAAATGATATGAAGATATTAATATCAAAGATCCACTGAATCCAGGGAGGATTTCTTCAGGTGATGTAAAGAGAGTGGTCTTCACTGCAGGACAGACGTGGCATCAAGGAGGATTTTGTAAAGGCTGCGGTCATCTCACACGGATGTGATCACAAGGATTTCTGCATCCATCCATGATGTTGCCATGTCTTAAAAGTAGGCTGCAAACAGAGAAACAGGAGTGACGCACACGTCCACATGGATGTACACAGATATGTGTGAGAAGCTGAAAGCTGAAAGGGAAAATAAGATTGTAGAATTCTTCCAAGACAAGAACAAGATCCAGAGGTTCGTCATCCAAAAAGAGCCGTGATGGAACAAGGTCGTATCTTCAGAAGAAACTCCAATTCAATGGTTACAAGAGAGAATGGATGAATGGATGAATGGATGAATGGACAACCTTCAACCGTTTGAAATCCAGACGTCTTCTCTTGTGAAGTCTTCATCTCGTTTCAAGAAAGATGAACAAGACAATGAAACATAAGCAGCTGTGTAACTGGTTTGTACAACCATTCATAACTCAAAGTGGAGTCTTTGTGTTAATCATATCCAGTTGCAGCAGGAGTAACGTGATTTTCTGAGTGCAACAATGAATGGGCAAACAGCGCTGTGTCTCAGGGTTCCAGACATGCACATGGCACTTCAAGTGTGGAAGCAAAGTCACTGGAAAACACTATAACAACTAAATGTGTCCCTTCAGTTAAAGTAAATTAAGATTAAACTGTAATCTGTAAATCGCTGCTGCATTAATTTAGTAAATAAATTGACAGATTTAACAGTTTTCTTTCCACACTGAGGAACAGACAGTCTACCTGGAACCAATAGGAGCCTCTTAGCTTAATGATGAGAACTTCTCTCCTCTCCATTGGCCAATTACAAAACAATACTGCAATTGTCTAAATGTCACGGCACTGCAAAATGAGTTCTCTGAGCAAACAGCCACGTCTTTGACAGAGAAATGGGACTCTGGCTCACATCCAAGCTTGTAATTACTATTAAAATGTGACAGGAAAAATGAACTTCCCCATCTGCGGCCTGTTGTCTACACACAGGAGAACAGGTAATGTCTATTTTTAGTGACAGAGATGGTTAAAGCTTGGTGGCTGCTTTAGGAACAACACTATGTTTTACTCTATTCTATTTAACTACTTGCTGTTAATTTAAGTGACTTTGACGTCCACACAGTGAGGCAGAGTTTAAAGTCCACAGTTGCTGTTTGGTCATTCATTTTGTTTACAACTTGTTCTTTCTCTGCATTTTTTTTTTTTTTTAATAAATCTAAACAGTTGTGCAAAAAAGAAACATGTCAAGAACTAGTGCACATGAAAAACATTTTAGAAAAAAAGAATTTAAGATTGAAAAACAAAAAATTAAAATCACACAATAACTTGTTGCACATTACCCGTCCCCTTCAAAATTAACGCTTCCAAAAAGGATTATTCCAAGAGATTTACGTTTATATCAAAAACCATTTGGTGGTAACGTAGACTGACTGGTCTCACTCTAAGGAATAGAAATTATACGATTTAAATGTGCTTACTTTAAAGCCTCAGTCAAGTCAACAGTTTAGTATTGTAAAAACTTCTTTCTCTCATCTTGAAGCAGTAACCAGATACTTTCAACTGTTTATTGTAATTCTCTCCACATTAAATGTTCCACAAAACACTTCATACTTGTTGTGAAGAAGCTGAGTGATGACATCCACAGCTTCTGGAGCCACTTGTGTCCTGACCTTAGATGAAACCCAACAAACATTCCCATCTCCCAAACTCTTCTCTGGCTTGGAAATTTAATACTGGAGGGTGGTTTCAAAGTCAGCTCGTCATTTTAGGGAGTTCAAGTTTTTGTCGTACTGACAAAACAGTTCTAGAAACTCACACAGATTTTTTCCTTATCCCACCCTTGTTTTTAAGGTTTGACCAAAAACAATCAAGGAGGGTGTGTAGGGGGAGTAAGTGCTGAAGGGTTACATCAGCAGATGTTATGGGACCTTCTTCAGCACGCCAAAAGACGATCTGGATTAGTCACAGTATATTATTTACTTATTTATTACTCTGCAATTATTTAGTAAATCCCCAGCTCTCTCATCGAGCTTTAGTCTATTCTTCCGTTGTTACTTCTTCTTCCACCCTAGATTAGATGACACTATCCTATAAACAGTGTTCCTTTAGTGAGACCCGACATCCACAGTGAGCACTGATCCATAAAAACTGGATGACAGAAGCACTTTTTAACGTTTGATAAGTCTGATGAGGAATTTTATTTTAATAAAAGGAAGCGTTAATTCTTTGTAAATGCCTGGTATGCTTTGCTTTTCAGTCCTAAGCACACAATATGTATCTTCTCTAACTATCATCTAACCTTCCGGAGGCAGCCTATTATCATGCTACATGTTGACATGGGACTCACGTGATTAAACCTGTCCATATAAAGGGCTCCTATGGTTAGTTCACATAATCAAAAAAAACAAACAAACAAAATCATAAAATAAAAAACAAAAAGACTAGATACAGGAACAATCATGGATAATAAGCAAAGCATGCAGGTCTAAAACTTTTGTTTTGATTCATAAAAAACCTAGCATTAAAACCAATCACCGCAAGAAATACCTCAACAGTTTGCCAGTGTGTAGATAGGAAGCGATAGTGAGAACACTCAATGCCACAACAGTGCGGCTATCCCAGGGAACGGGGCAGACTCAGCAGTGTCTATTCTCCCCCTTTTCTAGGATTACTTGAAAAAACCAAGTCATTTCCAATTCAATGGCTGCAAAACATTAAGACGTACGGTTCTGTTTCTGTTAACAGTATAGAAAACGTTTTTTTTTGTCACTTATTGTCACTTTCATAAAGGAAAAGGTGACAAAGATTAGATGTCAAAACAGACTATGATATTGTATAGGGTTAATACTGTGACATACAAAATAAAACATTTCTGTGTAGAAGGTAAAATACTTGGTACAGTGAAATGACAGTGAATAACCATTGCAACAGGATGATTGTTAGCATTACACAGTTCAGTACATGATGCTATGCAAATCTAACCCATCTCACTCAGCTGCTCTAAGCCTCTGTCGCTGCACTACTCTCACCACCGGCAGCCTCTAAACACTTTCCTACCTGCTGCTAGCTTGCTAATGGACCTCCATAAACACTTTGAGGCTCATGACAAACAATAAAAACCTCTTTTTAAAAATCAGGATATTGCAGAGGACACTAAATAATTTAGATTTTAGGGCGATAACAGTTAGAAAAAGGGCATTTCTTTGAAATGTTTTAATGCATGTAGATTATATTTAAAAGCTGAACAATCTAGACAAGATTATCAGAGCATTGTTTAGATGATTTTTATTAGATATTTCTATTTAAAACCGTGCAAGGTTAAGACCATTTTTTCATCCACTGAGTCGAATAATTATATTTTTAGTTTCGCCTTCATCTTAACTCTCATGTTTTGACATTTAATTTATTTTAGAACCACGAACATCGAGTTCAACGTGAGAATCGTTAGGATTAAATGGAAAGAAGAGGAAATGGGCAAGTGAAAGTTTCTTCACTGAAGCAGGGAAAGACCACAAGACTGTTCCAGTTTTAGCAAACTGAAACGATTCAGATACTTTCCCAGCGGAAAGTTCTTCTCGCTTTGTAATGGGACAAAGATAAGCATCGCTTGAAGCAGAGCTCTGCAGTGAAAGCACGTGTAAGGACACATTCCTGCGTTTGAATATGTAAATATAAAATGGGTGTGAAGGACAACGGGACAATGTATCCAACCAGGATACCACTGGTAGAGTTAAAACTCCAAGTTCCTGTGTGTTTTATGAAGGGTGGATGCTTTATTTCATATTTTCAACTATGAAACGCGTCCATATTTTAAAATGTAAAACAGATGAGCGTCATCAGGCCTCTGCTGCAGACCCACGTCAGCCATTAGGCACTGTTGGGTGACTGATTGATCGTCTGTGGTGTCCAGAACCGTTCGATAAACTGAGTGTGCTGAATCAGTGTTGAGGGCAGACGGTACGAAAGCTCTCTGAACTGTATTACATGTCTAATGAATCAGCGATGGGCCCACTCAGTGCGGTTTCTCTTCACTGTTCACCTTCATCTCTTCTGTTCTTCAACAAGCAAAAAGCCTGACAACACCAGGAGAAAGACAAGTAGGGAAAACTGTGCGCACAGTTAAACCATTTCTGAAACTGACAGACTAATTATTTCCTCTCAGGAAGGCACGGGCCAGCTGGCAGGTTGCGGTCTTTGGGGTGTATTCAAGAGCAACAAAAGATGCAAGGTGCCGTGAGGTGATGCTAAGCGCTTGATAAGAAGACGTTTACTCAAGAATATTCTGAACGCAACAAGGTGAGCAGTTAGCAGAGGAGGTCTCCAGCAAGAAAAAGAAAGAAGACAGCAAGAATTCAAATATTACTGACATTTAGTGTCCATATCATGAATGTGAAAGCTTGTTTATATGAAGCAATAAAAACAGTAGCACCACTGATGAAGTTTGTTTTTCAAGGATTTTTGTACTGAGTACTTGGAGGCATTTTAATTAGAAAACATGGCTATTAATGCGAGTGCATTATGGATGTCTCTGCACGTTTTAATAAAGAATAAATGATTAAACTCTACTGAATAAATCTAGAACTACAAATTAGAAAATGAGTTTATCTTGTGGAATATTTAACCAGGCAGTCAGACGGTGTCACCAGAATGCTTTTTGCCTACATTACTAGCAGAGACAAAGACACTCGGACAAAAGAAGCTTCAGTTCCTCAGTAGCTTTCATTACTCTAATGTGGTGAGTTTCATTTTGGACTGTTCATTGTCTTCTCAGCTTTGTTGTGGACGGCAGTGTGGAGGCACTTCCCAGATGTGTGACAAAGGGGAGCATAAAGCGGCCTTCAAAAATGAAAGAAACCACCAATCAGACATCTAGGCGGTGGGAGAAAAGACGGAGAGCACGTGGGCATCCATTAAAATGTTCATGTTACCGTGTAAAAGGACATTCATAAAATCTGACCCCTGTTTGAACCGTGAATGAAAGAAATATTCACAACGCTGAAATTAAGTTGAAGTTATGCAAATGGAAGCTGCAGTTATTCACTCATTTCTGATGTATGTTGTTGATTTATGGAAATAATATTACCGAAATCCAAAACTGAGTTTTAGCGAACATATTACAGCCCAGTAATGTGATTACCTACTGAATTTTCTTATGTTGTCTTGCACTTATGATGATATTGGAGGATATTCCACAGTATTTTGTACGTGATTATGTTTCTGTATATATTTTTAGACTTTCATATGCAGGTCTAAGGATTATTTGGCTTTGATTATTTAGACTTTAGATATTTTATTTCCTTAGCTGCACCAGTTATTTACAGAAAAACAGTCGTGGATATTTTTAACAGTTACTGATATTTGACATTTTTGAAGTTAGTCTAAAGTTATTTTGTCATGAGCCTCATTCCCACCTAGTGTTCCTTAGTTTCCCTCCCAGTTGTGCCCAACTACATTCTGGGTCATAAGTAAAACAATAAAATAAAAAGAAAAGAATAATAACTTGATAATAAACTAAAGTAAATGTAATATCTGTGATCTGCAAGGGGGGAAAAAAATCACATATCATTTTCATCATAAACATTACTCATCAGCTGATTACCAAATGCACATTACAAGACCTTAACACAAAATGAGGCATTAACATGTCAGAGTGAACACGTTGGATTTGATTTGTTGAGACAGTCAAATCAACCAGGGGCTTCATTTGCCATGGAAAACAAAGGCACAGCTAGGAGTAACAGGTAAATCACCTTGTGTCACAGCTGTTAGGACAGACTACACTCCATGAAAATGCTAACAATTTAGCAATTTTATTATTTTACATTCAACAATGTCTTCTTTCTTCGTTTTGAAAAGTGCCTAATAAATGTAGCCAATATTTCACTCTGGTATCTCTGGTTAACCTGATTTATGACCACATCATGAACATTTGCCCTGATGACAGGATAGAAACAGAAAAGTAACACACTGAATCAATAACCTCCCTGGTTGTTTTGAGTCTCTAGTCATCGAATGGTACCAGAAAGAAAGGCGCACAGCTTGTTGCAAAGAATGAAACTGCGAGTAAAACTGAGATAGAAAATAATTTAATAGGTGAATCTGATTAAACTATGCTTCGACATTTAATGCTGTACAATATATTCTGCTTCAAAATGCTAAATCACATGCACTTGTTAGCCAAACATAACATGAACTGATTTAATTATGAGTAACAAGCTGTTCAAGAAGTACAGATGCATACTTAGTCAACTCAATGAATATGCACTGGATTCACCTGCAGAATCAGATTCTGACATACGCTGACTGACCTTTGGGAAATAAGAATGATCTGTTGAGGCATGCAAGGCATGCCAGAGTGACATCTGTAATTGTTTAATCTCCCTGCAGGTCTTGGATCTAAATTTAGGAAACAAAAAATATGTGTGGTGTCTTTTATGCCTTTGTTCATGCTTCGTGTGAACAAAGAATCTTTTCTAGAAATGGAAATAAAAGCTGCTGCCAAGTGAAAAGGTGTGGCTAAGCACGACAACGGATTATTTATTCTTAACTTCCTACCACAAAGAAGCAGGTTGGCTTGAGAAAGTTTCATTCATAACGTAAGAAAATGTCACGTTATCATCCATTATATCGTCATTATAGCATCATTGTGGCATTCTTTGCATCCTTTAAAACAAATGACACCAATGGAAACAACCGCAGCCAAAATAGTAAAAAGTAGGAATCTGACCTCCTAAAAATGAAAAACATCCAACCAATTGTGTGATCTATGCATTTTCATTCAGTGCAACAGAAACACGGCCTATTCATACTGACAGCAAAACGGCTTCAGAGAGCGGTAATGTGCATTTGGTCATCTAGTCAAGCTGTGTATGTAAGACACTAACCAAAACAAATGTTAACAAAGAAAACCACACTCTAGACTTAACAGAGATCATGCAATATGGCCTACTGGCTAAGAACAGTTTATCAACCTTTACATTAAGTTGTCCTCATGTACGTGCAATAACGGCACTGGCTTTACGAAGCTGTTATCAAAAAAGGCACCGCGCCCAAGTTAATGATCTACTTTTATTAGGTTACAGCTCTTCCTCAAATCACAAAGGTAGTCGTAAAGTGTCTGCTGAATGTGAACAAAAGCTACTCGTAAATCATTCTCTATGGACTGAATATGTTTTTGCTGTTATTACACACAGAGGGCAACTTAATGTGAATTGTTGCAATGATAAACAACAATTTCAAGGATTAACAAAATGCGCCACATTTTCAAGGGAGCACTACCAATTCTATTTATACTAAATAACGCGCCTCATGATCAGCCTGTTTTTATCTGGAGTGCTTAAAGAATCCTCATACGCTTTGTCTTGTAAACCTTATAACTAAACATCAACACTTCAATTAAAATCCATTACTATTTTAATAAAACACACCCCAATTATTAACTAGAAGCAGCTGGATAAGAGATATAAACTTTTAAACTATTCTTTGGTGTTTAACACCAGAACTAAACACACATTAGCAGAACAAGGTGTTTTTTTCTTGTATAAATGTGTAAAAGACTACTTCTGCACTCGGTTTGATATTCTCTTGAAAGTTACGCTCAAATTAACAACATGTTTACGGATATACGTAGCTTACAACATGTAAGTTACCTTTTAACAGTGCAACTTCATTCTGGCTGTGTACGGCAGCCATAGTAAAAACGTAATGTTCCCTTAAAAATTCTTATATTTGCATGTTGCATGTTGATATTTGTTTAATTACATGTTTAGATCTGTAAAGTTAACTCGCAGATCTAATTTTTGCAACATCATATAAACCGCATCTCAAATTGTCCTCACTGCTTCGATCTGAGTTTGGTAGCGATCCCTTGCAAAGGCGCAACTGAGATGTTGGATAGTACAGAGGATAAGAAATGAAGACACAGATCTGATCACAGGGACTTACTCAGCTTTCGCTCCCTGAATCAAGAGAGCGTTGATACACTCCAGACTGCCCGCACGAGCAGCCTTGTGGATGGGCGTCTCGCCCACATAGTCCTGAGTGATGACAGAATACTGCAGTTACACACAGAAAGGCATGCACACAAGAATACTAAATATATGTAGAAAGATGTTTTTAATCAAACATATCCTCCCTGACTGCTTCCTTCTACAGTTCCAAGGTTAAAGAACTCATCTCAGCAGGGTATAGTCTGCACTTTTCACCCAGACGTCACCACCTCCCACACTCAGTTACAGTTGCACATTAGTAAGAGTGCAGATGGAAGGAAGAAAAAAAAACCCTAGAAGGCTGTTTCTAACCACAAAGTAATGTGGGCTGTGCTCGAACACTGAGCTATTCTATTCATAATCCCAGTGTTTATTTCAACATACTGTATGCAGAGCGAATTCAAATGCAGTTTTTAGAAATTCCTTTCACGACGTTATGTCATCATGACCTACTAATCTGATTTCTCTCAGCAGTGCAGCCGAGCATAAAATATAGCCCGAGTGCACGAAAATACACGAAGAGGAAAAGTCTGGACAAGTATAGCTTGAGAGCAAATGCGCTTCAACATCATCACGTCACAAAAGAAAACGTGAATACCCGAATGGGAGTCAAGTGAAGGAGCGAGCAACAGCAATACACTGCGAGGGTCTTGACCCCATTTTTAAAGTGATCCTCCTTGATGGGATCAGTCTGAGCTCAACCTCTCACACTGCTCTACTCTTTCGCTCACGCATGTGCACCTACAGTTTAAATGTATAGTCACATAGAGACTACAGTCCCTTTGTATTGTGGCATTTCCTTGTAGCATATCATGATCACCGGGAAATGTCAACAAAGACTGTAAACTTACTTAACAAGTTGGGTGATACATGAAGTGCCAACTTAACCATTTAATTATCTGGCCTACAAGTGTGCATCTGGTGTGTCGTACCTGTCTGTTAATATCTGCACCAGCTTGGAGTAGCCATAACAAGCACTCAGGGTGGCCCCCAAACGCAGCAATGTGAGTGGGCGTCTGTGCAAACCTGGAGGTCACCGCATTCACACCACAGCCCACCTGAACCAGACGCATCACACACTCCAACTGTGAAGAGAGGAGGGCAATGCATGTGAAAAAAAAAAAAAATGACAGATTACAAGTGCAGTGATTCTTTTGTTGCTATTTCGAGGAAGACGACAGGCAGGTATGGACAGGTGTAGTACGGTAACATTAGCAGCTTGTAAACACTTAGTATGTGCCCTGTATCTTCTTAGCTCCTGCTGCGGGCATGCATCCAAATTTCTGTGCAAACTGTAAGCCTGCCCTTCCCAAAGTGTAGCTAGTGTTTACAGCACAAATGTGTGTGGGTGGTTAGGAGAGGTCAGATAGTTAGAAATGACTCATTAACGCTGGGAAGTTGTTTTTGAATCAGCTACTCATTTTTAAATAAAATACTTGGAAAGCTTTAGAAAAATTACCATAGGAGTAAATGGGCAATGAATTACTGAGAATTGCTACAGTTTTGTATTCACAATACTTGTTGTTTTAAGTTATTTAGACGTTATTTTAGCGTTAAATGTTTGGTAAAAATCATAAACTTTATGTTCGTTGAGTGAAATAACGACCGTTAGTTGAGCTAACGTTATTTTTTTTTTCGTAACGTTCCAACGGCCGTTAAGTAAACGTTAGAACGTTGTTCCCGCTCAACGTTTGCTGGAAAAAACAAACAAAAAAAACGACCGAAATGTTTCAGAAAACGTGCTTAAAACCTTAAAAATGTATAATTTGTGAACGAATAATCCGCTCATTATTATTGTCTCCGGTTAACGATGGCTGCGTTTTAAGTCTCATCAGCTCAACAGCAAACATCAGGAAATGGCCGAGTCGAGCGGCTCATGTCGGAGCTGGCGCTCATTCTGGATACACTTCCACTAAAAAAAAAAATGTTTCATTAACCGAAAATTAGTCCCGTAAAAAAACACCCAAACTAACGAGCTAACCTTTCCGAAATGAGCGCCCCAGTGTATGGGCGTCCAGCCGTAGAAGGTGTCCTCCACGGTGAGGTCAGCCGGGTTTGAGGTGCACTGAAGGAGGGAGCACAAGGCACCGACATCTCCATCCCTGCATGCCCGATGGAGAGGGAAGCGGCTGGTTAAGACCTCCTCACTCGAGAATCCAGACTCCACTCCCACCGACATTGTAGCGAAACGGATAAAAAAAATGATACCTAACTACTTCAGAGGAAGAAAAAACGACAACAAAAGTGACTAGCTATTGTTTAATTCAGGTCGCCGATGGGGTGCCTGTGTTATCAGGACACACGCCACCCTGACTGGTGTGTCTTTCTTTCTGCCTGACAACACAAAGCAGACGGGAAGCAGAGCACGCGCCGCCGTGAAACTTGAGAAACGGCGGGAAAGCTGCGAACTGTGGACTGGATCAGAAATCTGGATCTGGATCTGGATCTGGATCTGGCTTGCACAGTCCAGGCTTTAGTTCTTCTTCGAGGTTTAACGGTGTTAGTGTTGCATTACCGCCACCTACAGGAGGTAGACAACCACTACAGCACTGGTTCTCAAATTGTGGTACGTGGACCACTGGTGGTACGTCACTTCCCTGCAGAACGAATGCAGAACTTATGCATTTAAATCATAGAACATTTCCATCCATCTGAATTACATAGGTTTAATATAATAATAATAATAATAATAATAATAATAATAATAATAATAATAATAATAATAATAATAATAATAAAGCCAATTTGTTTGCCCAAACCGAACAGCGAAAATGAATGCAGTCATTTTTAGTTTATTAGTACTATTACATAAATCTTATTACTTGCTTCACATTAAGTTAGTTAGTTACTTTATATTAAAACCATGTAACTGAAATACATAAGTGCATTTTCTGAGTGTGTAGTGATACTTAAAATAAATAAATTAAATATATAATTAGAATAAAATCATTATATAATCAAAACACTAGAAAATACTGGATGAAAACTACAGATCACTGGAATGTAATTTCAAGTTTCAGGTTTATTTGTCATATGTAGGTCAACACAGGGTCAATGATGCGATGAAATGTGTTGGACAACGGGTCAGTTCAGCATTAAGCGCAGCACAATAATTGTATAAATATAAATAAAATATAAAAATAAGCACAAGAAGAAGTAAAATACAAAAAAATGGGAAATATTAGGAAAACAAGTGTCAGGAGTTCCTGTTTTCCACCAGATTATCTCTGGTTTCATTCACGATTGAACAACAGCCAACATTAAATGATGATTCAATCTATTTATTGAGAGTAAACCTCCTGCGTAGCTAAATAGCTATCTATTATACTCTATCTTAGGGCACAGGGGAATGCTGACATGGAGGTGAGCTGTTGTCCTGCCAGAACTGGAGCTGTCTGAAAGCTGACTGAAACGAGGACTGTGGATTTGACCCCTCATCTCTTACATTAAAATTGCTGTCGGATTGTTGAGACAATGTCATCTGCATCCATTTATTGTTTCCCTGTTTCAGCCAGATTCATCCAGTGACACTGAGAAAGAATATTTATCATAGGATTGAGCCTCACTGAGGAAAACTAATATTTAAGTGTGACTTTACCACAAGATGGGAGTATACAACAGGAAACAAGAAATGCACAACCGCAGGCTGAGCAATGTAGACAGGGAATGACACTGATAACAGAATATATACTTTTTAAATGCTATTATCATCATTATTTTTACATGGGGTTTCATTTTTGTATATATATATATATAAAAAAAAAATCACATATACTGGACCTGAGTTATCTCTGCACATGACATTTTGGTAGCCACAACTGTTTTCATGGTAAAGTATCACACTAGAGGGAGACATTGACCACAGTCAGTCACCTTTAATGCATGACGTCATGTTGATTTCCCTCCTGAGCCATAAGGAATCAATTTTATGGATCAATATCACTCAGCATTATTTAAGCTATGACCAGAATCAGGGTCAGATTCAGTTCTAATTTAATATATAAAACCACACGGTTTGTATTCAGTATCAGAATCACTTTTATTTGGCAGGTATGTGAACACATAAAAGGAATTTGACTCTGGTTTCACGTTGCTCTCCATGTACATACACAGATATAAACATAACAGCACTGATGGGTTGACTTCTTAAGTTACATGGATGAAGATTAGCATTATTATTATTAGCAGCCACAGTTAAGTACTATGAAATATCTGCAGACACAGTTTCCTTTGTCCTGTTTTTAATCATCCATTTCTATAAACTTCTTCTTCATCCTCCTGCAGTGAGTCCTTCCCAGCATGCACTGGGCAAGCTCCAGACCTGTTTTCTGTTATTAGGAGGCTTTGGAATGAAAGGAATGTTAATGAACCTCGCTGACGTGCGTCATGCCGATATCACTGTGATGATGTCATGCCTCGCTCCACTGGCCAACCGTTTAACATGATCGAGGAGGCACTTCATTTCCCAGTTTTCCCCCTCCTTCACCTCCCTTAAACATCTGACAACTAGGTCAGTATTTATGTTTTTTGGCACTCACTGGTACAAGATAACACAACCGTATGCAGAGATGCTTAAAAAAGGTGCACCACTCACAAAACATAGAACAGACATGCCACATAGAAGAAACTTTCCCACTCAAATTGTTAAAAAAAAAAAATGCACCCAATAATGCAAGAATTCAATGTGAACATGTTGAATAGTGGGTGAAGCTGAGGTTATGTTTCTAGTTGCTGATGCTAATTGCAGTTTTTTTTTTTGTAGTTTATGGCAGGTTTGGTGATGTCGTAATGCAGATTTTTGCACATGGGCACAGAAAAAGGTGTGGATAAGAATATGTGAGTATGTAAGTATGAACAATATGTTAGTCAGTGGCATTGTGGATCGACTGTGAAGTACAGTGGCGTCATGATGCGTCAGATTTATGACAAATTTTGGAACATCTTTTATGATGCTGTAAGGCTGTGATGCCTTCCTTGTTGCATTGTGATTACATCGGGATTTAGGGTTAAGAGTTAGGAGTATTGGACGTGGGTCAAAACAGGACACACACTGCAGAGTAAGAGATGAAGAGTTAAGTCAATTTAGAGTTAAGTCCTGTTTCAGATATTTCTGTGGCATCACAAATGTTTTTTTATTTCACCCTCAGTTATCAAGGTCCAGAAAATTAGCTATAAAGACCAAAACAGTTTTTTGTACCAGGCTGTAAACATGTTTATTTCTGCTGTGAAGTTGGACATTTTAACATGGGGACTTACGGAGACTGACTCACTTCTGTAGCCAGCCTCAAGTGGACGTTTGAGGAACTGCAGTTTTTGGCACATTCACTTCACTTCACAACCGCGGAGGTTGCCACTTGGTAAAAAGTTGTTTGTGTCCAGTGATGGAATAAAAGAGACAATATCATTGTTTATGCTGAACCAATCCGACACTTTCATACCGTAGTTTGACGATGACATAGGAGGAGTTCTTTTAAAGGATTTTAGTGGCTTCTAGCAGTGAGATTAGAGAATGCAACCAACTGAATACCCCGTTCCATGTGTGCAGGAAAACCTACAGTGGGAAACTGAAGAAACATACAAAAGGCCCAGCCAGTTTTTGGTTAGTCTGTTCTGGGCTACAGTAGAAAGACTCATTCTAAAGTAATGAAAACACATATTCATATTATCAGGTGATTATACACTAATAAGAAAAAAACAGTTATGAATGTTATATTCTATATTCTGCCAGTACACAACCTTAATCTTACACGCTGAACCTTTAAAAAGACACTAAGGGTCAGGTTATGTGCAAACAGAGCTTGTGCGTATGACGTGTTTTGTGACCACATTGGTAATATAATGGCCATTCTGGAAGGTAGAGTCATTGTGGACAGCAGGAGACAATATCTCCATTCATAGTGTTGCACTCGAGGTTCACATGAAAAGTGACAGAAATAGTAAAAGAAAAGAGAAAGCTTGACAGTGACGTGCACTCCGACGTCAGAAAAGTGTGTTGGAAGGGGGTTTCTGAAGCTATTCATTCAGCTGACAAGAACCTTCATACAAAACAAACAGAACATCAGCAAAAGGTCCAGATTATTCACCTGTTCAAATTGAGGCTTAAAGTTACACATAATTAATAGCGTGGCTGCTTTGATTGACAGGTGGATGCTTTTATAGATGGCTTGTTTGAGCAAACAGACGTCATTCAACCCGCCTCAGGTCCACCGGTGATCCACGCCAATATTTAGATTACCCGGGGCTTCAAAACGTGACATCACACATACGCCATCCATGTAGCCTTGTGTCACTAGCCTTAAGCAGAGCCCCAAGTGACAACACTTGACGTAAAACACAACCGTACATGCAGATTATTCACTCAGACCGGTAAAATTCAAATTCATATGTTTACATTTGGTGTTTAATGGATCATTTAATGGCCCTGCGGTAGACTGGCAACCTCTATGGAGTGTAACATGCATGTAAGCAGTTAAGACACTAGACGAATGGATGAGTGCTATCTTTATATGACAGAATACAACCAGACAGAATACATTTTGTGTCATGATTCAGCGCAGTGATTCAGCATAGTGTTCTGTTTTAGCTTTAAATATTGACGCAAGTCACTGACATGACGACAATCAAACTCTGGGAAGTCACTGCCAAGTAATCTTCACAAACAAGCATCAAATAGAAATCAATGGGGGTTTTTTTCTTCCTCAACATTTATTAGCCAAATTATTTTTATTTGTTTTCCAAGATTCTTTTTTAGTACTTCCACTACCCACCCACAGTTTATTACATCTTTTTTCCAGCTGTGAGCAGCTCCTCAATTTCCTTTGTTAAATTATATTGTGGTTGAACAGCATCCATCAACAGCATGCTGAAAAATCATATTCTACTCTGCAAACTGTCTGCTTTGAATACACTTTGACGCTTTCCCAGTGAGAACACACTTCATACTCACATAATGTAATTCTTCGTTTATCTTCGCTTAACCATGGCAAACGGCTGATATGATCACGATTGTAATCAGCAACCACAAATCAGATAAATTACTTCATTACATACACGTAACTTCATAAACGATATTACATCCCAGTGTTTAAAAGATTATTAAGGATTATTAAGGCACTGAAAGAGTCAGCATTAATTCTGACTTTCCTCTGTTGTCACAGGAACACTAAGGAAGTAGTCATAATACTGCTGATAGAAAAACACAATAGCCAAAAGCAATTTTACCTCTATTTTATTAAAGAAAAGTAATTATTATAATGAGATTATGAGATCCAATTGTGTTTTATGACACTCATTACAGAGCACCCAGCATTTAAACCTCTCAGTGCATATTCTGATGGCTGCAGTGGGTCTTGTATGGCTGTAGTGTAACAAAAAGAGAATGGCTGCATTGTTTGCAGTTGTGCAGTGTTATTTAATGGTCGGTTCAGGGTTGGGTAATGTCCTAAAGAGCCTCCTCAGTGACTTACAGCTGTCAGGCGGTTTAATAAGGAGAGCACAGTGTCTTTTGTGTACGCCTACACCCTTATGGCCCTTTCAGACACAATGCAATTTGTGCTGTGCTTGCCGCTGGGTTCAGCGCACTCCGTGCCCAAAATTCGACCTGGATGAACTTTGAATGCTTTGCTTTGCTCGGCGCAGCAAAAAGGCCGTTGGAAATGCTGTGTTTCAGAGTGTGTTGTGTCTGAAAGAGCCATTATTATACAAGGTGGTTAATGTCAGACAAAGAATAGTTTAGACTCCTCTGAAAAAAAGTTTGGAAGTTGCTAAAGTAGGACTTTTTTTAATGCATAAAGCATAATGTAGCATGACACAATACTACAGTATAACTGAGCAACAAAAACACACCCAGTAAAGTCAGTGACGGTTTCATGTATTATTCAACCAATGTTTCATTCGAGGCAAACAAGCCAAACCTAAGACAAATACGAAAGAACCGAGAATCCCTGCGTGCAAAATACTGAGTCACAAGCAGTTTTCTGTAAGTTTTAGATCACCTCGTCTGAGTGTTTCGTGACACAATATGGTCTTTAGAAAAGAGGAAGGTGTTGTGTCGCAGTTGTTTATAGATGCAAAAGCTGAATCATTGTCTTTCTGCGTGTGAATCATATTGAGGTCTGTTGAGTGTCAAATATTTTCTAATGAGTTATCTTTCTGTCTCTTCATGCGTCACTCTGATGTGAATTTATGAACCTGCTGCCTCTTCCTGTGTCTTGATCTCCGTCGCTGACCTTGATTACACGTCTACACAGGAATGTTCGCTGATAGCTTATCACGCTGGGTCAATATCCCACCTGACTACTATCTGTTTGCTCAGATCAGAAAGACTGACCCGAAACACAGTCTTCACACTCGCTTCGGTCCTGCCTTTACATCGATACTGATCGTCCTGCATCAGCTCTGATGAAAACCAGAAACCACTTTTTTTTTTTTTGCCATTTAAGAGTTACAGCACATCTCCCTCGTCATGCACGCAGACATAGTTTTCCCGTTTGTCCCTTAAGATGTTTCTTCATCAGAGTTGCAGGAGTACAAAGGATTGTTTGCTGACGTCTGATAGTAGTACACCAATGAGTCAGCCCCGCACAGATGAAAGAGGAATGACGCAAAGGTGTTAGGTATCACTTTGGTAAACAACAGGGGGGATTGGTGGGATATGGATGTCGGAGTTACATGGAAAAGAGTGCGATCCCTCTACACAGAAAACACACACACACACGCACACACACAAGGTTCTTTGTCTTTCTCAATCTCACTGTAACGCACTGTACTTCAACAAAACGTACTTTTGTATGCCTCATGATCTTTGCCACCACGCTGTCATTGCACCAACAAACACTTACGCATTTTGAAATGTGTTGGTGACCTATGCTCCTTCTTTAACACTTCGTAATCTGATGTCTGATCCTTATAATCATAAAACTCAAGGTTCAAGAGGTTTCATTAGCATTAGAGATGTTTTTAAAAAACAGTTTTACGTCCTGTATGTTTGTATTCTTTCACATCTACATCTGGTAGACCTCTTGGCAGAGTCTTAAGACATGGAGATATATTGGTTTGTTCCTGAAGCTCCAGGATGAGTAACGGATCGGGACTCCTTTGAGGAGACTAGATGTGTTATGGAGGAGGTCCAGAGGAATGAAAAAGGATTCTCCAGATGTTGGGTATGCAAAATGTGTCTTTGTATGTTGAACGAGATTGTCTGTGGTCTCGTCAGCACTGATATTAAACCTTCAACTGTAACTTGTAGTCTGTTGGTCCAGAAGATCCTTCCTAACAATTAATAAAGACTAAAACAACTAATAATATATGAAGATGTATCTGTTCCCACTGGAGTGAATATGGCCTCATAGGTTCTGTAAGAAATTCAATACCATGACAATATGGTGTGAAAAGCAATGCAGCACATAATGTAGCTAACATTAGATGTGCTGTGGGTTGCTGCTGCGAAGGGAACATGCAGACAATCAATTTCCCAGAGCCAGCACATGAGCTCCAGACAGCCAGTACTCATAACTCTTCTTCTACTACAGATTACAACATCAAAGCATGGCTTGGCAAACTAGAAAGTGAGCTGAATGTCCAGGGGAGAGTAATTTAACGTTACTTGACAGACAAATCCTGACTGCAATAATTAGTTAGATTTGTGTGGCATTTATGGTCATTTACAGAGACAGGGCTTTGTACAACACGTAGACAGTATAAAACACGGATCTATGACGTCACCCACAGATTTCAAAATCTGCCTCTTCCACCTCCTCTAATCCAAAAATGGGCAAAGATGTGGTGGCCTGAGGCGGGCTGAATGATGCCTGGTTGCTCAATCAAGCCACCTGTAACAACACCCACCTATCAATCAAAGGGTCCACGCTGTTCATTTTTAAGCCATTAAGCCAGAAATTAGCTATAGAGACCAAAACTGTTTTTTGTACCAGGCTGTAAACATGTTTATTTCTGCTGTGAAGTTGGACATTTTAACATGGGGACTTACGGAGACTGACTCGTTCTGTAGCCAGCCTCAAGTGGACGCTTGAGGAACTGCAGTTTTTGGCACTTTCACGTCGGCTTCACTTCACAGCTATGGAGGTTGCCGCTTGGTACAACCACTGGATTATTTTTCAGTGCACACACAGATCAGAAAGTTAGCATACTGGGAGGAGATATTCGCAGATAATTACTAACCTCACCTTTAACTTGCAGATGCACAGGTTTGCAGACTCTTTTGGTATTCATACAGATGTGCCTCACAACTGTTCTTTAAATGCATTTCCTTTGCGAATTGTGTCAAACCCTTCAAACAAATCGTTAAGATCAGACCAAAAATCAGTGATGAGGAGCAAGATATTTCCGTATGTGACCGACTTCTTATCGTATACTTCAGCTCTTTATTTTCATGAACTTTATTCTGCTGATGTTAATAGACATTTCCTGTCCTTCATGGATTGGTAAAAATAGAAGTAATGCTGGGAAAAGTCAGCAAACTATCTACGTGTTTATGGCCATCAGCCAAATCTAATCATGTCTTTTTACCTAAAGATTAAAAGCACATATTTATTTAATGTCCTTTTGGTCACAGCAAGAAAACATATAACTAAACTCTGCTGGGCGATTAAAGGAAGTGTGTGAATCAACTAAAACTACAGACAAAGATTAACATATCCACTTATACACAATATTTATTAGGCCTTGTTGTTATAATGCAATGCATTTATTCACCAGCTCTCTTTTCTGTCTTCTTATTGTGTGTGTTAGATATTGTGTTGTTAAGCGCGTGTGTTTATATTCCTGACATATTATTGCAGGAGAACCCCCCGTCTTGTTTATTTCCTCTCTTTATACAACAGTCACACGGCATGCAGAATGTATGCTGCAACATGCCCGCGCATTTCTCAACTATTTTCCTCTTCCTGCCTTTCTTTATCTAGGTCAAAGGTAAAAATCCTTCCCCTAAGACTACAGCTTCCTCCTGTTGTTAATCTTTTCCCAGCCTCATACCAGCCAGTATTGTACAAGTCAGCATTACAAACAGTTGCTCTCCAGACTGAGGTTAAGTTTAAACATGATAGAAACAGTATCTTATCCATTATTCAAATACTGTGTTGTGAAAGCTTGCACAAGTTTGGTGGTGTATTTCTCTCCTGGGGTTAGTACCAAATCTGGAGCAGAAAGCCTCAAAAGGCTCCAAATCTTTAGGTTTTTATCACAACTTCTCCTCAGTAAACATTCTTCTGTTCAGAGTACTGAAGTCAACATTTACTGTGGCATTGTTTGGGATCCTTCATTTGCAGATTATTATGCCGTGGATTCACGTGTAGCAGATTGCCAGATTGCTAAACATTGAACTCTACTCCAGCCTGATTAAACAAAAGAAGGTTTAAAGATTAGTTATGTTTGATGTTATGTAATTTAAAAACACAATTTTTGCCCCCTTTTAGGTGGTAGGAGTGAAAATTAGTCAAGAAAGCTGGAGAGCAACTTTTCCAAAAAAATACAGCTTAAAAAAAGTGAAAGTATAAAACATGGACGTCCGTGAATCTGTTGTACCTACAATTTTATGAAGCTCGAAATCTGTGGCTCTGTCCACCGCCATGTTGGTAGTCCTGCCTCTTTCACCTCCCGGATAATCTAAAAAACAGTAAAGATGTGGATCATCAGTGGACCCGAGGCGGGCTGAATGATGCTTGAGGCGCCCAAACAAGGCACCAGTAATGACACCTACCTGTCAATCAAAGCAGCCACGCTCTTAATCCTGCATAACTTTAAGCCTTAATATAATCTGAACAGGTGAGTTGTATATAAATTCACCCTCAGTACAGTTGTCATGAACGGGGAAATTAGCTATAGAGACCAAAACTGTTTTTTGTACCAGGCTGTAAACATGTTTATTTCTGCTGTGAAGTTTTTAACATGGGGACTTATGGAGACTGGAGGCAGCCTCAAGTGGACGTTTGAGGAACTCCACTTCAAACATCTTTAGCTCATATAACTCTGTTAATTAGATTTTATTTCTATTTAAATCTGATGACAGCGTGAATAAAAATCCCCAAACACCGTCAACACTGTCTGCAATAACACATTATACCTGGGTCTCTAGGGGATGTTGGAAGTCAGCGAGTTACTGTCACATCTGTCACAAAATACAATTGACGACTTTTGCCGGAAGCATTAGAATCACATTATACCGTCCTTTTTCTTTCTAGGTTTAATATATCTGGAGACTTGTTTGATAATGTGAGATTCTCCTCCTTCACTCTGCGGTCGTTCATCAGATCTTTCTTCCTCACCGTCTTATCTCAGAGCTGCACATGCTGGAGACAAATCAATAACACGCTCACAGAGCATTAGAGTGATTTTTCTTCCCTTTGACGACATACATAGATGTATTGGACTGCATGCGGTTGATGAGCCATTTGTATTTCTGCGTGATTCATTGTGTCACTGCAAAGAGGAAGTATGCTATATTGTCACACATAAATATTCATCATGCTGCGTAGTATATTGTTTTGCTTTGTTTGCCTTGTTCTGTCACCACATTGTTAATCTCTCCGCACAGCACAAGTCTTTGTCTACGATAGAGTGTAGAGCACCTGGGACTGCAGCATATGTTCATTAGATTATAACATCAGGCGCCGCACCTGTCTCCGTCTATCACAATAACACAAGACTACGCAGAGATATACCTGTAGGAGGAGGTCACTCGGTGAGATGCCCCTCCAGGGAGAGAAGAAAAGGCGATCATCAGACTGAGCAGTGATGCAGTCTTTCTGGGCATGCTGGAGAAGCAGGAGGAGGAGGTGGAGGAGGGGGGGAGTGCAGCTTTTGTAGGTGACATCAGTTGCTTCTGACGCCAGCACGGCACCACCGGCTCTTACACAGAGAGATTATGATTAACAGCTTCTTTTCTCTCCATCTGAAGTCTGTTTTGGGAGTTGTTTTCTCTTTCATGAGCTTGAATGCCATGTAAGGTGACAGACGTACATGAACATTACTGTGTTTCTTTATGTAAATACCCACCTGACTGTAAATACACGGATATTTATATTGTATGCTTTGCTTTATGTTTGTAGCCACACTAGCATCTACTTCTTTTGGTGCATTCATGTTCCCCTCAGGATGAAATACAATAACTTTGGTGACCCCTGCATTTTATATCTAGCGCCACCATCTGTGGTTTGTGCTGAAATACCTGATCTGAACTTCTCCCATGGCACCACTCCTTGGCAGCCAGAAATTCCCCATTGAGGAATTAATAAAAATACATTTTCTTCTACTGCACTATCAGACAGGAACAGCATTAAAACTATCAGACAGGTGCAGTTCATGTGAATACAGTCATTAGCAACTAGGGCGAATGTCGAACAACAGGACACTAGACAACTGAACCCTTGAAGTTTCCTCAGACGACTCCTCGACCTAAATCTCTTGCAGCCATGCAAGTGTCGCTTTTGATGTTTCAAGGCCATTACATTACAGAACAATGGAGGTGATGTAGGGAAGATGGAAACTCACCTGTAATTATATTAAGGCTTGAAGTTATGCATAATTACCAGCCTTGCCCTTTTGATTGACAGGTAGGTGCTATCAAAGGCTGCTTGTTTGAAGCACCCAGGCGTCATTCAGCCCGCCTCCGCTCCCATTTATAGATTTGCTGTGAGGCCACCAGAGCAGATTTTGAACTTCAAAACAGCCCTTCAGAAACCCGTGTGTGACTTCACGGATATGGCATCCATGTTTTTTATACAGTCTATGGTATCAACACTGTTTTCCCCAACTCCAAAGATGGTTTGAAATGTTCTCAAGTAAACGTATACGCTCATGTCAAACAACCCAAACCTGCCTCCCAGTTAATCAGGCGCCTGGTTGCTCAAACAAGCCACCTGTAACGGCACCTACCTGTCAATAAAAGCGGCCAGTTGTCATGAAAGGGGAAAAACAGGCTGTAAACATGTTTATTTCTGCTGTGAAGTTGGACATTTTAACATGGGGACTTATGGAGACTAAGCCTCAAGTGGACGTCCATGGTAGTTTCACTTCCCAGCCACGGAGGTGGGGCGGCTCGGTGTAGACAACGTCTGAGCTCTACACTTGATGACAACAAACTCCTGTTTGACTGTCGTCTGCTAGAAACTGTAGTGCCCAGGTGTTTTTGGAGATTACTCAGCCTTTTTAAAAAGTCAGTGACCTGTTTTCCTTTTTTTTTTCTTTTTCTTTTTTATGAGATTACAAGAACATTTACGTCTTCAGAAGAAACAAACAAGCTTGGGGTTACGTGCCACGGACAGGGCGGAGAAGTCGTAAAATTACTGAGAGACAGACTGACACTAACATCAGTGGTTTTGGTCTTTTCATCTTCATTATTTATTATGACATAAACCACAAGGCTTGCTGTAACCTTTGTGTGATTAAAACAGTGCATGACATGCAGGACTACACACTGCATTCACGGAGTTTGACCTTGTTCGTAAACAGCTTTAGCTTTGCCTGTTCGCCTGCACACGTCAAAGACTGACAACAAACACAGAGGACTGTAATCTCTCCTCTCACATGATCATAATAGTGAAAGAGAGAAAAACATGCACGTCTTCCGTCGTTGTTTCCGAGAGTTCCCACGGGCCGAGTGGGAAGTTAAGATCCTAAACAGCAGATATCACCCTCTGCCCTCCTCAATTAAAACAATAAACGCCATTTACGAGTCCGCAGCCCGGTGTTTTGATGCCCTCACGCACGCTTACGTTTTGGGCACATGCAGGCTCAAGCCAGCATAATCCAGCCTTAAACATGACATGACACCTGTTATAATCGCTCAGCCATGTGCGCTAAATGCCAAGGAGGATTATGGCAGATGTCATGTCATGGATTATGGAAGCTTTATGTATGTACGTGTATTTTTCCCCCCACCGTCACTCCTGTGGAAATGCCACGGGCTACCGCTTTAATCTCATTTGTGTCTTTGTCTGTGCGTTGTGTGCGCTCATTGTAGAGCCTATCAGCGTCTCCACAAAAGCAAACATACGGCTCCTTGCAGTGTTTTTCTTACCCAGTCCTGAAGCCTGTCTGGCTGACTCTCATACTATTGTGGGGCGGGATGGAGGGGAGGGGGTGAGGTGGGTGAACCACAGCTGCTGTCTGACGTAAATGCAGCACAAACGCTCTGTTGGTGTGGTCACAGCCCCTCTGACAGCTCTAACCAGTTAATGGGTTAGCTCACACTCCCTTTCCTCTCCCCTCCAACTTACTTCTGCGGTGTCGCTAAACCTTGTGATGGATGTTGCAGACATGTCTGAGCAGATGCTGAGAGCCCATTGACAGTCAGAGTGGAAAACAGTAACAGGCTGTCATCTGTCAGGCTCCTGTGTGCATATAAGCTCCAGACTTACGTCATTGTGAGTGACGCTGGGCCAAGACAGCAGGGGCTCAATTAGGGGGTCCTCCATCGACTTTACACACAAAGTTCAGTTTACTACTGTGACAACAGTTGCATGCTACCTTCTGTTGCTTTGGATGAGTGAAACGTTACCTTCCAAAGCATGCAGCATGTTAGCATTGTCATGTTAGGTTTAGCTTTACCCTTCCACAGCTGTTGGTGTGTAGATTCCTGTTAAAGGAAAGCCTGTCATACAAACTGAGAGCATCAACGCAGGCAGGGTCTAACAATAGATGCTGCTGAGCAGCTGCATTGTGGAAAGTGTTGTGAAGATCCAGCATTTTTGGAGCTTGACCCACAAAGTCAGGATATCTCAGCCTCAGATGCTTCAATTTTGACAGTTCCCCTTAAGCCACATTGTGTAACTTTTCTATTCTATTAAATAACAGATTTAAAATCATTGTGATGCTACATTGACTTGTAATCAGGTGAATGGTGTCTCTGTCATTCCCACTCGCAGATCTTGCACTATGTAACTTTGTGCTCGATCACCTGCAAGAAGTACGTAACGCTTTAAGTCACACACCGTCAACTATTTCACTGATTTTGGTGATATTTCATCAAATTTAATGGAGGAAATGTTTTCTGCTGTCCCTCTGAAGCCCTCGGGTGCTACACCAACTCTCAGTGATTTACGGTGTAAACTGTTCTGAACTGTGTTTGTTAGCCGGCCTGCCCGGACTGTGAGCTCAGTTAGTGTCTGTACCACAGGCATTTTGGACCACCGGGAAGAAGAAGAGGAGGATTTTAGACCCAGGACGTTTACAGAGAGAGCCAGTGTCGTGCCAGAACCGGAGCCGAGCATGCGGGCAATGTAACCGGGCTCTATGCTCTAAGACCAAAGCTAACGTTGATAGAGGAAGCTAAGAAGCGAAAAGGAGAGATTGACCGAGCCAAGCGTAAATCTGGGACTGACCTTTAGTGGTTGGTGAGAGCTTGGTGAAATAAAAGGCTGAAAGACAGACGCCGAGCTGGGCTGACTGCTGTTGGACTAGTCAGTAATATTAGCTGGCTGCTACGTTTTGTGTTGTTGACCTTGCTTGATGTTTGGCTGTTAGCAAAGCTGTCGACCTGCTGGTTTTTGATCAAAATTAATATAATCATAACAAATACACGTGTACAACTGTCCACGTTTACAATAAATTTATTGCACTCTGAAACTGGGGATGCAAAAATCCAAATTTCTACGCTTCTATCGTGTATTAAGAATGAAGTAATTTGGGTACAAAGTGAATAAACCGTGTCTTTTAAACATCCTCCATGATGTAAATGTTCCTTGGTTACAAATGAACCATAAAATAACCTCCCTTCATTGTTGACATATTCCACCCCACCCTTTTGTCTCTACCAACCAAACCTGCACCCTTGCACTGAGGTCAGTGTTTATACCACTTTATGATGCAGTCAAGCATAAATGCATGTTGCAGTTCGGCTGACTCATTTCACAGAAAACCCAACACATCCAGCAGGACAACAATCCTTCATTATCTGTGCGCCGCGAACACAGCGAAGGCATTAGAAATGCACTCTATCACCGAAAATTTAGAAAAGAAGACTTTCTTTCTTTCCTTCTCAGCGAAAGTCACGCCCACGGGGAGATCTGTGATGGATTGGTCCACCTCAGAAAGGATTCAGTTGTTTCCACTAATGAACCAGAAAAAAAGCGCAATTTCAAAGGTTACACATTGTTGTTTTTTTCCCCCAAGGACTGTTTCTGTTTACACTGAGTGCCTCGGTTTAGCTCAAGGTGCCACACGTCTTTTATGAAATTGAGGGGTTGAACTGGAGGAAGAAATTGACGTGCATACATGAAGACGCACCGCTGGCAGCGCACATTTGATTAGTGCGCAATGATCTTGATGGGAGGCTCACTTAGCTAAGCTAAGGGGATTGTAAATGTGCCCCTGAGACTTTGACGCAGGCTGCTGACATCATTACCCATACCTCCTTTTGACCAGGCAGTCTGGCAGGAGGAGGAGGAGAGGAAAGGAAAGGAGGTAAAATAATGACAGGGAGTCTCATATCTATGAAAGAGAAGTCTTGTGTGGAAGGAAGGGAGATTAAATTAATTATATCGAAGCAGAAGAATATTAAGAAACACATGTGACCTGACTGAAAAGGAGCATATTATATAGAGGAAGGAATTCGTTCTGTGGCTAATTTAATATTTAAAAAAAATGTGGCATTCAGCCGCCCACCTGACCCGACCTAACCTGCAATCAGCTTATTTATACTGTCGCCCCTGCAAGGAAATCATACCACCACCTTCGTACCTCCAAGAACATCATTAAGGCTGCAGAAATCTCACCATGCACCTCATGCTAATTAGACGCAGAAAGTATCACACTGAGATAATGATATTTGACTCATAATGTGGGAGGCATGGACGTGATGAAAAGGGAGAGGGGAAACTTTCCTTGAGAGCTGCATATTATCGGACTGACGTCACGCATGCTATAGCTGGAAGCGGCTAAAAAAGAAGAAATGTAATTTTCGTCCGTGATAATAATTTTGTCAGAAAGAGTGCTGGTTCCGAGTCTGGCGGCACTCTCTCTTATCTCTGCTGCTAAAAATGGCGTAAGGTCTGACTGTGGATCGTGCACTTTAAGCTGGATGAGCAGATGCTGCTGCGCGGTGTGGCAGGTGACTCCTCTGGCTGCTGCTCTCTCCTCTAGATATTTATTTTCCTGCCCTAAGTGGCTGACATTTACTAGCTTCAGAGAAGGTGGTGGAAGGAGATAAAGTGAGGAAGAAAAAAAAGAGGGTGTGTGTGTGTGTGTGTGTGTGTGGGAGGGTGAAAAGAGATGGAAACAAGTGGGGTCTTTGTGCTGCAGTTAATCTGAGGTTAATCATTATTGTGAGCAGCGGGTGGTCTGATGTTGGATGAGGAGAGCAGGTCAAGTTGGATGATGTACAGAGGAGGAACTGTGTTGAGATATCTGTGGTCTGCTTTTATCTCGCTACAGCCATAGCAACAAAATCAAACAATGCAAAACATTCAGTGGCTCCAACAGGAGGACTGGCAACGTGTCCGACAGCTGCACCGGTGAATGTTAGACAAAATGTATCTTCATGAAGGGAAAGAAGTTTTATTTATGAGCATCCGAGCTCTTAACAGTATTCAAAAACTGTTGAATTAAAATGGAAATACCAAGTAGACAGTAGTTTCTAAATGTGACGTACACTTTGGACATCGACTTCATTTGTGTTCAGAATTTTCATAGTCATTCATGCAAATTTGACCGCCGGACTATTTGTGCATTCATGTATTTATCAAGCAGCGACCTCCGTGGCTGTGATGTGGAAGTGCCAAAAACTGCAGTTCCTCAAACGTCCACTTGAGGCTGGCTCCAGAAGTGAGTCAGTCTCCATAAGTCCCCATGTTAAAACGTCCAGCTTCACAGCAGAAATAAACATGTTTACAGCCTGGTACAAAAAACAGTTTTGGTCTCTATAGCTAATTTCACCGTTCATGACAACTGTACTGAGGCTGTTCAAATTATATTAAGGCTTAAAGTTATGCAGAATTAAGAGCGTGGACGCTTTGATTGACAGGTAGGTGGTATTACAGGTGGCTCGTTTGAGCACCCAGGTGAGGATGATCCACGTCTTTTCCCATTTTTAGATTAGCCGGGAAGCTGCACAGGCAGGACTCCCAACATGCCGCAGATTTTGAGCTCCAAAATGGATCTTCGGAAACCTACGGAAGACGTCATGCATACGCCGTCCTTTCTTTGTGCTGTCATTTTTATGCAGCTTAAACATCCAACAATACTGTTAGCTGTAAGATAGCAACATACTCCTTCCAGCCACTCTGTCTCATCTTTGTGTGTTTATGAAGCAGACTCATTAAGTATGCACAATTCCAAACGTTCATCCTCGGGATATAGTCTGACCCTCTTTAAACTCCAAAACGTTAAAATTTAATGATTTACTTTGTGAGGAATTTGGGGGCATTTTGTTACATCACTCCACACAATCACATACAAGAACCCCCCTGGTGTGCTTTTAGTACATTGTGTTCTTCCCTGTTTGTTTTCTAGCATGTGCAGCTTCATACTTTAAATCAGGGGGAATCTGACCGTGCACGGCACAGCAAAAAATTTTAATAAAAAAAAAAAGACTGTGGTGAATGATCCCACAGTCCTGCGGCTCCACGGGATGCTGGAAACACATTTTCTGGATTTATTGTTCTGGCACATCAGAATCACTGGCATACGAGGGAAGAGAAACAAACAATATGTTCTGCACTTAACTGCGGTTGTGTGGCGTGTGTGTGATTTTGTGCAGATGGTAGTAGAAGCCGGAGATGAAATATTTGTGATGATCACTTCAGAGATGTCTCGTTTGTCCAACTCGTTCTGTAAATCTTTAATTTGATTACCTGTCACTGTTCTGTCACCGTGCATGTCTACGTGTGCTCTTATTTAATTACCTGAACAGACAGTTGTTTTGTTGCCCCGTCTGTACTTTCAGGAAAACACCTCATCCTGCAGATCACGAGTACTGACCTCTTGACACCGGCTCTAGCTTTCCTTTTTTGGCTTTACTGTACAAGAGGATCCCCTCGCCGCCCCTCCTCTCCTCTCCCCACCTCCTTCCTTTTTAGTCTGGAAGGTCCAGTACTCACATGGCTGGAACAGGCCAACGTACAGGCACCCTCCTTCACCCAGCTTAGGTCTTTTAATCTCTGCTTAGCTGTACTTTTCTCTGGCAGACTTCTCTCAAACTCTCCATCACCAAATCAAAAACACATTACGTTTCAATCAGCCCTGTTGCCGGTCCGATTTAAGCTGACAGCTGGTCAGGTGGAAGAAATTAAGCAAAGAAAATGAGCAAAGTGAGTTAAAGATGCATGATAGGTCAGTTTATAAGACTGCACACAGAATGAAATAATATATGCAAGGAGGAGCAGTTCATATTGCTGCCGCTCCAGTTATCATGTAAACATTTGTGTTCGTCTCTCTCAGATTAATCAGCACTCGGTGGTTGCGTCCTTTAACAATTATCCACTAACTCTGCCCCAAAGCCCTCTGAACATATATATGTTTCCAGCTCTCTCCACGCTTCCTTCCCCTCCTTCCTCTGGTGAGTTAAGGACTGTTATCCGGCTTTAGGGGGCCAGCTGAGAGACCATATGGACTCTGAGCGGCAAGATCAGGGGCACAAGATGCAGCAACACCTGGAGGGATAAAACTCGCAACTTCCTTTCCATCTGGACTCTGTGCAATGTCACTTCCATGTCCTACTTGTTATTCATCCCCTCAGTAAACAGTGTGAGAGCTAGAGAGAGAGAGAGAAGTTTAAACCTCCTTTCACCTCTGCACACCTGGCTAACCACGGCGTGAAGAGAGGAAATGTTAGACACAGTCCTCAAATCAGAAATTTGTTGGTTGGGACAGATTTTCTAAAATATTTGAGTGTCTGTAAAGCACTTTTAAAGAGTGTAAACAATGTACTTACTGCTGTAGTTGGCTAATTTCAGCAGAGTAGTAAAATACAGTTGTTGTGCACTTAACGGAAATGGCAATTGCGACATTTTACCTTCTTCTTCTTCACTGAATTGCAACCGTGCAGAGCATTAGCGCCAACATTTGAAAGCCAAAATATAAATATTAAACATGTGCACAACTTAGATTTGTATATTGCAGTATTCACTGCAACTGCTTCGGCTCCAGCAGTTTCCTCTATCGCATTTTCACAATGCTGATGGTCCATCCTGTTCGGCTACGTAGCCAAAATGGCGACCATTAAGGGCGAGAAGTAAGGAAGCCCTGTGCAGACATACATTTATACATTTTTATTTCCTCAGTTTCCTCACGATAACGAGTTTTCAACTTCTTTATGTCATTATGTCGAAATAACAAATGTTATCGCGAGATAACGGGATAATCTCAGGATAACGAAACATTGTTTTCAAGAGATAATGCCATAAATAATTTGAGATCTTGAGAAAACAAAAGTACAGTCTATTATATTAAATCATTGCAATTGCAATTACCTGCTTCTCCTGCTTACACTGCAAAGATTTAATACACAAGACCAGTTTAGACTAGTACCACCACTATGATAGATGTCGACCCTTTTCAGCTAAGAACATGAGGCAGGTTTATTCCTGATGAGAAGATTATTTATTGTTGACTGCTGTTGAATCTTAAATGAAATGTTCAAGAACCAGAGCTACGTGGTCCTTACTTCTCTTCCTAATAAAACCCATTTGGAGCCACAAGTTTGGTGTTTTTGATTCAGCTCATAATTATTCATGAATGTATGCACGCTACATGTATGAACACAACACACTGATATCGAAACAAAATGGACCACTGGAGAGAGTTCACGTGCCACCAGTGGTACCCGTGCCATAGTTTGAGAACCAGTGTCGAATCACGAGAAAACAAAAAGTATGAATGTATGACCGCTTGGGGGCTTCTGTAGGGAAGTATTTCACACTCAGCTTTTTGTCTTCTGTTATGAGTGCACCATCCAGTGACAGTGTGAATGCACTTATGTTGTTGAAATAGCAAGTTTAAGTATGAAAGTACGCAGCATATAAGAGTGAACGTGTTGAACTTTGTACCAAACATGAGGTCACGTTAAGTTGATTTCAACCCCCCCGTCTGCATCCTGCAGTCTTCACACATGATTTTAATCACGTCCTGCCTTTCTCCTGACTTTCCACTGTCCCATATATGAAATCCATTTCATCATCATGAGCAGCTCGATTCTGTAAATCCCCTTGTCGTGTTTTGTGTGTTTTTGCGACTGTGTATGCCGCTGCACGTAAAGCTTGTGTGTGTGTGTGTGATTTTGTGTGTGTGTGGGGAGCAGAAAGACAAATAAAAGTGACCCAGACTGGAGATATTCACTCTCTCTGTGTGTTTTTGGAGCAGTCGAATAAAAGCGTTACATCACTAAATCACTACAGGAGGTGCATCATCCCCGCTTCACTCAAAGCTGACCTCGTTCTCTCTCTTTGCCTGTGCCCTCTCCTCTCTATGCCATCTCCCGTTTCATTGTTTAATGCTCTACTTTACCCCCCTTAGTCTTTTTAATCTTTTGAATTTCATCCACTCATGGAGCCTGTCTACCACCATGCTTTATCTGCTTCACCCTTGTCAAGCTTACTATCACCTTTCTGGGTACCCCCACATCCCCTTCCCTTTGCCACCCTCAGCCCAGGATAATAGGCTGATCCGTATGACGCACATGGCTACGTCTCCAGAGGGGCTTTTGCGCACAAGCATTCATAAAGGCTCTGTGTAGCCTGGTGTGCAGATACAGGCAGTGGCCAGGTATTTACATCTTGAGATAACTGACACTGCAGGATTACTGTATCACTAGCTCTGCTGATAGCACAATACACTGGTGCATTCTTTAGCAGAAAGGGCTTTTGTTACTGTTATGAATGGTGATTATAAAAGCAGATTATTGTATAGCCACCAGGTATCAGTCAGGGTATTGAATGATGTTGCATGCATGAAGATCATTTTACTTTTTCCCCGTGTCTCGAGTGAACGTGACATGTTTACTTTGAAGCCAAAGATGAATTGCATAAGCTTAACATCACTTTCACGCCACATTGTTCAACATAATTACGAGCGGCCAAGTGGGGAAAAAAAACATTCACGGTCCAGCTGTAACTCATGTGTTATTCAAGAGTCAGATATGATTAATTGGCTACAATATTTGGTGAAAAGAACTACAAATGTGTAAAAATACAAACCAACTTAAACACTAATAAAAAAAAATAATAATCTTTTGTTTTATGTAGTTCCAGTTGTTCTATAAAATCCTCATTCAAACTCACAGTGACACACAAAAAAACAAAAGATACAGGCTTGGAACGGACGTTTTAAAACAGTATGTCTTCAGGTTTAATCCATATGTTTAGATAAGGATGATAATATTTAATATATATATATGGGTTCCACCAAAGAAGCCTTATTTGCACCTTTGGAAAAAAGTGTCTGTCACTTGTATTCTTGTCAATGTGAAGTCCATTGGTGAGTCGCACGTCTGTGATAACAGCAGGACAAAGAGGACTTCTTCCGACTCCGGCTAATCTAAAAAATCAGTAAAGACGTGGATCATTTGTAGACCTGAGGTGGGCCGGATGACGCCTGGGTGCTCAAACAAGCCATCTGTAACAGCACCTACCTGTCAATCAAAGCATCCACACCTTTAATTCTGCATAACTTTAAGCCTTAATATAATCTGAACAGGTGAGTTGTATATAAATTCACCCTCAGTACAGTTGTCATGAACAGGGAAATTAGCTACAGAGACCAAAACTGTTTTTTGTACCAGGCTGTAAAATTTCTGCTGTGAAGTTGGACATTTTAACATGGGGACTCACTTCTGCAGCCAGCCTCAAGTGGACGTTTGAGGAACTGCAGTTTTTGGGCACTTCACAGCCGCAGAGTTTGCTGCTTGGATATCATAAGTGCATTCAAACTGTCAAGTCGAGTTGTGGACACTCAGTGGTTGCCATTTTAGCTACGTAGCAGAAGCTGACCATCGGCATTGTGAAATTGCGACCAAGAAAGCGTGGGGGTTGCAGTGAATACCACAATATACAAATGTAAGTTTTGCATGCATGTTTTATGTTAATATTTTACCAGTGAAGTGTTACCGTTAATGTTCCGCGTGGTTGCAATTCAGCGAAGAAGAAAAGGCAGGACAATGTTGCGATTGTCATTTCTGGTGCACATCAGGCATACTCAAATTGCTACCCTGCAGAAATAAGTGCACTTACACCAGGAAGTGTCCTCCATAGGTGTGTACTAACAGAAGTATCTCTTTTCAGTTCTGTCTTTCTTACTAGCCGAGTAATTCAGTCAATCAGCTATACACGAAGACAACAACCTGAGGCAACCAGCCGTTTATTGAGCAGTGTTTCTGTAACATAATGCTTTGTTTGCACGCAGCCTGCAAAGTAAGAATACAGCATTTGCTTAAAAATAAATGCCAGTCAAGATTATCCATGTGCATGCTGTGCTTCCTTCTATGAACAGTTTTCTGCCTGCACCACTAAACTGTTACTGAGCGTCTGAATGAACCATCATTTATGTACTATAAAGTAAATAACATCCTTTCAGGAAATATTGTGCAGCCTGTTTCCACGGTTTTAAAATACCGAGCCTGTTTTCTGTCAAAAATGAGAAAATTTTCCGGTTCAAACTAAATGAAACACGTGCACTTAAACCAATGATTTATTGTCACTGATAAATGTTATTCGTACGGGAACTTAAACCACAAACGCTTTTGATCAGTGAGAAAAACACATGTGTGTGTGTGTGTGAGTATGTGTGAGTATGTGTGAGTGTGAGATCTGTAAGGCCCTCATCACTGAAATTGTTTGTTTGAGCAGGGCTGGTGCTGGACCTCCTGGATGATGGCTTGACGCACAAGCTCACGAGGACGGCTCCCGCCTGCCAAAGTCAACAAGCGCAGACAGACCAACGTTAATTGCCTGAAGAAGAATGGTACCCCTGTCCTCCCGCAAGACACAATGACACCAAATGACCAAACAAAGGAGCTTTTCACAGACTGTCGGAGGTTGCAAAAGCAAAATAAATGGATAAACGGACAGAGGTCAGTGAGTGGAACATCCACACCAGGTAGTCTGTCAATGCTGTGCATGTACATATGTATACAGGAAGAATATTCTAGATATAATATTGATTTATATGAGCTTTAGCCGGAGATATTTCCTTGTTTCCAAAGCAAGAAATCTCAGTGACACTTTCAAAACAGGAATTTCTGCATCATTACCTCACAGCCAGTATGTAGACCTGAACTAAACTGCTTTCGCTACGGTTATGAGAGCTTTTGTTTGCTAATGTGTAGAGTATGTGTGTGTATCTGGGGTGATTATGAAAGCCAGTTGCGGTACACGCTGTGTCAGAGATTTGACATGGATGCAGGAGGCAGCTATTGAAATCCAGTGGAGGGAGCAGAAGGCGAGTGACCTGAGAGAAATCGCTAACAATCAGATCAGCAACATTCAGAGATGTTTTACCTCAGCATTTTATAGTTAGTTAGTATGCTAACACACTAAACTAAACATTGTTACTGTTTGCATGGTAGCATTCTGACTTTAGCACTTAGCTCAAAGCACCACTGAGTTTTGTTGGCTGCTTTGTCTTTAGTCTGCAGCTCAACTCAACCCAAACTATCTCAACTCAGGTTTAGGTCGGGTGATTGTGGAGGCCAGGTCATTCGCTGGAGGTGTGTTTTGGGTCATTGTCCCGTTGAAAAACAAATTCAAGTTCAAACCAGATGGGATGCTATCACTGCAGAATGCTGTGGTTCACAGTTCACCAAGCAAAGCACCTCCACACCACCACACCTCCTCCTTTATGCTTCATGGTGGGAACCACACATGTAGATACCTTCTCTGCATCTCACAGAGACATGGCAGCAGCTCTCTTCTTGTTGTTGACATAAAATAGCAGGTAAACACAGGTTCAGTTCCATTCAGGTCAAACAGAGTCAGGGTGCTGCTGTGGTGCATGTTACAATGCAGTACATGGAACTGAACCTCAATTAGAAAGACCTGCGTTGACCCTACTTTCATGTCAAAATGGCTGCTGTGAAAAAGATCTATTCGACGAAGAAGGACTGATTCATGCGGTCCCCTCTGAGCAGGACTCTAATTTGATGTGCTGTTAGTTGCTGATTTCTGTGGCTGGTAACTGTGATGAACTTCAGCAGAGGTAACTCCTTGTCTTCTTTTGCTGGGCTGGTCTTCGTGAGAACCAGTTTCATTGTAGCATTTGATGGTTTTCATGACTGCACTTGAGGACACATCCACATTTCTTGAAAGTTTCTGGACTGACTGACCTTCATGCCTTAGAGTAATGACAGACTGTGGTTTCTCTTAACTTAGCTGAGCTGTTCTTGCCATAATATGGATTACTACAGTCGAATAGGCTACATAACCATTACAGGTGACGACCTCATGAAGCTGATTTGTCATCAAATCAACTTTACTGTACTTTGAGGAATCTATAATATAAAATATATCATTACATTTGGTGACTTTAATGTATAAAGTAACAAAAGTGAGAAGGTGTGTGAAACTTTTTACTGGTGCTGTAAGTATAAATAGAAGTCTGCGTGGAGTTGCAGTGGCGTAGTTTGGAGATATTTCATGATTCAGCAAAGAGGACGAGTCTTTGGTAAGACAAGGTCGTGTTCAACAGATGTTCTCCAAAGCACACAGTGTCACACTTGGACAGAGGAGTCACTGCAGTCAGTGGTGAGAGAGTCTCTGAGAGGAGAGGACAGTTTATATGAAACATTTGTATGAAAAGTAAAGTCACAAAGGCAACTATAAGAAAAGGAAAGCAGCGATACTGCAGCTGGAAGCATTATGTAATGTTTTATACGTTAGTATCTGATGGTGTGTGGAGTTTGGGATTTGTTTTCTCTCACAGAGTCAGATTTAATCTTGTTTTGTAGGAGCACATCTCGCCATTAAAGGATTTTCTGTCGTCTTGTGATCCTGACCTTGAAGTCTAGATGGACTTTGATATGCATTGTCTGGAAAGAGCAGCCGGGAGAGGGGGCGGTTTAATTACATCTGGTAGATAGACCTAATTACATGACAGATTAACTAAATTGAATGTTTGATCTCAATCACATCTTTGGCTCTCTTTGAAGCTCGCATTCCTGCCATTATTGACATTTTCATTAACGTATAGACGGCAACACGTCTGGTGAGTGAAAAGATGCAACACAAATACCTCAGCGTGCTTACTTATGCAAACAGCAAGCCATGACTCATTACATCCTGTCACAGGATATAATGAGTCACGTTTTTTTCTGTCAGTCTGCACCGAAACCTGTGATTCCTTTAAATAAAGACTACAAGAGGCTGAACTTCCCTTTGGGTTGACCTTTGTGCACCCACGTTTGATAAAAGGCTACCAGAAGCACATGTGAAACACGCCAAGGATGGCTGTTTTTTTTCTTTAGCAAACAGTGAAATGTGCCAGATAAAGTCACCTGTTTTTAGTAAACACTGATAACTCTTGAAGACAAAACAATGGCTGCTCAACCATTTATATTTGTGTACCTTTGCAGATATTCTGCACATGTCCGATAGGAGAATCTTTTCTTTTCTGCACACACAGGAAATATTTGAACCATTGCAGCATCAGTGTTTACTGTTACTACACGATGTCAGCAGTTTATTTTGATGAATATATGCAAAAAAAAAAGCACCTATACAGGTTTAAAAAAAAACGTGTGTGGACTGTTGTGGGTTTACAACAACAAACCAATGGTGTCATAAGAAGCTATAATAATGATAACTTTATTTATATAGCAGCTTTAAAAAAAAACAAGGTTTACAGAGCAGAGGACGCAACACAAGGGCAAACAAATTAAAAGTATAATTAAAACACAACAAAGACAAAGTGACAGAAAACGGGCAGAGTGATAATAAAATAGTAATTAGAGGTATAACATAATGGGAAAGGCTGACATTAAAAAAAGCAGATCTGGTTGAGGATAAAAGGATGAAAAGATGATGATAAGATAAAATGCACGCAGTGAGAGTGAGAGTGAGACAGACAGAAAGCAAGAAACCAAAAGTGAGGCAGTGAGACAGAGCAGTACTTATGTCATTTCCAGGAATGAGTGGTTGTGCGCCTGAGAGGCTGATTTGTGTTGATGGTGTTTGGCTCACATTCAGCGCATTGCTCAACTCTCCTGCACAAAAATAAAACCATCATAATATCTGCAAATGTTGTAGTTTGTTTTTTTATTTGGATCTCCTTAAGTTAAAAGTGGCTGCTAGTCTTCCTGGGGTCCACATAAAAAAACAACAACAATAAAAAACAATTTAAAATCACACATAAAGACAAGAAACTGTAATATAAACCCAATATAAGTGACTAAAATGACTGTACACATGAAAGTAACAATAACCTGTAATAGAGACAAAAATAGAGCATTAAAGATCTCTACTCATTATCTAGTGATGCGCTTTACAGACCTGAAGTGAAGTATGTATATTCACCAAGCGGCAACCTCCGTGGTTGTGAAGTGAAGCCAATGTGGAAGTGCCAAAAAACTGCAGTTCCTCAAACGTCCACTTGAGGCTGGCTCCAGAAGTGAGTCAGTCTCCATAAGCCCCCATGTTAAAAACTTCACAGCAGAAATAAACATGTTTACAGCCTGGTACAAAAAACAGTTTTGGTCTCTGTAGCTAATTTCCCCGTTCATGACAACTGTACTGAGGGTGAATTTATATACAACTCACCTGTTCAAATTATATTAAGACTTAAACTTTTGCATTATTAACAGCGTGGCCACTTTGATTGACAGGTAGGTGCCATTACAGATGGCTTGTTTGAGCAACCAGGCATTATTCAGTCCATCTCAGGTCCGCCGATGATCGGCATCTTTGCCCATTTTTAGATTAAACTGAAGGTGGAAGAGGCAGGACTACCAAGATGGTGGCAGCCAGTGTCTCCACACTGAGCTTCAAGAAGGCTCTTTAGAAACCTGTGGGTGCCGTCACGCATCCACCATCCAATCTTTATAATGTCACTGAATTTTAGCATCACAGACTACCATCAACACCTCACATCGGGGCTTGTATTATCATTTTTAGTCTGTGAGAAACTGAACTGAAGGATATAAACTTTTATCATCCACCAAAAGTGAAATCATGTAACTTTTGTAAGACAAAATATATTTTTCCTCTTGCAAATGAGGAAGTTTATTAACAATAAAACACGCCCTTGCTTTTTAATTAAACTTTACAACCATATGTATGTGGTGGCTTATGTCAGCAGACTTCAGACAGATGCCGTCTGACGCTGAGTGTTACTAACTTAAGAGAGACTCATTGTACAGTCATCTTGTAATTACTATCACAGTGTCCTTAGGTTAGTTAAGGTTAGTCAGACAGTCTTATTCAGGGACATATAATTTATATAACTGTGTCTGCCTTGCCCCACACAATCAGGAAATGCATCAACTGTGACATGCAAGTGAGACAGATATTCAAATGGCAGCAGGTAGAGACATTTGGTTATGAAAACAGTGAGGCGAGGAGCGGAGTGGGCCGTGTGGTTTCGTTGTAAGTGTGCATCAAAATATTGCGTGACCTTTCAGTTGAGACATTTTGCATGTAGTTTGCATTCCTTTAGCATTTTCAGACTGTAGGAGGGAAAGATCGGTCTCCCTACTGAGGTTGATGTTTGGTATTTACACTCACCCCCGCAGATTTTTTATTCTGTGCACGCTATGAGATGCCGTATCATGTCCACCATATGAAACGTTATAATTGTTTTGTTTTTTTAAACTTGCAGGCCACATACTGGATGAACTCGGCTGCTTAAAAATCAGATGCAGCTTGCCTCGCTCTTCCACATGTCAGTTTCATTTTGTGATTCTTGTTTTTTGGCTGCACGCAGCAGAAACACGCACAAACACACAGCCCTTTAACCTCCACTCCAACACCCATGGACATCAGCTGTGTCCTCTGATACTGTACTAATCACCTGGTCTTTGTTTTCCTCCTCATCTTGATTGGCAAAATGGCAGCTCCACAGCAAAATCTCTAATCAGCTTTAAGCTGCTGCTCAGTCTGGCTGTCATTACTGGAAACTCGTTTGGATGCATCAGTAACAAGGACAGGTGTTTAGACGTCTGACAGTGTAAACTGAAGCTTTGCAAACAATCCCGGTGGCTTTGTCCTTAGTTGGAATAGATGCATGTGGATGATTGTGTGTCTCTTTTCGTCGATGTTTGGTAACGATCCTCACTCCCTTATTTTTCTGCCTGTCTTGCCTCTTCTTTTCTGCTGTGCTCCCTCTCTGTGTTGAGGTGTTGCCACTCTCTTTTCTGTCCCAGCTACCTCGTGCCGAGTAGTGAGACAGATTTCCTCTGTACTTTCATTCTAAGGTAACAAAAACACAGTGATTCTGATTTTCAGGTGATTATACACTAAAGAAATCATAGTTATGTATTTCCAATCTAAATTCTTCAACCAGCTGCTACTTATAAACCTCTGGACTGTACCTTTAAGTTATAATATAGACCAGTTTTACGCAGGAGGTTTATTCCTAATAAAAAGATAATTTAATGTTGATTGTGAATGAAAACCGAGCTAATCTGGTAGAAAACAGGTACTCCTGATCTGCACTTCTCTTTCTAATATTTCCCATTTGGAGCCACGATTGAAGAACCATTCATTAATTTTACCTCCACTCACTATGTTAACATCACATTTAAGCTCACAACTAATCATGAATGTATGCACACACTTACCTGCATGAATGTGACTACGTAAGACTGATACTGAAAACAAATATTACAGGAAATGAAAAACTTATTTTAAATTACATTCCAGCGATCACATCGTTCATTTTCATTCAATATTTTTAAGCGTTTTGACGGTATAATGTTTTTAATTTAATTAAATATGGCATTTACTTTTATTTATTTCAAGTACCTACAGGGAGGTCAGGTACCACCAGTGGTACACGTACTACAGTTTGAGAAGCAGTGATATAGACTATAGAGTACTAATATGAGCTGTATGGAGAAGGAAGAAGCCTTCTTAGTGGCTTTAGAATAATAAATAATAAATGCAGAATAATGGAAACCAATTAGAACAGAATACTATAGAGCTTAATGTACAATAGAATAGAAAAGATAAAATATGATTAAATAAAACATGACATCAAGTGTATGATTTTTTTTACGTATATATCTGGCCTATCTTTTAGTTTACATTATTTTTATAATATTATATATTATATTATATTATATATTTATAATATAATATAATATAATATAATATAATATAATATAATATAATATAATATAATACAGAATAAGGTTTAACTCATTCATATAAATAAAAACTGTCACCAGTTGCTTCCTGTTTCTGTTTCTCCCCCGAGCCGCGCGCGCAGCCGGGTTGTGTGAGCGCGAGGCAGCCCGCGAGCAACAAGCCCCGGCAGAGGAGGGGGTGAAACATCACGTGGTGACACAGCTCTACGACTGACGTCATCGTCCCCGTCGCCAAGCAACCCCTCCATCAGCACACGCGTCACCGTGAGCCCGAGCCGCGCGGTTGCCCGGCAACCCGTGCCTTGCGCTCGGGTTCGGCCTTGCCTTGCACCCAGCTCGGAGCTCTGACGCGGGTGTGACGTTAATAAGGTGGGTATCAATTTGTTATGGTGGTGGAGGGAGGGAGGGAGGGAGGAGAGAGGAGGAGGAGGAGGAGTTCCCCTGTGAGTGCCGAAGCCCTGTGCTCTGCATTCCGGCGGAGCGCACAGGCACACACCGGCCACAGCTCAGTCGCGGGCCGAGAGACTTGTTGTATAAAGTATCAAAGTGAAGGCGGGAGGGCAAAGTTTCTCCCTGCGTTATCTTATTTTTTTACACTTTCTGCTCTGTGTTTATTGTCGACACGTCGCTCTGGTTGTGGAATGGTTTACGTTTCCTCTGAGAGTTGTCTGAACTGTGAGAGAAAGTGGTTTATGTCCGCTCATTAAGGTAAGAGAGGCTCCATTAAACTCACATTTTACTGTCTGATACAGCTTTTATTTTTATTTTCTCATTTTTCTTACCCAGCTCAAGTTATCTTTCGGTTTCAGTCCGGCGGTTTTAGTCACTTCTTTTACTTTCTATACATTAAAAAGAGAAAATTCATCAAGTGTAAGCGTCATTAAGATCAACCTGTACATTTAAATAATTTTATTTTAATTCATCACCGTGTACAAATATCTTATTACACCTCACACACTCCAGACTAGTGAGTTTATACTACTACTAAAGTTTTGACGCTGCTGCACTGAAGTTATATGTGTATATAGGCCAATCTGCCTGATGAATGTCATATAAAAATGTAGATTTGTTAATATCTCGTCAATTAAAAGGCAGTTGAATATTGTCTCTGCAGGTACTCGCCTTAAACACTGTAACTCCAGACTGTTGCTGCAGCATGGTGATCATGACAGAGAACAGCCGGGGGGTTCAGTCCAGCCCTACCCAGGGAAGGCCCCTGCAGGTCGGCTTCTACGAGATCATCCGCACCCTGGGGAAGGGAAACTTTGCAGTGGTGAAACTGGCCAAACACAAAGTCACCAAAACACAGGTCAGCAGCAGTGCTCATCCTAATTATGTGACTTTTATTTTAATTTTTTTTTAAAAAAGCACATTTTTTCATTTTAATTTTAATTCATTTTAAATTTGGTTTTCCAGGTGGCCATTAAGATCATCGACAAGACCAGACTGAACCCGTCCAATCTGGAGAAAATCTACAGAGAGGTGCAGATTATGAAGCTGCTAAACCACCCACACATCATCAAACTCTACCAGGTGTGTGTGTTATCTCTCATCTCTCTGCAGCGTCGCTCATGCATATGTTTGTATATATATATATGCATGTGTGTGTGTGTGTGTGTGTGTGTGTGCATTACATTACTTCCACCGTGTCGCCTGATCTGTGTCGTCTCCACGTGCACGGATCGTGCAGGATATTTCTTCTCGGTGACAGCGATGGTTGGTGCAGAGCATTGTGCCTCATTATTGTTGATAATAGAAAAAGAGAGAGGAGGTGGTGGTGGTGGTGGTGGGGGAGTTATTTGTTATCCAAGTGGTGGTTTGTACTGGCTTGTTTTGAGCTGCTGACTCTCAGAGCACGCTGAATCATAAGTACAGCACAACGGCATTAGTGCAATCCCTTTTGACCTCCCTCTCTGTGTGTGTGTGTGTGTGAGAGAGAGAGGAGGGGGGAGATTGGGAATAATCGTGTACCAGTCAGTGCTGGGAACAATGGATGTCCAAGACGTTTTCAGTTATGTAACTATAGATGTGTGTGCAGAGATATAGGTGACACAGAGAGCGGCGTTGGTTAAAGATGCATCCACAGGTCTGTCCGTTAATCCCAATTATAGCATCTGTTGGAGTGCAATGTGTCTGTGCGTCACGTGAAGGCCACCTCACACAAAGCTTCACTCTTAATCAAATTGAAGACTTAGTGGAAAGAATCCGCTTTTTTTTTTTTCCCCCCATCCACCTCAGCTGGTCTCTTACGAGCGCCGTGCCACGCGTCTGGCAACAAACACACAAACACACACCCACGCAAACAAACACACACAATGCCCTTTCTTTTTTTTTTTCTTCGTCTTTACTCTGCCCTCTTTGTTTCACTCTGTACTGTTTTGAGGATTACTTCATATCCGGTTTTAAGAAGGCTGAGCAGTGTTTACTGTGAAATCATGTCTCGGCTGCAACAATAAGAGCATGAGCTTATTCCTTTGAAACCCCAGCAGTGTTTCCCCATCATACAGCTGTCTAATATCAGCGTTAATTCAACATAATTTAGCATATTTTTCAAGTTAAAATGCCAAACATCTTGATCCAGCTTCTCAGTTTTGAAGATTTGCTGCTTTTCTTTGTCTTATGTGATCGTAAACTAAATATAATTGTATTTACGACAGATATTTCTCACTGTTTTTATCCTCTATAGACCAAAAAATAACAGGTAGATCAATCTGCAGTGAAAATTATTGCTAGCTGCAGCCGTTGTGCAATGCTTGCTCGAAACCTCGATAATGATAAATGAGTTAAAGGTCAGATTTAACCCTCTGGGCTCCGAGCACTCACCCACGATTGTAAAAGCAATTGATAGAGCCGTCGATGGACTCCAGAGGGATTGTTTGTTTAAGTCGAGCTCAGATTGTGGCAGCTCTCAGTGTCAAACAGACATGAAATCTGTTGTTTTGTGCAACATAACAAAAGAGAGAAATTTGATGAGATCGGATTAATATCACCCAGCTCCTTTCAGAGGAGCTCTCCCAGCTCTGACGTCAAACGTGGCTGTCTGTATCCCGCATGTGATTTATCCTTGTTCGTTTTTTTTTTCATGCCCTTGGGTTGTCTGAGGTGATGCTAGTCAGATGGTACTCGACTCAGCCGTCTTTGCCACTTGCTGCCCCTCTTTCCCGTTCAAAGGGACGACGGTGGCACGAGAAGACAGTCTGGCGATCTTAAGAGGGTTATATCCTCACGGTGTCGGTGCAGCTTTTAGGGGGCTCTGTAGATTAAAGAAGGCTCTCCCTTTCTGTTTGTCTTAGCCTCTCTTTGACCTTGTATCAATCACATGTGCACCTCTTATCCTCTTAAAACTCTCTCTCTCTCTCACTGGTGTGGCAGTCAGTACAAGCTGTGCTGATCTGCCACACTGCTGTTGAAACTCACAAATGTATTTTAAATTTTAGCGAAGATCCCAAAATTTATATTGTGTATAAAATGCTGCACAAGGCTGTTAAAATCACGGAGTCTTGTGTTTGATTATGTGTAAATAAAAAGGGAAAATATGGACGTTAAAGGGTTAATCTTCCTCCTGGGATGCTTCGAGGGCCCTTGACGTGCGGTGCCTGTTCTTTAGATCCATGACGTCAGTGGCACCTCAAGGTGACAGAGCACCAGAGAGCTGCCCTATCTCACAGATAAAAGACGGAGGCTCAGAGGCATCTGTGTGCGCTGAATCGTTCTTTTCCAAAAGGGGACTGCTGGTTGAAAAGAGTTAAGCTCTGCCATTCAGTGGAATTCAGTGACATTTAATTCAAAGTTGGCCGGCAGCATTACCCAGACGGGGCTTTGTCATCTGACGAAAATTGCTTTGTTGTGCAACCTTTTCTGCTCAACAATCTGCCCCGTCCCCGGGGTCCGTCCTGGGAAATAGTAGCTCTCTATGAGTTCCAGGAAAGGATGGGGAACTGAGTCTTTCCGACCTACATAGTGCGCTCGCTGGGCATTCGGTGATTGCACTTACAGAGGCGGGCCCCATGTGAACTGCCCATATGAATCTGTTTCCTAGAAATGAGCAGATAGGGGTAGCTTGAAATTTACTAGATTTTACTGGTATCTGCTGTCAGATAGTGTTAGCCACAGAGAAAACGTGTCCAACCGTTTGATATTAGTCTATACGCGTAAGTGTGTGTGTGTGTTTGCGTGTATAAATGGGCCAATATAAATGCCTTCAGGAAGTCGCTGACAGCTGGCTTATGCAACAGGGCATATCATGGAAAGCCAGGGTGATTTGTGTGTGTGGAACAAGTTCATGGAGAAGTATGAGAAGGGGATTTTTGTGGTTAGAAAATGTTTCATGCCCAGAGACGCCTGGAGCGAACTGCACCAACGCAACCACTCTGAAAATGTATCCTCCGTCATCACTAGCTGACCCATTTGGTTCAAACTGTGTGTCTCTCTCTCTTCCTCTTCTCCTTAGGTCATGGAGACCAAAGACATGCTGTACATTGTGACAGAGTATGCAAAGAACGGAGAAATGTTCGGTGAGTTCAGCTCTGAAATGAATGTTGCAGCTGCGGCTGATAGAAAAACCACGAAAGTCTAATATGAACTTGATCTAAAATATACTCTCTCCCTGCAGACCACCTGACCTCAAATGGCCGAATGAGTGAAGATGAGGCACGCAAGAAGTTTTGGCAGATTCTCACAGCCGTGGACTACTGCCATCGACATCACATCGTTCACCGTGACCTAAAAACCGAGAACCTGCTGCTGGATGCCAACATGAATATCAAACTGGCCGGTAGGTCTTCTGCCGTTCACAGTTCACTGACACTTGTTTCCTGGCGGGATTGTCGACATACTTTGGGATACTTAAACTATTCGACTCACATCATTGTTGCGCTTTCTCTGTCTAACGAGGTGTGAATGATTCAATCGTTTCACCGAGGCTATTATAAACCAGAGAACAGACGCTCTTACATAAAGATAATAATATAGCCTCAGTCTCAGAGCAGAGCAGGGCAACTAGTCCTTTGTGTGACAGACGGTATGTAAACGTCGGCTCGATACAATCCTGTCTCTGAACCTTGCGATGATAAATGACATAAGAAACATTCCAGCACATTCCCCGAAGCTCTTCACAGTGGAATGTAGAGAAAACAAACGCCGAATAATAAAATCATTGTGTGTCATCTGCTGCATCTTTTACAGACTTTGGGTTCGGAAACTTCTACAACGCAGGAGAGCCTCTGTCGACGTGGTGCGGCAGCCCGCCGTACGCCGCCCCCGAAGTGTTTGAGGGGAAAGAGTACGAAGGACCTCAGCTGGACATTTGGGTACGCTTATTTAACTAAGATATAAACACAATTATTCAATGAAGCATGCATTTTCTTCTCATGCTAATGTTCCTCTTATTTCCTCCACAGAGCCTCGGTGTGGTGCTTTACGTTCTCGTCTGCGGCTCTCTTCCGTTCGATGGACCCAGCCTTCCTGCACTCAGACAGAGAGTCACCGAGGGGCGATTCAGAATCCCTTTCTTCATGTCTCAAGGTAAACAATAACAATCACGGCTGATTACTAATTCTCTCAAGTGCTCAAAGTCCAAGGCTCATTCCTTGTTTTTACGTCCTCCAGACTGTGAAAACCTGATCCGTAAGATGCTGGTGGTGGACCCAGCCAGGAGGATCAGCGTGGCCCAAATCAAGCAGCATCGCTGGATGCTGGCAGACCCGACAGCCGCCCATCAGACCCTCAGCCATTCCCTGACAGAGTACAACTCAAACCTGGGGGACTACAGCGAGCCCGTGCTGGGCATCATGAACACACTGGGCATTGACCGCCAGAGGACTATCGAGGTGACTGAGCACCGAAAAGTTTGATGTTTACGGTTTCTGGGCTTGAAAGTGGCAAAATCGCTAAAATCTATATTTTGTTTTCCTCAGTCTCTGCAGAGCAGCAGCTACAATCACTTCTCTGCTATCTACTACCTGCTGCTGGAGAGAGTGAGGGAGCATCGCGCCCAGCAGCTGAGCCGCCAGTGTGGAACCTGGAGCCAGAGACCCAGGAGCACCTCCGACTCCACCGGCCCAGAGGTGAGCACACCAGCTGGATGTTTTTCGAGCTTAAATCAGCGCCTAGTCCTGATCTAACATGGAGCTTGTACGTGAGGTTTAAAACTCTGTCTGCTGCCTGCTTGCATTTAGGTGATCATGGAGTCTGCAGACAGCTACAGAACCACAGCGTTTTCACTTCCAGCCAAAAGCACCCCTCCAGTGTACTCGGAGAAGGAGTACGATCAAGGTGGATTGTTCCAGGTAAACACTCTCTGATAAAACTTGACAGCTCGGAGGTTAGGAGAATTCACCCTCAACCCCGAGCTAGAGGTAAACACTCTGCTGTCAGTCAGTAACTAACAGTCCGACTGCTTCTTCTTACAGCGTGTGGTGTTTCCAGTGGAGGCCAGCCTGAACAGACTGCTCTGGAACCGCTCCATTTCACCCAACAGCCTGCTGGAGACGAGCATCAGCGAAGAGGTGCGACCCAGAGACCTGGAGGAGGAGGAGGCGGCAACGCAAACCCTCGGCCCCCTGGTCCTTCCCACCACCACTTCCCGCAGGCACACTCTGGCCGAGGTGTCGGCCCGTTTCCACCAGTGCAACCCTCCATGTGAGTACGCCAAACATAGCACGTTAATCCACACTCACACGTGTCACATGTACAGGGTCTAATTCATTCCCTGTCTTGTTTCTGTAGGTATTGTGGTCAGTCCCTCAGATGGTGCCTCTTCTGACAGCTGTCTGAAGTCCTCATCCAGTCCAGCTCCCTCTTTGCAGGCTGCTATGGGTGACATGTCAACACTTCTTGCCTCAGGGGCCGAAGGTGGAGCTCTGCTGCCTGCTGGAGCTCCTCTGGCCCTCTCCTCCCACCTCCTACCCCAGGCCCAAGGCAGCCTGCCCCCTGCCAGCTTCCAGGAGGGCCGGAGAGCCTCTGACACCTCCCTCACTCAAGGTACAGGAGCATAACCCCGAAACGGAGTATCATTTATCCAGTCCGATAGTCTTGTGTCTTATGTGTCACATCATTGGATCAAAGGAGTATTGTGTAACACTTTCTCATGCCTTCCCACAGGCCTCAAAGCTTTCCGCCAGCAGCTGAGGAAAAACACACGCACTAAAGGGCTTCTGGGATTAAATAAGATCAAGGGTCTGACGAGGCAGGTTGTTCCTCCACCCTCCTGTAACCGCGGCAGCAGAGGGTCACTGGGTCCAGCCCTCTCTGAGCACCGCAGCATGCTGGAGGAGGTGCTGCACCAGCAGAGGTGAGACACAATGACATTGTTACATGGCGTAGATGAGAGTCTGTCGTCTGAGCGAGGGGGCACAGTGTAAACCTGACCTTCTGTCTCTGTTTTCCAGGATGCTACAGATCCAGCATCAACCCCAGCCTCAAGTCCAAGCTGCTCCAACAGGACCTACGCAGAATCCCCTGCTCTTTCTGGCCCAGCAGCAGTCACCCTCTCCTCCACCTACCACCGTCTTTGCTTCCTCTTCCTTGTTCGACACGCCCGCACCCTCCGCCTTGCATCCTCAGCAAGCTTCAGTGAGTCTACAGCACGGCCCCTGGCAACAACAACCCCTCGAGACTCCATCCTCCGGCTGCTGCTCCTCGTCCTCCTCGTCCTGCTTCTCCTCTTCTCTCTCCCCCGTGGCCTCCGCTGCTTACCTCCTCGAGGCTCGTCTGCACATCAGCCAGCAAACCCACCCTCACCCGCACACCAGCCTCCAACAGCAGCAGCCGCAGTCTGCAACCACACAAGGCAACTTCCACATCATGTCCAAACCGGCGGCGTGGAGCATGGGCACGGCCTCCGGCGCAGATCCCAACATGCAGGAGTTGGGTCTGGCTGCGCAACAGCAGCAGCTCAGCAGCTGTGTGATGGTGAAGTAATACGACAGCCATCGAGACCGCCGATTGTTCTCTGCGTGGAAGACGCTCGAATCTAGAAGTGGTGAGAAAGAACAAAAAAAAAGCAGATGCAAGCGACAAATTGACACGTGACAATGTGTCCACACGCGTGTGTATGTTGTGTTTGCTTTTGATATCATGTAAGCTAAAGACTAAGCAATAACCAAACTCTGGACAAGGTGTTAAACTCATATCAGAAGGCCAGAGAAGCAATAATAGACTGAAAGACTCTCATGCAGCTCTCTGATCCGATGGAGTCGGAGCTGACGATACAAGCCGATCTCACATGTGAAGCTGTTTTGAATACAGGAAGGCTCTTCCTCGTTCTTTTTTTTTTTTTTTAGCGTGTCATTTCCTGTTCTCGATGTTTTTCACTTGACTGGACAGAAGACCAAAATTCTTCTTTTTTTTTTTTTTTTTTTGTCATATTTTTCCACTTCGATCACCTTTTTAAAGAGACATTTCTCTGTAGCAGCGCGACAGACGTGCAAGTATAGTGCCCTAAGCTTACAAACGTTCACCGAAGGAGTTTGATTTGTATCGAAACTGTGATTACTTTTGTTTTGTTTTGTTTTTTCATCTGTGCGAGATTATCATAGCTACGCAACATGCTGCTTTTACCTCAAGCTGCAAAAACAAAACAAACAAAAAAAAAAACTGCTACACCCTCATCAGCCATAACTGAAGGAAGATTAGTCGTCTTGCTGATCGAGTTAAGCACAAACAGGTACTTCAAGTCAGCTTGGTAGCACCTTACACGATGTGGATACATCCCCTCCGTTCGATAGGCACCTTCTCGTTAGATGCTTTTACTACCTCCTCAGGCAACAAAACATCGATCCCAGATTATCAGAGGAATTTTCTTTTCATATGGACAGAACAAAGACCGTGGGAACAGTGCAATATTTCACATTGAAATACAAAGGAAAGACTCTACATAGGACGATCAAAATGTACATGCATATTTGCCTGAGGCTTTCTTTTCTTTCCTTTTTTTCTGTTTGCTGTACTGGCTAGCTGACTAGAACAGGTACTAGTTATGTAACATGCTAAAATGATACTGTAGAGAGGAAAAATACATTTCAAGATGCTTGTAGTTGGAAGAATTTTGGGTTTTACCAAAGAGCGAACAGCGCAAGAGATGAGCGATCTATCACAAATACACTACTGACTTTACACTTTGAATGCTGTCTCAAGATGTAGCACGGTGGTTAGCTTTTAGCAGTTTCACATGATCTCCTTAGCTTTTTGCTGTGAGAAAAAAAAAAAAACTCCCGCTGCCACCAAAATCCCAATGCTACATGTGTGTTGTTGTTTCCTATCAGGACCATGGTGGTGTTCATTTTTTTGTACTTTTCTAGAAAAGAAGAAGAAGAAGAAGAAGAAAAAAACAATCTGATCATAGCAATACCATGTTGTGCTGGAAGTTGAACTTTACTCAGTTGTCCACGAGTGGCTAGAAATGTGTAGGAGTGATCCGTAACAAGCTGATTTGTTTCGCGCGGTCAGTACAGACGGCGTATTAGAGAGAGCGTGGAGGAGGTCTGTCATGTCGTAGTTAGTCCTCTCATATCTGTGAAGAGCAGTGTTTTTCCAAACTCGCTTCTACGTTGGAAACATGCAGTGTTAATATTTATAACCAATCTTTTATTTTATTTTTTATTTTTTTGGTTGATTGCACTCACTACCAACACTTGTGCCTTTATCTGAACAAACTCCACGATCTCCACGTGGTCTCTCTATGTCTGATCGCCACACTGAAGAAAGAAAGACGAATCGCTCTGTTATCGGTCATTCACTCAGAAGCCGCCTCCCCCCTCTTTTGATATCTTCTCTGACCTCTCTCTCTCTCTCTTCTCTGAATCTGACCTTTGAACTCGCTGTGTAAACAGAAGAAGGAATTGCACTTTATTCATGTTTCTTATCACTGATTTTGTTTCTCATGATGGAAAAAAGACGTCACAAACGAACCATTGAGACACTAAGACTCTTGATGCAAATCTCTACGATGACCCCCTTTTTTTTGATAATCTTTGGATAATAAGAAGTATTTCATTTTCATTGTTATTTTTTTTTTTCCTGATTTGTTACTTGACTGTGCATGCATGTGTGTGTGAGTGAGTGTGTGTGAGTGTGTGTGTGTGGAGGGAAGAAGAGAAAGAGAAAAGAGAGATTGTTAGCTCAAGAAAGATTGTTTATTTATGTGGTTATTTATTTAAATAAAGTTCACTTCCTAAACTCCGTCTGTTGTTTGATTTTTTTTAATCATAATGTATTTACAGACACGTTACCTGTAGAAAACTTTGCTTTAAACTCTTCTGCAAGTTTTTACTTTTATTCATGTTTACGGTGAAATGGTTTGTGAAAAGATTTTAGTGAATTAATTAAGATTAAGAAGGAAGCAAAGGACTGCTGCATCTCCGGCAGAGCTCATCACACACTGGGGCACGTACCATCACGGAAAATATCAGACTCTCCAAGCATCACCATATTCAGAGGTTTATTCCTTATAATTTAATATTGATAGTTATAAAATCAGAGCTAATTTGGTGGAAAACAGCTTCTCCTGATCACTTCTTTTAGCTCATAACTAATCGTGGATATATGCACATACTACCTGCATGAATGTGACAACGTGACAGGCTGATAGATAGAAATATTACAGTATTTTAAAGTATCTTAAATTACATTCCAGTGATCTCATACTTCATTTTCATTCAATATTTTCTGTTTTTTCATGGTATAATATGCTCTTAATTTATTTCATTTAAATAAAATCTTTCAGAGATGAAGGGAGGTCACGTACCGCCCGTCGTACCACAGTTAGAGCGGGTCAGTACGTGAAATTTACTACTTATGAGGCAGCACGAACTCCCTCATTATCTGCTCAGCCATTTTTGTTCTCACACACAGCTTTCTGTGTCTTCTTTATATAAATTTCAGTTCAGAGAGATGCAGAATTGTACTCAACGTTGGAATTGGAAGTTTGAATTAAGAGGAGGCTTTATTATATATGTGAAGGAAATGGTAGAGGATGTTGCCTATGTGGAGAGCATCACCATAACTGTGTGGAGATTATTATTACATTAACTTATAAAGCACATACTGTGCAGCAGACAAGCATGTGGCACATAAAATCATCTAATGATCCATATGCTGAAGAAATGTGTTCAGTCTGCAGTCCACAAAACTGATGCTGACTCTTAAACAGGCATTAACTAGACTAAATCATTAGCGATCGTTCTTTTGCTGTTTTATTCATCATGTAATCATTTTATAGCTGCTTGATTAAGTTGTAGAATTATCCAGATTTTATAAAGAATATAAAAGCAGGCTGTGATGTAACAGGAGCAGATATAAATATTGGCACTAATGGATGGTATTTTTCTGGGCAAAACGCTGTTTATTACGCTCGTCATCTTTCACAAAACTGATGGCGAGGCACACTGATGATGCACTCGCACCGTATGATATTGCTGCTGATTCATAATGATGATGCATTGGACCCTGATGACCCTCCTTCTGGACATTTATTCATAAAACAGACAGGTGTCTGACGTCTGACAGGAAAAGCTGTGTGGGAGTCGAGTAACACAACAGCAGAAACGAGAAGCTGAACCATCCGTCAGCCAAGTGAACTCGGCCGCTCCACTCTGGCTCGTTCTCTCCGGAAAGAAGTGAACGGCCTGTTCCAAACTTCCAAACAAATGTGGATCTTCTGCTCACTACATGTACAGATTTACACAGTGAGGGGTCACTTCACACACACACACACACACACACACACACACACACACGTATATATGTGACATATGGCTTGACATTTGGCATATGACCCTCGGGGATTGCTCATGAGGGAAAGGAACACTGTGCATTTGACATCCAGCCACCACAAACATATCAGTCATCAGCTGTTCCCTGCCTGCTGACGTGACCCTGTATTAGCTAACAAGATTTTTCGGAACACACTCTCACCAGCACTGTGTCACCGTCTGATTTATGGATCATACGTGTGTGTACGGAGGGTACAACAACAAGGACAGTAATATAAACCTTTGTAGCAAACCACAAAATATTGACATAAATAAATAACTTATAACCACTAAACGTTAAAACAACAGTGTAGTGGAAAGCTGTACGCATGCACTTGTTATTATTTTACTCATGATCAAAAACTAGCAAGCGTCTGTCTTTTAGCCTTTTATTTCACCGAGCTCTCACCAATGACTAAAAGTCAGTCCCAGATTTACTCCAGTCAGGCAGCTTCTTGCTCGTTCACCCTCTCCTTCTATCTTTCACCTCTGTCATTATGCCCATAGAGGCTGCTGAACATGGTTCTATTGTCTGCTTGCCCAGCTCCTGTTCTGGCACGACACTGGCTCTGCTCCCTGTCAGCATTCCCTGTAAACCTCCTCTCCTTCCTGGTGGTGGGAAAACCAGAAAACATTTTCTCCATAAAATATGTGAAATAGTTGGTGGTGTGTGACTTAGTAAGTGTACTTCTCGTACCTTTTAATGTCTTTATGAACTCAAATAACCATTTGTTGTGTAACCTGTTTCTAGGACAGTTGCAATAATGGCTGAAAAGGAGTGGACCTAGATTTGAGCCTTGTGGCACTACACAAGAAACATTTAATTCTCATGAGTAACTCTTACTTAAAAACAAGTCACAGTCTGAGAGAAACCTATCAGAGCTATGACTGAGATGTCTCGCCAGCCTTTCTTAATCGTCCTTGGACAAGGGAGTGTGTTTTTCTGTCTGTCTGGTATTCAGTATCCATCTCTGTGGAAGATATATAGAGGTGATTCTGTTTATAACTGTGCAAGGTTTGTTGTGCATGTAACTGAACTCGAGGGTTGGGATAGTTCTGTCTGGGTCACCCAGTGCAGAGAAACACAGGACTCAGTGTGACCAGCACAGGTCGTCTCTGAGCTCCCGGTGATACACAACTCTCTGCATGCATGAACAGACCAGGAGGAGCAGAGAAAAGGCAAATAAGACTACTATTTCTGAATAAATGCATGAATATATGAAACACTGGACACAAACAAAGTGTATTATCACCAGCATATGAATACATATTTGATCTACCGGTGAGTATTTACAACAGCAGTGCAGTGTTTGTGCAGTAAAGGAACATGTCACCCAGTGCAACAGTGTGGCTCACTGATGTGTTTTTAATAAAGCTCTATGGCGCACAGCAATAAGACTTATATCAGATACACAGGCAACACTCGTTGGTAAAAATCAGTTTGTTGTTTCTTTGCTGCCTTTTTATGTTGTTTGTTTACAGTAAAAGAAACGTTAAAATAGTATTGTCCATTTTTGTCCTTAAAGTAGAATCATACGAGGAATTCAAACTGAACTGAAACTAAATACAAAACTACAAGAACTGACAATAAAACCTGTCAACAAGTTAAAAACCTGGGAGTAATCTTTTAGTCTAGTCTAGCCTAGTTTAGTTTAGTTCAGTTTAGTTTAGTCTAGTTCAGTTTAGTTTAGTTTAGTTTAGTCTAGTCTAGTCTAGTTTAGTTTAGTCTAGTTCAGTTTAGTTTAGTTCAGTTTAGTTTAGTTTAATTGAGTTTAGTCTAGTCTAGTTTAGTTTAGTTTAGTCTAGTTTAATTGAGTTTAGTCTAGTTTAGTTTAGTTTAGTCTAGTTCAGTTTAGTTCAGTCTGGTTTAGTTTAGTTTAGTCTAGTCTAGTCTAGTCTAGTTTAGTTTAGTTTAGTTTAGTCTAGTTCAGTTTAGTTTAGTTCAGTTTAGTTTAGTCTAGTTCAATTTAGTCCAGTATAGTTTAATACAGTAGTTTAGTTTAGTGTAGTTTAGTTTAGTGTAGTTTAGTTTAGTTTAGTTTAGTTTAGTCTAGTTCAGTTTAGTTTAGTCTAGTTCAGTTTAGTCTAGTATAGTTTAATACAGTAGTTTAGTTTAGTTTAGTTTAGTTTAGTCTTAGTCTAGTTTAATTGAGTTTAGTCTAGTCTAGTTTAGTTTAGTTCAGTCTAGTTTAATTGAGTTTAGTCTAGTCTAGTTTAGTTTAGTTTAGTTTAGTTCAGTCTAGTTTAATTGAGTTTAGTTTAGTCTAGTTCAGTTTAGTCTAGTTCAGTAGTCTTGTCTAGTTGTTTAGTTTAGTTTAGTCTAGTTCAGTTTAGTCTAGTATAATTTAATACAGTAGTTTAGTTTAGTCTAGTTTAGTCTAGCTTAGTTTAGTCTAGTCTAGCTTAGTTTAGTTTAGTTCAGTCTAGTTAAGTATAGTCTAGTTTAATTTAGTTTAGTTTTAAATCCCATATTAGAAATATAATTAAGAACACTTTTTGTCATCTTACGAACATTGCCAGACTGTTTCTCAGACTTTGCTAGACTTTTTAGTCTCACCTGTTTATCAGATTTGCTTTTAACCTAAAGTCAGAACAAACGGTTATTGTTATTGTTGTGTTACGTGAACCACAATATAAATTTTGTTTGTATGAAAAGTTCTATAAAGTCTGATTGATTATAGAATAAAACAAAACTGCAATGGTTGTAAGGATGGTGAAGATGCTATAATAAATATGGTTGCTTTATGTACATGAGGTAGGTGGATATGACAGTATATACAGTATGAACAGCAGGCGTAGAGTGTGTGTGAAGTACAGTACTTGTATTTGTGCAAGAGAAAAGTTTCCACTGGGAGCTGAGAGTAAAATGGAACTTGCAAAGCATTTTGGGATTTGGACAGGACTATTACGCACTTAAGTGTGAAGAGCACTTGGATGGACCTATCCTATCTCACACACTGCTCTCCCACACACACACACACACACACACACACACACACACACAGAAAGTGTAGACAGCTCGCCATAAAACATTCAGTGTTTTGAATAAGTAACTCAGTTTTCAAAAGTGAAAGTGCATCGAGCAGAGAGGTTTCCTAGAATCTGTTTGTGTGAACAAAAGCAGAAGAGGCAGAAGATTGTTTAAAAAAAAAAAAAGCAGAACCTGGAGATAAAAGTACGACAAATGAGAGAGGAACTTTATGTCTGATGACAAGAGAAACTATGAAACGGTTCAGTTTCTCTGAACATTGTGTAAATCACACAAAAAGAAAAAAATATTCTCAGAAGACAACTGTTGGCTCTGAGAGATTAGCACCCTCCTAATTGTGTGTGTACGTGAGTGAGAAGCTGCACACATGCGTCACTGCCAACAATCGAGCTCTCTGGTCGGACGGGTATGAATACCAGAGGATTTTGTGGAACTCGTGGAGATTCAGAGCAAAGCAAACAAACGGCTTTCAGGAGTACAACGACAGGGCTCTGCATGACAGAGTTTGCTGCTCGACTCACAATCTTTGTTTCTGTAGCAGTGTATCAAATAACAAATGTCAAAACAAAGTGATGATGTGAAAGAGGTCATTCATAGGAATGAAGCTACAGTTATCGCCTGAATCTGCAGCTTTACAGAGCTTTATAGTGAGTTTCAGCTGTCCAGTTCACAACTTTACTGTTTGGGTTCACTCTCATCGCTCTCGTAGCGTCAAAAAGCTCTCTGTACTCAACACCGAACAGGCGTTAGTTAGCGTCTAGCTGGTGAATTTAGTGGAGCATTTAGCAGTTATAGTAAAGTTATTTGCCTCAGGAGCTTTTTGGAGACCAAAAACAACTCCAAATTATTGGTAATGTTCCTACGTAACTACCGGGTGCGTATATAAGCGACTGTTTGCTAACAAGTTCACAATATCAGCTTCAAATTATGTGTTAATGTCGTGCTCTCAGCTTGTTTCTGCTGATTATTCGTGGACCTGAGGTGGACTGAATGATGCCTGGTTGCTCAAACGAGCCATCTGTAACAGCACCTACCTGTCAATCAAAGCGTCCACACTGTTAATTATACATAACTTTAAGCCTTAATATAATTTGAGCAGGTGAGTTGTATATAAATTCACCCTCAGTACAGTTGTCATGAACGGGGAAATTAGCTATAGAGACCAAAACTGTTTTTTGTACCAGGCTGTAAACATGTTTATTTCTGCTGTGAAGTTTTTAACATGGGGACCTATGGAGACTGACTCACTTCTGGAGCCAGCCTCAAGTGGACGTTTGAGGAACTGCAGTTTTTGGCACTTCACAGCCACGGAGTTTGATTTAAAGTCATGTTTTAGTGAAATCCACAATATAATGACAGCCTCATGTTTACTGGGAATTTTCAGCTCATTACCCAGTAAACATCGAACCTTTCTTAATCACATCAAGATTCTTCGAAAAAGAGAGTTGACGTGTTTCTGGTGAATGTTGTTGATGTTGTAAAGACCCCTGAGACAAATCTGTGACTCTGTATGAATAAAACAGTCTACTTGGAGCTCATGGGACCAATAGAGGACGTGACTAACAAAAGCGAGGAGGAGGAGAGCCCGGACATGTTGTTAATCACCTATTACACTATTCGTCATATGTTGAAGCAAAACCTCACAATTCACGGTAAACTCAAGTATCAGCTTGGGAACTTTGCTTTGTCAGGTGTAAATCTCTGGTGATACTGTCCACTTCCCTTGTTGATCAGGGACAAACTCAACAAGTTGTTTTGGTTTCTGTGTCTCATTATAGAACCTGATCCTAACCTTTAAATCAACACACCCATATCTGGAAGTAGGTCAGCTGAAACAGTCACGACTTGACTGTGTGCAAAATTAAATGTTGAATTAAGACTGTCAGGAGACTTTTAGGTAAACATACAGATACATACAGATACCAGCAGCCAGGATTTTAGAGATACTGAAGTCACAAGTTCTCTAAAGCAGAACTACACCCACATAAGAATTTAGCCACAAACCAAACTATGTACAGTTTCTTTCGCTTGTCCGCTGGGTCGTGGTGGCAGCAATGCAATGCATCACAGCTCTTCCTGGTGGATCCCGAGGTGTTCCCATTAGCAATAAGTACTGTGACAGTTGTAGAGGGGGGATAGATTGTTGGTAGTGTTGGAGATGAGGTCCTCTCTGAAGAGCTGGAGGTCTTCAGGAGGTGAGAGCTGGAACATAGATCGACTGGAAATTAAGAGCTTTTCCTTTTAGGTCAACTTTCCCCCACAGAAAATCCCATTTCAAATATTAACTTCACTGCTTTTATTTTACAGTCAGGTCACTAGGTACGCTATTTTAGTGAAGAACACTTAATCTTCTTTCTTGGAAGGATAAAACGTGATAAAGTCCAGTAAGTATTTCGGTCAGTCTTAAAACAACAACACATTTAATGTGTGACCGTGTAATGTAATGCATGTCACGACCTTGCCAGCGGTAGCTTTGGCCGCGGCGGCAGTGGTAACCAAATAAGTTGAGTTACTATGTATGTGTTTCTATTAATGGGACCGTGCTGCAATTCTGTCTCCGTGTTGAAGCAGGTACAAACATTAGAAATAACGTTTCACATACTACTCGTCCAAACATCTGAAATAATGACGTGAAACTGACTTTTGAGTACATAAAATACATCGCAATCATCACACTGAGTCGGAGCTATTATGTCTTAAATGATGCCAGCGGAATGAAAACACTGTATAACTAATTCCTTTCGCTATCTCACGCTTCATTCATAGCCCTAATTTTTCACATAGCACTCGCACTGGCACATTAAGTTAATGTGCTGCGATGCCATTGTTCTTTCGCTTTGGCGACACCACCCAGGACTGTAATTTGGAGGCTCGTACATCAGCAGAAGACTGGTGCGGCAATACAGTAAGAGAGAGATTAAAGGGAAGCACATAACACAGATACACACTAGTCACACACACACAGTCAGCTGTGGGAGCTATGACGCACTTTGGGCTGTGTTAATATTGTACAGCAGGCTTTGGCGTCTGTGTGAGCATTCCATTACAGGCATTACATCCCATTACTCTCTCATACTGAGTTCACTAAGCAGCTGTGTGCTGAATTAGACTCTCACCATCTGACATGAGCACACAAACTCAAATTTTCTATCGCCTCTTTGTTTACTGACCGCGGGACCTTTTCAAGTTCTTGAAAGTAATGATCCTTCAAAGAAAGAGAGCTCGAGGTTCGCTTTCTTTGAAGGATCGGTCCGGTGATATCTCGGGGAATTTTCTTTTTGGTTAAGCCAGCAGAGGATTGTGTGAAACAATGATGTTCAACAAGACTATTACTGAGAGTTTATCCATGCCATCAGCCAGTGCTACTGTAGCACGCTGTTGTCAAGTGGCTGTAAAAGATCTTGAGGGGTTGCTGTGCACGTTTTAAGAGTTTTTAAGACCAGCGTAAAGAAAATAACAATAAAATTAACACGGATGTCGCCTGTTGAACCTACTTTTAATCTGGTTCTCCTTTTTCTCTTTTGCTTTCAGTTTGTGAATATGGAAGACAGCATATGTATGCGAGTGTATGAATGTATGTAAGTTATATGGATGCAGCCTCTGTGCCTGTAAAGCCTGAAGCCAGTTCCTCGAACGTTCTCTTGGGGCTGGCTACAGAACAAGTGTACAGTATCACCAGAAAGGTTACCGTGTGAGTTGTGAGGTTTTGTTTCAACATATGACAAGTGACAAATAGTGCAATAAGTGAACCTTGTGATTAACAACATGTCCGGGCTCTCCTCCTCCTCGTTTTTGTTAGTTACATCCTCTATTGGTCCCATGAGCTCCAGGTAGAGTCTGTTTTATTCATACAGAGTCACAGATTTGTCTCGGGACTTTACAACATCAACAACATTCACCAGAAACACGTCAACTCTCTTTTCCAGGAACCTTGATTTGATTAATAAACAAGAGATATTTACAAGATAATGAGCATGAAATTCCCAGTAAATATGAGGCTGTCATTATATTCTGGCGAGGATAACTAAAACATGACTTTAAAAGAACTATGTAGCTGTAAAAAACCGGATCGTCACCTCCGTTCAGTGACGTCAAGTACGGTGTGGTGTCGCGCCCATTGACAGATGTTCCCCACAGTTGGAGAAACAAGGAGATGGAGGTGGATCAGGAATGAGGAAGTCATCTTTCTACCTGATTCATGGAAAAAAAAAAAACCTCAAGTGTCTAGCTTTTTTCAGGAAATTACTTCATGTATCTTAAAGAGGAAGTCACATGTACAAATTCTGACATCTTCAGTATGAAGTCAGGCCGGGGGAGTTGGAGAGAAAGTATAAAGAATAATTCCAGCTAAACTGGCTGCAATAGAGTGACCCACTCAGTCTTCTCCTGAATCATGTGATTCACTGTCTTACTTTCGCTGCTGTTCACTAATACCCTCCTTATATAATCTGTCATCTCTCTCTCTCTCTCTCTCTGCATGAACTGTGTGAACTATGTGTAGGAGATGATGATGATGGATTATAAGAGGAACAATGATCAGAGAGGGAGTCGCGGTGCCTCGTCGCACCACGTGGTCGTATCATGACACGGGAGTGTCAGAAGTTGTGTCTCTGTGGAAACTTGGAGGAGTTGAAGTCAGATGGTGGATGCGTCACTGAGGTCGCAGCTCCGGTTACACTCGGCTTGTGACACCAGAGATGGTGCTACTACTTTGTTGCTGCGTGACCGCATGTTGCAGGTAAGTATCACGGGTATCATTTGTTTCACCGACGCCAATCACTCACTGCCCCTGCGCTCCTTCCTGCACAACAACAACTTAAATTATTTAGCTGTACACGTGTATTTGTTATGATTACATTACTTATGATCAAAAACGCCCAGCCCAGCCCGGCGTCTGTCTTTCAGCCTTTTATTTCACCAAGCTCTCGCCAACGACTAAAAGTTAATCTCAGATTTACTCTTGTCCAGTGGCTTCTTGCTGTCATTATGTCCATAGAGGCTGCTGAGCCTGCTTGCCGAGCTCCGGTTCTGGCACGACACCGGCTCCGCTCCCCTAAAAGCCAGTCTCAGATTTACTCTTGTCCGGCGGCTTCTTGCTTGTTCAGTCTCTCAATTTCTCTTTTCAGCTTCTTCCGTCAACATCCTCTTCGGTCTTTTTTGGCTCTGTCTTTACGCCCATGGAGGCTGCCGAGCCCAGCTCAGGTTCTGGCACAACACCCTGAAAACCTCCTCCTCCCTTTTCTTCCTGGTGGTCCAAAACGCCTGTGATACAAACACTAACACTCCCCCAGTGCTCTGAACTCACAGTCCAGCTAACAAACTGAGCTAACATTAGCTAACAGCGGCTCCAGTTCTTTACTGTCTGATTGACTAATGCAGGATTGATACCTTCAATGCCTGGATAATTTTGGTCATCGAGGGTGTAGTAACACTTGTACAAAAATGACCGTAGATGCAAAATGAATCACGGACAAACAAAAAACAGGGAGAAGTATAAATACAGTTCATTACCCTGTTAAATTTATTTAACACAGATAGAGAACTACATCACTTTACAAAGCCTCATTTTTACCCAAACACACACCTAAAGAGGTGAAACTACAGGCGCTGGCTGGCCTGCTCATCTGGAGCAACTTGGATTTCAGTGTGTTGCTCAAAGACGTTGCTAAAAGAGCCGAGGGTCAAACTACCATTCCCATGATTAATTTGCCAGCCTGCTGTGCCAATGTGGCTCAAGTCTCAAAGGCCAAAGGTTAAAAAGTTAATTAGCAATTATCCCTACTTGTCTGAAGCACCCTGCATTTCATTTAAAGTCACTCTGGGTTGTCTAACACAGAGGCGAAGTGTTTTCAACTTTATTTACCTAAAACAAACAGATAACAATTAAATCTAATAATTTATATTAATATTAATTATTTTATTTACTCATTAAATGTTTTCTTAATTTAGGTTTTGAAATAAAGCTGGTGTTGTTGGCAACATAAGGTTGATGAATAGGCAAAAATTTCACAAAATTTGGTCTCATTGTATAACACACACACACACACACACACACTGTACACAGCTGCAGCTTCATTGTGATGTAATGTTGCATGTTAGCACATTGTTATCAACACTGATAACACAACAATGAGCATTTGTCTGTGCCAATATAAACACACACGCACGCACATAAAGTGCAGCCTGTGTGTTTATCTGTGTAACCTGTCTGCCTGCCTGCCTGCCTGTCTGTCTGCCTGCCTGCCTGTCTGTCTGTGACCTCCTCCTCAGGCTGCAGTGGACACATGAAGTCATCAGCCTGCATTGACGTCAGCTGGTCCAGCTCCACAAAACAGCCAACAGTCTGCGAGATGTTTACAAGTCTGTCTTTCATTCCTCAGAACTGTCAGTTATACAAGATCGCAGAGATCGTGTGTGTGTGTGTGTGTGTGTGTGTGTGTGTGTGTGAGCTCCTCTAAAGTGGGTCATGTGTGTTTGCATAACCGGACAGAGGGCAGGGAAATAGGCTGAGTATGAGGGCAAGGGTTGACATTAGCAGAGCAGATTGTTTGAGACAAGAAGTAATATTTTGTTCCAGCCCAGCAGTCATGAGGCTCTGTTGAATTTGTCGAGGTAATTAACAGACTCGTCTAAGAGATTTTTTTTTTTCCTCCTGCTGCTGCTGCTGCTGCTGCTGCTGTGTTCTGGGTCACGTACTCGGATCCTTTTTCAGCCCTGTTTGTCTATAACTTTGCAAATCCTCAGTTCATTTACGAGACTCGACCCACACTTCCACGCTGCTCGGTTATATCAGCTATTTCCTGCCTCTGCAGCACAAACTTATTGCGTGACCTTAAGTCAAATGACAGGAACAAGCACTCTGTTCAGAGGAAGTGAGCGCACATCCTGTTGACGTCATGATCTTGTGTTGGTTTCACAAAGGGAAAAACTGACAAATTAGTTTACTATTTCGCCGGACAAACACCTGTTTGGAAAATACCATGGCGCTAACAAAGCAGACGAGGAGGTTGGGGGATTATTCAGGAAATTTATTCAGTGTTTCCACTGAAGTTTTCTCCACCCCCCCCTCAGTCGGTCTGGAAAAGTGCACGGCTTACAATAATAAAGCAGGTCTGGCAGCAGCTCTCGGGGGGAATCGAGCAGGAAAACCCTTTCACTCACTGACAGTCTGGAGGCATTGACGCAAGAGATGAAAAAAACAGATGGGAGGACGCGGGGCTCCCGAAATGGAAAAGCTCCTGTGTCAGAATAACAATATGCATCTCTACCATCATCTGGCACAAACACAAGCCTCCTCACTGAGCCACTTATCTAAAATTCCTCTCACAGCTATCTCAAAATCTGCTGCATTAAATCAAAGACGCACAATCTGCCACCGAGCTGCTGCGAACGGAGAGAAACGTCTTGTTTAATAGCAGCCGTGTGAGAGGCGACACATGCTGCAGAGTGATCTCAGTCACACACTGTATGGCGCTCATAAACTCTGGTGACGAAGCTCGTGTTGCACGTCTGTGAAAGCAGAGACTGTTACACTTACATAAGTCTGTGGTATGCGAGGTCACAGATAGCAGAGGTTACTGGCAAACATTAAGAGCCACCGGAGCTGTTAACAATGCTGCTGATACTAAATGTCAGTGCAACCTGATCCAAAGGAGGCCGCAGCTAAAATGTTATCATTGGAAAACTTTTTCCAACAGCGCCACTTTTCCTGGGACTTTCACCCAAAGATTTCATTTTAAGCCTATAAATGAAATCCTCAAAAATTCAGGGGAGTTCCCACCAGCACAGGAAAGTCCACAAAACCAGAGACGTGAATATATAACTTATTTGTTACAGAAAATTAAAACAAGAGAGAATAAAAGAAACACCAATCATAAAACAACCTTGAATATTTAAAATACTAATAATACAATTTTAAAAATTAACTTTTAGGATGAAAACTGGCTAGTCATGGGAGAGCTGCAGGTGAATTCAGAACATATAGAGACTACATGGCAAAGTTAAAACATGCAATTAGAAAAAAAATCAACGAGCCACTTGATGTAGTCGATGTGGCATTTCTGTGTCAGGCCTTCAGTCAGCTGCTCTGTGCAGGTCGACACTGCTGCATATTCTTGTCGAGTCGAGCGGAGTGTGAAGCATTGGCTAGAACAGCTGCGATTAGCTCCGGCGGCTGCGGCGCATTTAGCCTTTACGCTTTATCCATGATATCTAGCTTTATCAGTTTTCACACATTGAAAACCAACCAACACTCAATAAAACATATCGGAGAGTTGTTCTATGACATTTGGGGCCCTAACACAAAACAATCAATAAAACAAGGCAAAGCAACTCCAGGAGACGTCTATCGAGCACCAGCGCAGTACGACAAGACAAAGTCTTGGTCATAGGGCAAAATATTCAAACCACAAGCAGAAGCGGAAGCAGAAGGCCAGAGATAACTGGCCGATACGTCTATCTGATGGCTGAATTGTGCGGGAGGGGACTAAGCTGGCATGCCAAAACAACCAGTAACCAGTAAACATTACAAACAGCATCAGCAATAAAGAGACAAAGTAGCTAGCGAGCTTTAAAACTCAGTGGGTTTTCCCATCGAGCGATTTCCCCCTCTAAGCACACATCTCTCATCATTTTCTGATCAAAATCAAAAACAGTTTCTATCATGGCACAGGAAACTATCTTGAAAATGGAAGGAAGGGAAAAAAAACAATATTTTTCTACCAACTTAAGACTGCATGTTGTTTTTAATGCTAACAAATGAGTCATTTTATGGCTGAATAAATGACAGGCTGCTTTAATTTTACCGTGCAGTGCAGTTTAGACTCTATAGTATATGGAGCATATAAATATGTATTCATATTTTCGAATGTAATAATTTCTAAGACTCTTTGTGTTTCTGTCAATAACTGTAATTGAACAAAAGGATCTATGAAGCCAAACTAAAGGTTTGAAAGAAGCTTTTTGTGAGTATATCACGTAATGAGCCCTTCAGAAACAAGCCACAGATAATCTGTTATTGGATTCAAAAACATTTTATTCTGAAGGGCTGTGACCCTCAGATGAAGTGCTCCTCTGTGTTACTAGGCAGACAGCCCTTGAATGTCATGAGGTATTGAAAAGCTGCAGCGGCAGCAGCCGCCCTGAACTCCGGGTTTCGTAACAGAAAAGCCCGACTGTCCCCTGAGAGACACCTACACACAGCCCGGAGAGCAGTGTCTGTCTGGACGAGCTGACACGGCAGCACAGGCTGACTCACAGCGGCTCTACGCTCCATCTGATGCACCACCTCTGCACATCACTGCACATCAGCATCAAACTCTTCTCAGAGGCACAGCTGGGTTTGCGTGTTTGTGTAATGTGTGTGTGTGTCAGCGATCTTGTGGTTTTCTTCCAGTAATCTTCGTTCATTAGATCCTCTGTGCACTCCTTACAAAAAGCGCCCTAAATGTATCCACCCATCATTTGCAGATTCCTATCTGCCTGGCAGCTGGTGGGTGTGTGCTTAACCTTTAAAGAACGTGACAGTACAGGTTTGTATGTGTTCAGCTGCTCACAATGCTGCTGTTAATACAGTGCACGGCAGGTTAAAGTTGAACTTGAAATTCAAACTCTCGATTCAAACACAAAATCAGTGTGTTCGTGTCTCCTCGCTGTTTGCTTTGACTGTAGTTACTCATTTCTATTTATTCCTCTGACGTGGTCGTGCCTCCTACATTAGCTTTCTCCAGGGGCCGTGAATTTATAGACTGACAATGTTGCTGCTGTCATTCGAACTTGAGGGTGGACACTAAAATTTGTTGTTAATATCGCTTCAGTTTCAACAGCAACAGGTAGCCAGATGTTGCTTCGATGCTAAAATCCAACAGGCGCGGCTACAACACGACTGATGGAGCTGATCGCGGCCAACGACTAGAAGTACCTCAAAAGCGGCCCTCCACAGAGAATACGCAGCTGTTGTATGTTTGACAGACATCACTAGCAGCCCATGTCAATCTGCACAGAGCAGATCGAGCTGGCCGGAAGTCTGATGCAGAAACGGCTGGTCGGTTTTCAAAATAAAACACTACGTAGCATGTGGTAGAACCAAGGAAAAACGACCAAATCTGAGCAGGAGGTAGAGCAAGTTGTCCACTAATCCGATGATTGGTGGGTATTCGATACCGGGCTCCTGTGGCCTGCATGTCGAAATGTCCTTGGGTGAGATACTGAACCCCAAATTGCTCACAATGGTGTACCATCGGTGTGTGAATGCATATGAATGGTTAGCCCCCAAAAACTGATGAGCAGTTGGCACCTTGCATGGCAGCCGACACCATCAGTGTATTAATTACAAGCACAGTTTAGTTAACAAACTCTGGTGGGCGAAACTCTTCTGAAACTCTCCTGTTTGTGTTTGACGTCAGACCGAAACAGCCTCCCAGTTGCGACGTAATAGGGCAGTGCCGGCGTGCCCAGTGACCAGGATTCTGGGTTCCTTGTGGTTCCTATAGTTTCCAAAGTAGATTGGGAGCCAGAGCTTTCAGCTATCAGGCTCCTCTTCTGTGGAACAAACTACCATTCCAGGTTCGGGAGGCAGACACGGTCAACACTTTTAAGAGTAGACTTAAGACTTTCCTTTTGATAAAGCTTATAGTTAGGGCTGGCTCAGGTCATCCCTTAGTTATGCTGCCATAGGACCAGACTGCCGGGGGACTCTCCCCCTCTCTCTCTCTCTCTCTCCCTCTCCCTCCCCCTCTCCTCCCTCTTTCTCTCACCATCAGTGGACATACATGTCTCATTAATGCATGCTACTAACCGAACTTCCCATTTTTGTGCTCTGTCGTCCAGCAGGTTCTCGTGGATCGTGGCTGCTGCTGTGATCCTGCGTAACGTCCACTACATATATTATTACTGTCATTATTGCTACCATATCTGCTACTGTGGTCATTTTATCATTCATTGTAATTCATTGTCATTTTATCATTCATTGTAATTGTACAATATGTTTGTGTTGACTTGTTCTGTACACGTGACATCTATTGCACGTCTGTCCGTCCTGGGAGAGGATCCTCCTCTGTGGCTCTTCCTGAGGTTTCTTCCACCTTTTTCCCTGTTAAAAGGGTTTTTGTGGCAAGTTTTTCTCACTTCTAAGGACAGAGGTGTCACTCCTGTACAGATTGTAAAGCCCTCAGAGGCAAATGTACTTTGTGACTTTGGGCTATACAAATAAAATTTGATTTGATTTGATTTGATTTGATTCAGGCATTAGTCCCATCTGTGATGTGGGCACTTTGAGTTAATCTTTGTTATTATTCAAATCAAAAGCATGGACAGTGGTGAGCAAGTTACTTTGAAAATCCAACTGATTGCTCATTATTACTCAATATATTACTCAATAAAAATGACCAATTACTCAACTGACACGGTTACATCGCTTTTGTTATCTAGCCCAGTTCTTGACAGGTGACTACAAACAACTCCCAGGCGTCCTGGAGGCTGGAGCCGATCCCTGCAGGATACACCCTGGACAAGTCACCAGTTCATCACAGGGCTGACACATTCACACTCACAATGCCTGCGGGCAGTTTAGAGTCATCAACCTGCATGTCTTTGGACTGTGGGCGGAAGTACCCGGAGAGAACATGCAAACTCCACGCAGAAAGGCCCCACCAGCAACCAGCTAAGCGCTGCACCGCCGTGTTGCCCTAAAGCCTCCAGCCAGCCTGCTCTGGAGGTAACTATTGATCAGCAAGTTTAGCGTAGTCCCATTGACAGGTGATTCCTGAATGTAGGCCATGTAGCAGCAGCTAATGTTGGCACACCAGCTATTCTATTCACTCAGATCAACTGTATGCAGCAGCCAGATAGATAAAAAACACACCATATTAATAGGAGAAAACTTTTTTACAGTGTGGGCGTTTTGATTGACAGATTGGTGCCGTCACAAGTGGCTTGTTTGCGCACCCAGGCGTCATTCGGCCCGCCTCGGGTCCGCTGATGATCCACATCTTTGACGAATTTTAGATTAGCCCGGAGGCGGCGGAGGCAGAGATTTTGACCTTCACAGCTTCATATTTATACTATGATATTAACGCATAAGTGACCATAGTAAATAGCTTTTTCTACAGTGTGCAGGGTTGTGAATGATATGTTTATAAGCGTGGGAGTCTAGACGGTTATCCTGGGATACACTATGAATGGTGAATTGTGCGTGTTTTTACACGCATTGTCAAATTGATGAGGATGTTTTACTTAATTAGCTGCTCGTCAAGCTATAACTAACACCACAGAAATGCACCACAATAGCTGATAGCACATCTTCTCGCAACGCCTACACAGCTGCATTATAATTATAGCTTATATTTACACAAAAGACTTTAAATTTCAGTTTCAACAATGAAGGTCTTGCTGAAAGCTCTTGAACAGGCTAAAACAACGCAGGGTGACTCTTGCACTTGAACAGTTTAACACTTGGCTGACATCCGGAGCTCAGAGAGAGGCGAGAGATCAGAGAACAGAGACGTGATTATTCGACATTCAGTCTCTCCAAAGGGACATTGTAAGAAAATATGGGAAACAATAAACACATTTTGGCAACCAACACCAATGTAAACTGTATCCCTCAGCTCCTCCCGATGAAGAGCAAAGGTTAGTTTCAAACTGCTGTGCTCGCCCCCCAAGGGGCCTGAGCGTGACGCAAGAGAGAAATCAGAGCAAACAGCTGCTTTGCCCTCCATTCATTTGACTCTATATCAGTAATTCAATCGCATACTTTCACATGTTTGTTTGTTTATCTGTGCCTGCCCGCTGACAGAAATGACCTACCTTTTATCCTACTTGTGTAAATGCAGGGGAACAGTATGATAATCGCTGGAGGGGGGGGGGCACAAAGCAGAGAGGAGATTGGAGCTGGCAGGGGGCAGGGGTCTCTATCGTTTCACGAGATGACACACTTATGATTTATACATTTTGACGGAGAAATGACGCAAAATGAGAAAATTAAAACCAGGATGCGTTCTTCCTCTCTGCTGCCTCCTGCTCCCACTTCACTGCCACATAAAAACCCTGTGATTCCTCACAATGTTCTCCATTGTGCTGTGTTCCTGTCGGCTAAAGAGGCATTTCCTACCACAAAATCAACCCCAGGATCCCCTGGAATACTGACAGTGTGTCCTTACGTGGAAAGTTATCTGAAGAGGGGAGTTGCTCTGAGGGTCTGACCTTCACCTGGTGCAGTTAGCCGGAAAAATGACTCCCTACATTTTACTGCAGTACAAAAGCATTAACAGCTGTTTCTTGAAAGTGGTGAAAAGGTGGAAACAGTGGTGAACAGTGCAGCCGTTTCACCTTTACTGTCAACTAAGATTACTTAAAGCAACCCTGCGTAGAAACTGGTATTTTTGTGATTTAGCACCACCAATTTCAGAGTGCAAGCCCGCTTTAGTAAATATGGACAGATGTGCATGCATATTTGCTAGATTCTATCGCTTTTGATCAAAAAGAAGCGAATCGACAACTTTACTAACAGCCAAACATCAAGCACGGTCAACAACACAAGACGTAGCAGCCAGCTAATATTACTCACTAGTCCAACAGCAGTCAGCCCAGCTCAACGTCTGTCTTTCAGCAACTAAAAGTCAGTCCCAGTCTCTTCTTAGTTTCCTCCATCAACATCCTCTTCAGTCTTTTCGCCTCTGTCATTATAGAGGCTGCTGAGTCTGTTCTTGCACAACACTGGCTCCGTCAGCATTCGCCCACTTTTCAGGCCTGAAAACCTCCTCTTCTTCTTCTTCTTCTTCTTCCCGCTGCTCTAAAACACCTGTGGTACAAACATTAACACTCCCCCTGGTGATCTGAGCTCACAGTCCGGACACCCCGGCTAACAAACTGAGCTACCATGAGCTAACAGCAGCTGCAGTTCACAGCGGTTTACTTCACTTAAATCACAGAGAGTTGAGACTGAGCAGCCAGAGGACATCAGAGGGAAAACCAGGAAACGTTTTCTCCGTAAAATATGATCCAGTTTCAACAAAATCAGTGAAATAGTTGGTGGTGTGCGACTTGATTGTGATTATACCCGGAGCACAAAGTTACATAGTGCAGAAACAGATGCAGAGTGGAAATGACAGACATTCACCTGATTACACGTCAATGTATCATCAAAACTATTTCAAACTTGTTATTTTATGGTAGAAAAGTTACATAATGTGACTTGACCTCTGAGGAGAGTACAGCTGGAACACATTTCCTCTTTCCTTTGTAGGTTTTCATTTCTCAGGATTTGTTTCCGCTGTACATCTTTGAACTCTTGTTGAATTTTACTCTCGGCTTTAAAGTTTATCTTATGCAGCATGAACAAACTTGTGGGAACTTCAGCACAGAGCACAGTTTATTGTTCAGTATGCAGGCGATCCAGTGGACGGAGTATTCTTCGTCATTAAACACTGGACAGGGCTATTGATTTTCCACAGAGAGAATGGCGATGGTAATAGCTCAGAGATTGAAACATTTGGAGCGCTGACGCAAGTGTAAATTTCTAGGTGAGGGTTCGTGACTACAGGTGCCGTGACCCAGTGACTCCACTCGGGTTGAGTTAGATAACGCTGGCTGGGAGCTGTGATGGGATGAACCAGCAGGGCTGTTCCTGTTAGACGACAAGGAACAAATGTCACATCCCGTGAAAGGAATTATGGGAGCCATGAACTGATCTGTCCAACATTTTGTGCCAATGCTTTGAGTAGATGTTGAGGTACTTCACAGGATAAGTGAAAACTTTGACCTGCTGGTGGTGCTAGACAGAAATTCAGAGGATCACAAGAAATTTGGGGCCATCCTCTGGGACTGTACTCACGAATATACCCAATGTTTTAAGCAATCTATCCAATAATAGTTGAGGCGCTTCACTAAAACGCTTTTATACCTGTTGACAGTGCTTTAGGAATCACTAAAGTCAGTAGGGTTCATCCTCAGTGGACCAATGTCTGCACAATGTCATCTGAACCCAACGGCAAATGGATTGTACTTATATAGCGCCTTTCTAGTCTCCAAGCCACAGCAGCCCACTCAAGTTCAAGGAGTGGACCCAAATACAGGCAAGGAGGCATGTGAATGAAAAGTGACTTTAATAACTTCACTGGGCAGGAATGCAAACACAAAAACAACTAAAGGCGGCTGAGAGTCAGGCAAAAATACCAGATGAACCAAGAGACCAACAAAAGTCCAATAAACTAAATCCAGAACTGAGAAAAAAAAAAACAGGAACAGTAGCAGATGTAAGCACAAGATGGAAGAAAGGAAAGAGGAACTAACACAGGACAAAGGAAACAGAACACAGAGCCACAAAGGAACTAAATAACACAATTCAGGACACAGGTGAAACTAACGAGGGACAGGTGAAACAAATCAGGGTGGAACAGATCATCAAAAACAGGCGGGAAAACCGCAGGAAGTAGAAATACACAAGACATAGAGGGAGAACTACAAAATAAAACAGGAAACTCAAAACCATTACAGACAACCTCTGTGGCTGTGAAGTGAAACCAACATGGCAGTGCCAAAAAAAACGCAGTTCCTCAATTCACCATGCCCACGTTCAGAGAGGCCACCACACTTTGAGCTTCACACACAGAGCCTGCATCTGTGTTTCATACCATTTATTAAACAACACACAGCAATTTAATTGGAGGATGTGTAACGTACATATGAAGGTGTGTGCACGCCAGAATAGCTGTAGTACAGACATTGTGGAAGTATGTTTGTGTACATAGAGATATACAGACACAGCCTTTATTTTCAGAATAAGGCAGACATGGAATATAATATTCATAACTATGATTTCATGCATGTATGATCACCAGAAAATAAGAATCTTTTTATTTTTGTTACCTAAAAATTGTCCTTTTATATCTACAGTGGAAGCCGGTCCTCTTTCATGGAGGCTGGTGAGGGTGATGTGAGGAGATTGCAATACAGCGATTAGACCACTAGATGCAACTAAATTCTACACACTGGACCTTTAATGTTAGATTGTTCCCCTAAATATGTTTTGGGACTAATATGTTTACATTGTACAGTCTTTGGTTCAAACAGGGTTGTGTGTTCTTGCACGTCGTCATTGTTTGAACAGTGGCTGCGTGCGCTTGTAAAGCGGTCAGCCAGCATTAAGGGTCAGGCTCAGTGGTTTCCCAGAGTATGTGGACTGAAGACGGTGATGACCAAAAGGGAGAGAAGGAGGAAGACGAAACACCAGGACGGAAAGTGCAGACATGTTAAAGCTTTGAATTTGTTGTTTTTCCAAGATAGAGGAGGGCTGTTATGGTCATGAGATGATTTTTCTGAAAATGTGACTCCAGTGCGCCAGAATTTTTTATTATTTATTCTTGTTAATTCTTTTGTCACTTCCTGGAAGTCTCAGTTGTCTGGAAACTGCTCGCAGCCAAAACAAACCCTCAGCACACACACAAACAAACTGCAGACACAAACACAGTGTGTTTTTTACACTTTGTTTTTTTGTACAGATGAAACACACAAAATGTAACGTCTTAATTGATCAGCTTTAAAGGGTGTTAGGTAGGCACATTTTGTCTGTCAGAGCCAGGCTAGCTGTTTTCATCTGTTTCCAGTATTTGTGCTAAGCTAACAAACTGCTGGTTGTAGCGTCAGTATAGATCAAGCGGCAACCTCCGTGGCTGTGAAGAGAACCCAACGCTGAAGTGCCCAAAAAACTGCAGTCCCTCAAACGTCCACTTGAGGCTGGCTACAGAAGTGAGTCAGTCTCCATAAGTCCCCATGTTAAAATGTCCAACTTCACAGCAGAAATAAACATGTTTACAGCCTGGTACAAAAAACAGTTTTGGTCTCTATAGCTAATTTCACCGTTCATGACAACTGTACTGAGGGTGAATTTATATACAACTCACCTGTTCAGATTATATTAAGGCTTAAAGTTATGCAGAATTAAGAGCGTGGACACTTTGATTGACAGGTAGGTGGTATTACAGATGGCTTGTTTGAGCAACCAGGTGTCATGCAGCCCGCCTCAGGTCCGCTGATGATCCACGTCTTTGCCCATTGGCAGGACGACCAGAGCTGCCACACTCTGAGCTGAGAAGTGATGTCACGCATACGCTGTCCATTCTTTATACTATATATAGTTGAACAGACACGAGTGTTAGCTATCATTTCCAGTGGTGGAAAGTAACTAAGTACATTTTACACGAATACTCTAGTACTGAGGTATTTGTTCTTTACTTGAGTACTTTCACTTTAAGTTACTTTATACTTCTACTGCAACATCTGAGAAGGAAATAATGCAGTAACTCTGCATCAGGAGATCATTTAATAGTCTGAGAGCCCTCCTCTGTCTGATGTGAAATTAAATCTTTGGTTGGTTTTAAAGCATGTCTATAGTCACTTAAAAATCAGCCTCCTTGATAAATATAATAAAGCCAATTTTGCTATTATTCTCAGTAGGCAAAGGAACCAGTGATAGTCTGAGAGGGAACTGGACGTGCGTCATTCTTTCTGTCGCGCCCACTTCAACTTTTCAGTTGTTTTCAGTGATTTGTGGCGCCTCTAATGAAACCGGTTTCACTTTCTCATTACGCCAAGAAGCAGCTACATCTTAACAGCTATCCACCCAAACTAAACAGTCATAATCACAAACTGTGATGTCTGATGGTGAGGAACACATTAAAGTAGGTAAAAGGCACAAAAACCCGCCAGAGAGATTCAGATTATAACGATGCAAAACAAGGACAAACACCACATTATCTGTTGAATGTGGAGAGCACAGAACAAGAGCGGCTTACCATCACCTTGAGAGGTGACACTCAGTTTAAGTCCTTAATATGTGAGAACATCAATAGTAAGCAGAAGCAGTGTCTGTGTGTTCTTTACAGTGAATAAATGTGATGTTTAGGACGATAATCTGAATGTTCGGACACAAACACAAAGCTTAAGACGGACTCTCATGTGATCTCACGAGTCAGCTGCCTCTGAAGGTCATTGTTTCACCTCTTCGGGCATCTAAAACTAAATCTAAATAATCTGAATCACTCTCTGGTTCAACCAGTGGCAACATTATTCATCCTGTAACAAGGGCTCGTGAATAAACGTCGTTGCTTTAAAGGTTTGCAAGACAAAAGTGTCTTTATCTGCAACATAAAATGAAAAGACCAACATATTTGTCCATTTTTAGTATGTATTAAGTTTAGCATGTTAATATACTTAAATACATCCATGACTAATATTGTTTCTGGTCTTTAAATAGAAATTACTACAAGTTTCCAAAACACGTTCATGTGACTCACTGACTGAACGAAGAAGTGACTCAAACATCACAATTATCCTGATTGTTTCAGCAACAAAGGAGGCAGCTGCCCACTGAGTTCGGTGTACTTCAGACTGAAAGATATCGTTATAATAACTAATAAGTACAAGAATGTAATCAGGTGAAGCTGTGGTGGTGCGGTGGTCGCCTCACAGCAGTCCTGAACCCCGGCTGCGACCTTTCTGTGTGGAGTTTGTATGTTCTTCTCATGTTTACGTGGGTTCTCTCCAGGTGCTCCGGCTTGGTGACCGCCCATAGGTGCGAATGGTTGTTTGTCTCTGTGACAAACTGGTGACTTGTCCAGGGTGTATCCAGGCCCGATGATCTGCTGGGATATGGGCTCCAACCTCCTGTGACCCGTGACCTGTGATCCTGTGACGAGGATAAGCGGTTAAGAGAAATGGAGTTGGTAGAGACCAAAAACAGCAGAAAAACTTCAAACTTCAAATAAAAGCTAATGTTGCTCCGTGTTTACTGGATCAGCAGTCATCAACCACCGGGCCGTGGAAAAAAAGGTCGGGGACCGCAGTAATAGATGGTTGATATGACAAGTCCTGTGTTGATGTCTGGGTATGTCCAGTGTGTGTGATGTTCACAGATGAGATGACCACATGCAGAGGACAGTCAAGGGCAGTATGATGTGTTTTGTTGTGTCTGTGGCTTTCCATCTGCTGTTATAGCGGTTGTGCTATATGACTAGCTTGCCCCGTCGCAGTGGCCCTGTTTAATAATGAAGTTAATGGTTACAGTTTCTAGTTCAGCGCACTGGGTGTCACCTCCATGTGAAGTCAATATTCAGTGACATTGGAGCTGTTGAGTCATTTGAAACGGTTTCCATTTTTTTTTTTCCTCATCGGGAATCAGTCACAAATGTGTGTGTGGGAAGCAAGGAATTACTCAACCGTGTACACCAACGGACTCTTAGTTAACGCTGTTTAATTCAATGGAAGAGATAACTCGACTAGACAGATGAACTTTATTAATCACTCAATGGGAAAATGTATTTTTCCACTTAATTTTTACAGATAGACCAGAAAAAGGGCTTAAAGATGTATAAATGTGGAGAGATGGGCTGACATGAAGCAGTTAGGGGTCGAGTACTTTGCTCAAGAGCACTTCAGCAATGCCCAGGAGGTGAACTGGCACCACTACAGGTACCGGTCCACGCTCCATACCTCCAGTTCTCCAAGCCGAGTCCCTACAGTCTGAGCTACTGCCACTGCCCTGAACTATCAGTGATGATGTTGTTTGCTAGAGTTGTTATTTTCATAAATGCATGATGAACCAAACACAGATTTTTTTGATGCTTTTGAAGTGGAAGTCAGTTACACAGCAGCAACATCTAGCACAGTGGTCCACTGGCAGCCCACCAAACCTCGCCTGCCAGGTTATTTTGATAGCGTCTGGTGTTGAAATAGAGATCCGTCATGACAGCAACTGTTACCCGCAGAGTCACTTCCTCTTTAGTTATTTTGCCAACACTAAAAAACCACCCAGAGAGATAATTATAACAGATGATTGACGAACAAGTTACTGCTAAACTTTTCCTCTGCTACGCTCGCTTTCATCATCTGTTATTCACTCTTTTGTAATGCACTTATCCACGCACCTTATTAATTGAAGCAATTTCAGGGTGGAGCAGTTGACTAAGCGGTTAAAAAAGACAATTTGTAACAGTCGTTAGTAATTCCAAGACCAAACCCTGATCTAGTTTGTCAACTAAAGTTAGCCAACATTAGTGACTGATCATACTAGAACAAGTAAAGCTGCAGTAGCAGTGTAATGAATAAAACAAGGGCGCATCTTATAAAGGATTATAAATGAGCATAATTAAGAAAATAAAAGCTTTGTGGGAAAAAAAAAATATATATATATATATATATATAAACCAGGTTACATTGCCCTATGCCTAGCTCCGGTTCTGGCACAACACCAGCTCTGCTCCCTGTTAGCGTCTGCCTGGCCCCGGGCCTGAAAACCTGCTCTTCTTCCCAGTGGTCCAAAACACCTGTGGTATAAGTTGATGTGCAGCAGGCGGAGGACATCAGAGCGAAAACCAGAAAACATTTTCTCCATAAAATATGATCCAGTTTCAGCAAAATCAGTGAAATAGTCAGTGGTGTGTGACTTAGTGCCGTAAAGAGTTACGTACTTCTTGTGGCTGATTGTACCCGGAGCACAAACACTAAACTCAAAGTTCTCATGAGGAACTGAACATACAGAACAGTTTGTTTAAGTAGAAAGCTGTACAAACACTGACACAATGTAACACACACATGCACACACACACACACTTCTTCATAGGACACCTGTGTCCCTGCTGTGTGTTAGCACTGCCCCCCTCTGGTGCATTGAGACACTACACATGGTAACAACAAGCCAAATGAGGGCGAAAGTCAAGCAGCAGCAAGTGATGAAGATTTTTATTAAATATGAGAGACAGCATTTTTAATCATGTTACTATCACACTGCATTTACCTAAACATATAAAAATAGTCTTTGGATAATACGTTCAACTACTACTACTAAAAGTGCATCTACTCCTTCTTTCTCACTGAAAAATCTAAATCTATGAAAATATATTTCATCTTAAATATACTGAGTTATGCTCATAAGTGCACATCTAACACAAGTAGCAAAAAATGCAATATATTTTTGAGTGGAGGGAGACTTTAAATGAAAAGTCAGACCCCAAATAGTCGATATATTATGTGCATGTTCATATCACGTGTGTGTACAACAGATTACTGCAGGTTAAAACAGTTTGCCTAGTTTGAGATTTTCAGCCACTAGGTGGAAGACTTGATCCATGAAAAGGAAACAGCATTAACTCCAGTCAGACCACTTTGACTGTGAAGGGATCAAAATCATCAGTGAACAGCAGGAGCAAGATTAAGGAGGGCCATCATCATTTTATACTCAAGTAACTACAGTCTGGTCTCACTATTCTCATTAGAGCTACAAACAGCATGTAAAACATGTAACAATTAACACTTAAAAGACATTTTCAGTGATTAATACCATTAAAAAATCATGATACTCATGATACTAGCAGTAAATAGTTAGTGTGTCCATCAATCATTTGACTTGATTAAGCTTGTTGAATGTAATTTAGTCTTCTGTTTGTTTCTGTATTGTCAACAAATCTCATTAAAATCCAACATTTCATTATGAATATCTGTGACACTCACCCTGAAGCTCATTTGTTCCTACTGAAGACATCAGTCTTTTAAAAAAAAGATTAAAAATGTACAATTAAATGTTTTTAAGAGGCTCTGCGGTGTCCTAAAACAGCTGGACAGTGTAGTCTGTGGATTAATACACATCTGCAGCACGTCATATTTTATACTCAAAATATAAATTTATATACAGCACATTTATGTCTTAATGAAATTTGCTGACAATGAAAAAAAATATATAAAATATCACCTAACCTTTCCTTTAAATTTGATTTAAGAAACTCTGTAGTCCTAATCAGGAAACCACAGGTGCTCATGCTGCCTCTTGGTGGCCAACGTCTTAAACATAATCTGGTGACAGAGACGTCGTGTCTGATAGCGAGCATTAAGGTGGCGAGCCGTCCGGCCCCTCGTGTGTGGTGATGTAGCTGAGGAGGTCGATTGCTGTCACAACGCCAAACACCATCTGCCTCTGACAAGCTGACCCATCAGCTTTATCTGAAGAGGGAGACAATGGACTGTTGTTACACTGACATTACACTGCTAATTACATTAATTAATAGCAAAAAAAAAAAAGCCACAGTATTTGGGATGCTATGTGCAGTTTGTGCAGTCGTATGTCCTGTCTTGCCTCCTCTCATTTCCCTGTGTGTGTCCATTCAAACAAATAAAAATAAAGTATCTTACACTGGGTGTGATCATGCACCACCAGAGCAAAGTGGTCTGTTTCGAGGATTTTGGACAGCATCCCTAGGTTGTCTGTCAGGTGCACCTGAGAGCACAAGTGATAGCGGAGATTAGACACGCATGTAAATATGTTAACTTCAAACACATGTAATGTACAGTATGCATATCACCATCCATGATGCACTTCATGTGTTTCTACTGACTAACCTGCGTGAAAGTCTTGCGGAGAACCTTGATGACAGCGTCCGAGGCTTTGACCTTCCCAGCCGACACAGATGACAGAATAGTTCCCAGAGTCACCATCCCCAGGATCACACTGTAAAAACACACATACAGGCAACAAACGCCCCGTCACCTGAACACCAGAGGATGTTAGAAAAGGTGTAGTCTGATTTAGCTCAAGACTAAGCTCAGTGTTTAGCCTTCTTCTTTGAATTTTGGCAAATCTGCATCATGGAATCTCCTGCTGCTTTACTGTTCACGCTGTACAGGCAACAGTCTGGATCACTTTGATAATGAAGATGTATTAGTATGCACGATTTCCTGAGGAGATGTACCCTGACTCATCAATGACTGGGGCCTGGTCGAACGCTTTCTCCTTCAGGATCTCAACGGTTTTCTGGCAGGAAACAGATGGTAACACAGTGAGGAGGGCAGGCGGGTGTAGACACTGGACAGTCATGTTACACCACCTTAGAGAGAGAGACAAATTAGTTATTTAACACTCATCTGTGGTTTGGATTCTTGTTAAACCCTCACGGTTGACTCTCTCACCAGGGTTTGGGATCCAGCGGAGCCTCCGGGGTGAGGAAGCCCTTCTCATACATCCACTTGTCCCTCAGGAACTTTGACCTGAAGGCAAAATGGACAGCAGTGAGTGTTATATTATTGTATCTAACGGTTCGAGAGTTGAATACATCGGCCTCTTACATGTAGTTGCGGACAGAGTCGGCCAGGATGACCACACAGCGCTGTCCTTCTTCAAGCTGCTGAGCCATCTTCACTGCTGCCGCCATGGCCGAACCAGAGCTGCCGCCTGCAGTAAAACAGGCAAATTATAAAATGCACCATTACAGGGAAGTTATAAAGAAGGTGTTAAAAATCTATCTGAAATGGGTCACTTAGTCAGTGACCTTACCGCACAGAAGACCCTCCTCTCTGATCAGCTTACGAGCCATCGTGAACGTCTCCACATCCGTTGATTTATACCACATGTCGACAAGCTGCATAGATTTGCAAGGGAGAGGGCAACAGCCATGTCATGTCACAATGATTATTACTTAATTACAAGAAGCTCTGTGCATGTTTGAAACTCACAGATCTGTCCAGCACCGTGGGGACGAAGTCGTATCCAATGCCCTCCACTTCAAACGACTTCTTTTCGCTCGTCTCTTTCGAATCAGTCAGAACGGAGCCTTCAGGGTCAACGGCAACTATCTGAAACAAAACAAGACAACAGCATCACGACAGGAAACAGTGCAGCATAAAGATTACAATGTTTGAATGAGCATAAAATATGTGCATGACTCCGCCTGGTACACTTGTACTTGTGCTATGTTCTACAGACAAATCCATGTGCATACATTTAGCAGATAAACACACATTCAAAGAGGTTCTTAATCACAACAGTGACAAAAGCGTCTTGCCTTCACATTGGGGCATTTCTCCTTCATCTTCCGAGCAACCCCAGTAAGTGTACCACCTGTGCCAACTCCCATCACCAACATGTCCAATTTACCTGAACGGCAAAAGGAGATTTCTTTATTGGATAACAGCAAACAGTAACACTGAATATGAAAACTTTTGACGTTCACATCGGTCAAACTTTCACCGTCAGCCTGAAATGTCTCTGAAACTGAGACTATCCAGGTGGATTCATGGAGTCTGACTCAAAATTTACACTGGAAAATAGTGACACGAAAAAGTTTATTTTGGTTTGTGTCTGATGGTTTGAGAGAGAGAGAGAGAGAGAGCATTGGTCTAGTGATTTAGAAAGTGAATGAGAGTGAGGGAGCGTCGGCATCCAATGTGCTTGAGTAAAGGGCAGACAACAACAAAAATGTATCTGTAAGCCTCAATATATTGAACAGACTGCACTGTTTATCCTGAAATATACAAAAAGATAAAAAGACTCTTCAGTACAAACCATCACACTGCTCCAGTATCTCCTCTGCTGTGGTATCGTAGTGAGCCAGAGGGTTACTGGCGTTGCGGTATTGGTCGAGGACGTGCGAGTTGGGGATCTCATTCTTTAGACGCCAAGCTGCACCGACATGAGATTCAGGTGAATCAAAAGCTGCAGAAGTTGGCGTGCGCACTATTTCTGCCCCAAGAGCTCTCAACACGTCCACCTACAAACACACACAGGAAGGTCAGATTTCATCTGACCAAATGTCCCATAATGAGGTAATGAGAAGCTGTGATTGTACCTTCTCCATGCTCATCTTCTCAGGCATAGTGATGATACAGCGGTAGCCTTTTACTGCGGCTGTCAGGGCGATGCCAATACCTGCAGGAAGCAAGAAGATTTATACAACTTGCAATGTTCTCTTGCAAATCTTCTGCACAGTTCCCTGCAAGGTACCTGTGTTGCCAGAGGTGGGCTCGATGATCGTGTCTCCTGGTTTGAGGATCCCGGCTCTTTCAGCGTCCTCCACCATCCGCAGGCCTATCCTGTCTTTCACGCTGCCTCCCGCATTGAAGAACTCGCATTTGGCCACTAGGGACAAGAGACAAACAAGAAAAGTCAGTCCTAGATTTACTCTTGTCTTGGCGGCTTCTTGCTCACTCACGCTCTTCATATCTCTTCCTAGCTTCCTCTGTCAATGTCCTCTACAGTCTTTTCTCCTCTGTCATTATGTCCACAGAGGCTGCTGAGCCTGGTTACATTGCCCACTTGCCCAGCTCCGGTTCTGGCACGACACTGGTCAGCATTCACCCACACCTTGGGCCTGAAAACCTCTTTCCAGTGGTCTAAAATACCTGTGGTACAAACACTAACAATCCCCCAGTGTTTTGAGCTCACAGTCCGTGCAGACCTGCTAACAAACTGAGCTAACATGAGCTAACAGCAGCTACGGTTGGCAGCAGTTTACTTCACGGTCCATCAGGAAACTCTGTAAATCACAGAGGCGGAGCAGCCGGAGGACATCAGGCAAGATTAGTCTAGGTTAATAGGCGGAAGGGAGCACACGGTTCTTACTGTAAGCCATCGACTGCTGAAGTGATTCAAGTTTAAACAGTCACCACACACCGTCCACACCGGGCTACACTTCCAAATTCAGTTTGAGTGACAGACCTGGTCAGTGTAAGGCAGATTATGGAAGGATTGAACTAATTTTGGACATTTTATTTGGGGAGTGTGGGGTCGTCCAAAGGTCCCTCATACACAAATTCACAACTCTCTCTCTTACATCTGGAGCGAACTCCAGAGTAATCCCTGTCATGTGAAAACAGTGTAAGTATCGAGTGTAGGGTCCTTGTTCCCATTAAGCCGTGGGAACAAACTAGAATTTCACTTTCATCAGTTTAAGTGAGTGTAAAAGGGCTTTTCTTAAGGAGGCTTAAACTGATGCGTCTGACAGGTTTCATCCTCACTGAACCCAAAGACCTCACCGCGCTGTCAGTACGAGACGGTGCAGCTGAGAGAATACTGTACTGAAATCAAACGTATGTCCGTGTAATGTGTTAGTCTTTGCTCTGTTGGCTAAAAGAACAACAAGTCTTTATTTCCACCTCCCCTTTCATGGGAGCCCACCACTGCCTCAGATAAAGACCCCAACAGTCACAAATAAGGGCACAAGCTATACGATACCGTAAGGTTTCCGGGGCTTCTTCTTAAGCAGGAAGCCAACAGGGACACAGTTGTATCAACATGCCTTGATAAAAACAGTGACAGCTCTTCTACCTGCACGTATCAGTTGAATATGTTTGTCTGCATACCTTGTTCCCTGAAAGAAGTTCTTTCTTAGCTTAGCCAAAGACTGTATACCAAGTAAGGCTTCACGCTTTAATCTACTGCTGCTGAATTACAATCACATCCAGCCAACACTTTTCTCTGTCCTGCTGGGCGCTGAAACTTCTCAACTTTCTGGCTGTTCCAGGAGGGAGAACAATAAAGCTGTTGTTAGAAGTTAATGTCTCTCCTCTTCTGAAGCAGAAAAACAAAATTTTACTCTCCAATCCTGTTCATCTTCATCCTGTTCATCTCTGTCTGTACAATCAGAGGTGCCAAATATTTAAGCAACATCACAAGATGAGGGCTTGATGTAAGTGTATATATACAAATAGCTCCACAGCCAGACTGGAACTGTACTGTTACAAAGTAAAACATCCTGAACAGTAGCTTGCTAGCTTTGATTTGATCTGATAATTTTATTTATCAATCTTTTTTAGACTTAGCCGTCTGAAATCAGTTCAAAGCCCATGTTGTTTGCCTCACGGTGTTAGCTTGCTTGAAATTGCATCGTACAAACACATGTGGTTGTTCCATATTATATTTTATGTTTATTTATCACAGGCCTTTGTATATATTGTGGTATTATACATTGGATATACTGTCTGTTTATTTTTAAGTTTAATCGTCTAAATTATACCAACAATTACCATGAATACCAAGTTGATCAAAGTACTTTCACAGACACAGACAGTTTAGAAATAATAGTATCATGATGTTTTGTTTCTGATAACCAACCATGTGTGTGTGTGTCATATCGCAGGGATGAAAGCTTTTACTCACAGATATCACACTTGAGTCCAAACTCCTTTGGGATTTTGTTCAAACGAACCAGAGGTGTGTGTCCAATTTTCCCGAGGATGTTGGGAAGGATGCTGGGAGGTTTGGTGCTGTGGTGGAAAAGAAGAAAACCCAACGAGAGACCATCAGTAAACATCAATATAATACATGGCCACCTTTACGTAGGACAAGCACAGGTGTCACTAATAACATTAACGATGGCTCCGTTCCATTAAATGTCCCAGTAAGCCATGTCAGTGAGTGAGCATTAAATGTAATGCAGCCATCATTAAAGTTATTTAAATGTCTGCTGTGAAAAGAGTCTATTAAGTCTTCCCACAGTGGTCATGTTGACTGAGAGACACACAGGTCAAACTAATTTACATTAAAGGTTCCCTGTGGAGGACTCGTTCACGGTGTACCCCGCCTCTCGCCCAAAATCAGCTGGGATAGGCTCCAGCTCCACAGGTAATGGATGGATGGATGGTTCCCTATGGAGTTATTCAACATGTGTGGTCACCTGTTTTGTGTGCTCTCATGCATGAACGCACACGGGTGACATGATACACATTCCAGTTAATGGTTTAAAGTCATTCCACGGATCAACAGGTGGAGGTAACGTGTCAAGAAACAAACTCATCAGTGTTGCACCTCTTTTTGTGCAAGCAAGTAAGAATAAAATGAGGCTAAGAAGACAATAAGAGCTTAAACATGCAAGAACCTCATTACAAAGAATACTGATGAAAGGCCAGAGATCCTCACACACACACACACAATGTGGTTCAGAGTCTGTCAAAGAGTAATAAAAGTAACTGATTGATGCAGTTACAGCGCTTCAACTTGATTACAACAAAACTGAAGTTCAGTTGTTTCTCATCCTGTCAAGTGAATCTTCCCATAATGTGAATTTGACTCTTCTCTTTAGCCTTGAAGGTTATCACAAGAAGTCAGTTTGCTACCCAACTCTCAGCACAAACTTATAGCGAGGCACATGTGCGAGATACAAAAGTTGCAAACTGTAGTCACAGGAGAATACAATCCAGGTCACCAATCACTCACCCAGCTACTTTTATTTCCTTTCTGAGTGTAATCTCTATGAATGACTGCAGAATCTGTCGGCAAGGGACCAAGATTTTCTCTGGTTTCCGTTTGTAATTTGAGTAATTAACCAAACATGCCTGAGCAGGCTTTGGTTGCAACAGTCCGTGTGGAAAGCAAAAGAAACAAAGCAATGTAACTCATCGGTTATTGACTGACTATTTAGAGCAGAAATGTGTCATTCTTGTGTATCAAGTCGCTAATCAGACTGCAGAGAACGTCTTGGCCTGGATATCCATTTTTTGGAGATTGATCTGCGTGTTATACAATTAAACATCCCAAAAACACTGATGCATATACCTTGTAAGCTATTACAGGGATTAAATTGACTGTTACTTACATTTCTTGTTGGAAAGTGACAGAGCTCCACTAAAAGTAAGGATGTTCTGATTGTCTCCTGCTTTAATTGCTTAATTAATAAACTCTTACCGAGCTGGGTGGCCATGAGGTGACTCTGTAACAGGTGCACCCAGCTTCCAGGTACATCTGCTGGGCAAATCAGGACGGATCCAGTTCCTGGTCTTGTTCTCCAGCTCACTGTCTCTCTTGTGGTTTGTCTCATCCTGAACCTCGAGACAGTCCTGTTCTCTATTTGCAGACTTTTGATCCTGGGTGATATCTGCATTTTTCAGGTGAGCTGCATGTGGGCAAAGAGTAGGAGCGTCCTCCAAATACGTACTTTCAGAAACAGAAAGCATGGCTCACCTGCAGGGAGATGAGACAGTTGTTACAAGCACAATCACACATGCACATGAACCAAACCTGTGAAATGAATACACAGCACTCTTGAATCTAACTCGACATTACATGTGTTATACATCTGAGGGTTGTTCAAGACGTCAAAGAGTTTTAATAGAAACCATCAAAATGTCAATTTACAGTTCACTACTGTAAGTGGCCGTATACAGCTTTCCCTTTGTTTGTATGGTGAATTGAATGTATTGATAATTACATAACATAATGATGAGACTGTGAAAAAAACAACACAAGATTTCCAGAAACTGAGACGTTTTTTCAGCATGACCGGGAGTAGCCAGGAAATCTCGCCAAACAAAATACCAAAAAACAGGATACACCTTGCCAGATAAATTTCAAGCCAGGATACATCTTATCTCTCCAAATGTTCATGTGTGTGCTAAATGATGACATAACAGTTTTTGCTCCTAAAAAATTATGAATTAATAAAATGTCCAAACATGTTTACAGCCGGGTACAAAAATCAGTTTTGGTAGCTAATTTCCCCTGTCACGACCCGGCTCTAGAGCCATGACAAACACAAAAGGGAGACACGGGTTGAAGGCCAAAATTAAAGTAATTTATTGTGAAGAACTCAACAACACAAACAACTTTTACCAAACACAAACCAAAGAAACAATGGGATGTGTTAATCAGTCAATCAGTGGTGAAGGTGCATGTGTGCATGAGTGAAAATGTGTAGATGTGAGGTGTTGTGTGCCATGAAAAGAAAGAAACCAAAAAAAACATGCAAGCAGCCTGGAGAGGTGGGTGGAGCCTGCCAGAGAGTGGAGCTTTATACTCAGGGGCCCAGGGGTTTCCACCAATCAGCTGGGTATGGGAGCACACACTCAAATTGTGGCTGTGCCTAATTATCCAAAAATTGGTCTCAGACTTTGTAAATACATTCTCTGAACAAGTCGACTATGCCACACACTCAGAAAAAAATCCTGGGAGGATTTCTGGTTCATCTTGCTTAATATCACACGGATCCTGACTAGCAATGAAATTCATAGAGCTACAGTGCAAATAGGTTAGCATAGCCACATGTTAGTCAATACTTTAGGCATACAGCAGCCATTAATTAAAGCTATACAGGTCCAGGTTCACAAAAAAAGAGTTCATATTGAACTTTCTTTTTGCAATTAAGTTCCTCAAATAAGTTTAAACAGCAAGAGAGGTTCTTCAAAATGCACCAAGAGACTTTTTTTTCCAGAGCCAGGTGTGATCACAGAATAACAGAGCCAGGTGTGATCACAGTATACCAGAGCCAGGTGTGATCACAGAATACCAGAGCCAGGTCTTTTATTCATTTTGTCACAATGACACGTGTCCGTTTCCTCTCTTTTTTTAAATTCAAAAGGCTGAATATTTCTTCTGACACATGTTTACATGTTGGCTCCATAGACATATTATAGAAAATGTATTAAAGAGCTGTTTACAGACACAAGCGACGTTTAAAGGAGACGCGGTGCGTGATGCGCTCACACAGATAAGACTGGAGGAGTCAGGTCTGTGTCTGACATTGTAACGTTAACGGGTAAGAAACTAAACAAAGAGGCATCTACAAGGAGACAGCTACGTCCTTTTTTTTCTGTTTTCAACATCTGTAGTATCTACGACAACCACAGACGCATCTCATCCTAGATGGACTGATGGTCCATCGTCGGGAACAGTCACAGAGTTTTTCCTATATATATATATACCCTCATTTCAGACTTCATTCAAACGCGTTGATAATTATTTTACACGTTAAATAATTTAAAATTTATGCCATCAAATATTTTTATGACAACAAAGATTCTCTTAAATATTTTGTTACAAACAGATATCTCACTGATCAGCTCGTTATATATTCGAGAAAATGATTTTACAATTTCAGTTGCGACATTAATAGAATAAAACTTCTGGTTAGTCCTCATTGGTGTTTCTTTAAATACAATACAAACTACATATGAATAAAGAACCACGTACTGTCAGAGTCTGCGCAGAGTCGTGCACTCACCTGTCGGTCAGACCGGCGACTGATTCAACACTGACCGAGCCTCGATCATCAGCACGGACACATCAGGCACATCAGACCAGCCCACAGCCTCTCTCACTGATCAGTGATCAGCTTTACTTGACATCACTACTGTCAGCACAATGCAGTTAAAGTACTCTGTTATACAACTATCAACAATATTAACTATCATTATGCAACAATGATGCACAATATGCAACAAGAGCTACATGAGGTATGTTCAGACAGAAAAAGTGTAACAGACTACTCTACATATGGTTACAGTATGACTGTAGCATATTTACAGTGCAGAGGTAGATATTGAATCAAATTCAGTAGCAGCAGAGATAAAAGGTGCAAAATATGCATGGAAATATGAGGAATGTGCAGATTGTATTTATGTTTTGCTGTTGTTTAACAGTCCGATTGCCCGTGGGAAGAAACTCTCTCCCATCATGGCAGTATTAAACTGCAGATTAGAGAAGAGTGCATGGGAGGAGTGTGTTGGGTCGTCCACAATGCTTCTGTGCAGGCAGCACATGTTGTAGATGTCCATGACAGAGGGTAGTAACTAAGTAGTTTACATTTGACTTCATTTCAGAGGGAAATAATGTACTTTTTACTCCATTTATGACAGATGTAGTTACTTCAGATGTTACATAAAAAAAAAGATTAAACTAGCAGTTTCATGTACTGAGCATGAGAGGCAGCAGGACTCCTGATTTCTTGACTCCTGCAGGACTGCTAACATGGCGGCGGGCAGAGCCACCACACTCTGAGCTTCAAAACGGCTCTTCACAAACCTGTTGGTGACGTCCCGCATACGCTGTCCATTCTTTATACTGTCAGTGGAGCCAACATGCACCACAGCAGCACCCTGACTGTGGGGTGCTGGTTAGCACACCTGGTATACTGTACACATATAAAGGCTTGGTCCTTGCCACAGCAGCATTGGGTTCAAATGTGACCTGTGGCACTCTTCAGCTGCCACCATCCAATAAAAGGCCAAAAATATCTTTACAAAATGGCTGTTAATGCAACCTGCAACTGCTACCTTAATTAGCATTACTGGTTGCCCTATTTCATGTCAAAATGGCTGCTGTGAAGAAGGTCTATTACTGTACATTTGTGTTTGTATCATGTGTAAATAAAGAGAGGACGACAATGAGCTAAAAAATCCAGTTAAAACTGCTGACAGACTCTTAACAGACCTGCCTTCAAGAGAGAAAACAGCCATGCAGTTTTAAGTGTGTGCACAGCAGCTACAGTCGCGTCGGCACAACCACCGGTGCTCATCAGAAGATTTGTAATCGCAGCGACTGTCGTGCCAGAAACACTACTGTACAACACTTCATTTAAGAGGTAGGATCAAAGTAATAACTACAATTTCAAAAACACATGAAGAATGTCCTGCAAGAAATGTTTATTACCCTCGAGTCAGTTTAACTAAACAATAAGTTCTTTATCAGCGATTTATTGTAACTTAATTTGTACGTCCGCATGCTGTGAAGATTATCAACCTGCAGATTTATCAAAATATTAGTTATAAGTTTATTTAGCACAGTTGTTTCACTTTTGTATATTCTTATGACATTAATGCATGTAAGTATTTTTCCAGTTATTAGATTAGAGGTGTATTAATCACCACATCCAGGGGAGCTTCATCACATTTCTGTCGTACATCTTTGTGACACGTGAAACTCTGAATCAAAAGAGGCAGCGTAAAACTCAAACATAAAAGGTAAAATGAACTCAGCAGGAACCTGATGCTTGTTCAGTGAAAGAGAACAAGAAAACACAGCAGTGTACGTGCCCACCGTTTATCCGATGAAGTTATCAATGACCTCTGACACACCGAAATGATCTGAATAACACGTCAGGTTTAATAAACATCAGTGTGTACATTTAGTAATACTGTATTCTAACAGGAGTAGGAAAACATCGTGTTGCCATCATAACGTGTAATAAGAAAGGTTCATGAATCAGTCACGTTAAGTAAAAATGGTAAATTTAATGAGGTGAAAGTCATTTTCAGAAATCAAGAAAAAACATGTTCATCAATGCTGTCACAGCTTCAAAATCAGGTACCTCTCAGTTAGTCCTAGAGTGGAGCTGGAAGGGTACAAACTTAAAAAAAGACTGGGGATGAATAGGGGCAGGGAAGGACGAGTAGTCATGGCTTGTGGTTCAGAAACGTCCTGAACGCTCTCTGTCTCTGGAGCGGCGTCTCTCGTGGTCGCGGCCACCTCCTCGACCTCTGTCCCTTGAGCGAGATCGCCTCTCTCTTGATCGAGATCGAGACCTGTGACGGCTGAGGAGGTGAAGAAGGAGCGATGATGAATCTCTATAAAACACCTGCACAGGCAGGTTTACTTAAATATAAAAGGTAGTGTATGTGTTTGTACCTCTTCCTTCGACGTCCATACAGCTCTCTCCTCAGCTCGCGCGAGATGGGCTTCAGATGCATGAAGTTGCAGAAGCCACCACGAGTGCATTCCCTATGAGGGAGGGCAACACGGAGCGGTTAGAGCAGAGAAACATAAAGACAGCGTGGCAGAAGAATCACATCAGACATCGTAGGTGTGCAGAGACTTCAAACTAAAGCTGGGACCTATAAAGGAGGACAATAAACAATAATGTATAAGCCGAGTGTCAAAGGTGTGTGTGTGTGTGTGGTCGCCTGGCCCTGATTGGTTCCAGCTTCATCACTGCTTCCTTGAGACATATGTTGCTTTCACACCGGGACAGTCCGGAGGACTCAGTTCGACTGGGTGGGGAACGCCGAATAAATTTCACGCCTTCATTTGGTTTTCGTTCACTTTCACACTGCACTTTGGAAAGCGGACCAAGCCGCCTGGACAACATCATGCAGTCACAACAGCTGCTCGATGGGGGCAGTGTTGCCCAAAACAAGCACTGACTAGAAAGAGAAAAGCACCAGGAAGAAGAAAAGCTTGCTCATCGATTAGCTTTCTGATCTTTGAAACGAACTCTGGTCTGTTTAAAGCGGACCAAACAGCGCTGGAGTGAAAGCACCCTGAGACGATCCTGAACAGAACGGCACCTGATAGATAGTAAGGTTTTTATTTCTCTTTTCATTTCCTTTAGACAGCTTATGCATGCTATATTTATTTTGTTAGTTTAAACAGCATCCGGTCACTATTTGTTCCCTTTGTTGTTATCTCACCTCTTTGTTATATTATAACTAATCCACATTCCAGAAAATAAATAACTTTGTTTTTACCAAATATAACTGGTTTTATGTTACTTAATGTAACCCTGAACAGACTTGTCCTACAGCTGTAGAAACAGTGTGGAACTTCCTGTCCAACATTCATGTTTAATGGCAGAGGGACACTGTTTGTTCTGACTCTTTATTTGAATCTCTTCATATTTATTTATTTATTTATTATTAATGGTAGTTCAGAGTTAACCTCTCTGTTTTTTCTTCTGTGTGGTGCTGATGTCAACTTTATGTTTATATGCTCCATCCTATCACACAGTACTCACCCCATTTCATACTGGCGACAGCAGGCTTCTCTGAAGTCTGTGACGGGAGAAAGCTCAGCATGGATGGGCTGTCCATTAAACCACCGATTATTCAGATCTATCACGGCCTTCTCTGCGTCTTCTTCATAACGGAACTACAGAAGGACAATCGAGAGACAGAGATTAAAAACCGTGATTTTACAGTGACGGTGACATATGTGGCTTTTAGACCTGATGCCTACCTTGACATACACATTTCCTACTAGGTGGTCCCCGAGGTTGTCACATACATTCATTTCCTCCACCTCTCCGTACTTTTCTTCCATCTCTGTGAAGACCTCCTGCGAGGAAGGAAGAAACATGAAGCGTGAAGCTTTGGTTTATGTATGCATTAAAGAAATGAGATATAACATGTTACACTTTATTCTAAGCTAAGGCTGGTTCATTATCAACGTAGATATAAGAGTGGCGCAGACTCGCTCTGCGTAAGACAATATTCAGTTACCTCAAAAAACTCGTCGTAGTGCTCCTGCATCTCCATGTCACTGATGGCACCTAGTGGTTATGAGAGAGAAGACGTGGATGTAATTCATAAAGCTGCTGTTTACAACTGACGTAACATGATTATAAAAGGACGCAGATCATTGTCACTTACAGGTGAGACCATCGGCAGACTGGGCACTGTTTTGAGGGTTCCGGTAAATGTTCAGGAGGGCAATCGTCTGAAACAGAAGAATATGTTAGTGATGATTTGTTTTGATTGAGATATTGAACCATGGTGCCTTTTAAATGACTAAAATATGTCTGAATATTCTCTGCTGTCCTGCGATCACTGAACAAAGTGTACTGTAAGTGTTTCTGTGTAGGAACAACCTCCTCCATCACTGTGTTTGTCACTGTAAACATACTAATACAATAAACAACACACTGAATATGTATCTCTGTCCTTCTCAGTAAATAAAGAATGATCTTACCTGGCTGAATGTCGGCTTATTGTGTAATCTGGAGCAGCGGTCGCCATGTCGGCAGGCACCAATTTTAAAATAAAAAGAACAGTTGACCCTGGAGAGAGAGAGAGAGAGAGAGATCACAAAGAAGACGTGATGAGGCAAACATAAAAAACATAAACTTCTCTGGTCTGTCGTGTTTGAAAAATGAGCATATGATGAGCCTGTTCAACGAGACAATCCTGTTCACAGGAGACATGAAAAGCAACAGTTTTATGCCAAATCTCTCTCCAGACAGACGCAATTATCTCTCTGACACGACGAACGCGATTTTCCTCAACAAACGTTACAAGTGGAACAAGAACAGGAGAAGAGCTGGAGAAATGGTTAGCGTCAGGTCACCGTTACATCATCTTTTTTGATAACATCTGTTTGGACTATATTTTGAAAACTATCAAACTGCACATTTAAATATTCTGCATATTTTGAACTTTTGCTTTTCAGGAACGAGAGCTAATGTCGGAGAGCGGTCTGACTTTTCCCCATTTGGAGCCACGATCGCGCGTCACATCTGAGCTGATGGATGTGTGTAAGGAGAAACAACGTGACGTTTATTCTCATTGGAAACTTTGCAATATTTTGATAGTATAATAAGTTTTTAAACGCCTGCAAGTACGAGTACGGAAGGTCACATACCACAAGTGGTACTCGTAATACAGTTAGAGAATATCTCAGATTAAACTGTATTTTATCATCCACCCTGTGCATGTGAGCAGACATGGAACCACACGAATGTGTGTGCCTGATATATTTTAAATAATAAACCAATGAATATGTTAATATAATATGGCAAACAGTCAGCTTAGGAGCATTTTAAAGTGTTGATTGTGATGGGGCATGAATGGATGAAGTGTCGCCTAGCAACAGCTGCCTGTAGCATAAAGAAGAAAGAGGCAAATGTTTGTAGAGTAACGGGATTTAAGAGTAGTAACGTTAAAAGTAATACATTACATTTAGCTGACGCTTACAGGGAGTAATTTGGGGTTCAGTATCTTGCCCAAGCACAGCCGGGGATCGAACCACCGATCATCTGATTAGTGGACGACCCACTCCACCTCCTGAGCCACAGCCGCCCCCAAAATACGACTTTAGAGCAGTAAATACAACTTACACCCGCTCTCATTCATTTGAATTACCTTCATCGTAATACAGGTGATACTCTGAGATTAAAAGGTGGAGGTGGAGGAGCATTGTAGCTGCTTAATAACACAGTGAGGAGCTCGGTTGGCGTCTCTCTCTCCGTGCGTTTCCCGCTGTAACAAAGACTTCAACGGCTACGAGAGAGTAACCAGCGTTAGTTAGCTCAAAGCTGGGTGGTAGTTGATGTTAGTCGCTTTAACTCGAGTTTAAACGGTAGAGTGAATCCGTTTTAATTCAAAAGTAATTCTTTAAACGTGTTTTTTTCTGACCATGCCGCCGCTGCTCCGCACCCAGTGGATGGAGGAGCTAGCTGTAGCGGCGCGGTATTAGCACTAGCCGTTAGCTGCTAACGCCGTGCTAACGGTAGCAGCTGCCGGCAGTAAACACACACACACACCGCGGAGTGTGACGAGACAGAGCGGACTGTGGAGGAGCGGGGAACGATATAAAACACGTTTAACAATGAACTAAACGAACGTTAACTACTTACTTATCTTTCTCTGTCCCAAAAATGGACGCCAGGTACTCTGCCATCTTGGCTCGCCTGTGTTCGACCAGCAGCAACAACGCCGACAAGACTTCCGGTGAAGCCCCTTCAGAATAAATGTATAATCTACATTAACAAGTGCTACCGGCAAAATCTGCACAGATTTTAGGCACACACTGACTTTTAAATGTTATTAAATACAATATCCCTGCAATAATTGTTACTTTTTTCAACTTCATATATAACATACAATACTAAAACATTATATACAAGCTCTAGGTTCATTTTAATGTATGGCTAATGTGTTATAGGTATCTATCTAAGGCCTTCTTGACACTGCCTCTGGATGTTATGGACTCAGTTGTGTGTGTCAAAATTCCTGTTAGCCACATAACTGTTACTCTATTTTCACTATTTATATTGTTTAGTTCACTGTACAATACATCCTGCTGCTACATAAGCTGCTACATTTCTGTGAAAAAGTCACAGTTTTATTCTGTTTCTGTTTCTTTTTATATTTTATTCTGTTTTATATTTCATATACTTTATATTTATACTGTTATTACCTTGTCTTCTGTTTTTATTCTGAGCCTATGCAACAAAATTTCGCTCAAATGTACAGCTGAATAAAGTCTAAGTCTAAGTTAAAGGTACAGTGTGTAATATTTAGGTTGCTCTATTTACAGAATAGGGCAGAAGTTTAATGTAATAATTTAATGTAATATGCACAATTATATGTTTTCATTAGTCGATAATCACCTGACAATAATACTTGTTGTACCTACAGATGCTGCAGGTTCTCTTCCACGTCAATACAAGTTTATCATTTTGACCCAGCATGTTTCTACAGTAGTCCATCATGATTGAAAATGATTGTAATGCTAGATGCCACAATCCTACACACTGCTCATTTTAACTGTAGTAAGGTTAACCAAATCTTGTATTAGATGAATCAGAGGCACAGGATATATTTCATTAATGCACAAATGCATGTCAAAATACACCTACTAGTCTGTTTTGTGCTCATGCTATTATTTATACTGTAATTATTTACTAATTAAAGTGTTATGCAATGATGGTATGAAATGCCCAATGTATCTATGAAAACTAATCCTTATCATTAAAATTATAATTTTCAAACATCTTATCTGTGCCTTTACTTTACTTAAAAATTACCGCCCTTATTTTGAAGGCAAGACACCGGAAATATTCGACAATAGTGATCATTTCCGTTTCGACTGTGACTTTCGAAACAAGAGTTTCTTTCTTACTGTACACGACACATGGCAACACCAGTTACTGACAGTGTAGCATCCCTAATGCCTTTAAAAGACTTGGATATTACATATTATAACATAAAATAAGGTTATATGTTACAAAACACAACATTATATTGAGCTAATTGTATCCTGAGTAGCCAAATAAAGTGCAAAATTAAAAATATATTATGTTTAATTTATAAAAAGGACAAATGACAGTGATTCCCAGGGAAGCAACACTTTGATAGACATGAAAATGAGACGTGTAACCGTATTATAAATACAATTAAAGCCACAAATAAGACTACTTTGGTTTCACCGAGATACATTTATTTAGTAAACTTTACACATTTGTGTGTTTAATATGAAAAATCAAGACTTCTATAGACATTGGTTTGTCCTTCAGATCACATTATAGCAGATTAGCAGAAATGCAACAGTACAAAAGTAACTATGAAGAGCTTGCTTTGCAAAGTCTGCAACCTACCATAATAATGTACATTAACATAGCCATCACATGGCCTTTACCCAACACAAAAACTTTAGCATAAACCAAGGCCGTGATTAAGAACCAGACAAAGAGTAACTGCTCCTGAAACAGTAGGGGTCCTATGGTAGCCCCTGCATTTTTTTTTTTTTACCTAATAGATTAGATTCAACTTTATTGTCACTGCACAAAGTACTGAGACTATGAAATGCAGTTTAGTATCTAACCTGAAGTGCAAAAAAAAGCAGTAAAGTGCAGAGTATGTACATATGTATAGAGATATATAAATAACAGTTCAGATATAAATCTGAATATGTTAGCAAGATATATACAGTATGAACAGTTGAATACACTAAGATATATACAGCTTAGCAGCAGCAGGAACAGTCACAATTGCAGGTATAAGTGTGATTATACACTGAAGGTTAATTAAGCTAAGATATGTACAGTATGAACAGTATTAAGAGTAATTGTATACCCAGCTAGATGTGAATACACTACAGGTAAGATATGTACAGTATGAACAGTAGCATGTGAATATGCTATAGATATATAGTAGGACAGTATAAATATGTATAAATATTATATACAGTATTGAGGTTCTGTAGGAAGGGCCTGTGTCAAATATATGTTCAACGCCTTTATTGTCATGCTCACATAGTGCATATTCATAAACAAAAGAAAACTTGTTGTGTACTTGAACTTTGGGGAAAATGTGTGTACAGGGACCAACTATATTCATACTGTATATATCCATACATAGCATATGTACATACAGGCCTGTTACTACTGGGTCTGTATGTTGTTTATGAACACTTCATGTAGTCCTTTTGTGTTGTTTTATGCTTGATACAGCACTGTGCACCGTGTATGCATCCATTATTTTATCCATTCCTTTATATAGTTGATTTATTGGACTTTCACTCATTCACCAGGCTTGTAGGAAACAGGATGAATTTCAAAATAAAAGTATGATAAAAGTATGAATGGAGGATATACAGCTACAGTTAGGATTTGGGAGTTAATGGGAATATTTTTGTGGATGACTATCATGACTTTTAAAGCTGGTGGGGGGAAATAACACAAAATGCACATCTGAATGGACATGACGCAAAAGTATGACTATGATATCCATACAACTGTGTGTGTGTGACTCGTGCTAAAATAAAGAAGTGGCAGCAGCTCTTTGTATTTGTCTCATACAAGTTTTAGTCTAACTGTGTGTTGCCAGTTAGTCTCCGCCCCTCCTCTGAGTGTGTGTGTAACGTTAGTTGACCAAAAAACTTGCATGATACGACTCGACTGTGTGTGAATTTTGACTGCTGAACACACTCCATCAGCTTCCAAGGCCTGGTTTTTTAAAAGAGGTATGGATATTTCCAACATAAATATGTTTTCTTTTAAAGAAAGTCTGTTAAATTGTGCTCTTGTGGAGGAGGAGGCCTGTTTGTCGTGCTTGGACTCTTCCCGCTATTTTGTCGCCTAGCCCCGCTTAGCTGTTGTTGATTCCCCGTGTAGCCGAGTCTCTTTTTTAAGCAATAAAAACACACACATAACACATTAACCAGCTTCATCTGAAGCTAATCTAACCCGGGATACAACTACGGATGCTTTCGTGCCATCTGGATAACTATAAATTAGCATTACATGACGGTTTATACCAGTTCCGTGTTAGCTCGGGGTGCTAACGCTGAAACAACACAGTGCGTACACATCCACAGACGATAAAAAACTCCTTTTTCAGTCCACACTTCTCTGTTTAGTCGCAGTTTATGTCTAACCGAGCTTCATCTCAGTGTGTTAGCGGCTCTACAGCCGCTCAGTGACGGTAGTTTGTCCCCTCTCTGAAGCCGCTTGTATCGTATTTATCACGGCTCCTCTCTCGGAAGTCTTGGTAACGCTGTAAAGCTTTTAGCCAGGATTTCCGGCTCCTTTCCATTTGCCCTATGCTGTTTTGTTTCCGTTTATTCTATTTCCGTTTTAAAAGTTTTCTACGTGCACACACTTTAAAGTGTAGATATAACAAAGATTTGTTTGAGCTATGAAGCGCGACGCGTTTGTAAGATATTTTAACCGTTGTTTAGCACGCACGCACGGCGGGGACCGACCGGGGGAGAACCGGGTTGTGTAAACGGCTGCCTCGCCCCGCGGTGAAAAATGTGGCTAACTTGCTTCAACTGTAAACCAGCCACGACACATGTGTAGCCTGATGTTTAAATTGTATTTTTATGCAGCTTAATTTTGTCTAATCAATATTTTTGATAACTAATGGCCTATCGGTTGGCCTTTAGACGCCAAAGCCTCGCCCTCGAGTTGGCTAACGTTAGCAGTCAGTGAACTGTCCCGGACGGCCAATGAGGAGTCGAGGCTGGGAGGCCTTCACTGGAGACAGACCCCCAACATGATGTTTCATATTCAGACACAACTTTTACATAATGAAGCAGAAATATTCTCTGTTACTGAATCATTATAGACACCTTTAAAGGCTTTTGTTTGAGCTGCTAAACCTTATTTATTTTAACTTCTTCAAGTTTCAGGTTATTTGTCATGTGCAGGTTAACATAGGGTCAACAATCAAATGAAATGTGTTGGACAAGAGGAGCTCAGAGCTGAGCAATAAGAATAGAGAGCACATACAGAATTAAAAAGTAAAATACAATGCTATAAAATTTTAGATTAAAAAGGAAACAAATACACTAAAATAGAACATGAAAATATAAAATATACTCTAATAGAACTCGAAAAATATAAAATATACTAAAATAGAACTAAAAAAATATACTCTAATAGAACCTGAAAAATATAAAATATACTAAAATAGAACTCAAAAAATATAAAATATACTCTAATAGAACTCGAAAAATATAAAATATACTAAAATAGAACTAAAAAAATATACTCTAATAGAACCTGAAAAATATAAAATATACTAAAATAGAACTCAAAAAATATAAAATATACTCTAATAGAACCTGAAAAATATAAAATATACTCTAATAGAACTCAAAAAATATAAAATATACTCTAATAGAACCTGAAAAATATAAAATATACTCTAATAGAATATGAAAAATATAAAATATACTCTAATAGAACTCAAAAAATATAAAATATACTCTAATAGAACCTGAAAAATATAAAATATACTCTAATAGAACTCATAAAATATACTCTAATAGAACCTGAAAAATATAAAATATACTAAAATAGAATATGAAAAATATAAAATATACTCCAACAGAACATGGAAAATATAAAATATACTAAAATAGAACATGAAAAAATATAAAATATGCTCTAATAGAATATGAAAAATATAAAATATACTAAAATAGAATATGAAAAATATAAAATATACTCCAACAGAACATGGAAAATATAAAATATACTAAAATAGAACATGAAAAATATAAAATATGCTCCAACAGAACATGAAATATATAATATATTTTCCTCCTTTCAGCAGGGATCAGCAGTCTTTCCACAGACAGTATGTTAGCGCTGCCTAGCACCAACAGCTGTTCTCGAGTGTAAACAAGAGAGCAGAGGCTTTTTTTGAATAGGTCACTGAATGTATCACATAGAAAAAGGCCAATCACAGATCTCCACAGTTCCAAGTCCATGTTTGCACATGAAACAGATGAAGATTAGTGTTGAAAAAAGTACTTAAAATACAAAGAAGTGTTCCGAGCCAGCCATGCAGCAACACGACAACAGAGCAGTTAACACTGCCTTTGTGAACTTATTGTGAAATGTTTTTATCCTCATTTTTCCAGCGGTTGTTCACGGTGGTTTTAGATTGTGTAAATGGTAACAATCAGTAACGTTAACAGTGTAATTGTTCCTTTTTTTTGTAATGCTGTAAAACTTATTTTAAGTCCTGTTCATATGTTGTAATATGTCTAAATTACAGTTAAGCACCTCTTCATGTCTTCCTACAGCTCGGCTCTCTGCGTTAAAACAGAATGTCCAAAAGTGAGCCAGAAGAGATGATAGAGATCGAGATCGATGAGCGGGAGAAGCAGGCATGCCTGGAGGAAGGGTAAGCAAGATGGTAGTTATTTGATTTGTGTACTCTCGCACACGCATCAGCTACACATTTATATTTTGCCTCTCTCTCTCTCTCTCTCTTCTTTTTACTTTCAGCGTTGAGGAGCAGACGATCACTGCGTCAGATCTGATTCAGCAAGACATCGACATAAATGAGCCCATTGGCAATCTGAAGAAGCTTTTGGAGCCCCGTATCCAAATTTCACTGGATGCATATGAGATCTGCTTGCAGGACATTCAGGTAACAATGTGCATGAATACAGAAAGATCTCAGTTTGACAGGGTCTGATTCATCTATTGAACTGAGAAGTATGTTTGAGTCTTGTCACTCATCTGTTGTTTTTTCCTGTTTAGCTTCACCCCGATCACAGCCTTTTCGATCAGGGAGTAAAGACAGATGGCACAGTGCAGCTCAGCCTGCAGATTATAACCAAACCAGGTACTGAAGAGACGCTTCAAAGATCAGAAAATACACAGCCAGATTTAGACAAACACACATTAATCTCACTTATCTGTGTGTTTCTTTTTCTTCGTCCAGGTGAGGAGAAGTTGAACATCTTGGAAATCGTGAAGCCGGTGGAAACAGTCGAGGTGGTGATCGACCCGGATGCAGCAGGAGAGGAGGGTACTCTGGTGGAGGAGGGTCAGCTCATCGCCGTGGAGCGATCTGGCCTGTCCGATGAGACTTCAGAGCAGGTCACACGCTGGGCTGCAGCGCTCGAAGGCTACCGCAAAGAGCAGGTCCGCCTCGGCATACCGTACGGTGAGGAACGCTTGAGTAAAACACATCACTGTAGAGGGGGGGGAAGGATCCTTAACATGGTTGTTGGTGTATAATGTTTCTCTCTTTCTCCGCAGACCCCGTGCTCTGGACAGCCGATCAGGTGATCCACTGGGCTGTGTGGGTAATGAAGGAGTTTAACATCGATGAGATGGAGATAGGAAGCATTCACATCCCCGGACGAGATCTCTGCTCATTCAGCCAGGAAGAGTTCCTTCAGAAAGTGCCCAATGGAGAGATCCTCTGGAGTCACCTGGAACTTCTACGCAAATGTAAGTCAGCCACGATAGAGTTGGTGTGTGTGTTCAGATTATTCAACAGAGGTAACATTAAAGATCCTGATCCATGCTGTGTGTTTATTTCAGATGTGTTGGCAAGTCAGGATCAGTCCGGAGGAGACGCTACTGTCACCATCGATCAGCGTAAGTGTTTTATTGGAAAATATGTCAAAAGGGCAATTAAGGCCGCATTCAGACGCTGTGAAACAATCAGGAAATAACTTTATTTCACTGATTAACCGGATTTATTGAGGCCGACGCTCGCTCACTCTCATTCACTGTCACAACCATCGGACACAAACCAGAGAAAGCTTCTTCGGGTCTCTGTTTGCAGCATAAATTGCGAGCCAGACTCGCTGGGCGTTTTTCTCAAAAGTTGGATCCGGCTCAACTTCTCCGCCGCACACACAGCGAGTCAGCTTTGATGTTGATGTCACGGTGGATAGTAGGTTTGGCTGCGAGGAATGGCGGTTCAGTTTTTGAGAGGTTCAGCTGGAGGTTGTCTGCCTTCATCCACGTAGATATGTCTGAGAGTCATTGTGCAGAGACTGAGGAGAGTGTCATCTGCATAGCTGTGATGGGAGAAGCCATGCGAGCAGATAATTGGACCCAGGGAGGTGGTGTAAGGAGCAAAGAGACGAGCACTTGTCTGAATGTGGCCTTAAGATATTGAACGTTTTACAACCTGAAAACGCCCCCGTAGACACTCGGCTATGGACTAGATTTGGTTTATCAAGTTAGAAAAGTCAGAACATCTAAAGGCAGAAATTTTCATTTTCTCGTGAATAGATCTCAAACTGTTCTACAGATAATCAACAGTCGTTCTGATGAGTGATGTTCTGTCCATCTCTAACTTTTCCATCTGCTCTGTCTCCAGCTGTGCAGATAATCCCGGCTCAAGTGAGCACACCCACCGCCATAAAGGTATTGAAGCAGAGCCGAGGTCCCAGGACCCCTCGAATTTCAGGAGGAGAGGAGCGCAGCTCGCCCGGCAACCGCACAGGTAGTACTGACACGCAAGGACATCTGTGTTGTTTTATCAGGGTGTCCACCCTTTAAAAGAATAACACGTGATTTGTTAGGATAGGAGGGCATGCACACGATTGCGTGACAATAACTAAGGGATTAACAGTAACAGTGCGCGTGCCCTCCCATTTATCGATCCTGTTTTTGCTGTATGACTAAAGGCAAAGCTGCGTGGAGGTTTTAAAAAATATTTAGAAGGTGTTTAAAAAGGTATTACATTCTGGATTACTGCATAAATCCTGTTTTATGGAGGCAGCTTACATGTTAGGACAGCCTGAAAGGGCTGAACAACAGTCTGTGCGTCAAATGTTTTTTTTACAGAGATGATGTTGATGTCGATCATGACATGTTATTTTTGTCTGCCAAAGAATCTCAAGTGGGAGATTTAGCCGATTTTCTTTGCAATAAGCTGTTGTCTCAGGCTTTAGAATGACATTTTACAGACAGACAAGACAGTTGCTAACATGTTACACTGACTGCTGTGTTTCTAGGCAACAATGGTCAGATCCAGCTGTGGCAGTTTCTTCTGGAGCTGCTGACAGACAAAGACGCGAGAGACTGCATCTCCTGGGTGGGTGAGGAGGGCGAGTTCAAACTCAACCAGCCGGAGCTCGTGGCGCAGAAATGGGGCCAACGCAAGAACAAGCCAACGATGAACTACGAGAAACTCAGCAGAGCCCTCAGGTGTGTTCGTCTTTTTATTAGATATTCTAGCTGTGTACTTTGGCATAGACAGAAATAATGTAGCAGAACAACATATCCCAAACACGGACAGTTAATCACTTACTACGCCTCAGGTTCAGATTGAGGTGAGGAGTACGTCAACAAAGCTCCTGCAGGGCCACAGAAGGGCTGAATCGTGACCAGTAAACTGATTATTCAAAATCAGCCGAGTGTCCCTTTTTAATGTGTGTCCATATTGGAAACATGACATGATTTGTTCCCACCCAACATGATGTTAACTGGACTTTCTTATTCTCGTTTAGGTATTACTATGACGGGGACATGATCAGCAAGGTGCAGGGCAAGCGCTTCGTCTACAAGTTTGTGTGCGACCTGAGAACTCTGATCGGCTACAGCGCCGCCGAGCTCAACAACCTGGTGACCGAGTGCGAACAGAAGAAACTGGCTCGCATGCAGATGCACGGCATCGGTCAGCCCATCACTACAGTGACCCTCGCCACCACAACGCTAGACAAAGACAGTTGAGGGGACGCCGGCGCACGCTGTCTCTCAAAATCAAATCAAATCTTTCGCGACAGCTGTGTTCGGTAGGCACAGAAACACGAGGCTGATCATCAGCGTGGAAGGACTTTGTTAATGTCTTTGCAGTTTGATCAAGTTAAACAGAGGCAGACTTTTTTTTTCCTTTTAGCTTTTCTTTAACTCTAACCGAGAGGAGAAGCGTGTTCGGGATGAGCGAGCGAATGACGTGTGATTGAACGCTTGAACGTGTGACTGAAAAAAGAACCCAGCTATGAACTTTGTGTAAAGTGTTCCTTGTCTGTAGTTTAGGATAAACTTCACTGTATATACCGGTACTTCATGTTTTTGATAGACACAAGGACAAGTGTATTTTCATATTTTCCATTTATAGAGGACCTGTTTTGTATTTTATTTAGTGTTTTGTTCCCTGAACTGTTGGACCTTTTTTGTCCACTAGGGGGAATAAAGTGGCAAGCATTTTTCTTAACAGCTTGTGATTCAATCATTTCAGCAGGAGAGCCAAAGACAAACAGCCAGGAGGTCGTATGTACATTCAAAATTTTATTCATGGTATAGTGAGTGTAGAAAGCTTTTTTCTTATTCTATGCAAATGATTCATTGAACTACACACAGAGGAAGGTCACTGAATTAATGAGAAATTATTATATATATATATTTTTAAACACTAGCCTCCAAAAGACACCCACAGCGAGCATCCATACAAATTTTAAACATTCACCTGATTAAGAGCTTCAGTTAGTGTGTTGAAATAATGTGCAGAGAGGTGATATGTGTTGTATTTCTATGGTATAGATGCACGATATGCATGTCACATTCATGTTTTAACTTGAAGTGGTGTTAATAACTTAATTAAGGGAGAGAGAGGAGGGGAGATGTGTCTACACCGCTGCTGCTGCTGCTGCTGCTGCTGAGGATGATGATGATGATGGTGCTGCTGATGTGAGTTGCGGTCGTCCTCCCTGTGTTCTTTTTAAGACGACGCGGTAACGCAGGCAAAGAAATGATCCAACCACAGGACGAACAGAAGCACTGTACATGTTTACACAGGAAATGTAGAAAAATAGAAATGTGTTTGTGAGATTCGGTGAAGGAATGTGTGTGTGTGGACAAGGAAAAAAACAAAATCTCTGTAGGCCCAAAAGTCCTGTGTTTTTTTTTGTTTGTTTTTTTTAAATATCAAACACTCCCCAAGTGCTGCACTGTACAATATTGCTGACACAGCCAGAAAGAGAGGATAAACAGGACAGATGGGGGAAGAAAGACGAGACGAACGAAGGGCTTGATAATTAACCTGGACCGCTTGGAGCTGAATCTTCCAAATATTTACACTCGATAAGAGAGACTGGAATGAGAAAACCGTTCTAAAGTTTGACCTCTAATAAAAACGGGCATCGGCGGGGACTTTTAACAGTAATAATAATAATAATAATATTTGGTGATAATAACCAGACAGAGTGCATAGAACGCAAACAGTAACAAAATCATCTTCCTTTCGGATACTATAACACTTCATATATTACATATAGAGCTTTTTTTTTGGTCTTTTTTTTTTTTTAAATGTTTTGAGCCCATGCAGCTAACACAACAGTGAAGCGTGGGGATGAGCATTAACGAGCCGAGATTCGGTTAAAGCGAGTCTGTGTGACGACAAAAGCAGACCGGATCCTGAATAACTTCTTCTTCTTCATATCACAAGATCACAAAGAAGACACTAGAAATGTACAATCCTGCTAAAATATCTAATAAAGAGGACCGCTCCCTCGAAGACCTCAACGTACAGTATACTGTATCTGTCATCAATATTGCCATGCACTACATATACTTACAGCTAATCTCTGTCTTAATATATTACACATAATAAAAATCAGAAAACCAAAACATTCAATATGTTTGATTATGTATAGGTTTTTTCTACGTTTTTTTTTTTCCTTTTTTGAAAAACAAACCTGAAACACTTTTGGGCTTTTTGAATCGTGTCGCTCTCCTCCTACTGCCAGCTCTGAAGAGCTGTTATCGGAGAGCGAGCGGGGGATTTAACTGCTTCGTATAAATCGTCGATAGAGGGCGGTGTGTGTTGGTTTGAAGTTTTTGTTTCGATTGGCTGAAAGGTGCAGGTGAAACAGGGTAACCCTTGTCTGACCAATTGCAGGTAAAGTGTTTCCCCCCTTTCGACAGGGGCGTGAAACTGTGAGAGTGTGACGGGGGAGGGAGGGTTTGGAATACGCCTGAAGTAAATGTTGCTGAGCAGCTCTTCAGTTCTGCATCTGCTCGAAGAATTTGTAGGTCGGGTTCTCGTAGCCGTTCTGCTGCATCTTGGCCAGGTGGCGCTCTTCTGGCGTCACCGCTGCGTCCACCTGCCGACACAGATGCAGAGAGTTAAAACAAAGGACGACAGACAAACTGGATTTCACACCTGTTTATGACATCATTACCTCAATTACACCGTGATGAATGGACGTGTACTGTTTCTTCCTCAGCATCACCAGAGTGATGACGATGACGGTCGCAATGACGACCCCTCCGACCATGAGTCCGATGATGGCGCCTTTATTGGACCCGACGTCCTCGGCGAAAAACACCTGGCATCAACGAGATAAAACACAAAACCGTTCATGTGCGCAGGACCAAAACAAAGACATGATGACGTATGCATGTTGACTCATGGCTCGACTGGTTTTCATACCAGCTTTTGATGGTAAACTTCATAACCGGCACTTTGCCTCTCTTCAGTCTCCACCCGCACTTCTGGCATCTCCTCCGGCTTCAGGGCAGATACTGAAACAAGAGGAGTGTTTACATATTCAGTCATGTAGCTGCGACACAATCAAGGACGTTAGTGCAGCAATAAGTACTGTGACAGTTGTAGAGGCGGATAGATTTATCATATCCAGTTGTCTGTAGTGCTCATAGAGGAGGAACTCTCTGAAGAGCTGGAGGTCTTCAGGAGTGGAGCAATGTTTAGTTAGCCAAACACTGTCCTGCTGATCAACAGTTGGAGTTGCTAAAGAGCTCACCAGGTCGTGTTGGGAGTCCTCTGTCTGGGATTGGACGAGCGTCAACGGGCTCAACTACAGACAAAAACATAAAATAAATAAACGTTAAAATAAAATAACACTGACTCACTTTCTCACGTTGCACGTTACGACTTTAGCTACACCCCAGCATATTTAAAGTGTGATGATGTGACAGAGTCTCTGTGCTATAGCAGGCCTAAAGAATCAAATACTGCTCTATCTAATGTTGACTATCTAATATCTAAGATATTCATCTAAACAAAGTAATGTGTGTGTGTGTGTGTGTGTGTGCGTGTGTTACCGTGGTTCTCTGTGTTGGGCTGGTTGAAGCTCTCCGGGTGGATGTAGCCCAGTCCGTCCAGGCCAGGATCCATAGGAGCAGAGCTGTAGGTCTGATCGGGCATCAGAGCGTCATTACCGTAACTCACCCTGCCGTCCACCTGCAGAGACGGAGGAACATTAATCTGGACGCGTCGGTGTGAAACAGTCAGGGAGGCTTTCTTTAAAAATATAATCCAAAGCCAGAGATTATTCAACATCCCTCATGGGAAAAGCACTGAAGACTCATCAGCTCTATAGTTGCTGTCTTCAGTTACAGCATCCTCGTGGAAGATCAAATATTTTCTGAACATGTTTCTCTACTTTTGTTTTTATAATACTTTGAGTGGTTAGTTTTTATGTGTACACAATGACTGCAGGGTCCCTTGTGCAGCGGAAATGAAGGACTCCAAGTGAGATTCTTGGGAATATTTCCAAAGTACATCACGGTAAAAGTCACATCTCAGATGGCTAACTTCTTTCCAGAAAGGATTAACATAAGGGCACGTCTGGGAAATGTGAGCATGGTCTGCCAAAACAGATCCACACTCGCTTCATTTGGATTTTTGTTTGCACCCGATTACAACCTCAGACTGAATAACTCCGTCTTCTGCATTAAATCCACCACTCCCCTTGCCGAGCAGGAGTTTCTTTCTTTTCTGTGCATGGCGACTTTGGCTTGCATCGCTGTGCAGAGGTGATTCTATTTATATACGTTAGAGAGTGCGGCGTATACGGGACACACTCCGCGCATATGTGCATGGGTGCAACTCGACTCACCCGCCCATCGCTCTGCAGGGAAGAGACTTGCTGAGACAGCTCGGCCTGAACTCTCTGCACGATAACAGCTGAGGAGAGAGAGAGAGAGAGAGGGTGAGAAAAAAAAAGCATGCCAGGTGAAGTCCACACAGTGTCAGTAGAGATCCTGTGTTATCAGCACTCCATGCCTCGCTGGACTCTGGACATGCTGTTAAACTTGTTTTCATCCTCACTCAGCACTACGAGAGTTTGTGGGGGTCACTTAATTAAGCCGGTAAAGTCCCACGACACGTCTCAGCTGTTTATATTTAGGCCGGTTTAATTAGATGTTCCTCCAGTGTGATGACAACACGACGCACATAAAAGACATTTTTTTTAATCTCACCGCGAGTCAATTTTCTCGGCACGCTGACGAGAGCTGCTTGCTAACTAATTATTTTCATTATTGCTGCATCTTAATTATTCTCCCTAACTAATCAGTTAATTGTTTGGTCCATAAAATGTTACAAAAAGAGTAAAAGACATCTTTAAATGGTTTCATCTGTCTGAGCCAAGAGTCCAGCACCAAAAGATATTCAGTTTACAATGATAACAAAGTAAATATTCAGATTTAAGGAGCTGAAACTTGTTTGTTCTTCTATTATCTGTATGACTATTATCTGCATTGTTGCTCTGAATACTGACTATATGTTGTAATTGAGGTAAAAACCAAGCGGCAACCTCCGTGGCTGTGAAGTGAAGCCGATGCAGAAGTGCCCAAAAACTGCAGTTCCTCAAACGTCCACTTAAGGCTGGCTGCAGAAGTGAGTCAGTCTCCATAAGTCCCCATGTTAAAATGTTAAAATTTGCATACAAGACGACAATAAAGTAACTTTTAGTGCACTTAGAGGACACTGTTCCCTGATAAGGACACTAGTATTTTTAATGGTCACTGTGCAAACTATAGTAAGAAGTATGAAGCTGACACTTACAGACTTGGTTCTGGATCTCGTTGGCCACACTGGGCACCTTGTAGAGCAGAGCCAACGACTGATTCATCCTCTCATCGATCACACGTAGGTGGGTCAAAACCTAAAAAAGGTCAGATTAAAGTTCCAGTCATCATTTTCTACACAGGCGTTCAAACTTTCTGACCGTATGTGCGTGAGGTAAAGTACCTGAGGTCGGATCTGGGCGGCCTTCTTTGGGTCGACTGTGTGGACGTGCTCGTAGTGTTTGAGCGTGTGCTGCCTGTCCTTCTGCTCTGCACGGACGTACTTCTTCAGCAGGCTCAACACCTGACGAGCCTGAGCGTGACAGCGTTGTGTGGTGTTAGTTGTCTTATAAAAACACATTATGAGCTGTCTTTAACTTCACATACACTTCATTATATTCCTTGCCAGTAAGACTTAGAAAGTCTCTAAGTTGACACACCCATGACTTTATGTAGCAGCTTTGCTTTTATAGAAAAGTGTACAGGTGCCATGTGAATGTGTGTGTGTGTGTGTGTACCGTGGAGGGTTGGCCTGGAGGGCGCTGAGGTAATTTTCCAGAGCCAGGCGTCGGCGGCTGTTGAGCAGAGCTTCAACCCGGGCCATGTGGGTTTCCACCAGCTGCTGCCTCTCTCCTGCTGCCTCCCGCTCCAGAGCCTCCACCTTCTCCTGGAAGTGCTGCAAATACATTTGACATGCAAGAGATGAGACAATAACCCATTTCACTACATATATCTGAGTATAAATCCTAACAGCTACGGTATAGCTTCAGGAAGGTTTCATGCACTGTGGCTGCTAAAATCTTATTTTATGTTATGCTTTAAATAACATTTCCTTTCTGGAGTTTCACGTGTTCCTCTGACATAACAGTCACTCCATCACATGTTTTACTTTAAAAATATGATTTTTTATTGTCACGTTTTTCTTTTTGTCATAGTTTTGTCTTTGTTGTTTCATGTTTCCTGCTTTATTTTGTAATTCTCCTCTCTTTTCTTGTGTATTTCTACTTCCTGCCTTTGTTGATTGATTGATTCTGTTCCACCCTGATTAGTTTCACCTGTCCCTCGTTGTCCTGCCTCGTTTTTTTTTCCTGTTCTTGGTTTTTGATCTTTTGGATTTCTGTTGACTTGGATAACTTTGATTTTTGGACTTTGTTATTACCTGAACTCACCTGTTATTTTAGTTTGCCAACCTGTAGATGGTTCAAGTCTGCATTTAGGTCCACTCCTCGACCTCATCCGTTACACTTTTATTATCTTGTTTTGTCAAGTTAAACACCGAGATTAAAAACTGTCAAATTAAAACATTTACCAGGTTCGAATTTTGTGTCAATGCGATTATCTCTTGGCAAAAAAAGTGTCACTCTTTTCTCATCCTGTAAAATATTTTTAATCACTCATCTTCATAAATAAATGCGTCCAGTCAAAAGTAAAAGAAATGTGATAAAGCAGCGAACAGATCGATAAGTTAGCAAAAATCTGCAGCTTACTGTGTCACTTGAAGTCTATTTTCTGCACTGAAAGTCCTCTGATGTAGCAAGGCAGGTGAAAGGTGTGTGTGATGGTCAAAGTCCTCTCCTGCTGCATATCTCACTACAGCTCACTGTGTATTCATTGTGTCACACCCACTTTTACAAAGCACTAGCTCGTTCACACTTTTCAGTCATTTTTGCTGAGATAATGGAGCTCAGTATTTTTATAACAAACACCTTTGACAGTCACAAATAATGTTATGAATACAAAGAGTAAGTCATAGTGTGTGTCTACCTGGATGACAGCCTTCTTGTCAGCGCGAGGAAGGTTTTTGGCCTGTCTCTCGGCCTCTTCCCACTCCCTCATCACCTGGACATAAAGCGTATCAAGTCAGGGACAAAAAAGCAGCCACTACACGCCGGCTTGGACAGAAATGTTCAATGTAAATCCTGACGAAACACAAACATACCTGTGACATCCTTTCACGGTGTTTGGCCTCCAGGCTTTCTTTGGCCTTCTGGAAGTCGGCGTGTTCGCTGTCGTCGCCGGGAGATTCGAGGTACCGGTCCACGGCGTCTGGAGGACTGGGAGCCACGGTGGGCACTGGAGGAGAACAAAGACGGAGGGATTCAAATACGGGACAAACAGACCTATGTTTGAGAAACAGCGTGTTGTGAGGCAGAGCGACAAGTAGAGAGGATGCGTGAAAGGTAAATGTGAGAAAAACACTGATCCCAGTGCGTCTCAAGCACGCGATGACACTTACAAGACATTTAAACGAGTGTGTGAAAAAACATCAAGTAGGTTAGACACAAACAGGAAACTGTTTTAATATAAACACAAATAAAAGACACACAGGTTATGAGAGGACGATGGTTTCTCAGTACAAGTGCTGTACATGAGTCTTTATTTTATGTGGGAGCTGGAGATAAGATGAAAAGTGCTGAGTCAGGATCAGGGCAGACGCTGCACCACCGAGCAGTGGCGGCGCTTCACTGGGTGGAAACAGCAAATCAACCCGTTAACCTTTAACAACACCATCCCCCCATCCATCCACACACACACACACACACACACACACACTATGGTTACCAACAAGCTGCAACACTCAGCTGGTTAACACAGATTTATGACATCGTTAGAGACCCACAACTGCCGGGTCAGACTACGACGGAGCTGCAGCGCTACTGCAGGCATGCAAATGCATGCAGACACACACACACACACACACACGGCATTCGAGGTTCAGTATTTACGCTGCCTCGTCCACATGCTGTAAGAAGTATCGTTAGTGTTACTGGTTAGAAGACGATGAAATGATTGATTAAATCATTTTGAAGTGATGGCTGCTTTCCGACAGGGACACTCACTCGATCCGCTTGCCTTTACGTTTTTTTTTTAATTTTCCTCTCACTGCGACGTTCAAACATCTTCAGTTAAACTCCTGACTCGACTGATGCTGCTCTAAAAGACGGAGGTTTATCCGATTCTCAACAAATCACATGAAAAGACCAAAACCATCAACGAACTGATGCGTCTGATGGATACTTTAGTTTAATCTTAAAAGTCTGAGCTCCACAAATGTCCGAAAACGATGTACAATGAACATGGGCACTGTTGTTTCATACTGGTTGCTGACACTAGTTCCTAACAGATGCTCTATTTACTCCTGTTTGAGTAACAGTGGTTAAAAACTACGTAGACAATCCGGCACTGCGGCAAACATGCAGGTTTTTTCATTCATTTGAGCGGGGCTGGTGAGTTTTGGTCGCCACAGGGTTGTTCACCAAAAAACACAGCGACCTGCAACAAAGTATTTGAGCCGGATCTAACTTTTGGAAGAAGCCCAGATCGGTCAAAGCTCCACAGTCAGCCTGAAATGTTTCTGAAACTGAGACTGTCCAGGCGGATTCATAAACTAAACTCTGATAGTTGTGTTCTGGATTTGTTTGTTTTATGCACCCAGCTTCTAAATCTAAGTCTGACTCCGACAATTAACGCTGCAAAATACTGACACAAAGAAGTTTACTTTGGTTTGTGTCCAATGGTTTGAGACAAACAGCAAACACTGGTTGACAGACATAGACAGTGAGCGAGCGCCGGCGTCGATAAAGCCGGTTAATCAGTGAAATAAAAAGTTATTTCCTGATTGTTTCACAGCGGTTACATTCAGCCTTATTGAAACACCACCAGCAGCCACCCCTCATCTTCCTCACCGCCGCACACTGCCTCACAACCCTGCAGCGATTTTCCACAACGCCGGACTGAATTTACACTAATGCATTCTTGGTTTTAGTCTTTTCATTGAATTTCTTGGCAATAACAAACATTTAAAGACATTCTCTTTGCTTTCTGTGTTATTCGAGGGAGAAAGGTGATTTCACAGCCTTTCCTCTCTACTGTAAGATACGATTTATCTTGCTGAGAAAATAATCCTATAATACTTGAAGACAAGCAACCAAATCCACTTGTCAGTGTTCCGAGTGGTTAAGAGCCATCAGACACTCAGGACAGAGAGAGAGACAGAGAAAGAGACAGAGAGACAATCTGCTGCAGATTGAGGACAGGAATCAGGCACGTGGTGTGGACTCTTCAGGGTTTACACGGCTCCGGTCCTGGCACTTACACGAGCTGCTGCAGACGGCTAGGCAGTACTCCTCCGAATCAAAGTTATTCCTGTTGCCCCCACAGCCCCCAAACAAGAAGGGAGCACAGCGGCCCTTCTCAGGCATGAAGAACCAACGCTCCAGCATGGCATGACACGGGCCTGACTCGGCACGAGCCCAACAAACGGCTGAGATATGTGCACACAGGCGGAAAAAAATAAATTAAATATCAAATAAAAATGAATGTGAGCTTCTGGAATTCATGGAAAACATAAAAGTGACTCTCATGTAAACACAAACAGTGAATGAAAAACACACAAACACTCGATTTCTCACCTCGGACGACTTCCTCAACTGATTCAGTGGTGGTGGTGGTAGTGGTTGTCATGGCGATGTTTGCACTGTGCTCATCGCTGTCCCGCTCGTCGGTCACGTCGTCCTCTTCATCCTCCTCCTCCTCGTCTTCTTCACCATCTCCGTTCTCATCCCTTTCAAAAGTGTCCGCCTCTTCATCCTCGTCCTCGTCATCCTCCGTGTTGGCAGGCTCCGTGTCTGCCGGACGTGACATGCTGCAGGGAGAGCAGTGAGTGTGTTCAGTCGAGAGTGTGTGTGTGTGAGCGTCAGAGTGGACGAACGGTGACGAATGTGCGCGAGCGACGTTACCTGTTGTCGGAGTATTCGGTCTCAGCTCCGCCCCACCAGACGTCTGACTCCTCCCCTTCGAGCTCACCGCTGTCTGACTCTCGCTCCGCCTCCGCCGGACAGCAGACGAACTCCACCCCTCGGAAACGGTCGATGCCACATGGCAACAGCATCCCGTAGTCATGGAGATTCATGGAGCGGTCTCCGCAGGACTAATTAATTAATAACAGGCATTAATAGAACTTCCTACAGCACTTAAACAACTTGAATGACACCACACAGCATCCAGTGATTTGAGGATATGAGAGCGTATCATGGTAAACTCTTGGTGACGTGAGATAACGAGGTTGTCTCTCTTATTCAGCTCCGATGCACAGATTATTTATTATAACTAAGGTTAAAAAAAAAAAATCAGTGCTTGACTGACAATTATCTTTGTGGGTGACAGCACTTTAATGAACAATCAGAAAGTCGTGATGAGAAAAGGAACAGCACAGTGATGAGAGGACGAAATCAAGGAGTGCTGAGTCATTCAGCAGGAGCAGAAAGAAGAAGCCACCGGCAGACGTAACACATGATATGTAGTTCATACAGTGACACTGAATGCTGTCTTACTGTCTGTCCTCACCTCCTTAGCTACGGTGTGCCAGTGCAGGTGGCTCTCACACTGGTCCATGCGCTCCTGGTGCAGGAACTTACACTTGTCAGGGACGAGCAGGGCGTCGCTCACAAACTCCCCAACTGCAACATAAAAATGTTCGTTACATGCTGTATATTCATTCACACACACACACACACGATCCACCTGTGTCATTAACCCTGCTTACCCAGGCAACGGTATGGCACCACAATGTGCGTGTGGCTGCGGCATTGCTTGCGACCTTGGCCTTTCTTGCACCAGTTCTGGATGCTGACGGGCTGGTTGGCCTCCACAACGTTTGTGATCTGCAACTCTGGGTACACCTGGAGAAGAATGAGAGATTTGTATGTTTTCTCTGTCTCTGTCTGTCTCCCTGTGTCTGTACACTGCTGTGTCGCTTTCGTTTTTAATACCTCTTGGCAGTACTGCAAGATGCCCTCCTTGGTGCCGATGCAGCTCTTGGTGCCGGACGGGTCAGACTCCCATTTGCCACTCTGCACATTGATGTGCATGTTGAGCTTCCCGCAGAACATGGCCACCTGGGGCTCGGTTAGCAAACCCACGGAGTCATCAGCAGGGATCTGGGCACACAAGGGGAACGAGAAGGACAACGATGAAGACACGCTGGCTAAAATATAAAATATAGCTTAACCATAAATACACCCTGGCGCAGCTTCTGAATATTTACTCCCTTTACATCTGTCTCTCTATGAAGTACTGGCACAAACGAATCAGCCTCTTTGATTTGCTCTTTAAATTTGCTGCACATGTTGGTTATTATGTAAATAAATAAATAAGTAAGCGCCTGGTTTTAGCCCTAAGCAGAGCAAGTTTCTCAATTTCATCCCTTTGAGCCTAAAAGCCACAGAGCTCAGCATTACAGCACCAGGGCAGCACACGTGCCTTTTGTCAGCTTAGCTCATGGGGTTTTATTCGTTTATTCAGTGAGACGGAAGGGAGCAACATATAGGACATATTGAACCACAGGCTGTGAGCAAGCATGACGTGTGAACTGGTTTCCCGCGTTCGCTGTCGTCTGTGTCTGGGATATAGCTTACTGCGATAATCTGTTTTTCTTCCTTCGTGTTTGGAGGAACAATAGGAGGAAGTCTCTGTCTTTTACACCTAACATGTCCGTGACTTTCCTGGCAGACATTAGAAAAGCCCGAAGCTGCAAGCTGACAATACATTTGACACCAAGAGATCCGCTGCCAACCTCAAAATATCTGACTTTATGTGTTTTCTCACGAAGACCTGCTTATTCATTGTTCCTTTCTGAAGAAAACGATTCCCATCTCACCTTATCAGCCCGTTACATAAGGTCATCCTTCATTTATTTAGGAATGCCAGTTTTGGGGGGATTTTTTGAGCGCTCTTTGCTCGTCCTGTTTGAACCAAAACAGCAAAATAGAAAAATACAAACTGCAGCGGTAAGCAGTACACGCATGAACCAACGCCCAGGTGAACACAGGGAGCGTTACAGGCTACAGAGTATAAAACAAAATGGTGTTGAACGTGTGATGGGCGGAAGGAGATGTCAGCTCAGAATAGTAGTCCAAGTATGTTTTTCACCCCACACATCGCTGGTTTCTGTCATTCAAATCACATTTCTTGTGAGATATTCCTTATATCAAACCGTGTGCTACCAGTAAATTGTGCTGTCCTGTTGTCCTGTGCTTATTAGTGTCAGATTACGCTGAGATAACCAGTCTGACCTGAAGAAGAAGCTCTGACACTCTCCTGTGTGACTGTAGGGGGGTGTGGCAGCAGGTCAAAGATTATCAGGTATTGCTGCTGCAGGGCCTGTGTGACTCTCTCTATCATGACTCAGCCTCAACCTAAAAATAACACAAGCAAATAGAATATAATGGATTCGTGGATTTCACTGGATTAAATGGGGACGCTATAAACCACTGACAGTATAAAGAATGGACGGCGTGTGCGTGATGTCACCCTCAGGTTTCTGAAGAGCCGTTTTGAAGCTCAAAATTTGTGGCTCTGGCCGCCGCCATGTTGGCGGTCCTGCCTCTTCCACCTCCCGGCTAAACCGTCGACCTGATGACTCCTGGTTGCTCAAACAAGCTATCTGTAGCAGCACGTACCTGTCAGTCAAAGCGTCCATGCTGTTAATTCTGCATAAATTTAAGCCTTAATATAATTTGAACGGGCGAGGAAATTAGCTATAGAGACCAAAACAGTTTTTTGAACCAGGCTGTAAACATGTTTATTTCTGCTGTGAAGTTGGACATTTTAACATGGGGACTTATGGAGACTGACTTGTTCTGTAGCCAACCTCAAGTGGACGTTTGAGGAACTGCAGTTTTTGGCTTCACTTCACCGTCACGGAGGTCGATGCTTGCTATAAACACACAAACACCAGGCTCTGCTTCTGAACCCTACAAAAATGTAGATGCTACAAAAATATTAAAGCTAAGATATAAACCATATGTCGAGATATAACGATAACATAAACCACAGTTAATCAACAGGAATGGAACAGTGAACACAACACTTCCCACCCAAATTGGACAGATATAGTATCTCAGGATAATCACAGATATGGCAGATGAAATAATAATAATAAACTTTATTTATATAGCACCTTAAAGAGCACAGTTACACGACATAAATAGATCAACTATTTTTAAAAAGTGCGTTTTTCAGCCCTGATCTCCTCAGACAGGTCACTCACTGAATGCACAGACTCTGTCACCTATGTGTAAATATCTAGACTGAGGAACAACTGAGAATGACGCACAAACAGCTAAATACCGGCCCTTCAGGGCTTTATAAGTAATCATCCATCCGCCCATTTTCAGAAACTGGTTATCCCCAGTAGGGTCGTGAGGGGTTGGAGCCCATCCAAGACCCTGGACAAGTCGCCGGTTCATCACAGGTATAATCAACTCTACAGGCAACCAGTAGGCAGTGTAAGGAAGCAAGAATAGATGTGATTATGTTTTGTTTGTCTGAGTGAGTCAAAATCCTGGCAGAAGAGTTTTTTAATGAGCTGGCAATGGTAAGGGGAATTAAATTAATCTAGCTGAGTAGTTATCAAGGCATGTATGACAATTTCCAGATTTTTGGCAGACAGAAATAGTCTGAGCCTTGAAATGTTTGCAGGACGTGTTTGTCTACGCTGAGGTTTTTAGAGAGATAGAGGAAATTCTTTTTTCACTCTGTCTTTTACATGCATTTTAACCCCGTAATACAACCAAATGTGGAGAGAGCCACCCAGAGCAGCACCATGCGAGCAGTTGGGGGGGTTTGGTGCCTTGCTCAAGGGCACCTTGGCAGTGCCCAGGAGGTGAACTGGCACCTCTCCAGCTACGAAGTCCACCTTCCGTAATTTGGTCCACTTGAACCACTTGTTCCCAAGCCAAGTCTCTGTGGACTGAGCTACTGCCGCCCCTGCAATGCTGAATTATATTTATTTTGAAAATCTATGAGCAATATCTCAGTCTTATCAGCATTTTAGCTGCAGAAAATGTTCATGAATGCATTGACATTTTTCACTGCAGCAGGCAGGAGGTTTGGTTTGGGTGGGAAAGCAGTACAGTAGGTGTGTTATTTGAGTGCATTGAGCATGCATTATAAAAACAACCCAAGTTACTGCCATCCGTTAAATGCAGCACGGCAATGAGAAAACAATATATTGCATATTGCATCGCAGGGAGCTCCTTTTCCAGCTTCTCCTAAGCTCTGTACTCCTGCACAACAGCAGCCATGCGCCATCTTGCTTGTGTCAAACTAAAAAAAAAAAAGGCTGCTCCATCCTTTTTTTTTTTTTCCATTCTCCTCAGCAATATCGCCACCCTGCAGCTGCAACACTCACTGCTGCTTCTGCTGCTGGACTGGACCAAGTGGGCCAGGCAAGGCAAGGCAAGGCAAGGCAGCAGCAACGACCAAATAACACTTGTAAACGTTCCAATAACGTTAGTAAAACATATGTAGGGTATGAAAGCTGAAGTGCTTGTGTTGTATGTGTCAGTCACAGACGGGTTTGTTAGAGTCAGTTGACGTTTTAAACGGGACAAACTGACACTGAAACACACGACAGCGCTGCGTGTGTGTGTGTGTGTTAGCTCTAAGCTCATAGCGGTTGCCATGCCAATCCGTGTAATAGTCTGGAAAAGGCTAGCTAACGTTAGCATTCCGGATTGAACAGCACTAGTTGGGGTGATTAAACTTAAATATCTCACTAATATTAAAAACATAACAGCTAAAAAAAAACGAGTTATAGTTACTGTGTGTTGAACAGAGCTGAGAAAATAAACCAAAACATGTCCAACATGGCAGGGCCAAGCTGTCAATCACTGACACCTAACTGTAGGCCTCGGTAGCATTGCTGACATTGTTTGCCTCGCTAATTCTACGCAGTAAATCTGTGTACGCCATAAATCTTCAGTTTAAATATAAACTAACATGTTTTAAAGCTCCAGGGGGGAAATCATTTTAATGGATTAAATCAGATTCAATAAAACAGTGAAGCCTGGTGATTGTGTTATCTTCGGTTATCGGTTCTAACCGTTACACACACCGTCAGATATCTGCTACGTTCACGTTCCAACCGTTATGTTAACGCGCCGTTACTCCAGTATGACACAGCGGTGAGCGCCGTTAAACATGTCCGCTCTGAGTAGCTACAGGCCCGGGGCACGGCTCACCGACACTCTCTCCCTCCCCGTCACAAGCCTGAGATTTTCTCCGTTGTACTCACCTCGGATGAAAGCGTCAAGGTCGCCACCAGTAACAGCAGAAACGCCGTGTGCTCCCCCATGCCGTCCTCCACCGGTATCCAGCACCCTCTTGTTTGTTATGTTCACGGTATTATTCCCCCGTTATAGAAGAAATGTTAAAGCCAGGCGGTGATAGCGCGTCGACACAGCGGCTCACAGTGTTCCCGATCCCGGTGATCCCTCCCTGTTTTTAACTCTCCCGACGGTGACGGTGTGTGTGTGTGTGCCTGGAGGGATATGTTTGGTGTTGGATGGGTGGTGGTGGTGGTGGATGGGGGCGGGGGAGCGGGTCTGACGATGCGTGTGTTTCGTGCACGTATGTTGGTGTGTGTTTTCGTGCGTGAGTGTGTATGTTTGCAGGTGTGTGTTTCGTGCACGTATGTTGGTGTGTGTCGTTGTGAATGTAAGAAGTTGTGTGTTTTCGTGCGTGTATGTTAGTGTGTGTGTGTGTCGTGCGTGTATGTGCGTGTGTTGTGCGTGTATACAGGTGCGTGTGCGTGTATACAGGTGCGTGTGTACAGGTGTGTGTTTCGTGACCTAAAGCTCTCCACCCATACACCTGATAACATTATGCAGATATCTTAATAAAATATCTGGAGTGATTAAAAAAATATTGCATTATAAATATGTTATATATGCCATGGTTCGTCTTTATGGTCTTTCCATGCATATTTAAGATAATTCACTTTTATTCATATAGTTTCTCTTTCTAATACTTAATATAGTGGAAGGGGTTGTCATCAATTTCCTTCATACACTGATGATGACGGTATTCCGGAAACGCAGATCTGGATAACCACTTGGTTTCACTTCCCTTCATAAAGACTCCAGACAGCCGTCAATAAAGACATATCTGACCTGCTCACTCGCTGTTCAACAACTTTTATTAGACGGATATTGAACACAGCTCGGCACGGAACAGATTACAGTGATGATATCTGTGGAGATCGTTGCAGCAGTTTAGCGGGATATTCCTCGACTTACCTCAGATCCATAACTGATTTTTTTTTTTTTACCCCTCCGCAGAGCGCAACATGTGGACATTCCTCGGAGTGATTATGGTGCTAATTGTCTCTGGTAAGCCTGCAATATCATTCACACCACTGAGGTGTCTGCACATAGATGCCTAGTTACATATTAGTACTATTATATACAAATGGTATACATTAAGGTACTTGGTTTACATTGAGATACTTATCTGTGTAGCTTGAAATATTTTAGTCCACCTGGACTTTGAGGTTATTTGGTTATATGTATTACAATTTATGTTGTAATAGCAACATCTGTCGGGGCACCTGTGAGAGGGGTATATAAGGGCTTGTCCCGCATAGTTAGTGAGTGTCATTATTCGGCTGTAGGCTCTCTCAAGTAACATTTTACTTGATACGATACTGAACTTATTGTAATAAAGTTGTTATACAACTAAGACAGTGTCGCAGTTTTTCTTCAAACATCTTCAACTGCAACATCACTGAATATACGACACCACCTAACAACAATGTTCGCTTTTGTCGCTCAAAGTAAGTAATACATGTTTATATATATATATATGCACCTGCAGAATATTCACATCAAAGTGTTATTAATTATTATTAATGAGTGGGTTTTAATATAAACTATGTGCGGTGATATTATGTGACAGTTACACGAGGATTTGCCTGTTGTATTTTACTGCTCCCTCTGCATTCCTGTCGGGTTTGATCACAGTTAGGGAACGTTTCGATCGGGGCGTTCATGACTGTTATAACTTGTTTAAATGAAAAAAACATGTTTGTGTCAAACTGGAAAAAAAAAGGCTGCTTCATCCTTTTTTTTCCCCCCCTCATTCTCATCAGCAATATCGCCACCCTGCAGCTGCAACACTTACTAACACTCGTAAACGTTCCAGTAACGTTAGTAACACATGTAGGGTATGAAAGCTGAAGTGCTTGTGTTGTATGTGTCAGTCACAGACGGGTTTGTTGGAGTCAGTTGACGTTTTAAACGGGACAAACTGACACTGAAACACACGACAGCGCTGTGTGTGTGTGTGTGTGTGTGTGTGTGTGTGTGTGTGTGTGTGTGTGTGTGTGTGCTCTAAGCTCATAGCGGTTGCCATGACTGTTATAACTTGTTTAAATGGAAAAAAAAAACCACATTCTTCTAGAGTCTAGTCTAGTCTAGAGTCATAGATAAAAAGAATAATGTTCCCTTGTGGGAAGTCGTTTTGATTAGACCAGCCAAGTCCTTCTGGACTTGGAATTTAGGGAAATATTTTCATTTTTGTGGCTTCTTTTCACATATTTAAATCTATTTGTGCCCTTGTAACTTTTAACATAAGGTCTGGACTTGAATCATCCCACCATAGTCTATTTTCTTTGGATATCTGCAGGACTTGAGCAATATTTATGTTTATTTCTTCATATCCTCTGGGGGAATGTAAACAAAGAGAAAGTCTAGGAGCGGCATTTGAACAACAGAACTTGTCAGTCAGAGTTATCACACTGGGTCACATATCTGAACCTAATGATTAGATTGGAGGGAATGATTCATTAGTTTGTCATTCTAATAACGTCATATCACACATGCAGAGCAGACAGTTGGTGGCAGTGCAGGGCTACATGACTGATCTTGCAGGATTTGATTGATCTTTATGCTGGTTTGGCAAGTCTTATGATAGTTTGAAAGGGGAACTTCAGTGTTGTTATTGTGCATTACTAACACATCATTTGATTTGTAATCTCTGTTCCCACTGCATTCCTGTCTCTTTGATCATCTCTTTATAGCCATCTGTGAAAGCTTATTTCATGCCTATGACTTTTATGAATAGAAACAAATGCACATAATAGTTTGTTTTTTGTTTCTTGTAATCTTGTAATCTTGTGACATATTCAAAATTCACTCAGGGACAAAAACGATCTTGTGAAAACCTGATTAAATCTCACACCTAAAGTGTTGTGTAGCTACATGTGTTCCAAGAACTAGACTAACATTTTTTTCATTTTATTTAACTCTGGATATTTTTTTTAGACACGTTTCCTTTAGGCATCAATCCAACGAATCATAGAATGTGAGGCGGGGTTACAACAGAAGGGTTATTGTTAAAATTCCCAGCTGCCCAGTTGTGCCACTTCCACACTTTGCAACGTAAGAAAAATCAGTTCTGCACAGTGAAACCCTTTCAGATGATCCAGACCGGTGGCATGCCTGGTCTTCAGTCAAACCAAAAGCTGTTACCCCACTGCTCATTGAACTCCACCGGCTACCTGTAGCAATCTGCATTAAATCAAATCACTAATGCTGACTTCAAAGTAGTTTCCACCCACCTACTTGAACTCCTTCATGAAGGTATATTTTATCTCACGGCCGTTGCACTCCTCCAATGAACGACGCCTGGCTCTGCAACCCATACACTGAAGGCAATCCAAACTTTTCTCGTTTGTTGTTCCTCGTTGGTGGAATGTCCTAGCAGTTCCTAACAGAGCAGGGTGTTCTTCTGTACCTTGAAAAACCTCTTGAAGACCTCCAGCTCTTCAGAGATTACCTCCTATCCAACACTACCGATAACTGGACATGTTAAATCTATTCCTTTCTCGAACTGTCACTTGATTCTTTGCGAGAAGTACTTGCAATAACATATCCTTGTCCTCAGCTGAATGGCTTACCTGGAACCTATCCCAGATAACTTAGCATGAGAGCCGGGGGAAAACCCTGAGCAATTCATACTCACATTCACACCTATGGTAGAGTCGCCAATTAACTTTTTAAGTGTATATCTTTGGACTGTTGGAGGAAGTACCCGTAGAGAACATGCAACCTCTGCACGGAAAGGTCCAAGCGGAAGTTCGAACCAGGAACCTTCTTGCTTAAACATTCTTGCTGTAAGGCGATAGTGCACCATTATGCCGCCAAGAAGAAAAATGTCTACCAAGAACAAAAAGATGAGAGAAGACAGTCTGAGTAACTGGACTAATCACAATTTACCTTTTTATACCGTAGGTGATTGCGAGACCGTCTCAAGCATCTTAAATGGCAGTGTCCTTCTGCCATGCAGCTGCCCAGAGAGAGAAATGAACGAGCCGTTTTACTGGCAGATGGAAAGGCCAACAATGTTGGTGTTGAAATACAGCAACGGCACTTCAACCTTCAAGGACAGATACAAGGGCAGGGGCAAAATATTTCTGCCTGAGGATGGAAAAAACTGCTCTGTGCTCCTAACCAACGTCACAGCAGATGACCAGGGGCAATATAGATGCATTTTTAAACGCCAAGGACTACACAAGAAAAGCTTTGTCAATTTAAATGTTTATGGTGAGTCATTCATTCATAATGTGTGCACTATGGTGAGTATATGCATCCATGAATTAACAATGGAGCTGGTAAAATCTTTTTAACTTGAGTCATCTCTCCACAGCGAGCTACAACGTCTGTCAGAACTTTACCGAGTGTCACGTGAAAGGATTCTACAGAGATGCTGAGATTGAGTGGGATCTGGATGGACGGCCTCTTACAAGTTCACCCACAACTAACATAACCCTGGATGATAGTACTGGCCTCTACCATTTCACCAGCAAAGTTATCACCAGCCTCAATAGGACCTCGAAACCTACATGTACAGTCAAGGCCAAAGGCATATCAACTACCATTCTTAATGACTGCATATCTGTTAGAGGTTTGTCTTTATTTAATTCAGAAAGGATGACACTTATATAGTCCATTACTACTCCACATTAAAAGTGTTACAATATTATATATTAATGCAATGTTCTTAATTTTCCACAGGAGGGAGAACCGACAAAATGCCTTTGAGATATCGGTGCTTAAAAATAATTCCCATCGTGTTGGTGCTTGGATTTTTCCTGGTCTTGTGGCACCGGTTGAAATTTTCAGAGTAAGTTTTTCAAGAGTTTCACATACTGTGGATTAGTTTGCCACACTACACTTGGACGGATTAAACCAGGGTTGCACAACACTCAGTTTTTTTTTTTTTTTTTGTTCAACAAACCGTCTTCAGTTTTGTCCTCTGTGCCAGAGTCTGCCAATGTGGAACTTATCTTGTTGTGTCTTTTTGCCTTTGATACAGGAGTATGCCAGCAATAAGACGAAGAGAAACTGGCAACAAAACACGAAAGACGAACTCCAATGTGACAATTTGAAAATGCAAAAACAATTTTTTGCCAAAAGGTGTTGAGTCACTAGCGTGCCTTCATGTCTAAACAGAAACTGACATGCAGGTTACTAATGGTGTGATTATTTTTTGAAACAACATCCCTTATGTGAGCTTACATGGATGTTTGCAGGTAGAGGATTACTGTAAAATGAGACCACCCATTATAATATGAAGATGAAGAAATACGTTTAAATGCAACAAAGAAAGCACAAAAATATATATTACTGGGTATATGCACTGTAGCGGATAATCAAAGGTAACACTGTTCATATTATAAGACTCATAAGACTCTTTGGAAAATTGTCAGCACAAAACATAATCAATAGAAGGTGTGACCATGGTGCTTCACAAACTAAATTGAGGCCTACTTTTCAATCTTCAAGTTCTAAACGTCCTTCATTACACAAATACGATGTAAAACTGAGCCATTCAATGTGCATTATATGTATATACTGTAAGTGCCTTGAATTAAATGTGAGACATCTACGTAAGACAGAGTTGTTTTAGGTAAGTTGATCCTATATCTTAACACTTTGCAACAGTTATAAAAAAATATAAATTTTGGGTTGATGTGCGATAATTGTATAAGCTGTTATTGTCAACCCTTAATTGCCAATATACTGTAGATTGCATTTCTATAACAAAATACCATTTGTATACGTCTATACTTTAATTTCAATTTAATTAAAATGTATTACATGTAATGCAGGTATTAATGGAAGGTGGATAAAATGACAATTTACTGTGATTTCTTTTAGAGGTTTCTTGACAAGCTTCTTCTCTGGTATTAGGGGGTGTTAAAATGTATCCTGTATTTCTTTAACTCTCTTTGTGGCATACCGGTTACTCTGATTGTTGCTGTTTACTCTGTTTCACAAGTTTATTGTATTCAATATATATCGTAGGTTAAGTTTGGATGGAACACTGACTGTGACAGTTTATGAAGTGGTATGTCTGCATATGATCCCTGCCTGGACAAGCAAAGCAAACACTTTTCCCTCAGTCTGAACAGACTATGTTGAACTCTGGTAACTGGGAGTCATACCCATCACTGGTCTCAAACAGGGAAGCAAGCAAGCTGAAAAAGAGGAAATTGCAATAAGATGACAGCATGATTAAGGGCCCATATCGACGTCAACAAATTGTTCAAATAAAACCTACCCTGAAAATGCCTCGCTAAGAGAAGAAAAACTGAAAACTTGTGTCTTTTATATATATATATATATATATATACATGATTGTACTATGTTATTTTGTATACTGTCATCATTATTGTGTTGTTTTTTTTCTGTTAGTCACTTTGATGTGCGTAGCATCGAGTTGGCACACTTAGTTGGCACAGTATAATGTTCACAGGGTACTACTACTGAAAGGATTTTCCAACATGTTGAGACTGGTTAACGGAGCTCAAGAACTAAACTGTGTAGCTGTAAGAAAAAGTACCCTCTTCTGAAAAGGCGTTTTATAGAGTCAAGCTCAGCAAAGTAATAAAGTTTTATAGAACAAAAACAGAGCAATAAGCCGTGAACTCATTTCCCTTTATAAAGTTTCACTTCTCGTCTCTATGTCTTTGTTATATAATATATCTTTATCTTCAACCAGATAAATTGCACTGCTGTGTAAATACAAATGGTGACATTTTCAGTTTCCTCCTTTTGTTAAACCAACAATCCAAAACTCTACAGACATTTAAATCACAATTATTTACAACAATGTGAAAATCCTCATATTTAAGGAGCTGAAACCAGCAAATGTTTGGCCTTTTTGCCTCCTTATGATTAAGATAAAATAAGATAACATAACATAACATAACATAACATAACATAACATAACATAACATAACATAACATAACATAACTCCTAAATAAGAAATGTATAGAAGAAAGTCATGAAGTCATGCTGGTGTTAAAGAGTCTGACAGCTGTTGGAATAAAGTACCTGTGCTATAGCTCCTTCTTACATGGTGGGAGTAGCAGTCTGTTGCTGAAGGAGCTGTTTAAGGCCTCCACAGTCTCTTTCTGACATCCTCCCCTCCCCATCTTCTTCTATGGAGTCTAGGGGGCAGTGTTCCTCAAACTTTTTACACCATAGGAACACCAAATATTTCCTTTCAGGAGTCAGGATCGCAGAAGTTTTTGAACCATTCGTTTAGCCTCTACTCACTGTCTCAAGTCACATTTTAGCTAATCATGGATATACGAGCACACTATGTGAATAAACGTGTCTATGTATCAGGCTGATATTTAAAAAAGATATTTCAGGAAATGCAAAACTTATTTTTAATAAGGGCATTCTAGCGATGCCCTTATTTCATTCACAATATTGTAGATCAGGGGTCTTCAACCTTTTTCAGCCCAAGGACCCCTTGGATGAGAGACAAACATGTGTCACATTTTAAGCCTGGCTTATAATAACTTTTATATTTACTTTATTCACCTTTTATTTCACCTTATTAACCTATTTATATACTGGGTTATTAGCCTATATGTGTTTATGATTGATAAAACATTCAGGCATAATGGAATAATTTATAAACAATATATAAATAGTAATAGTTTTTGTCAAAAGTAGCTTTTTATTGCATACTAATGCTTGCAGTTTACTCATTATCATTTTTTTTTTTAATTCTCACAAATTATTTAGTTAAAAACTGTCAATTATTATGACAACAATTGGTGGACCTCCTGCAGTACTAATGGTTTAATATGTTTTAAATTATTTTATTTAATTAAAATTCAGAGATTCATCCAAGTACCACTATAGGAAGTCAAGTCCCCGCTGTGTGTGTAAACAGTGTGTACATGAGATTTACAACAGAAACACACGTGTTGTGCATCTTTCTTACCCCACGCTGACGTCCACCAGGAGAGGGCCGCCGCGTACGTCATTGCGTCATCGCGTCATCGCGTCGTCATAGCTTGAGACGTACGGAAACAGCAGGAAAGTGATACACACACAAGCTGCTAACCGGCTAGCTCGGGGCTAGCAGAGTCAAAATGAGGCTAAATCTGAGAAATAGTTGTCTGTTTTTTCACAGGCTGGAACAAGAGTGACGTTTTGCTCACGGTAAGTCAGACTGAGAGAACAGCCAACAGTTTTTAGTGTCAGTCGAGTGGTTAAATGTGAGCAAAGTTGGTTAGCTTGATGCTAACGTTGATGTAGCTCAGTAGAGTTGGTTGATAGTCACCTGACATGATAATATGATGTTAAAGTATCTCCTCTCACCTCCTGCATGAGACTGTGGAGGCCTTAAACAGCTCCTTCAGCAACAGGCTGCTACTCCCACCATGTAAGAAGGAGCTCCTACCACAGGTAGACAACAACAACAACAGCTGTCAGACTCTTTAACAGCAGCATGACTTCATGACTTTCTTCTATACATTTCTTATTTAGGAGTGATTTGTTATCTACCTAAGTGAATTTCCCCCAGTGTGGGATCGTTAAAGTCTTATCTTATCTTACTTATCAAGCAAAAAGGCCAAACGTTTGCTGGTTTCAGCCCCTCAAATGTGAGGCTTTTATCTCAGTAAGGGCAGCACAGACTGTAGGTGTGACTGTAGGTTGTTTGTCTCTATGTGTCCTGTGATGTACACCGCCTCTCGCCCAGGGGACAGACTCCAGTTGCCCACGAACTCTGATGATGAAGATAAGCGGTTACAGAAAGCTTTAAACAATTTTTTTATGAGAAGGAAGCTATAGATTCTTATTCTGTATTCTTAATGAAGTTACAATGACATCAATTTGTGATAAATTACAATTAATAGTCATCAAAATTGTACGTGATGAATTAATTTGTCTCCACATTACATTGTTATATTTTAAATACAGCCATGTTGAACCTCCATGTTCCTACAGTAGACTAAAATGGACAAATTAAGTGAGGCGAGGGGGTTGCAGTCATGGTTAGGGTTAGCAATCAGCAACTGCACCCCTAGATGCTACTAAATCCTACACGCTGGTCCTTTTTAAATGTGCATTATTTTTAATTTAAACTTCAACATTGAAGTTAATTGCTGTCTGATCAATTAATCGATGAGTTATATTTTTTGTTATTTCAGCACTTGCGAGGTGCACAACCGCGTAAGCAGTCTACAATGGGGCAACGAAGGCGAGCCGTGAACAACCCTTCATCTCGGAGAGTCTCTGGAGCTCCTGCAGATGTTCCCGCCAAGAAGCACAACATCTGCATGGTGTCTGACTTCTTCTACCCCAACATGGGAGGAGTGGAGAGTCACATTTACCAGCTCTCGCAGTGTCTGATTGAAAAGGGACACAAGGTGGTAATTGCCACCCACGGCTACGGCAGGAGGAAGGGCATCAGGTACCTGACCAACGGGCTGAAGGTCTACTACCTCCCCCTGCAGGTGATGTACAACCAGTCCACAGCCACGACCTGCTTCCACAGTCTCCCACTGCTGCGCTGTTTGTTCGTAAGGGAGCGCATCACTGTGGTGCACGCGCACAGCTCGTTCTCGGCCATGGCCCATGACGCACTGTTCCACGCCAAGACCATGGGCCTTAATACGGTATGTGACTTCTTATTAAATCACACAAAGTGTTTCTCTCACTTTATTTATCTGACATAAACCTAAAGAGCATCATCATTTTCAGGTGTTCACTGACCACTCACTCTTTGGCTTCGCTGATGTGAGCTCTGTGCTCACCAACAAGCTCCTCACCGTGTCGCTGTGTGACACCAACCACACTGTGTGCGTGTCGTACACCAGTAAGGAGAACACCGTGCTGCGTGCGGCGCTCAACCCGGAGATAGTGTCGGTTATTCCCAACGCTGTCGACCCTACGGACTTCACCCCTGACCCCTCCCAGCGCCAAGACGACAGGATCACTATTGTTGTGATCAGTCGCCTCGTCTACCGCAAAGGTACGGACGAGCTAATGTGTTTTGTTTAGATTTGATGATGGCCAAGGTGGGAACAAGTCACATATGAATACCTCTTTGTTGTTGTTGTTGTTGTGTTGAGTTGTATTCCTCTAGGGAGAAAGGTAGCCCCTGATGTTTTACAGATGTTATAGTATGGACTTGGTATATAAGAAACAGTCCGTGTTCGTTCCGTTAAATGTCAGAATGGATCCAAGCTCGTAAAGTGCATTGAACTTCAGATCTTGGACTCATCTCTTCATTGAGTCATCAGTTTCAGGAAACCATCATTACAGTGTTACAGTGCGGGTTGATGTTATCAGTATCACCAAGAAAATCTGTACTTGGGTTGTGTAATAGGTATTAATCACATATTCCATCACTGTCATCATCGAGCGCTTACAACAGGGGTCGGAAAATAAGTTTGGACCCGAGTAAATTTTTCTAAAAATTCCATCGCGGGCCATGACCATGCTTTCCTACTGGAAAAAAAAGGTTTTCTATTTTTTCTATTATTTTAAAAATAAACATTATTTAACTTTAAAAATGCATTTAATTTAATTTAAAACATTAATTTGCTTCTATGTGCTGTTATTACGCCCACTGCTGCATCTCCTGGCGTCTGTCATGAAACAGGCAACCTGTTCCCCATGCCGCTGATGTGCGTTCACATTTTTTAATTAGGCTATTTGATATCTGAGCCGACCTTGTTTGGTTTTGTTTTTTCTTATTCAATGAAACATATTTGTTCACGTTGTCCGTTGCAAGAGGGACACAGGACACTTTTATTTTCCACAGGTTACAGCGCACGCACGTGCCAGTTAGCGTTCCAACCTGTGCGTCAGGTAAAGAGGCTGCAAGGATGTTCTGGCTGCTGTTTTGTCACGCTACTTCTCAATAAATGTTGTGAAATCTGTGGAATTGTTGTATTTTTGACAGAAAACATGAGTTTTAAAAGATATATTAAAAAAATATATATATTTTAAAATAAATCAACGTCATCTAGCGGGCCAGATATAATTGATGACGGGCCAGTTTTGGCCCGCGGGCTCCTAATTGCCGACCCCTGGCTTACAATCTCTCCCTCTGTTCAGGAATCGATCTTCTCAGTGGGATAATCCCAGAGCTCTGCCTCAAATATCCAGATCTGCATTTCCTAATTGGTGGAGAGGGACCAAAGAGAATTGTGCTGGAGGAAGTGAGAGAGAAATACCAACTACACGACAGGTACTGCTGGATTCTCCATTTTTGCTCACTTAAAGGTCCAGTGTGTAAGATTTAGGAGGATCTATGGCATGAATATAATAATATAAGTATGTTTTCATTAGTGTATAATCACCTGAATATAAGAATTGTTGTGTTTATGTTGTCCTATAGTGAACCCTTTATATCTGCAGTGAGAGCAGGTCCTCTTCTGTGGAAACACTGATCTAGATTTGGCCTTTTTTGGAGAGGTGCCACTAAATCCTACATCGGGAGCTTGGCTTCACACTATCTACCTCCCCTTGTCCTCTCCATGGACATCACATCAGTATACTTACATTAGCTGTGCATTATTTACTTCAACAAGCCCAGGCATGCCTGAGACATTTTGTTTTTCCTGCTGCTCGTTGATATTTTACACAGTTAGATACTGATCTTTCACGCTCATCTTTTACTCTGATCTTTCTCACCGATCCTTCATACTGCAAGCCAATCAACAGTCCTCACACATCTTCACAGATGTCGAGGCTGGATTTTGTTCTTGATGCGAGCAGCACGCGTCAATTTACGCAGACCACCTCAAGCGGGCGGAAGGTGGATTTTCAAAATAAAATACCCCGTGCAAACTGCCGGTCGTAAAAACTGAAAAAAGCTAAACTAGCTGCGCTTCATGGTGGACACCCTTGTGGCCCGCACCGCTGCAGCCAAAACAGACGACGGCCACTCAAATGAATGTTCCTGCCCCACTTTGCATCGCTCTTGACTAGTATAAAGTAATCAGTTACAGCTCTGCTTTGTGTTGTTACATAACTTGTTGTTTGTTTTAATATATAAGTTAGAATCATGGATCACGTTAGCTGGTGAAGTCACCTGGTAAGCTATAAATAATACATCCACTCAAACAGGTAACATTAGCAGCTACAACACAGTGATGTATCCGGCTGCATCACCTGTTTGTTTGTTTGTGCGTGAACGTATTACACATGCAATCACTGAATTTGGTCTCTGCAGGGTGCGTCTGCTGGGCGCTTTGGAGCATAAAGATGTTCGTGGAGTTCTGGTGCAAGGTCACATCTTCCTCAACACATCCCTCACTGAAGCTTTCTGCATGGCCATTGTGGAAGGAGCCAGCTGTGGACTGCAGGTTTGTTTTTATTCATACAGTAGTGTAAGGAAAGGAGAAACCATGTGCCATGTGAGCCAGAGAGAGCCAGAGAGGTTTGAATTGATGATTAAGATCAGTCACGTATTGTTGGATTGAACTGAAAACATTCTTGGTGTACTATTTCCTTTGTTAGAAATCAGTGTGAAAGCGACACTTCCTGTTTTAGTATTTACTTTATAGTCGACGTACCGCCTCCCTCTCTTCCTGTCTCACTGTCTGTTGGTCTCAGTTCAAGTCTCACTTTCTCGAAATTTGCATGAATTAGATGTTGAAACAGCTGTTTTTTTTCTATCCTAAACATTGAGCTCAATTCATGTTGCAACCGCCGACTGTATAAAGAATGGACAGCGTATTCCAGCCACGGAGGTTGGGCTTGGTTGCAACACAAGCAAGCAAATGAAACCACGTATAAAAAAATATTAAACACAAACGCTAAAACAAGCCATAAAACCGTAACAAAAGACTCGAACAGCTCTACTGCGGCCAATACGTCTGAGCAGAATTGGCTTGACACAAGCGAAGATGTTGAAGTGAGTGTTCTTGTCACAGATTTCCTGTGGGTGTGTGCTCGTAGGTGGCTGCTCAGCTCCATCTCATAGACGGGAGAGGCACTTTAAAGTGAAATTGTTAATAGCAACTGACCAGCCAGACAGAGACAAAGGAAGTCGGGTCTGGTGTTTCTCTGGAGGAAGAGAAAACAGCATTATCAGGAACGGCTGAATTTAGAGAACGAATACAGAGTAACGTAGTGTAGTGTCCTTGTAGTCACCAAACTAAACATCAAGCCTATTTACATTTGAAAGTTATTCACACATGTTGGCCAGAGGAAACAAATGATAAGAAAGGTTTTGTTGTCAGCTGCTGTGAGTTGGTTTCTCTCTTGGCATAACAAAGAGTCCCGTCTGCTGAGAAGCCAGCAACTTGTACCTGTAGTGGATCAGTGTGCACGTAGCTACAACAGCTAATCCAGGAGGCTAATTTATGTGTTTATTTTTGGAGAAGAGTGTCTGAAATGATCTGTCAGTTAGAGGTTTTTTAAAGTATTTGGAAAGCACTCACACTCCTTACTGCTCAGTATCTGTTTTGTTGGACTCCGCCTTGAGACCTCCACAGCTTTATGTTAACGTGATGGCACTTTAATGTCTGAATAAGCAACATTCAGCACGGCACAAGCCTGAATAGCCGCCAGGTTAATGTGAATGCTACAGATTGAGAGCGAGAGTCTGGTATACCCAGAGGGAGAGAAGTATTTAGAAACACATCAATTATCTTCATGAATCAGCGGATGACTAAGAGTGCAACAAATTGTAGCCAAGTCAGTGTAGCTGAGCCTCTATAATTACAAAACAATAACATTTTAACCTGCGGTAAATAATAGAAATCGTTAATGCTGCACCCTTAATATGAAGCATTAGACAAAAGAAGTTTATGTTACTAGTTTTTGTTGACTGTTACCATAGTCTGAGTGTGGTTAGTATGCTCAGATATCACTCTCGGCTGTTGTTTCAGATGCAACAGAGCAAATGTCTGACCACACCCAGCAGTGATGCGTTTCAGCTGTTAATTTCCTCTTTTGTCATGGCATGCTTTTTGCTTTTAACGTTGTTGTAAAAGCATTTTAAAATCCAGAACCAGTTTTGTGTTTTATCTCTAAGGTGGTTAGCACTCGCGTGGCGGCATTCCTGAGGTGTTACCTGAGGATTTGATCACCCTTTGTGAGCCCACCGTGCGGTCTCTGTGCGCCGGTCTGGAGACGGTGATCGCCCGGCAGCGTTCGGGGTCCGTGCCCTCCCCCGACTCGATCCACGCTCGTGTGCAAAACCTCTACACCTGGAGGAACGTCGCAGAGAGGACTGAAAAGGTCGGTTCATCAACACCAAGACCTGCAGTTTTATTCAATCGGATACTCTTTTTTTTTTTTGTAAAATTAGACATGTTTGCACTGTGAGGGAAAAAGTGTGTTCTCACTCCAGAGCACACACAAGAAACATAAATCAAGCAGCAGTATGTTGTGTCACTAATGCAGTTACACGACGAAAGCCATGCAAGCAAGGGGAGGAATCGGATTACTGTCCTGATTAATTCACACATAGAGTCATCAAAGTTACTGCAGTGCATGTAAACATGTTTTCTGAGCTCTCTGAGCAACCTGATTTGTTAATCTTGTAAACCTACTGATCGTTCACACAGCCGAGGCTTCACCCTGAATAATACATTGCGAATCGCTTGTCGACTCTGATCGCCGTGTGTTTTTCCCCCCTCAGGTATACGACAGAGTATCCGGAGAGCAGGTGCTTCCCCTGCACAGACGGTTACGGAGGCTGAGGTCTCACTGCGGCCCCGTCGCCGGCTCCATTTTTGCGTTTTCAGCTGTTTTGGACTTCCTCTTCCTGCTGCTTCTGCAGTGGCTGGTGCCAGATCGGGTCATGGACGTCGCCGTTGACGCCACCGGCCCTCACAGACTCTGGAGACAGGAACAGAGCGGTGAAGCCGGCGGCACGAAGCGAGCAGCAGAATCGGATATTTCATGACCACTCCACAGCTCTGCCTCGCTTCTAGCTGCTTTACATCTCACTGTACGGTGCCAAGTAGCATTGGAACATGGCTGCTGAATGTGTTCACGGTGTCCGCAAACATTGTTTACATTTACTTCTCTGAAGGGACTTTGTACCAGAGCATTTTATCGAAGACTTAGAAGGAGTGCTTTTTATATGTAATGATTTAAAATGTAAGTTTCACTTGATTTGCTGTAATTGCACTGAACAGAGGGCTGTTCTGTTAAAGGGCTGTTTGATTACACACTAGATGACAATAACCTTCAGTTGGATGTATACCTCATTTAAAACACTGGTTTTGCTGTTTATCGGGTCAAGTTACTTTATTTTGTTAAGCCACTCTGGAAAATAAAGCACACTTTCTAATAGTTCACCTCTTGTCAAATCATTTTGTTCAGTTCGTCTACAACGTTGTGACACTTTTATCTTTTTTTATAAACCAACGACATGAGACAACACGGCTGGAGAGACATTTGATCGCTGCTTTCTTGTGCAAAACATTTGGCTCTGAGGAGTAAGGAGTGTCAGACAAAACACAGTAACTGCAAAACTGGAGGTGATAGTGGGGGAATGGCATGTCTTTTCAAGGCTAATAATGGGGATTTGCATAGCGTTGAGTTTGGAGGTTTAAGGTTATATCATGCCTGCCAAGAAAACACTCCTACTTGAGGATACATTTTGTGGGAAGTAGGTGTGTTTTTATTGTGCGCAATCATGCCATTTAGATCATGTAATCACTCCCATTCAGTTGCAACATCTACTTTGCCTTAAACTGAAATTATGTACAGAAGACAGCGCACTATTACACTGAACAGATTTGGCAAAATGAAATACAGCGCTCTTGTTTTTGTATCACCCAAATATCTACAGTATGAAACTTGTGCATCACTCTGTTTGTAGCTTCTTTTGTGCTTTATTCAAGGTGTGCATCACCAGCACAGGCCCATCCTAACAACCATTGTTATGCACATACTGAAGACTACATCCATGCCACTGGGACGAGGGGTGGGAGGTGGCAATGTGGGGGAGGTGGCCGCGGACCCAGATAAGAGAGGAAAGGGAGGAAGGCCGACTTCAGGTTTGTGTATCCGACTGGGTGAGCTTGAGTCCTGGACGGTCGTGGAGGAGTCCGCTGTTGTTATATTCTCATCATGGCTGCTGTTCAAACAGAGGTTTCACTGTGCTCACGACCATGGCAGAATCCTTTGTACATCTACGGGGGGTTGGCGTGCAACTCACTGATGGCTGGTAAGTTTTTTCTTTGTCTTTTTGGTCCATTCAGCTGTGGTTAGAGAAATGAAGAGACATACAGCTGGATTACATTGGTTATTTCTGAAGCAAACTCCAGTAAATGTGGTTTAGCTTTGCATGTCTTTGCATTAAGCAACAAATCCCCACATCCTTTGAGTATTTTGGGACTTGAAACTTGATTTAAACCTGAAAACTCTGCATGCAAAGATTGTTTACTGGCTTCTGAAGGAGCCAACAATACCCTGTGTGTGTACATTTCAGTAAGTTTGGTGTTTAGAGGTGGGATGACCCTGAAAAACCAGACAAACATGTATTCAAATGAGGTCATCTTAACATTACAATGGACAGAAGATCAGCGAGATCAGTCGGCCATGAGCGTTATCTGTGCATTTTCTGTGTCTCAGACTTCTGGTCGGACAGAACTCCCCTCCATGAAGCCGCCTACCAAGGCAGACTGCTACACCTGAGAGGCCTCGTCGCACAGGTAAACATCTAGATACCTAACACACACAATGCACGTCAGATAACGTGGTTGTATCTAATAGTTTTATCGTCCTGCAGGGCTTCCATGTAGACACACTCACCATGGACAGAGTCTCTCCTCTGCACGAAGCTTGCCTCGGTGGACATTACGCCTGTGCAAAGTTCCTGCTGGACAATGGAGCAAATGTAAGAACACTGTTTAGTTTTAGCCGTCTACAGAGGGAGAGGGTCCTCTTACATGTAGTCTGCCATGTTTCTACGGTAGCCCAGAATGGACAAAGATGCACAGAATAAGAAAAAGATATTTAACGAACCAACAATCTGTCTTCATGCCATGTTTGTGTGTATTGATATCATGTTTTTATGGGTCTGTGGCCTGATAAGTTAAGTAATGTGCAGCTCCTTTGGTTGTAGTATCATTAATTATCCCCATATGTTTCCCACAGGTGGAGGCAGTATCAACAGATGGTGCCACACCTCTTTTTAACTCCTGCAGCAGCGGGAGTGCCGCTTGTGTCAGGCTCATCCTTCAGCAGAGTGCCTCCGTCCACACGCCCTACCAGCTGGCATCACCCGTCCACGAGGCCGCAAAGAAAGGTGTGTATGTGTGCAAACATGTACGAGTGTTAAAGACGTCATCACAGATCAGCTCACAGATGCTCATGCTGTGTTCTTTCTCCGTCAGGTCACAGAGATTGTCTTGAGCTGCTGCTGTCATACGGGGCTCACATTGACGTGGAGCTGCCAGTGATGGGGACGCCGCTGTACTCCGCATGCAAGGCCCAGGCTGCAAACTGTGTGAGGCTGCTGCTACACTCAGGTAATGTCTGCAAACAGTGAAGTGAAGAACATCTGAGCCAACACAGGTTCTTTTGTTGGTTTCACTAATAATGAATAAATAATATATTTTATATTCATACAGCGCTTTTCAAGTAGCTCAAAGATATTTTACACAAGTTAGTAAGTAAGTAAATGTATTTTTCACGGCGTGTCATGCACCAAAGACGCTACAAACATAAGTGTGCAGAATTTAGTGGCACCTACTGGTGAAGTTTCAGATTGCAACCAACTGAAAACCCCTCACCTCTCACTCTCGCTTCAAGCATGAAGGAGAAATCACAGCGCATTTCCTGATTCCAGCCTCTCAAATGTGAGAATTGTATGCTTTTATTGGTCATTAATGATAATAATTGGGTTTCCTGTTGTTAACCTCGGCTCGGGCCTTTCTGTGTGGAGTTTGCATGTTTTCACATGTCTGCGTGTTAATTGGTGACTCTAAATTACCCATAGGTGTGAATGTAAATGGTTGTGATGAGCTGCCAACTTGTCCAGGGTGTGCCCCGCCTCTCACCCTGAGCCAGCTTGGATAAGCTCCAGCCCCCCCGCGGCTCTGATGAGGATGAGTTTTGGGCTGTTGTTTGGACATTCAAAGACCTCACCCTAGGCTGAGGGATATTATAACAGACAGTCTTCAGCTCAAAATAATTATCCACAGTCCTAAAAATAATTAAATGTTGCTGCTTGTTGCTCTCTGAGCACGACTGTTTGTCTCCCCATCACTTTAATTTTCCACGGAAACATGAAAACAGTATCTGACGGTTCAGCACACATTTTTTTCTCTGGCACGTCCACATTTGTCGGCCTAATTTGCAGAGCTGTCAGACGTGGCAAATGATTTAATATTATTCATAGCTCTGCTCCCATCTTTTCATGTTCTGGTTAATCACAGAGACACCTGGGTGTTTTTGACGTGTTTACTCAGGTCAGCGGTTTTTAACCTTTTCTGTTTGTGTGCTCATGCAGGAGCGGACGTCCAGCTAGGGTGCGGGCAGGACAGTCCTTTACATGCTGCAGTTCGAGGCGGAGCAGCCAACGTCGTGGATCTCCTGCTGGACTTTGGGGCTGATTGTTGTTGTAGGAACGCAGAGGGGAAGACTCCTCTGGATCTGTCGTCACCAAACAGCGCAGTGAGGGTTGCACTACAGAAAAGAGGTATGTTGTAGACACACATCCACACATGCCTGCTATAAAAACACAAAATAAGATATTAAACTCCACCCTGCACCTCTGCCCCCGCCTGCCCAGGTCCCTGCTCTCTGTCTCAGCTCTGTCGGTTCTGTATTCGTCGAAGCCTGGGAAGGAGTCGTCTGCACAGAGCCTCCAGCCTCTTCCTTCCTCACAGTATCAAGGAGTTCCTGCTTTACCAATGAGACATCTGCCCTGTTTTCATGGCTCTCTCACATTTGTGCCTTGTGACTAACAAATAAGGCAAGTGAAACAAAGACTTTCAAAGAATGGGACGACGTTCGCCAGTCATCTGTATTTTATAACAATGTTGCTTTCTGTTATTAAAACAATTCACATATCACTCAAATTAAATATTTTGGATACAAGTGTGGGAAGTTCATGCAGCGACTGTCGTCGATCAGACTATGTATTTTTATATTTTTAACATTCAAAATGTTTTTAATGTGATACTCTTTTGTGGCTCCAGAGGGAGCTAAAAATCTGATAAATCGCCTTAAGTGATGTCATTTGAGTCAAGACTTCTACGTCAAAAAAAAGAAAAAACAGAGGTTTTGAGTTCTGGTCCAGGTCTGCTCCTTGTCTCTCCTGGAGGGTAGCAACTCAAGGATGACACACCTGAATCTCTGACAGAAACTGTTGGCGGTCTAGGTGCATTCTGGGTAATGTAGGCCCTGGGTTTTGACATGAAAGAAGAGGTTGTGGTTCTGCTGCATTGATACGTTTAAAAAAAAAAATTGGTGTTCTAGATGTGTGATGCTAAATTCACGGCGTCCTTGTTCAACATCATTTCGATCGGTTCGTGCAGGATCTCACTAAATAGCTATAAAGTGTAAATAATGTTTTCTTTTTATCTTTGGTGATCTACATGTGAGAAAGACTGCCTAGCCTTGTTAGCGTGCAGCGCTGTCATGACTGTGTATATCTGCTGTGACCGCATACAAAGCAGAGGAGAAAAGTCCGGACATGATGTATGTTTACATCTTTTTTAATGTAACTTTTCATGGCTTCTCCGAGATGAAGCTATTTTTGTTGTAGCCTTAAAGGTCCAGTGTGTAACATTTATTGTCAGAAATCGAACACTTTGTTACCTGAGAATGAGACTATTTTGAGGCACGGTGGACTCCGCCATGTTTCTTTTTTTTTTAAAGATTTTTTTTTTGGCATTTTTCAAGCTTTTATTTGACAGAGACAGCTTGAAGAGTGACAGGAATGTGGGGAGAGAGAGATGGGGAATGACATACAGCAAAGGGCCGCAGGTCGGATTCGAACGCTGGGCCGCTGCAGCAAGGACTGAGCCTTTGTACATGGTGGTGGATGCTCTACCAACTGAGCTAAACAACACCCCAAAAATACCCCCAACTCTGCCATGTTTCTACAAGAAGCCCAGAGCAGACGAATCAACCACTTCCTCCAGAGAGGACCTTTCATGTTTCTCTTTGATGCTTAGAAGGAGAAGGTGAGGCGACAGGGTTGCAATCAGGCTCACCACTAGATGCCATTATATCCTACACACTGGACTTTTAAGTGGCTCCTAAAACCCCAGTTGTTTTGGAGAACACCGCCTGGTTGCTATTTGATGCATCAATAATTGTAAGCCTTAAATAAATATTTGTATCGTGAATCAAGAACAGATTCACTTGCAGTCATGTGCAGTAAGTTCAGTGTTTGCAGGAGAAGTTTCTTCTACATTTATATTCATATCTTTAAAGTTAGACACAAGAATGCTTGCTTCACTCCCATTTTAATTTTATATCACACGTTGTTTTTCCATTTTATAGACCACAAACACCTCAATCCTGCTGCTATCTGCACATATATGTCTGTTTGTCCACTGCACTTCCTACAATAAAATCCGCTTGATGTTGAGGTTGAGGATCCTCCGTCTCCTGCCTTGATTCTTTAACCGAAATTACACCCATATCTGCAGTAAACCCAGGCCAGTTAAATGTCCCAAAGGCCTCCGGTGTTTATAGACGTATAAGTCACATGAGTAATCAATGGAGTGTGAATAAGGATAATGGATTTACAAAGTAGAGATAAAACAAACAAGTCATTTAGGAATATGCCCAGCATCTGTAGCGTTGTCATGGCTGACTCACAGGATACGATTAAGGATTAAAGGCGAAGCTATAAAAAAAAACAAAAAAACACAGCATGCACATGAGAAAAACAGCAGCGAGAGAACTGAGGGATGGACTGAGTTTTTTTTTTTTATCGCTCAAAGGGGAATCACAACATCAAAGGTCACCTCTGCAGAGACTCGAAAAATCTTGCTTGAGCTGAGTTAACTTGACGTTTATTTCGTTAAACAGCGAAGAAACGCCTGAAATGCCTTCAGAAAAAGCTCTGAGAGAGGGATATGTGTGTGTTGATGCCAAAATTCAGCGGTCGCTTGCTGCACCCCTGAGAAAATACCACTTAGAACAAAATGTCCACCCTCTCTCACTGATGTTGTCTTAATCTTTTCATGGTGGCATACTCAGAATTTGACATTATCTGTGGAGCCACAGTTCTCAGTGGGTTTACACTGAAGGTCAAGGTTACATACAAAGAACAGATTCAATGCAATATTAATATAATTTACACTTTTGAGCTCCATCCACTCGTGAAATGGTCAGATCCTTTCACTCTGCATATCTGACACACTCCTGTCGTACGAATTCGGATTTTAAACTTTTATTCATTGACTTCAGGCGTCGTACATCTCAACGAGAGCTTAACTGCATGTAAACATCCAAATGTTAGGAGCACAGATTCACGGTAAAGACGATACGAAACATCAACTTTACACTGCAGTTTGTGACTACACTGTTAAAATGTGTTAGTAAAGCTTCAACCATCAGTCAATCGACAGAAAATTAATAAGAAATAGTTAATTTATCAACATAGTCATATTCATAGTCTAACACATTCAGTGCATTTTTATGAATTTAACCAAGTGACGATGCTAACATGCAGATGTTAAGCATGCTAACATCTGCTAATGGACTGGTTGCACAGCGGACATTTTGACCACTGACTGTATAAAGAATGGACCGGTTTCTGCAGAGCTGTTGGCTGTCCTGCCTCTTCTACCTCAAAGTGTCCACGCTGTTCATCCTGCATAACTTTAAGCCTTAATATAATTTGAACAGGTGAGTTCTATATAAATTCACCCTCAGTACAGTTGTCATGAACGGGGAAATTAGCTATAGAGACCAAAACCATGATGTGAAGTTGGACATTTTAACATGGAGACTGAGTCGTTCTGTAGCCAGACTCAAGTGGCTCTTCAAGTGCAGCTGCAGTTTCTGGCACTTCTGCATTGGCTTCACTTCACAGCCACAAAAGTTGATGCTTGACTTTGACGTGTCATAGCAGGAAAATCATCATCATCATCAAGCATCCTGTTAACAGTGACAGTGAACCGGCACAAACACAACATCATGTCGGTAATCACTGACAGACCTGTAGGTTTTTTGCTATGACATGTCGAAACATCTTCAGTGCAACCCGGTCCATTAGCACGAAACACAAAGAGCAGCTGTGTACCGGTTTACTGAAATTTTCATCTGATTATGGTGCCAGATTTGAAAGGTCAGAGGTTCACCAAAGTGAGTACAACTTAACCCGAGCTCAGTGTTAATGTGTGAAACAGATGTTAACATGCTAACAGCGTCCTGTTTCGATGTTTTATATCACTATGAATGGAGCATGTCGAGTGTCAGTGTGACAAAAACCTGAAGATGTTTGGGAAATTGCGATTATATCTTCTGACTTTTTTTAAACAACTAATTAATACTCCATAAAAAAACAAAACAATAGATGAATAAACACCACAAATAATTGATAATTGCAGCTCTGAATATTGCATCAAATTATTAAAAATATCTGCTGAAACATATACATACAGTACAGTAGGCTATAGAAAGGTAAAGCCAACCAACGCCCCATGTTTAGCACATCAAATTTAACATCTGTATGTACACAATATGTGACATCTTAAATATTTCTCCAGTTAACAGAACAGCAGACGTTCATATGTACAACTTTTACATCCATCAAAGCCTCAAATGTCAGAGCTCTCACTCCAACATTCACTGTGATTGTACCTGCACGCTTACATGTGACAATTAAACATTAAACATCTGTCATCTTCTTTTAATAACTGCAGATAAAAACATGCACAATAAAGCAGATGTCTAGTTTTTCATGCATGGCTTTGATACATGATCACTGTTTCATTTCACATCTGCACGGCTTCGAGTTTAACACCAAAACAGACTTGTAATACAGAGAAAAGTACTTTTTTTTTTTTTTACATTTATTTGTCAGGAAACATCAAATATTAACATCAAAAAGTGAGAAAAGATGTTTGCAACAGGCGACTTTACATCTGCAGTGACTGATTTTGTCTCCTAATGACAGTTTTTATTTTGTTTCTGACAGCCTGCGACACCTCTTATTTCCATGACTTTGTCTTTGACTGGATGGTTGAAGGCTAAAAACGTTACGTGTCATAAGAAGTCATAATTAAAATAAATAAAGTAATAATTTAGGAGATGACTTGACAACAAGCAGCTGCGAGCTGATATCAAGATGGACGATCAACGTGACTCCAGTCCTCCCGCTGCACAGGTGACATAAAGTTCATGAGATGCTTTCAGACGGTGGTTATATTCGTGCTCCCACTGTTCTGACTGTACAGCCGTCTGGGAGCAGTGCAGCACAGGAGCTGCTTTTTGAAGTGTTTGCTGAAGCTTTTGCTCATGAGGTAAAGGGCAAACGGGTTCACGCAGGAGTTGGTGAAGGCCAAAATGCGAGCGCACACGCTGGCGATGAAGTGGCCCAGTGAGGTGTCCACCTGGTCGTAGTGGTAGGAGCGGTACAGGTAGATCACGTGACTGGGCAGCCAGCAGACGGCGAACAAGCCGACAAACACCAGCACTGTTTTGGCCAGACGCTTTCTGGATTTGATCTGAGAGGAGGAGAAAGATCAGGGATGAGCTTCTACAAACAAACAAAGCTGTGTGATAAAGTAGTTCCCACCAAGCACTCATCACTGAGCTGGAGGAAAAAACAGGCAAACAGTGGCACAAAATGAGTTGTTTGTTGTTAATTTGGTATATTTGCAGACTTAGTTTGGCTTGGTTGGAAGAAGATGAGAAGAACATGAAACCAAATGAGAGATATGTCACAAAATCAGTCAGAGAAGTCAACAAATGAAGTCAGTACATCTGTCACGGTTTAGTGTTTCCTGTTTTATTTTGAAGTCCTCCCCTCTCCGTGTCTTGTGTTACTTTATTTCCTGCCTTTTTGTGTTTCCCGCCACTTTTGATCGTCTGTTCCGGCCTGATTAGTTTCACCCGTGTCTTGTTGTCATGTCTTAACTTGTGTATTTAGTCCCTGTGTTTCTTGGTTTCAGTTGTCAGATTGTCTGTGTGGTCCAGTCCTGTGTCTGTACCGCTGACAGTATCAAGAACGGACATCGTATCTGTGACGTCACGGATAAGCTCAGTGTGTGGTGGCTCTGGCCGCCGCCATTTTGACTCTCCTGCCTCTTCCACTTCCTGGCTAATCTAAAAATGGGCAAAGACATGGATCATCGATGGACCTGAGGTGAGCAGACAACACCTACCTGTCAATCAAAGCGTCCACGCTCTTAATTCGGCATAACTTTTATTAACAGGTGAGTTGTATATAAATTCACCCTCAGTACAGTTGTCATGAACGGGGAAATTAGCTACAGAGACCAAAACTGTTTTTTGTACCAGGCTGTGAACATGTTTATTTTTGCTGTCTAACATGGGGACTAATGGAGACTGACTCACTTCTGGAGCCAGCCTCAAGTGGACGTTTGAGGAACTGCAGTTTTTGGCACAGGAGAACAGATACAGGACTAGGGAACAACACAGTACGACTTGACAATGACACAAAGGGAAACACACAAGACACAGGTGAGACTAACGAGGGTGGAACAGATGATCAAAAGTGGCGGGAAAATGCAACAAAGGCAGGAAGTAAAGACACACATGACACAAGAAGAGGGGAGAATTGCAAAATAAAACAGGAAACACAAAACTATGACATCCATAAGCTGATGAAAGTCATGTAATATAATCAAAAGCATGAATTGAAGCAGATACTAAAGAAACCTTCAGTTGAGATCACCATTTTTAAGGCTGCAATCAATGATCATCTTCTTTATCGACTGATAAGTCCAAGATGGCAACTTCACATTGTCCAAATCTTGTCTAAAATCTTCAGACATCCAGTTTACAGTGATCTATTATCACAGCATGATGGACTAACCAGTCAATTGTTTAAGTTCGAGCTGTTTCAAAGGTCAAGAATCAACTTTCAACCTTAAAAAGCTTCTGTTAAACATCTCTCGACCCCTCAGACTTGTCTTGTGAGCCCTTTGCAAAAGCATTTAAATAACCTTTAGATCACTTTCTAAGTAATAAACTTAATAAGTAAGCAGCACCTGTCTCTGGAGGTGCAGCTGTCCTTCAGCAGAGATGTCCACGGAGCTCCTGACCAGACTGCGAGCGATGAAACAGTAGTAGACAGAGATGATGAAGAGCGGGATGATGTAGAAGATGAGGAAGGAGGCCGTGGAGTGGATTTTTGGGTGCAGCTCCCCGGCGTTGGGGTAAGGGGCACAGGTCACAAAGGTCTCGTTGGTGTGGCTGGTGGTGAAGGTGTGCAGGTCGGAGAAGACGGCTTCGGGGATGGCCAGGGTCACGGAGAGAAGCCAGATCGACCCGGCTCGTAAACAGACGCTGAGTCTAGCGCTGGACCTGCCGATGTCCAGCGGTTTGACGATAGCTTTGTACCTGAAGGGAGAAGAGACGTGTGAGGAGCATCACTCTTCATATCAAGATGAACTCAATTATCACGTCTTCATTATGTGTGTAACTGCACAGAGATGTGTCATCGCTGATTTCACTCCAACACTTCCCCACCGAGGCAGTCTTCTTAGTTTAATCAGACAAAGATAAGGCTTTGCGGAGGAAATTAGATTAGGTTTTAAATGAAAGGAAATGGGAATGAGAATAAACAGCCACAGCATTAGCTCCTGGATAGGATACAGATCAGAGAGTCGGCTGGTCACAGCTGGTATTAAATATTCTTTTGGTCACAAATGGTGAAGATATTTCCAAAGGTCAAAGCTGCTTCAGACAGAGTTTTTAGGCAGCTTCCAACACGTTTTCACAGAACAAAAAAGATCTGAATCTGAACCCTTTTTTTTGACTGTCAGAGACAAAATATTTATTCTGTTTCAGGTTGTTTCATCAGCAGAACCCGTAGGCCTGCTGGAGTTCAATCAAATCTCCTTCATGTCCTGTCAGGTTTATTTCATTGTGTCATATGAATCATTTTCAGACGTAAAATCATCCATCATGTGGTGATGTTTCTGCTCTCCTATTCTGTTAATCACCTTGTGACCTGATCCAAGCGGCGATCCTGGACAATCACCACACCATTCACATCTACAGGCAATTTAGAGTCACCATGCGTGTCTTTGGACTGTGGGAGGAAGCCGGAGTGCCCAGACACGGGGAGAACATGCAACGTCCCCGAGCCGAGATTCAAACCAGGAACCTTCTTCCAAAACACTGCACTTCCATGACAATAATCTGACAAGTTATGGGTCTGTATTTAAAAAGAAAATATGAATTTAGTCTCATGACGTGTGGTGCAGTGGTTTGCACAATTGCCTCACAGCAAGGAGGTTCCTGGTTTGAACCTCGGCTGGAGGGAGTTTGTTAGGTTTGCATGTTCTCCCCGTGTTCCGGCTTCTCAAATGTGAGAATTTTATGCTTTTTTTGGTCATCAGTGATAGTAATTTAACTTTGCATGTTCTGCCTCTTGCCCAAAGACAGCTGGGATTGGCTCCAGCCCCACAGTGACCCCGACGAGGATAAGCAGTTACAGAAAATAGATGGATGGAGTTTTTTCAGACTAGTACAGACGTAATAAGCTCATATTCTCATTATTTCTAAATCTAATTTAATCTGAAATTACACATGCACATGTCTCATTCCTCGATTTTCAGACTCAGTGGTTTGAAATATTGGATGAATATTTAGTGAGCGACTACATTTGCCTAATAAACTGTTCAGTTTTTTTTTAATTTTATGCTGAAGAATAGAAAATTATTTATTGTCCACAATTTGGAAAATTGTTCTTGGTTTCATAGAAACATTGATGAAAACAACAAGTCAACATTGACCTACTGTGCAGGATCACCACAATATATCATAGTTTAATGTATAATCTTGACAAATATACACATTTCTATTAACCATGTGTAATCCACTGAAGATAAAATTATAAATTCAGTCAGCTAATTTTCTAATAATTTTCCTTGCAAGATCTTCTATAATTTGGTCGTTAAAGGGGAAACAGGTAGTGATTTAATTAAGAAACATGTAAAAATCCAAATAATTAAAGATTTGTTGTTGGTGGGTTAATGTGTATAAAATGATGGCAGACTCATAAGACACATGTATCCGATGAAATGCTGCAGCCATCCATAAAATAAACATGAGTCCTCACCCATTGTGAGCATCATGTCGCATCAGTGCACTGCAACAACAGATGAAGTGTCACACTGTTGTTTTATTCACTCTAAACAAACTTAATGTTTTAAGTTATTAATACTTTTTAATGCATGCTCAGACTGTACCGGTCAGCGGAGAGCGCAGTGAGGGTGAACACGGAGACTCCAACCGAGGTGAGCTGGATGAACGGGATCAGTTTGCATCCAACGCGGCCGAAGAGCCACTCGTCCACCAGGTATCTGCTGGCGTCCACCGGGGCGCAGGTCACCAGCAGCAGCAGGTCCCCCAGAGCCAGGCTGGACAGGAACAAGTTAGGCACCGTCCTCATGCACTTCACCGACAGACACGTCTTCATCAGAGTGACATTTCCCACCAGACCCACGACAATGATGACTCCGTACGCAGCGGCGATCCCGATGCCAGGGAGCCAGATGTTGTACTGGCTCTGCTCTCCTGTGGAGTCCCAAAACACTCTGGAGACATTCAAACCTCTGCTGTCCTCTGTGTTTATAACGAGTGAATCCTCCAGAGACATAGCAGCCTGCAGGGAGAGGGCAGAGGTTTCCAAACAGGGGGAGTCTGATGTCTTCTGGTGTCTGACTTTATGCCCTCTCTCTGACGCGTGCGTCATTTCACGCGCTACAGACTACATGCTGTCAAGATGAGGATGAAAAAAAAGAGTCTACAGGATGACCTGTTTACCACTTTTCTCCTTAAATAAGTCTGTTTCCTTCCTCGGAGGCAAACTGCACTTAAACTGAATTTAATGTAGTTCAGGATGTGTTGGTGCAGTTGCAGTGGAGATCAATACAACATCACCTCTTCAGTGTACATTATAAACTGAGATAGACAATAGAAAAAAAGCATCACCATAATTTACAGCTGCAGCATAATTCTGTATTATTTGTGCTACAGGTGCAAGTCTGATACATAAATAGGTACAAGGGAGCATGGTATGATGTTATAGGGATGTTAAAACGTTGTAAATAAGAAAAGTTTATGTCATTTGATCAAATTAGGAATGAGCACAATTTCTTTTATTGTTTTACAAATTAGAAACCATGAAAACAGTACTAATACCCTTTTACCGTAATATTAGAAAAAGTTACACCATATTTATTCAAGTACAACGTTAACGGTCAAAAAACACCACGGAGTTCCACAGGGTTCAGTGTTAGATCCCCTCTTTTTCACTGTAAACAAATGTACCATGACTATATTGTCCACTACAAAAAGCCTCTCTCAAAAGCTAAAATTAATAATTTAATTATATAACTATAATTAAATTATGTGTACTCTATTCTCCACAGTAAAAAAAAATCTACTCAAACCTGAATCAATACGTACATCAACCTCTCCTATGAATACAAGGAAAATGATAAAATGATTTGTGGAAACCGACATTTGAGAGCATCAGTGGTCTAAATTCTTCATCCACTTGTGCTTGCATGGCCTCATTGAATTCAAGATTGTACACCTGCTTCATGTGTCTAAGGTCAAGCTTTCAAACATTTTCCCTGAGGTCAGTCTTTCATGTAACAGATGAAAGCAAGCTTCTTCCAACCTGTACAGCACGTTTTGGTCAGGCCTCAACCTAACAACATTCTGGTCCTCTATATTTGAAGATTACAAGTTTGGCAGGTGGATTTGTGGACAAATTAGATACACAGTGCTGCTGCTGCTGCTATCGTTAGCTTGTTGTATCATATTTTAATTGTGATATCATTTTCTGTCATGACCACGGTCATTAGTGTTTCTGTGCTGTCTGTGTCAAACTCTACACACCTGTCTGCCATCAGGTCATCACCTCTGCCTGCAAGAGCAGAAAGTGTCGAGCTAGTTAGCTCACCAGCCTGTCTGCCTGCCTGTCTGTCTGAGACTTACACTTGTTTTCTGTGTCTCAGGATTATCCGCCTGCCTGCCCATCTCACCGTTCCCTCTGCCCGGCCTCCATCCGGATTTCTACTGCCTCTCCTGTGCCAGCTACATCTCTCCATTCCTGCTGGTACACTTAATAAAAGACCTGTTTTCCTCTCGCCAGCCTGTCCTGTGCCTGCATTAAGATTCAAACCATGACAGGTCAACTCAGGTGTTTCCAATGAGCAGCACCCTGACTCCGTTTGACCTGAATGGAACTGAACTTTAATCAGTATCACTGGTAACACCTGTGTTTACCTACTACTTCATGTCAAACTGGCTGCTGTGAAAAGGCTCTATTAGGCTGTGACAGGACATATATAATTTTTTACAGCTGTTCTGGCTCCTTTTCTGCTTCCTGTGCTCCATAACAATAACATACTTCACTCTGTGTAACAACAGGGTCTATCCATATAAACAACTTCACAACGCGCACTGTAACATGTCAGCGGTTCACGAAGGAGACGAGCTGCTTCTGTCTCTAAATGACGCACAGTGAGGTGTGAAGTGAAGGTCAAACCTTCGTGTTTTCATGTTTAAAATGTTTCAGTCTGCGTCTCACAGTGGAGACATACAGCAGCATTATTCACTGGTTCATCAGATGGTGCCAAATGGGGCCATTTTCTAATATAAATGCAAATTGCGTTTTCTTGTATCAAGGCAGAAGATAATGCATCATAAATACTGATGAAAATATGTTTCTCTGAGCATAACTTGAACCATTTTAATTTTCCAGACTCTTCTGTTGTCCACATTTGAGAACTTTAGTGAGAACTGCTTAATATGTTTTCAAAGAGTTGGAGGGTTTCTAATTGTCGAATGTATTTCCTCTCTGAAATGTGTATAATTTGTTTCCTAGCGTAAGGCCGAGAGTAGAAACGGGGCATCAAAGTAAAATGGCTGCTTGGACTTGAACCACGCTTTTATGTGAACTCGCAAACAGGAACACACTCTATAAAAGCTGATACTGATTCCAGCGCCCGCTATTTGAAGTCCTAACTCGATGGAACCAAATGATGTTTTTCTCAGACTCTCTCTCTTGTGTTCTCTCGAGGTGACCTCCTGACCATCTCTCTCCCTTTATCTCCAGCCTCGGTGTCTTCATTTGAACAAAAATTAAATTAGTTCTGTCTTCGTAAGATGACCTTTGCCTCCGCGTTCATATCTCCGTGGCATTTGTTTTTTATCTTGTTCTTTATAAATGGGGGAAAAAAAACTAATTTCTAATTCAAATGAGATTCAAAGCTTCTTTCACACCATCGACTCAGATAACCACTTGAATCATTCGGAAATAGCACACAGTGTGATAAAGCTGGAATGAAGACGACTGATACCTGTGATGAATATATCAGGTTCATCACAGAGCACTGCATACTGTGATATTCTGTCTGTTAAATACTAAAACCTGCAATGGAAGTTCAGCTGAATGCAGAGCAGTAAAATGATTGTTTAGTATCTATTGCTTTATTTAAGTCCTCGCTGATAATAGCAGGATTGCAAAAAACTTTATTTATATTTCATTTTTCAAAAAAAAGAACAAAAAGCCTTCATAGATAACACACAATTTGCTGATCGGACCCCGGAGAGGTCAGACATACTTCTTCTTTATTACTAGTGTTTTAGTACGACTAATATTTGACAGCACAATGAACAACACTGCTAAAAGAAACGAGGCAGAAACCAAAGAAATGGATGATGATACAGCCATCGTAGGATGTGTATCAGAAGGAAACATGCAGGAATACAGGGGTCATCACAGACTTTGTCAACCACCTTCACATAACACCAGCAAGATGAAGGAGATGACTCATCGGACCACACCGGTGAATATCCAGGGATTGGACATCGAGATGGTGGGAGCAGACCTGTGTGTTTACCTCAACAACATACTGGACTGGTCGGACAACACAGACGTCCTGAATAAGAAGTTTCAAAGTCGTTTTCATGTCCATGTCCTTTGGAGCGTGCAGGGCTCTCTGTTAAAAGCTTTCTATAACACTGTGATGGCATCTGCACTATTCTACGCAGTCATCTGCTGAGAGAGACAGAAAAAGACTCAACAAACTGGTCAAGAGGTCCAGCTCTGTCCTCGACTGCCTTCTATGATTTATTGTTATATAAACATCATCCTTCCTGTTGTTGGCCTCTTGCTCTCTTCAGCACCGTGGACAGCAGCCCACGAACACCTGTCTCCACCTGGTGGTGAACACTCTGAACTGAAGCAGCTCAACAGTTTGGTTTTCAGTTGAGCATCCCGTTGCTAGTAGCAACCACTTGTGTCACAGTTAGTTTAACCTGACGTGACATCCACCATTTTGTCAGATCAGATGTCCTTGATGAGCATTATCTTTATCTTTTTTATATTCCAGCTTACTGCTCTTCAAAACGTGTTTTTAATGCAGCATTAAATGCTTATTTTCTATCTTTCTAACATAACAATAACCTGAGAAAATACAGCCAAAGCTCCACTTTAAGATGTATGTATCATATCAGTTCATATTCTTCTTTAGTGGCACTTTTATTAATTAAATTAACACAAACCTGTCCACACTTGGGGGCTTTCGGATGCCTCTTGGGGACCGGTGCTCTGTGTTAATGCATTCATATTAATAATATAATCTCTTTATGCAATAATAAAACTCAGTTATTAAAATAATCTGCATCCTCCCTCCATCTCTTCTTATTAGCACACATTCAAAGTTAAATGGTGCAGGTCTCTGTAGGCTGGAGGCTGCACCATCACTGCTGCTGTCATCCAATCAGCTGAGGGCTGATGGGATTGGATGAGCCATCAAAGTGTTGTTTCCTCTCGCATCCTTGGATACCCACATCTGCGTTATTTGCCTTGCTTGCACGGCCTGCACGTTGCTCTGTGTGTCTGGTTCATCGGTGATGGAAAACAACCGCTGCTTTGCCAACCGCTTCTCTGACTACAAAGGTGCGCTCCTCCCGGGTCAGGGCGTTCATGCCATCGTGCCGGCCGTCGTCGCCACCGTGGATAAAGTCCTGAAAAAGGTCCCGAGCGACATTAGTGACTGTGACGGAGGACTGTACGATGGCCCGGCCGGGGTGGCTTACATGCTGTATCACGTCAGCGAGTGTCCGCTGTTCTCCGAGCACCGGGACGTCTACCTGAAGGCGGCCAAGCAGATCATCGACGTCTCGGTCAGATACGTGGATGCGGAGCCGGACAAAAACATGCGTGCCGCCTTCCTCCTCGGCGGTGCGGGAATCTACGCGGTGGCCGCGATGATATACAAATCCCTCGGGTTGGCTGATTTCGTTAAGCCGCTGACCAAATTTCGTAACCTGTGGGAGGTGTGTGCGCCCATCAATTTTCTGGAGTGCGGCTCGGATGAGCTGTTTGTGGGGCGGGCTGGGTACCTGTGCGCCGCCCTGGTCCTCAGACAGAAGCTGGGCATAGAGGTGAGCTCCTGAACAAGAGGGTGGCCTGTTTCACCTCAAAGTGTGTCAGTGGGTTCATGCAAACATGCAAACACCAGACAGCAAACAGCTGTAATGTTTTCTGTTAGAAGCTCTAATGTTCGTAGGCTGCAACTATCATGTTTTTATCTATGATTGCATTGATTGTTTATCCTAAATGTAAAAAAATAACTGTTTTTGTTTATATTCACAAGATTAACAGTCATAATTATGTTTCTCTGGACATTATTGTATAAATCAATGCATCATTTATTCTAGAAAAGGTCAGAAAATGTTAGAAAAGACTGATATAAGGTTCAGTCATGGTATCAGTGTTGGCTGATAACTTAAAATAAATGCTAAAGATGTTCAAGGTCATTGAGAAAAAGAGGTTTCATAACAAAGCTTGTCCTCTAGAGAGCACTGACACATTTATTCTTCAGTCTAAATCTTGGACCTGAATCGACCGACAACAAAACTAAATACCTTACTAAACACTGGTTTTCATCTGAAAAACTAGTCTGAGGGTTGAGTTACACTTTAAATTGTTAAATATAAATATTACCAATGGCATCAAAAATCCGATATTGGCCAGGCTGTAGTCCAAAAACACAAAGATATTCAACAGGAAAAAGAAGCTGGAACCAGCAGATATTTGATGTTTTTTTTAATATATTTTTACTTGATCGATCTCTTTTACCAGATCTGAAATAAGGATTATATTTGCTTAATTCTTAACTCTGTATACCTTTTGATTTATTTACTTCAATAAAACATATTTTAGCAGGGAATCGTTGCTATCTGATAACTGTGTATCCAGTGAAATTTGCAAACTTGTCTTTTGTTCTGCAGATTCTGAGCAAAGATCAAATCAAATCTATTTGTCAGGCCATCATCGAGTCAGGAAGACAGTACGCCAGAAAGAAGAGGAAGCCTTTCCCTCTCATGTACTCGTACTATGGAACGGAGTATCTTGGTAAGAAGTCCAGCTTTGTCTGTCCTTGTTACCCAGCTAGACTTGGTCAGTTCAAGTATGCTTTATTAAGAGCGTAAGCTAAATCTCCCTTTCAGGCCTGTTGACTGTAAGAGGATCGATATGCAGACACAGGAAGATGGTTGTAGATGTCGGGTTTGTGTGTTAACATGTGTAAAGCTAACTTTCCTTTCCTTGACTGCATCAGATGAAGACAGCCGTGAGGGTTGGACATCCTCAGTAACTTTCACACCAACACAGAGTTCATAGTAAGCATAGCCTCGCTGGCCACTTCTGCATGGATACAACAAGACCTTTGAGAATGACGAGGAGGTTGAATAAATGACACTTTTCAGACGAGAAATATCTGAGAAACACCTGGTTAAAGGTGCTGCATGTGTTACAGTTTGCTTGTCCTGAAAGGTTTTCTATAATTGGATTTGCTCGACATCAATAAGCTGCAAATAAAAAGGGAATCCACCGTCAGAGACATGTGTTTTCCCTGCATGTATCAGCATTACTCAGCAAGACACCCCATTGAATAACGTCCATATTTGAGGATTCTGCAGGATCGTATGGAGCAAGAATTGTTTGGAGACGTCGGCATTGGACTGTGGTCTTGCAGAATCTTCCAATATTGACTTTCTTGTCTGGGGCTTAAGATCACAAGACTACAAAGAGTTACTCAAGCATGTATGTTACCCGATCACTCTCAGGGATTAGATGAATCCTCAAGATCACTGGACTAAAATCAATTTCAGTTATTATACCAGGAAACTTAATGGTTTAATATACAGTTTACAAACCTAGTTCAGATCAAATGCATATCCTGACAGAGTGGTCTCTGGTCTTGAAGAACGTCCTCAATGTTGGAAGACAAAACCATCAAACAGAACTGTCAAGTATGTACAGTGGGCTACAGTTTAGAAGAAGCAGAAACAAGTGTTTGTTTGTCGGCATGGTGCTTCCCTGCATGCCTGGATTTGGCGGGTGCATGTGTGAGCCCCTCGCACCGCCTTTCCCTTTCAGGTGCAGCCCACGGCCTCTCATCGGTGCTGCAGATGCTGCTGAGCTACCAGGACATGCTCAGCGGGGCAGAGAAGGATTTGGTGTGGCAGAGCGTCGATTTCCTCATGAACCAGGAGCAGAACTGTAACTGGCCTGCGGAGCTGGGCGCCATCATCGAGAGAGAGAACGAACTTGTGCACTGGTGCCACGGAGCCCCAGGTACACTCATCCCCATGAGCTGTTCATACATCGTCTTAGCTGCTGTTTCTTCTGTTAAATTCACGTCTCCGTTCTCTGCAGGTGTGGCGTACCTGTTTGCTAAAGCCTACCTGATCAATAAGAAACCGCAGTATCTGGACACGTGTATCCGGAGTGGGGAGCTCGTGTGGCAGAAAGGTCTGCTGAAGAAGGGACCTGGGATTTGTCACGGGGTTGCCGGCAGCGCTTACGTCTTCCTCCTGCTTTATCGGCTCACCGGCAACTCAAAGTACATCTACCGTGCTCAGAGGCAAGAAATCTCTCTGTTTCCCACAGATTTTAGAAATACTGAGGTCATGAGGTCAAGCTCCAACACTGAAACACAACCAAAGTTGAAATGTTGGGGTCGCAGTTACGGGCTTTTAGTTCACCACTTTAGTCCAGAAGTGGTGAAGTTGGATGAATTGCCATGAAATTTTGATTAAATATTAATGGATGAATCTTTGGTGATCTTCCAAACTTCCAAAGTTCACGAATTCAAATGGTTTGCCATGAAACTCGGCCGCCTGGCGCCAACATCAGGTCAAAATTTAAATTTGTGTTGGTTTATCAGAGGACTTGACCTCAGCGCCCTCAGTGGTGCAGTAGCTACTTCCCATCAGCTGTAATCTAAAATGTCACTTTCCATTCATGTCTCACCGCTCATCTCCTCTTTCCTCCCCAAAGGTTTGCAGAGTTCCTCTTCACTGAGGAGTTTAAGACGGGCTCCCACTCAGTGACCAGCGTCTGCAGTCTGTTTGAAGGCCTGTCGGGGACTGTTTGTTTCCTGGTCGACCTCCTGCAACCCGACCAGTCAGAGTTCCCTCTGTTTAGTGTCTTTGCGTGAATGGACACCAGTTTACTGCTGTTCACTGACCCGAACAAACATCACTCCTTCCCTCTGAAATTCACCTGAAATAGAAGCATTAAGAACGTGGATTGAAAGTGGGAGTGGGATGGTATTTGTTTGGGGTTTAGAAAATCATATTTGAGTACAGTCGCAGCAGAAAAAAAAATTATCTAGATCTTTGTGTCTATACTAAAGTGGATGTGCAGCTTCTAGGCTTTGCCAGATTCATTCCACTGACTGCAGCATTGCCCATTTCAGTTTACAATGTAGTAAATCGCACTAAAGCAGAGGTTTTCGAACTGTGAGGAGGTGTGGAAGGAGAGGCTACGTGTCTCTCAGACTTTGAAAACCTCTGCACTAAAGTATTGGCAGTTTTGAAAAGTGGTACTGCTCGTACATCGATTGAAATTGCAGCATATTGTACAAAGACGCTGCTCTCAGGTCAGAAAGACACATGCACGTATACCATTGACAGCTAAAAAAAATAATAAATAAACGGCAATCACATCCACGTCACACGTGTCAGCAAGTGTCACATAATGCCTTTAAAATTTTTCTACCACTCCACCAGCTGAGTGTCACATATCACAGCCCTTTGAATTTGTGTCTTTAGGGTATGAATCTACTTAAATTATTGTTGTCACAACCTTTAATGGTAAATATAACGGAGGGATTTTGATACTGGACTCATAAAAGTTGGGCAGAGAAGCACAGACACTAAGAGAAATGTAGATTGTCGTCTCACTTTGCACTGTGCAACATCGCATAACGAGGTTACGCTGTTTGTATATTCGATGTTTCAAACTGTGTTAGATAACGTATGAGGGATCTTTGAAATGTTCAATATGTCGTGATTTGTTATGACTTACCCTGTGTAAAAAAAATGTTAGACTGTAGGTTTGTGACGGAGACAGAGAACAAAAGAGTCGGTGTGAGAATTAAATCTTCTTTCCAATGCAGTCTGTTCAAGATGCTACTCAGTTATGTGGATTTATCTTAAAACAAATGTAATAATGAGGCCTTACACACAAATTTTCTTGCATTTGGATCTGATCAGATCTCTCAGAGTAAAAAACATTGGAAAGTGAAAAAGCTTTGGGGGCAGCGTTTTGGACTCAAGATGGTAAAAAAAAAAGGTGAATATTAGCAAACCAAAGCAGGTTCCCGACGCTAACTGTGCCTGTTGTGGAATATTTATAAGTTGTGTATGTGTGTGTGTGTGTGTGTGTGTGTGTGTGTGTGCATTAGCAATCCGAGCTGTCCAAAGGATTATTGTTATTAATAAAGTGTCCAAATAGAAAAGATTTTGTTTTCTAGTTTTGTTTGTCTGTAACACACCTGAACATAAATGACATCTAACTGATATAAAAACATTATTTTTCATAGCATCTGGCCTGATGAACTGATGATAACAAATGTCTGTAGAGCTGATCACTTACATCGCTCTGTTTTATTGTGATTTTCTGATATGATTTTATTTTCTGTTTGACAAGAGAAGAAGAGAAAGCAAAAACACTGTCTCATCAGCGCAATCAATAATCCACATAGTGCACACATGAAACCATTACCTTGAGTCTATCCTTCAAAATTCATGGTATGAGAAAAGAGACTAATTGTTAATGCTTATATAGTTATTTAATGTGTTTCTAGTCTTCTGACCACTCAAGGTGCTTTTACTTTCACCTGTTCAGACACTGACGGCATTAGCTGCCATGCAAGGTGCCAAGTCATCAGTTTAAGAGCTAATCATTCACACACTGATGGAGAAATTTGGGGTTCAGTATCTTGCCCAAAAACACTTTGTCATGCAGCCTGGAGGAGAAAAAGAAGGAGAAACTGAAAGAGGAAGTTCACTTTATTTGCATCGTAGAACAAGGGTAAGTACCTGACTTACCACCCAGAGTGGAAAACTGCCAAGAGCACAGTCTAAGGATAAAACAACCTCATTTTATTAAATGAGATCATGAACCTGGAGACACAAATGGGCCGATGATCATCCTGGGTTCAATCACCCACAGACATGCTTATAGTTTATTTGCTTCACAGCACTAAGTCACACGCCGCCAACTACTTCACTGATTTTGGTGAAACTGGATCATATTTAATGGAGAAAATGTTTCAACAATGTTCAACTCTCTGTAGATTACAGACTTTCCTGATGGACAGTGAAGTAAACTGCTGCCAACTGTAGCTGCTGTTAGCTCAGTTTGTCAGCTGGACTGTTACCTTAGACCCTTAGCAGCAGGGAAGCGGTAGTGTTTGTGCCGCAGGCGTTTTGGACCACCAGGAAGAAGAGGAGCGTTCATTAAATGCTGACGAGTGGAGCCGGTGTCGTGCCAGAACAGGAGCTGGACAATGATGCACTCAGGGGGCGCTAAAATGCAAACAGTACCAGTTTCTACTCAATGTTGATTCATTTAAATAAATAAAAACTCATCAAACATGTGAATAATAAAATAACTAAACTGAGTTCATGTGTTTACAGTCAGACATAAATCCATTGACACCCTGCAGGGTGCGTTCCTTGCCGTGCGCTCTTGCGCCCCCCGCAGACTCTCTGCGGGACAGCACTCAGCTGTGAAAACATCCCCCCTCCCCTCGTCTCTCAGATGAGCTGCTGCGGCGGCGGTACAAGCCGACACACAACGCCGTCCTCTCCCGCGGGGTTGAAACGACTCTGCGCCCGGGTTAAATCATAAAGAAAAAAAAAATGTGGATGGATGTGCGCACCCCGAGCGAAGCAGCGCGCCGCAGGAGTCCCCAAATGGCGGAGTGAGTGAGGATGCGACTCCCCAGTTCCATCTTTGTGTCGGTGTCTCTGTTCACGGCCGAGACCACGGCAGCTCTGTACCTCAGCTCCACGTACTGCTCAGCTGGAGACCAAATCTGGCAGGGGCTCACGCTCCTCTTCACGCTCGTACCGTCCGTGCTCGTCCAGCTGACTCTCACCTTCATCCACCGGGACCTGAGCAGGGACAGACCGCTCGTTCTGCTGCTGCACATCCTGCAGCTCGGACCCATTGTCAGGTCAGTTTGTTTATCTCCACGGTGTCAAACAGTCTGTTGTTACCCACAGGTGTCGTGTCCCCTCCTTGTTAAAAACATGTACGGCCTGCCTGCACATAAGCTGCTTACAGATGGTTTGATGAATGCATTGCGCAAACATGCTGTTATTTTCATTTTCTCAGGCCTTTTTTTTTTTTTTTTTGTATGGCTGCCTTTGCTTTGCTTTGCTTACATGCTGCTGCAGTGAATGGATGTCTGTGCCATTTAAAAGCTGATCAATGCATATCGATACGCTCCACATACCCACAGAGCTACAGCTGTTTGTATACTTTACATAAGATCTCCTCTCACAGTTTGAGCAGATCTTCAGCCTTGATCTCACAGGCCGAAGCTGTGTCTGATTTATTCACGCCTGCTGGAGGACCTGACATACTTCCACACTGATGGAGGAGGGAGGAAACCTTTCAAACATCTGCTCACATGTGCTTTAAATCATAATAGGCCTGTTCTCTGCCTGGAGCATCTGTCTGATCTGTAGGAATCTGAGCTTAATCCAGCACTTCAGTGCAGTGTGGTAATGTTATCAAACAGAGATATGAACCCACTCATCTCCTGTACTGATACAGCTAATCAGCTAATAGAGAAGAGGAGGAGGTTTACAGGGTGAATACAGACGGGGAGCAGAGCCGGTGTCGTGCCAGAACAGGAGCTGGGCAAGCGGGCAATGTAACCGTTTTCAGCAGCCTCTATGAATACAATGACAATTGGCGTTGACGTTGGTGAGAGCTTGGTGAAATAAAAGGCTGAAAGACAGACGCCGAGCTGGACTTGAAATCACAACAAATTTATGCATACAGCTGTCCATATTTACCACAGTGGTGTTAAAAAATCGCTGGCAGGGTGTAGAGCCAGTGTCGTGCCAGAACAGGAGCTGGGTAGCCTGGCTCAGCAGCTTCTATGGACATAATGACAGAGGCAAAAACAACAAAGAGGACGTGGACAAAGCTAGTAAGAGAAAAGGAGAGAGTGACCGAGCAGGAAGCTGCTGAACAAGAGTAAATCTGGGACTGACTTTGAGTGGTTGGCGAGAGCTTGGTGAAATAAAAGGCTGAAAGACAGACGCCGAGCTGGGCTGACTGCTGTTGGACTAGTCAGTAATATCAGCTGGCTGCTATGTCTTGTGTTGTTTCTAGTGTTAAGTAACATAATCACAAATATACATGTGTACAACTGCCAATATTTACCACCGGTAAATATTTTTGTTAAGACACCCTACAACAGAAGGGACAGACCTGCTGCCATAGCGTGGCCGTTTACAGCGACCTGTATCTGTGACCAGATGGGAGCAGTATGAAGGATGAGCTGAGGGGGTGGTGGCTTGGCCGGGGGTCATGCTGTGTGTGTGCTCTGTGTGTAATGGCTTTACTGCTGAGGCCTGAGAGATTATTTTGGTTATCAATTCGTCTTTTTACAAGACAAGGACGGCAAACATTTGAATACTTCAGCCTCTGAAATGTGAGAACTGGAAGACTTCAGGAAGATGTGATGATCATATTGGTAAATCAATAAAATAGGAGGCAGATTCATTTAGAATAACATAATAATTGTTAGTTGCAACCCAAATAGGTAGGTAGGTAGAGTACTTTACTCTCTGCAGGGGATCCTGGAATGAAATTCCAGCGTTACATGTGTTACAAGCACAAACAGGCATGAGGTAGTTAAGTTTCAGTGGCTAGAGAACATACAGCTCTATTCATGCAAAATATATATAAAAGAGAATAAAATAAAATAAACTGAGTGCAGTCGTTATAAAGTGTGATGGCAGCAGGCAGCGTCCCTTTTTACTGAACACGCTCTGCTGTTTGACCAGTAGGTCGTGAAGGGAATGTGAGCTGTTGTCCGTTAAAGAAAACGATTAGTCAACTCACTGACAGAAAATTTAATCTGCAACGATCTTCGACATTTGAGGTTTTATTGATTTTTTTTTTTTTTTTTTTACGTGATGGCAGCGTGTCATTTCACAGTCGCAGGAGAAAACATGATGAAACACGGAGCAGAAAACTCGGCCAATATTAAAAAGTGTGCTGACACTTTAATCATACAAACAAAGTCTGCAATATTTACTGACATTTCTACAATTATTAAAATCTAAAACAAGCCCTTTTGTCATACAGTAGGTCCCAGAAAAGGTCTCGAAAGGAAAACCCTTTAATCTACCGAGCACAGACTGTCAGCCAACGAACACAAATTAATCCGTTTTGTTGCTGATTGAGTCAGTTAAATAGTAAAATGCCATTTATTCGCCAGGTTCAGCTCCTCAAACATGTAACGTGTGCTGCTTTTCTCTGTTTTATGTCATCATAAATTTAATATCTTTGGAGTTTGGACACAAACATTAATAGCTTGTCACTATTTCAGCTTGTCAATATAAACAGTCAGTAACTGACAGAGACAGTTATATTAAAGGCGACCCAGTAACATCCATCCAACATGTTTTAGTTTTATCTTTGGTCGAGCAGTCGAACAGCTTGTTGGTCCCCCAGCAGTGGCCTCTGTGGACCTGACCCGGCCCGTTTCCTTCAGATGATTACTGTTCAGACTTCTACTTGTGACCTCAGTGGAGAGCACATCTAAGAATAGCACATGTCTCTGTCGGCTTCTTATCTCTGACAACACAACCAGAGAGGGGGGGGGATGTCCGTTCTCTCTGCTGACAGCACGGTGGTGCTTCCTCTTCTCGGAGCATCCACCCAAAACAACACTTCAAATATTATAAACAGAGCGCCTATCATTTCACGTCAATGCAGCCATGACCTCGCCTCGAACACTCGTCTCACATCAGCACTTGTTTTTTTCTTCATTCTGGCTTCCGTTTAGAAACTTTAATTCAGTTTAGAATTTGCTGGTCCTAATGTAGAAAAACCACAATATAAATACAAATGCAATAAAAATATAGATGCTATACAAAAATATAAGGGGTATTCATAAAAAGTGAATGCTGCATCTTGCTTGTATTTGCATAGCAAATGGTAAAAGCAGGCTGTTACATGACAGGGGTTGTTGCACATTATTACACAATTATTGCACATGAGGTTATTGTACGTTATTGCACAGGTAAGATGATTGCACAGGAAGTTATGAAGATAAAGTTACTGCACAAGAGATTTTGCATGTTGTGGGGCTGGTGCATGTGTGCATTCAGGATGGTGATGGCTTTGGGAAAGAAACTGTTCCTGAGTCTGTTTGTTCTGACTGTAGCGTCTGTCAGAGGGCAGCAGGTCAAACAGGTGGTGGGCGGGATGGGTGTTGTCTGTCGTAATGGTCTGCGCTCTGCTGAGGCAGCGAGATGTGTAAATGTCAGTTTAGAAACTTTAATTCAGTTTAGAAATCTTTAATTCAGTTTAGAAATCTTTAATTCAGTTTAGAAATCTTTGGTCACTTGGGGGCAGCATAAACAAGTTGTGAACACAACATTGACGTAGCTTGTTAGCAAGCTGTTGCTTATTTACACATCCAGCACACACAAAGTGACACTATCATTCATTTGGAGTCGTGTTTCTGATCACATGTAAATGTTAAGTTTATTACTCACTCTTCTTTTAGCACTGTTTTGGTCTCCACCAACTCCTGAGTGGAGATATCTGTTTTGGTAACTGTGTCTGTCTGCTGTTTGGTGATGGACAGGTAGCGTACAGTGAAAACAGCTGCTAACATCAGCCAAAAACGTGATGAGAGAGCGACAAAACCGCAAAGTTTCGAGTGGGAAGAAGAGCTGAAAGATGCTATAAAGTTCTGTAGACGCTGAGGGTGCAGAGTGTGTGACCTTAATCACTTCATCCTGAGATATTTTCACATCTGAAAAGCCTCTCGCAGACTCAACCTTTACGGTTTCATTGATTTACATTTTTTTAATCGAGTCAGTGAGGCATTGACGGTGCGTGCCACTCCAGTGTGGCTCAGGCTGATTAACAGTCTGTCCTTTAGCACCCCTGTGGCTTAAATCCCCTGCCTTGCTGTTTTATTGGCACCGTGCATCAGCGCTGCCTCAACCTCTGGCCCTTTGCCCAAACTCAGCACTTCATTGTGTTTAGTATCTCACTGGCAGATGACTGACTGTGACTCTTTAGACGTTCATAATAACACAGAGCTAAATACTGGTGCACGTGTACTGTCGGTTAATATTAAAAATCACCTCTGGTTTAATTGTTTTCTGCAGCAGAAATTGCTTTTGTTACGCTGAGTTGAGTTGAAACAATGAATTAGTCATCATGTGGACCTTTATTGAAGCTCTGTTAGTGCGCCGAGAGCTGGAATAATTAGTCGATCAAGAGAAAATGAATCTGCAACAGTTTGCTAATCAATGAATGGTTTAATTCATTTATCAAACTTCTAAAATGTGTGAGTGATTTCTGCTTTTTTGATTAGGGTCTGATAAAACTAAGCTGGTGTGATGCAAGTGATGAACTGGCGACTCGTCCGGGATGCACCTCACCTCTCCATCTAAGTCAGCTGGGATAGGCTCCAGCCCCACCGTGACCCTGATGAGGATAAGCTGTTACAGAAAATGGATGGATGGACCTCGTGCTTCACTATATTTTGACATTTGTAGACAGAACCATTTATCAACGAGTCAAAAAAATCAAATCAATAGATCAGTCAGTGAAAATAAGCGTTAAACCGCTTCAAAAATACTCACACGAACGCACAGTTGATATATATATTTAGTGTGCAAGCATGAAAAACAGAGAAAACATCTGAAATATCTTCAGTACAGCTTCAGCCCAATGATTCGATCTCTCCACGACATGCAGGAAAAGATCAGCTCAAAAAAATCTAATCTGTGTTTTAAGAGTTCCTTCGGTAAAGTGACATTTCACATCTCACGCTGTGCTGCTGTGGGAAAATACCGTACGGTTCATTTTTATTTGATATTATCAAAACAGCAAGACTTAAAATGTGAAATATCTCAACAGCTATCAGACGGCTTGCAATGATATGCAATCATTTAAGCGACGCGTTCGACCTCAGATGCACTTTGTTTAACTTTGTTGCACATGCTGACACTCAACACAGTTCAGCCAGTCAACACAGTTAGCGTCTATATGCTCCGACCTCATCACTCCCCGCTGATATGTGTACATATTGAGGAGTGATGAGCAAATATTTTAAACCCACAGAGGAGTGATGGTGAGGCTGAATCAGGACAGCAGTGGCAATGATGGAGGAGATGAGGGGATGGGAAATATGTGCAGCTTAAATAGGTCGCCATAGGTGATTGGATTGGATGATTGTGGAGTGTGAGGTATGCCAAGTGTGTATACATGCAGTGCAGCTCGAGTTGTGTGGGTGAACCAGCTCGCAGGTGTTGCTCTATTAAATGTTAAACCTGCTAACACATTGTTATTGTCAGTGTGAGCATGCTGAGGTTAGCATTTAGCTCAAAGCGCCACTGAGAACAGCCTGACTGGAGACTCTTGTTTCTCTCAGCTGGTTCTGGTTCTGGTGTGTTGGAATGTGGTTTTGGGTTATCTCTGTGTTAACGTGGTGTGTGTGTGTGTGTGTGTCCCTGTTCAGCCGAATCAATGAAATGAAAATCATCCACAGATGAATTAATAATGAAGTTATTTGCAGCCTTTCGGTGAGTCTGCAGCTCTTAACGGTGTCTGCTGTTGCTCCGCTGCAGGTGTCTGGAGGCGTTCTGTATCTATGGCAGTGTGGGCCGCGTGGAGGAGCCTTATGTCAGCATCACCAGGAAGAAGCAGATGCCTCGCGGGGGTCAGTCTGAGGAGGTGGAGCGGCAGGTGGGGCAGGCGGAGGGGAAACTGTTTACACACCGAGCAGCCTTCGCCCGCACCTCTGTCATTCAGGCCTTCCTGGGATCTGCCCCCCAGCTCACCCTGCAGCTCTACATCTGCGTCCTGCAGCAGGGAGTCTCCATCGGAAGAGGTGAAGGACTTTTAAGTGTAACTTTTTGATGTCCATCCAGCTCCACGGCGTCACCGTGATGTGGGCTGATCAGCTAAGTGCCATATTGGAAATAAGAGGATGGTGTTTTCATGAGTCAAAGTGGCGTTATGTAACCCCCCTTCACCGATATCGAGGATGGAAAAGGGCTATTCTCTTTGCCAGTCGCTGCAGATCTGGGGTCAGGCTGTCCAACTCTTGACGTGTGCGTGGGAGGGAGAGATTTAATAAAGGTTCACTGACTCAAACTAGGACATCTGGTTGTTGAATCAGGACAAAATGAAAGACGTTATAAATACATAAATCTTGTTTCCTCGGCTCCTGGCAGTCTGACACTTCTATTTCACACTTCCTGATCTTAACAGGCTGAATGTGGCAAATGTGAGCGTCAGGGCCTTAAAGGACGAGTTCACGAATTTTAAAACAATAGTCAGCCGCCCATTAAATACACTCATCTTTTTTGTGTGGTGTTTGTAGTGGCAATTAAGAGATCCCTTCATTATGTGTTTCCAATGAAAGCGATGGAGTCCAAAGTCTATCTGAAGTTAATGAAGCTTAATCGAGTTAATCAAATTTACAGTGTTTTGTCCAGGGACAAGTACTCAGACTGATTGACTGGATTAACTCAGACTGAAGCCTCATTTTTACTTCAGAAAAGGACCGTGGATTTTGTCCCCCATCACTCACTGGAAACATGAAGGAATCCTTTAGCGTGATGTTTCTCTTTACGCCGTGAATCACCTCAGAAAATAAAGTACCGTTAAAATGCAGCAGTGTGAGTGTTCACACAGGAGGCAGGTTTATTCCTAATAATAAGATTATTTACTGTTGCTGAGTTAATTTGGTGGAGAGTTAAAATCTTTGACTCTGGCCGCCACCATCTTGGCAGTCCTGCCTCTGTAGCCTCTCAGCTAACCTAAAAAAATCAGCTGACCCGAGGCAACAACTAAAGCAATAGGTCAATAAAAATGTGAATAAAATGCACAGAACATAAAAAGGTCAACTAAGATTAACATTATTTAAATATATAATGTAGAAACAAGCTGAGAAAACTTATTAAAACTTATATCTGAGTCCTCATATTTGTCTCTGTGTCCAACACCAGGCACACTGATGGTGATCTCCCTCCTGTCTATCGTGTACGGAGCTCTGCGCTGCAACATCCTGGCCATCAAGATCAAATATGACGACTATGAGGTGGACGTCCGGCCTCTGGCCTATCTGTGCATTTTCCTGTGGAGAAGCTTCGAGATCGCCACCCGCGTGGTGGTTCTGGTTCTGTTCAGCTCCGTGCTGCAGCTCTGGGTCCTGCCCGTGGTTCTGCTTAACTTCCTCGTTTTCTTCCTCTACCCGTGGATCCTGTTCTGGCACAGCCACTCGCCGTTCCCCGAGAACATAGAGAAGACCCTGACCAGGGTGGGAACCACCATCGTGCTCTGCCTGCTCACCTTCCTGTACGCAGGCATCAACATGTTCTGCTGGTCGGCCGTGCAGGTGAAACTCAATGACCCCGACCTCATCAACAAGTCCCAGAACTGGTATCGCATGGCTGTGTACTACATGTTGCGCTTTGTGGAGAACGCCTCGCTGCTTCTGCTGTGGTACATCTATAAAACCGACTTCTACAAGTTCATCTGCGCACCGCTGCTGCTGCTGCAGCTGCTTGTGGGCTACGCCATCGCCATCTTCTTCATGCTGGTCTTCTACCAGTTCTGTCACCCATGTCGGAGGCTCTTCTCCTCCAGTATGACCCAGGGCATCTGGAACTGCTCGTCCTTGATCTGCCTCATGTGCAACTCTGCTTCACCGCAGAGCAGGCCGCTTGGGAAATCCGTGCTGGAGCCACCACTGAGCCCGGCGTCGCACAAAGAGGCGCCCAACGACAGGGCCCACGACACGGTCAGCGACAGCACGGACGACATGCCTAATGAAACAACGTACGACATGCTCAACGACACAATCTATGACTCTCTGACTGAAGTGGGCAATAATATATGCGGTGGAATCAACGGTGACGTCAGCCACGGCGCATCCTGCAACGCTTAAAAACAAATGTTTGACGTGCCATTCAGAGGAACAACTCTGACAGTTATCACAACCCCCTGTAACCTTTTTAAGTGCCACATGAATCCCTCTGTGAGTTGAGTTTACACAAATCTTTAATTTCATATATATCCATCTCAACTCTGTCTTTTTCTACCGCCGTCTCCGTCTCCTACATGAAGCAAAATGTGTCCTTAACTGGAGACTTTATCCCGGCTGCAAACATGCATCGCGTTCACTCGGGTTAAGTCAGCGTGCGGCAGGTGTGAGGACACGTAGGACAGCGACAGTTTTGGAGACTGTGTCCACTTAAATGCTGCATCACTGATCACAAGGAGGCGTGCATTTGAATTGATTGTATTTAGTATCTTTGGCATGGAGGTGTGCATGTGCAGGGGCGTCTGTAGGGTTTTTTCTGAACACCCTCTCTCGTCCCCCTCAGCTGGTTTTGTGGCCGCAAGCAATCAGCTTTTTTTTGTTTTGTTTTGTTGTTTTTTACACCTTAATAAGAGCTTTATAACTAACGTGCTGCTTCTGTGATGTAGTCGTGCTTGAAGACGAGATGCGAATCTCCGTACATTATTTATAAGAGCCCGTTCGATCACCAAAAACACGTTACTGTAAAGCACGGACACCTCCGAGCGTCACGCTTTTTGCACGTTTACAAACTGGATTTAAGTGGCTTTGGTTGCAGCAGCAGCTGTAGTGATGTGAATCTTCGCTTTGTCTGGATGTATTTGCTTTTTTTTCTGATTCATGCTTGTCACACGTCTGTCAGCTCTGTGTCTGTACGTCTCATTAGTTATTTATAGTAATATATAATATTTACACTGAGTGCACACAAAGACAATTATATCTAATTGGGATTGTAACAAGTATTTTTTTGCTTATTTTCAACCTTCTGATGTGTAACTGTGTGTGAGAGAGAATGTCAGTGTTGTTTGTTTGTTTGTTTTTTTTGCACTAACTCCTTTTTGCAATGTATCCGCAGAGGGACGACAAACCCCGGGTATGCTCCCAGTCCTAATATTTGTACAAATAAACCTTTGAAGCCAAAAAAAAAAAAAAAAAAAAAAGGATATGAAACACATATTGTACACGTCGAACGTTCGCATACAGAACAAGATTTAAAAAAAAAAAATGCGTTTAAAAGATAAAAATCCAACTTAAAAATCTAAATAAATTTATATTTATATGTGGAAATTGTCACTGTTGTGTCATTTTTTTTTTTGCTGAGAAGCAGCCAATACACAACGACAGTATAAAGAATGGACTGCTATCAGGTTTCAACCTAAAATCGCAAAGATGTAGATCATCTGTGGACCTGAGGCGGGCTGAATGACACCTGGTTGCTCAAACAAGCCATCTGTAACATCACCTACCTGTCAATCAAAGCGTCCACGCTCTTAATCCTGCATAACTTTAAGCCTTAATATAATCTGAACAGGTGAGTTGTATATAAATTCACCCTCAGTACAGTTGTCATGAACGGGGAAATTATCTATAGAGACCAAAACTGTTTTTTGTACCAGGCTGTAAACATGTTTATTTCTGCTGTGAAGTTTTAACATGGGGACTTACGGAGACTGACTCCCTTCTGCAGCCAGCCCCACGTGGACGTTTAAAGGAACTGCAGTTTTCGGCACTTCACTTCACAGACACGGAGGTTGCAGCTTGGTCACTACACGCTGTCCTGTGCTGACCTCCAGTGGTCGAAACAGCAAAATACAATGTTTCTTCTTTGTGTCACATTTCTGTTTTTTAGAGATCAACGTTCACTCAGACGCAGAGAGTTTTGTTAAATACATTTAATGACAGCACTAAAGAACAATTCAAACTCATGACATGGCCTCTCTGAACTCAACAAACAGTTTTACAGAAGAATTTCTTTAGAAAAAAGTGCATTTGTCGTCGGGACTGATTCCATCCTGGAAAAACTCACACTACCGTCTACATCAAATCATTTAAATAACGCAGACAAGGAGACGCTTTATACAAGAAGTCAGGTACTAAAACAACAGTCAAACTTTTTTACTACAGCAACAGTTCAGTCTTTCATCTGGGAATGTACTGAAGGAGATAAAACAAGTTTACAGCCATGCTAGCAGCTCTGCGTGGCTTCATCTCACTGCAGTGAGTTAAATGCTAATCAGTTTAGTTTAGTGCAATAGCATAATAACATTTGATAACTAGACCTATTTAAACCAGGGGCGGGCACGAGTACTCGTTTAAATCTAAGTATTTGTTCAATGTATCAAGTACTTATGCTTTAAACTGAACAAGACAAGACCAAGACCAGCCACTATGTAGCCCACTTAGCCTTCTGGTGATGTCTCTGCAGTCCCCTAAAGTAAAATCTTGAGTCCTCTTTATCTCAGACAACACCGAGTAATAATGCATGTCTTAAGACAAAGACCAGTCTTGAGTACTAGAACACTGTCTGGACACATCAGCTGTCTGATAATACAAGACGAAATGAATGAGCAGTGCAAGTTTTGTAACATTAAACATGTGAGTCATTGGACAGAGAAGATGAGCCGTCTCATTTCTAACACGGAGACTGGAGTTATGCTTCCATTAAACTTTGTGACACGACCGTAAGTTTGGAAAAAGCTGCTCTAGATGAAAAGTCAGACGATCATCAAAGTAACTACAATTCATCCTGAGGAGGACGTGACTGTTCATCCAATGGTTGTTGAGATGTTTCAGCAGTGGAGAGACAGACGCCTTGCTGCTAGCACGACTAAAAACTATATAATGCACGGATTACAACATTTGGGACTCCATACATAGAGAGATTATCTCAACATGTGTAATTTCTTAACAAAGTCTGCTTCAGGGTTTCATTCTGACCTTGGTCCCTGCAAAGCAACACGTTCTCTCAGGCCGTCGACTCACAAACCACAACTCTTATCCTGAACTTCTATCAGAGGGTCACGGTGCCGTTATTTTCAAAGCGCAGCTTCAGACAGGACGTTAGGTGTTAGGAGACAGAGCGGGGTGCAGCTCCGTCACAGCGCCACGGCGACGGCAAACACGCTGACCACGCAGTACATGGTGCGATTCTCCCACCTCACCGTGCAGCTTCCTGAAAGAGACAAACGAAGCAGGAGACATTACACGGAAGTCTGCATCAAATTTCTCTTAATGTTTCTCTATATTAATATTATTTATAAAGCATGAGTCGAGGCATCGTTTCAGGGATGAAGCTTGGAAACACACACAGGTGCACTTTCCACGTCAGCTGTAAACGAGTTGCTGAGTAGTTCAAATTTAAATTTCTGAGCTGAAAAGTTGGCAAATTGCCGAGTGAACTCTGCACCAATCGTGCACACCTTGGCTTGGAAAGCTCTCCTTGCATCATACATGTCTGTGAGGTTTAACGCGGTGAGATGCTTCGTCATGTTGCACAAAAACACCAGCTCGCGTCGCCGCTTTTTCGTCCTGGAGCTCTGTGGCGACTTGTTTAAATCTAATTAAAAGTAACGAGCGTCGCTGACCTCTGATTAATGTGCTGTAGAGTGAGGCGGGAGCTGCAGCTGGGCTTGCACACATGCTCGCTGTTGCAGTGCATTGTTGCAGAACTTATAGTATCAGCAGTGTGTGTCCTGTATACCGGCGAGCCCATTATGATACACTTATGATATTTTCTTGCAGGTCGGATATAATTGCACATACAGCATATTTGTATATAAACAGTCAAGTTAAAATGTCCCCTACAGACCACATCTGAGACAGGGAGGGCAACAAAACCTGTTATATCTGTTCAGATCTGATAAGTTTGGCCTCGATCTCTGACAGACACCATTAAAATATCAGCTTGGTATCGAATCTCAACACATTTTTGGTCCCAACATGTATTAAAAACCGTCTCTGAATGTCTGATCAGGTTCATAAAGCATCAGGTAGACTGTAAGATTATTTTATTTAGGCTGAGATCTTGTGTGGCTGGGTTGCGTTTGAAGCTCTCACCATCAGTGGCAGTGTCCCAGTAGCAGGAGTTTGCTGTGTGGAGACCGGCACCGCTCTTCTGCATGATCGTGCAGTTTACTGTGAAACACAGAGCCACATATAAACATGTTAACACGTTAACATCACGCCACATGTGGTCTCATGTCGCTGTACGCGACGGGCTGTTCGCTCACCGATGTATTTGAACGGCCGTCCTTGTTTCACCAGGTGAGTCAGAGAATGCTCCACGATGCTCGCCGTCCACTGGTTCACTTTACTCTGGTTATACTCTGTTCCACCGATGACGCCTTCGATGCACTGAGACACACAGAGGACGTCATCACATCATGGATTTATAATACAGTTTATTAACATTCACAGGTATGAACGTGTTTTACCTCTTTAACTGAGCTGGTGGCCTCATCGGCGCTGAAGACGACCTGCAGGAAAATAAGACCAAAATTTTAGTTTTCTTTTCATATATTTCCAAATATATCCTTATATATATATATATCCTTATTATATATATTGATCCCAGTGTACTTCTGCTCAGAGCTTCATCTTCCTCACATATATCCTTCTCACAGTACACTACAAATTAACTATATACACAACAGAACTAAGGGAGCTTACATTTCTATTAATCATATTACGAAAAGGGAAGTAGCACTCAGCCTCAGTGGAGTCATACAAAGTCTGCTCGCTTTGGGGTTATAAATACGATCCATTTATTGCAAATTTGGTAGAATTTGTCCTTTTAAATCCTCAGAGAATAAGTCAGGTCTAAAAACAAAAGCAGACTGCAGAGTGTAGTGAGTCAAGGTGTGCTGCAAAAATCACACACTACACTCTGAACGACCTCCACAGTTTGTACAAAGCTAGGACTCTCAGCCACTCCCTGAACTCTGAGTTTAAAGTCTGTGTAACGTACGAATGAAGAAGAAAGAAAAAAAGTGTTATTGACCACCCGGCCAAACTTGAACGATTAAAAATATCGACAAGTTTATGAAATTAGGTGTCAAAATCAGGTAAAAATGAATTCTCAGCTCCAGGACTGTGGGGGCGTGTCCGCTGAATGAACTCGTGGGAGCAGTCAAGCGGCCATTTTGAAGCGACTGTGTCAGATGAGTTCAGAAAATGACTTAATAACTTTGAAACACTCTGAGCTGAGATGAATTCATCTCTATCTCTCTGCTCAGGGTGGCCTCAGCGTGTCATCGAGCCACCCTTTAAGGACCGCCCACAAAAATCCTGAGACTAAAAACTGGTGAAAAACTGTTTGAACCTCTGACTCCACATTTCAGTGATATATCATTCAAAGTCTTTTCACGTGTTTTCAGCAACTATTTTCCAACATATTTAATGTATTTTGAAAGAAATCTCATCTCTGCCAAGATGCAGGACTAACAGACATAAAAACTCTTTTGTTCCTGCTGCCATTGGCCTCTTTAACAGTTCAGTTGTAATGTTACATGTATTTATTGTTGATCTGTGTTCATGTTTGTGTTGTTTCTGCTGGCTGCACCACATATTGGCATAATAAAGATGAACTTAAACCTTGAACAACAACGACACATTTCAAACTACAACAATACAATAAATTTAGCTTCACTGTATAGACACAGATATCAACATAAATACATAAATACAAGCTCAACAGGTAAACTCAAACATTAGACTATGTGTGTATATAAATGATGCATGTAATAAGAAAGATATATAAACAATAATAACACTTGTAGAGTAAGACAATAGTACAATGGTGCAGAGTGAAGCATGCTAATAATACTAATCCTAATACCATTACTAATCTATGTACTTCCTCCATCACTGCAGGACATGAACGAGCTTTATTGATAAATATTATTATTTATAATAAATGTTAAATGTGTAATCATGAGTGTGAGTTTCTGGCGTCATATTAACATAATAAATGTGAATGACACACACCCTGATGGAAACACCGTTAACTCTCCACGGTGTGTTTGTGGAGCTTTTAAAACAGCTAAATTAAATATTATTTAAATCTTCACCTCATCTCCAGAGTTATATTCCTCCATGGTCGCTGACAGTGACACAGCGGTCTGTTGTTCTTTGTTATGGCCGGTGTCTGTGTGTGGAGATCCGGTTCAGCTCCTGCTGCTGGCAGACAAAGAGCGCAGACACAGACTGCTGCCGGTGTCAGTGCGGCGCCTCACTGCGGCTCAGCTCAGACACTACAGCAACAGACCAGGGTCAACGTTAGAGGGCGTCTCTGGACCTGCATCTGTTCATCAGACAAACCAGATTAAAGGTCCAGTGTGGCAGATATAATATACAAGAATAAACAGAAATATAATATGTATACGTGTGTTTTCATTAGTGTGTAATAATAATAATCTTAAAGTTTTGTTATATTAGACATACACTTACGGTTATCAGTGCAATAGTTTAAAATGAGTCTGTTATATCGACACAGCTGGTCTGCTTCCACGGAGTCTGCCATGTTTCTACAGTAGCCCAGAGTGGACAAACTAAACACTGACTTTAAATGGTGTTTTTCCTCACGTGTACTTTCTCCTCCACGTTAGGAAGGAGAGCGTGAGGCGACAGGGTTGTAATCAGCGACTAGATGCCACTAAATCTTACACAGCGGTCCTTTAATGTGCAGTAAATTGAACTCTCCTCTGTAAAACAACGATCAGATTTCCACACGACTGAAGAGGATGCCGTATGGAAACAGGAAATGCACCGTTTAAATTGGTAATATTGCTAATGCAATCGTTCAGCCTCTGTGCTCTGTTGGGATGGGTTCTGACTTTTAGTCCTCATACAAAAAGCTCATATTAAATTCATGTGGAAAGTGTGTTTATGTGTGCATGAGTAAAATACTGTCTAATGTCATGTATGACACACCTGATGTGCCTCTGAATTAGACCCTATGTGTGTGTTTCATTTTATAAAATTACATAAAAATCAGTAAAAACCGAGTTCCTGTTATGATGCGATGCAGCGTGATGCTCATAACTATTTATTTTATATTTTATTGGTTGTTTATTTAACATGAACAGTGCACAAACAGCTGTAACACATTTTCATGGGACTATATGGGAATACTATGGGGGATAACTCTGTTCTCATTAGTGTATAATCACCTGAAAATAAGAATCATTATGTTTTTATTACTTCAGAATGAGCCTTTTATATCTACAGACAGCCTTTTTGAACCATCATGTTTCCACAGTAGCCCAGAATGGACAAACCAGACGCGGTCTTGAGATAGGACCACCGTAGATCCTCCTTCACCTTTTTCACAGCAGCCATTGTGGCATGAAACAGCAGGTCATCTCAGGTGTTTCCAACAATACTAATGAGGATTTTGTCCATTTGTTGCAGCAGAGACTTTCCAGCGAGCCAACATGCACCACAGCAGCACCCTGACTCTGTTTGACCTGAATGGAACCTTAATTAGTATCACTGGATACTATTTAATGTCAAAATGTCTGCTGTGAAAAAAAGGTCTACTAGATCGTTAATTCCCTGAGATGTGAGCCTACCTGTATCCTCTAAAGCTGTGCAAACACCAGTGTAAAAAGAACAAGTTGTGGTTTTACAGCACGTATCCGTGACGTCACCATTAGAAGCTCAAAATCTGTCATGCTGGCCGCCGCCATGTTGGCAGTCTTGCCCTCTTCTGCCTCCCGGCTCATCTAAAAACCAGCAAAGACGTGGATCATCGTTGAGTTGGCGATGAGTTAAATAAAAATTCAGACTCAGTACAGTTGTCGTGAACAAGAAATTAGCTACAGAGACCAATAAAGAACTCCTTTTGTTTGCATTCAGTTCCCCAAAGAACCTCAAACAGCAACAAAAAAACCCAAATTGAAATAAGACATAAGAATCCAGAGTAATAAGAAAAAAGGGGCAATATCATTTTAGGAAAGATACAATGTGTTTCGTGTCATTATATTATTGTCAGGAGGAGCTGAATACAGACAACAACATGCATAAAAACAGAAATAATAAAGACATGAAAAGAGACAATAGAGACAGACTGACAATAACACAGTTAAATGGGTTATTTACAATGCCTAAACAAGCTGTGTTGATCTGGAATATGGTCCTCCTGTTGTCCCTGCATCACTTCAGGCTTTTTCCACAGAAGATGAACAATCCATTCATTTCATATACGCACAGTGCTTTTAAATAAACTGTCAGTGTGCAGCAGAGCTGGCTATAACCACAGAAATACAGACCCCCAGAGGAGCTCAGCAGGAAATCCATACTACATAATGTATGACCGGTGACAAGAAGGAGTTTCCTTCAACCTGTTCAGAGAAATCACAATTTAAATGGTGTGTTTCATAAAAAAAACAGGAGTTTGTGCAGAAATGCATTGACAGAAATGAAAGAAATAAGCTTATTTGTGTGAATTGCACACACACACACACACCACACACACACACCACGCCCCCTCCTGTCGGGAACACCCTGGCTGTGGTGGATTTGCGTCTTCAGACGGTGTGCTGCTGCTGAGGCGCACCGACACACTCACGTACGGGTCCCCGAGCAGACTCCACCACCGAGCAGCAGCAGCAGCAGCAGCCTGTTCACTCACTGTCCACGGCCCCACGTCCGCTGTGTCCGCCGCAGCAGCCTCCAGGTAAGACACCGCCGCTCTCCGCAGGTCAGTCGGTAACACTCCGGGACACCGCGCACCAAACACGGCGCTTCCTTCTTGGCATATGGCACAGTCAGTCAGTCAGTCAGCAGCGGGTCGCTCGTCTTCACAGTTAATAATGTTTTTTTATTTGAATAATTTCCTGAAGGTTTTTTAAAATTTTTGTGGGGGGTGGTGGTGGGGGTCTCTCTGTCCATCATCACGACCACGACCTCGGAGGATTAGTCACACATCAGTGGGACCAGACAGCCCCACTTCCCGGATAAAGTTAGGCGCGTTTGGGCAGGTGCAATGCAGCAAAAAAAAAGCTAATTTTCTTTGGTTCTCTGGTCGCTCTCGCTAGTTTCGACGGCGGATGAACGTGCAGTCAACTCAGGTGAATTCAATAAACTGTGGAGAAACATGTTAACTCCATCAACAAGCAGAGGTGTGGAAGCCAGGTGACATTCAGATCAATCGATCACCTGATTACCTTTTTAAAAAGCAATTTAAAGGAGTGATTGTTTAATGACCCCATCATATGTCTGTGGTCAATAATGATGACCTTGTGTGTGAGTGACCAGGGATGTGTCAGGGCGCTGAAAAAGGTGGCAGACTCTCAGTGACAGTCTGCTAAATGTCTGCAGGGCTGCAGGTTGGTTATCTGGCTCGGTGTTCAGTGTACCAGGACCAGGAGAGGTGTAAAGTACTCTGTACTCTGCTCTGAGGAAACAACATGCTGAGCTCATTACAATTCGGTTAGTGAGCTCGGTGGTTGTGTGTGTGTGTGTGTGTGTGTGTGTGTGTGTGTGTGTGTGTGTGTGTGTGTGTGTGTGTGTGTGTTTCACAGCACTTAAATGGAGCTGTGAGATAAAATAAATGGGATCCTTTGGAGGATTTGAAGCATCCTGATCCTCAAAGGAAGGTTTGGATACATGATGCATGCAGGATGTGTATATTGTATTACAACATATGAGTGTCGTAGGCATGATTTGTCTTTTGGTTTTTTAGGGAGTGACTGTAACTCATCACTCGCCACCGTCACCAAGTGCTTGCTCATGGTGGGAATTGTTGGGTCCCTATATGTGGAAAGTATCATCCTGCTCCATTGTCACATCACGTTCATGCAGGTAGCATGCAGCGCCCATACATCCATGATTAGTTACGAGCTAAAATGTGATGGGGAGGTGAAATGAACGGTTCAGAAACTCTGCAATCGTGACTCCAAATGGGAACCTGAACAGGGTCGACCTACTGTATTTTAACATCCGTTATATTGATGGTACTTGGAGAGCTGAATATATTCTGAGGTGGTACACGGTGTGAAAAAGTTTGTTCTTTGCCTTTTTAAATGTTTAAGTTTCATCGTCCAGTTTAAACAGCCAATCTAAAAAATACAAAAGGCGGACTCGACGTGGCCACTAAACCTGTCAGACAGGATGGCTACTGGCCGGCCACAGGCAATATTTAGCCAGGCTTTTCTATCAGCGTCGAGCTTGGCTGGCAAACATTAGGTCTGTGTGTTTAAGGCTGGAAACAGCTGTGAATGAAAACAAAGCAGCTGGACTAATGTGTAAATATAACACCCATAATCAATCGTTAATATTATGAAGACTCATAAGGGATGTAATATTAAAGCTGTCTCCTGAAGTTTGCAGTATGAGCTTTCTTTTTCTTTTCAACAAGACACAAGAGGAGAAAGACACGATTTACAGTGCTGTTTTTTCCATGAACAACAAGCCTTTGCCGTGCGAGATATCCAGCCCTACTATAATTTTTCATAGTGGCGCTTCACTAAATTGGTTCATTTGGCTGCTATAAGCAATAGATGCAGTATCTGCTGAGGTTGATTTATCATTGTCACAGGGTAGAATGCCTCCCTAATGCAGAGCGAGGCTTTGTGCAGCTCTCACATTCAAGGCAAGGAGGGAGAGAATAAATGGGCGAATAAAGGAGCAAGAGAAGCCGAGGGAATGTAGGGATTCCCTGATTTCTCTACATGCATGCAGGCAGCCGAGCTCATCCAGCGGAGCAGAAAGAAGCCCTGGGGAGTACAGTCACACAGCGTAGAGGTCTGCATCTGCAAGATCTGGCAAGACAGAATAAAAGTACAGTGTGTGTGTGCGCGTGTGTGTGCAGACACATACATTCACACGTCTGCTTTATTATGGCAGACATTTCTGTGACAGGCTGCTGCTCGTGGTGCCAGACTGATGTACTCTGTCCAACAAAACCAAAAGGCTGAAGCCCAATATATTGAGTTTTTATTCTCTGTTTTTACTTTACAGAAAATTATTATGCCATTAAAAAAAATAGTTTAATGACGTACAATTTGCAATGACTACAAAACTGAGCTAAAAACCAAGCCAACTATTTCACTGATTTTGGCGCCTCAACTCTCTGTGATTTACAGAGTTTCCTGATGGACAGTGAAGTAAACTGCTGCCAACTGTAGCTGCTGTTAGCTAATGTTAGCTCAGTTTGTTAGCCGGGCTGCCTCTGGACTGTGAGCTCAGAGCACTGGGGGAGTGTTAGTGTTTGTAAGCACAGGTGTTTTGGACCCCCGGGAAGAAGAAGAGGAGGAAGGTTTTCAGGCCCGGAGATCAGGCGATTGGAGTCGGTGTTGTGCTAGAACCGGAGCTGGGCAAGCACTTTCTATGGACATAATAACAGAGGTGACGTTGATGGAGGAAGCTAAGGAGAGAGTGAGCGAGCAAGAAGCTGCCGGACAAGAGTAAATCTGAGACTGACTTTTAGTGGTTGGTGAGAGCTTGGTGAAATAAAAGGCTGAAAGACAGACGCCGAGCTGGGCTAACTGCTAACTGGCTAACTGCTATGTCTTAAGTTTTTGACCTTGCTTGATGTTTGGCTGTTAGCAAAGTTGTCGACTTGCTAGTTTTTGACTCTTTAAGTTATAAGAGTGTGTGTGTGAAAGGCTATTTTCAATTCCAAAACCCCATGAATGCCGTGGACACCAGATTATTCATTGCTTTGTACTTTGCGTAGCCTCTTGGAGCTCTGTCATATGTCGACATGCCAGTTAACCGTTAGTACAATAGACGCAAACGTTTACAGCAGTATTCGTTATATGTATGATGTATGTGAAATAATTAACCTAAAAAGACATAAAACTACAGCATTAAAGCATAACATCTTTTGCAGTTTTGCAGTCTGACCAGCCTGAAAACTTTAAATCCATTTTCTCACTGCGCTCTTGTCTCACATAAATCCTGTTTACATTGTCCACTCCCTGCTCATGTATCGTGTAACAGAGCTGTAACATGACACATGATACTGAGATGCACATATTAGTTTTTAACATGAGTTTTAGCTTTAAACCGACCATAATTTCCCAGATAATTCATCCAGATAAACTCTGCCGCTGTAACAAAGCTCGTCTGCGCTGCTGCATTGAATAACGTCAGGTCTCTGTAGCGCCGTGTCGTGCAGGGTTTCCCTCCCTCCCACGCACTGATGCCTCTCTCATCCATAGCTGACTAGCGAGTGCTGCGTGTCCCATTTGCTATGCAGCGTATAGCTCTATGTGGCCTGAGAGATACCTCGTCCCCATTCAATCAGGGCCACAGCGAGGCAATCAGTGGAAGCCCATCCACATCCGAACACTGCAGATGCGGGAGGGGAGAGAAAAAAAACACCTCAAAGGCAAAAATGTAATTTGGAGGCAGTGCTGAGAGGGATGACTCAGTTGAGTGCTATAGATTACTGGTCAGAGAGTGATGCCTTTGTGTCGGCCTCCCTAAACCTGTAATGTGTACGGACACATGCTCCTGTGGGCGCTCTGATGTTGACCTTAACCTGTGAGGGGGGATTGTGGGCTGTGATGGGATGATGGGACACTCCAGCCGGCAAATCGAGGTATAGGTGTGGATATTATTTCCCTGTACCAGCATCTTGACCAGGGTGTGTGTGTGTGTGTGTGTGTGTGCTGTGTGGAAAAGTCAACACAGCAAACACAGCCATTAATTAGATTCATTGTGGGCTAGTCTCGCACATCAAGGTGTTTAATTCAATAAATATATTTGAGCAGATTAAAGGCAGCTGTAATGACATCAGTGGGTGAAAGAAACCATTTGAAACTACAGTCAGCCTCAGTGTTATGCAATAATAGATTTAATCATCAGAATAATGGATGAACATTAAAGACAACAGACCGAGACTGTCAGATGACTCAAAGTGCAATGTTTTTTATTTGATAATATAGACTGGGTTATTAGCAAACTGATGATGATAATAATCAAAATGCATTTTAAAAATCTGAGGTTATTCAGGATTTCACGATTTTAATTAGATTTTTCATGCTTGACGTTGAGAATAATGATAAAATAATCTTAACTCAAGCTCTGCTTACTCTCAGAGATCTTTTCACAGGTCCGTAACATGCCGTTAAAAGTCAAGTATAATTAGTGTTTGGGTAATTAAAATAAGATGTACCAGATATAATTAAGTCAGTATTATAACAATATGTATGAATAAAAATTAATCTGATGAAGCTGTAGTATTAGTATAAAAGTATTTTTTATTTCCTGTTAGGGCAAGGTCAACTGTGATATGAGAATTCTGTGAAGGCAATAAACTATATTATTGAATTAGCAGCAGGTTGTGCAAAGCTCAGACAAAGTTAAAAGAAGAGTTTGACAGTTTTATTTTATTTTTAATTGGTTTTCTCTATCGGCGCCACCTCTCTCTCATTCACTGTCTATGTCACTCGACCACTGCTCACTCTCTCTCTCTCAAACCATTGGTTAAAAACCAAATTAAACTTCTTCGTGTCACTATTTTTGCAGTGTAAATTGTGAGTCAGACTCTGATTTATAGGCTTGGTACATGAAATAAACAAAGCCAGAACACAACAGGTAGAGTATCAGAGTTTAGTCTATCCTACCTGTATCCTCTGAAGTTGTACAAACTCAAACTGTAAAAAGGACACGGGGATTCATGTGCTGGATCTCAGGTGGTGGAGCGTGTTGTCCACTAATCAGATGATCCCCGGCTCCTCCAGCCTGCATGTTGAAGTGTCCTTGGGCAAGATACTGAACCCCAAAGTGCTCCTGTGCAGTCGGTGTGTTGGTGTGTGTATGATGAGCAGTTGGCACTTTGCATGGCAGTCACTGCCGTCAGTGTATGAATGAGTGAATGAGATGTGTAAAAGCGTCTTGAGTGGTCAGAAGATAACTACAGCCCATTTATTATTTACCTTCTGACAGATTCAGGCTAGCTATTTCCATTAATGCTAACCTAAGTTAACCATCTCCTGACGCCAGCGTGGAAAGAACATCAAGCTGTTCCTTCAAGCGTTCACCTGTTAATCTTCCACTGAAGCATCAGATTATGTTTTGTTCTCCATCAGTTCACAAGGTCAAAGATCACGTACTTGATGATGTCATTACAGGTGGAGACCCACAGGTGTAGGATTAAAACGTAGATCTCAGCATTGTGCACATTTGAATCACATAATCTTGAGCATTAATCATCAGTTTCTGTAGAGGTTCCTGTCAGCCTCACCCATGTTTGTTTGTAACGGGCAAAGTCCAGACTGAAATGTCTGCATTCACTGTGGCACCACCACCACCTGGGACTTTTCTAACACACAGTTATATCTTTCACTAGTTTAGAACAACTCGAATAACTTTTGGGTTCCTGAGTTTCAGGAAAACTTTTCAGTGGACTGTGAGACAATGAAACCATCTAGAAATACAGTGCAGAACATTTATATTTAAGGTATATTTATAACAGTTTGTGCATTTACAACGTCAGACCTGACAGATCGGTGTATGAAATCTTCATTAATGAAATATTAACATGTAAAATTCTGGATGGCTCGTTGTTGTTGTTGTTACAGCCACTCTCGCTTTATGCTAATTAGCAAATATTAGCATGCTGACACGCTAAACTAAGACGATGCAAGCCGAACATCAGCATGTTAGCATGCCTCTATTAGCATTTTGCTCAAAGCACCGCCCGGCCTCACGTACAGCCTCACAGAGCCACTCTTTAATAAAGCATTTAACGATTTATTAACCACAATAAAGCCCTTAGTTAGGCTTATGAGTCCTTTTATGAATGCTGAGAGTAGTACGGAGAAACTACTAATTGCAGAGTTCAAGTTTCTGGAGCATCTGTGAACTTTAAGCAGACACCTCTCCCTACGTGAGGATTCATTAATTGTCTCCGGCTGTGCGGAAACACAGATCAGGATGCCCTTTCTGTCAAAATGTTGTGTCCTCCAAATATTGGTGGCTGCGTGCTGTTTATTTTACAGATGCGGTTGATTTTGGCTAAAAGCCAGGATTCTCCTTAAAATGTCTGGGATGCTGCTGAGCACTCGCACGGAGAGGAGCCGAACATTTTGTGTTTGAACGAACGTATCGCCGTGATCTTCTGCCAGTAAACTCCCTCGACACATGAAAGGAGAGAAAAGAAAAGCTGCTGGGAAAAAAAAAGGTTGACAAGTGGATGCTACAGTAGATAAACCCTTTTTAAAACAGTAATCCAGGAGCGGACCTGTCTAAAACAGCAGTTTGTCTTTGCTGTGCGATCTTTATTCATCGATCTGTCCTGGAGGCTCTGCCGGCCCCAGACACCTATCTGTCCTCCAAACACTGAATTTTTATTGTGCATCCGTCTACCTGGATCAGCACATACTGTAATAAGATGGCTAATTAAAAAAACCAAAACAGAATAATCATAATCCATTAGCATCCACTCATCTTAAAGTGACACATCCTGTTCCGTCCTTACACTCTGATTGATGCTAACGCTGCACACAAAAACATACAGAAGCACTTTCAGAGGGTCCCCTTCTCTCCATTAGCCGGCAGTGCATTGAAAAAGACAAAGTGCGGTTAAAAAAATAAAAATAAAAATGTGGCTGGCAAGCAGCAGTTAAACAGCAGTGAGTGCTATGAAATATTCAGCCATGTTGGTGAAAGGAGAGGGAGCGGTTTATAACCTGAACGTCTCTCTCTCTCTCTATCTCTGTGCAGCAGCAGCAGCAGCAGCAGCAGCAGAGGCCACGTCTGAAACTGGGTTAATGAGATCCAGCCTTGATCTATAAAACCTCTCATGTCTTGTTCTTTAGGTGTTCAAAGTAACAACACGGAAATCTTCAACACGTGCCAAAAGGTTTTCCTGAAAGCTGCATGACAGCCACAATCCTGCTTTTTTTTTTTTTATCTTAGCTCCTCAAAGATCTGATCTCCAACATCTTCTAACAGTAAATCATAATTTGATTTCCCACAGCCAGACATTTCAGCTACTCTGCACTCAGATATGCATGTGTTTATCCAACAACCACAGACTGCCAGCTCTTGAACCGCCTCACAGTTTCCATCGTGAGCTTTAAACGGTGCCAGATCTGTGGAGTAGATGGCAGACATGAAATCTGGACCGTTTCACTGGCGTGCTTCACGCTGCAGAGCTGATTATGCCGAGGATTGAGGGGAGCAAGGGTCACTTGTCTCGCTTGTCTTTGGCGTCTCCGTCACCTGTCACACGGAAGCTCTCGTTAAGAAACAAACAAGCTGATTTATTGAGGATGTATTGGGAAAATGGAGGCAGGGACAGAAAAGGACAGGAGAGGAGAGGATGGGGAGATGTACAGAAGACAAACATGCAGAACTGTCTGAATTATGTGGCGAGAGAGAGAGAAGAAGTATTCTCATTTGTGTCAGGGCTTTGTTATTTTAAGAAGATAATTATCTTTATTTTTTCACATCATTTTGCCTCTTGTTGACTTTATTTAAATATGACACAGTTTACAGTAGAGAGGCTGAGTCCTCGGCTCTGTGGATGGCTCTAGGGATGGCAGTGTGGGCGATCGGCACTTCATGTCGGTCCAGATGAAATTTCTCTAACTATTAAATTGATTGCTGTGAAATTGTGTGCAGATTTCCACATTCTCCACAGGCAGGGTTGTATGTATAAGCACTATTTACTGTAAGCATTATGTCAACTTAAATATTTAACATGCTGTAAAGATGTGTTTATTGTTTACATTTTACTTTACTGCAGACTACCTGAAGGCAAAATCTTTCAGTCATACACAATATACTTGACAGGTGACTGGATGGACCACCTGTCACAACAAATGATGTAATGCAAGTTAAATTAAAGCCAGTGCTGAGGTGAAAATGCAGATTTTCCCATTCATTTAAATGGTGCAGGCTGCAGAGGGTGTTGTGCAAAGTTGAGCCACGTTCAACGCAACGAGATGTCACGCTCTGGTGGTCAGACCGGTCAAATCAGTCAGCCTGAAATGTCTCTGAAACTGAGACTATTCAGGTGGCTTCATGGATAAACTCTGATACTTTACCTGTTGTTGTTCTGACGTTGTTTATTTCAGGTACCAAGCTTCTAAATCTGAGTCACGGCAGTGGTTGAGTGACACAGACAGTGAATGAGAGTAAGGGAGCGCCGGTGTCAAGAAAGCCGGCGAATCAGCGAAATAACATCTTATTTTCTGATTGTTTCATTGCAGTCACACCCCTAGCCTCCCCGACACACCGTGCCTTTCACACCTGAAACACCTGATTTGGTCTGAATACAGCCTTACCAAAGCCAGTCGGAGAAAAGCCATCCAGAAAAGCCATCTCCAATTTTGATACAACTGATGCTACAGCAGCATCTACGCTAACCTCTTTGGTAGCCCCCTTTTTTGTTTTCAAGCAAACTGTCTCTTCTCACACACAACTAGTTTTTAAATCACACCCGTAGCTTATGTCGTAGCTCCCAGTAGTCCTTCATAGGACGCCGATTGTGGTCTGGACACGTGCATAGCTTGAAGCTTGGAAAGTCCCGCTTTCTCGCAAGGTTGCCAGTGCTGTTCTTGGTAATCCGACCATGCCCACAGTTGTAAGATTTAAAGACAATGTATTCAGTACTTTGGTGCGTGCAAAGCTGATTACATATTACATCCAGCCTCAGCTGTACTTTGTGTTCTGTGCAAATTAGCACAGTTTTAGCATGCTAAAATGCTAAATCAACACCATCTGCTAAACAAGCACGTTATAGCATGGTTAGCATGTTGACGGTAGCATTCATATCAAAACACCACTGTGACTAAATCAAAGCCGCTAACCTGCCTGTAGGTTTGTATGCCAGACAGTCACTGCATGGACTGAACCTGGTTTTAACCCAGAGTTAGTCACCAGGGGGTGATTTTACACATCGGCTGTTGTTTGACGTTGCTCGAGGGGTGCTTGTTAGTTTTGTTATTCTCTTCATTGCATGAAGTAGTGAGAGCTGCAATTATTTCTCAAAGCAGTCATTAAGATTTTGAGCGTATTCCATAAAATACTGGCTTCATGCAGCAGTGATCACAAAACTACAGCTCTGCGTTTCATCTGCTGCGTGCGGAGGAGAAAAGTCTCGAGCTTTCTTTATTGTATTTCTCGCACTTTGAGGGATGAAAAAACAAAACCTTCACCCGCATCGAGTCATCACTAACCGTCTGATTATCTCGCTGCTTTTCCCCTCAAAGTCCAGATTTAGTCTTTATTTTCCCCACCAGTCACGCCCAACTCAACAACCAACCGAACCAATCATCCATTTTCCGTCTCAGGCTCTGTTGGTCCTGTTTGGAGGCGTGTCAGCCTTTTCCTGAGCCCACAATGCCCTTTCCTCTTAATTAGCCGGTGAAATGACACAAACAACTTTTCAATGCGAGGACAATGAGCAGCAGTCTGATAAGAAGGATGCGTGAGAGTTCAGTGAAGGTGAAAACAGGCGAGCAGCATGTGGAAGGATGAGTGCTGGGAGTGTAGGAGCAGGCAGCTGAAAGGCGGAGGGGGGCTCTGGATGACGGTTTCTTAGAGGCACTAACTCTGTTGGTTTGTTTTTTCCCATTTTCTGCTCCATTGAGCCCGGCGGGGAACTGTGGAGGCCTGCAGGCTTGATAGGTCATTACTGGTGACGGCTCCTCTGAGAGTTGTATGTTACGGTGACTGTGTCGTGTGGTATGGCTGCAAGGGCAGCATTTTAAATGTTAGTCATGGTCGGGCAGGAATCGCTTCAAACAATGGAGGTGGTCAAATACTGAAGCTTGTATACTAAAAACAACTGACAGGAAGTGGAGGAGGAAATAAAGATGTACAAGTAAAAGTCCTGCACTGAAAATGTTACATAAGTAGAAGTAGTTAATTATTTATTTTATATACTAGAGGAGGCCAGTGGAGCTCATTTTAATTTAGTCAATTTAGTCGTTGTTTAATCCATAACAATATAATTAATACATTTATCACATGTTCTTCATTTGTTGTGTAACTGTCAGAGCAGTTGAGGACTTTTAACATTTAATCAGTTTATTTATTTTTCACTAGTGGAAATGTTAATTTCAGATATCTGTAAAACAATTCTGACGTGCAACAGTAGATTTTTTTTCAACAATATATATACTTTAGAGTCAAAATCAAGCAGCAACCTCCATGGCTGTGAAGTGAAGTGCCAAAAACTGCAGTTCCTCAAACGTCCACTTGAGGCTGGCTCCAGAAGTGAGTCAGTCTCCATAAGTCCCCATGTTAAAATGTCCAACTTCACAGCAGAAATAAACATGTTTACAGCCTGGTACAAAAAACAGTTTTGGTCTCTGTAGCTAATTTCCCGTTCATGACAACTGTACTGAGGGTGACTTTATATACAACTCACCTGTTCAGATTATATTAAGGCTTAAAGTTATGCAGGATTAACAGCATGCCAGCACTGATTGACACTTAGGTGTCGTTACAGATGGTTTGTTTGAACAAACAGGCATCGTTCAGCACGCCTCAGGTTCTTCAGAAACCTGTGGGCGATGTCACAGACACACTGTAATTTAACTATAGATATCAGTGATTCTGCAGTGTTGCTTCAAGAAGATTCCTGTTTTGAACCCGGCTAGGAAAATCGGTCAAAAATAACTGTTGTATAATTGTAGAAGTGAGTTTGGATAGATGTTAATGGTAAAAGTTGACCACGAGTTATTCCACGCCTGTGTGAAGATGAGAAAATAAGCATTGATTTGATTTAAACTTTCCTATTTTAGTCTCCCTGCAGCTACTATCATTTTTCATGTCTACAAGCGAGTGCAGCACCATCATCATCAATGCCTTTCAGGAGAGATATGAGAAAATGCGTGATCTTACCCCCATTTCAGCGATTATCGTGTCTCGCACCTCTCCATGACAGCCGCCTTTCAGCCCGGCTGTGAGCGTGGCCGTTCAGGACAGCCATGAACGCTTTCAAACTGGAATACCCCGACCTTTACAACGTCGTCCTAACGCTCAGCCCGAGCATGAAAATTTGTGGACAGCCAGTTTGGAGATTAGATCAAAAGATTGACTGCAGCTCTGATGGAAGCTGTCTTTATTTCAGCACATCACCGTCCTCCCTGCAGACTTATAATCAGAGACAAAAGGCCAAATCAAGGCAAGGACAGAAGCGTACTCACCGTTATGCAAAGTGTCAGGCTTTGACAGAGGTGAGTTATTCATCTCAGTGTCTAATGTCGCTTCATTACCTTTGAGTCAACCAAGTAATTAAGGTTTCAAATTGGATTCTGATTGACAGACCACGATGTGCTGTGTTTCAGCAGAGTTGCCGACATGCAGAGAATCCACAGGATGGAGGCGAGTGACGGGAATATTTGTAGGCAGGTTCTCACTTGATTGGCAGTGACATGGATGGTGTGTCTGACAGGTTTCCATGCCGGAGAGAGTGGGTCATTAGTGCACTGCAGTGTTGCGGATATACTACCTGCCCTAAGGTGTGTGTGAGTCGAAGTGTGTGTGTGTGTCTTTTAGAGGAACAAAACAAGATAAAGAAAAAGAGACAGACAGACAGACAGAGAGGTCACCGCTTAAATGTAAAAGCGCACACAGGCAGGGATACTTTCCACTCAGATAAACACGTCATGTATCATTGAATGTGCTCGCATCTTCCCAGAAGCCTCTCCAGTTTCCTCCTCCAGCATGCCAGATCTCGTCTGGAGCTTTTCTGCAGAGACGATGACTGCCTATTGATTTCACCTCGCTGCAAACACAGGTCCACATCCGATCTCAGGAAGTGGATTACACGCGGCGAGATGCACAGCTGTGATAGCGGGATAAATCTCATTTGCTTCATTTCCTTTAAGTTCAGATAAGCTATGTGAGATACAACAACCTCCAAACGGCTCACATGAAGCACGAGAAAGATACTGTGTGTGTGTGTTTGCTTGCTGCTTTATAGTGAGCGCTCTCAGTCTGTTGACACGCTGCTGTGGACTCACACCTGGTAAATTTGATTGGCCTGACTCTCTGGGTTTTATGTGCGGCACTCTATCTCAAGAGCTTTGTGCTTCATCTTGTCCTCTTACTTATAAAAGCAATTGAATTTTATGTCTGCTGACTGTTGCTGCGCTTTGATCAGCGCCACATCTGTCATTATTGTGATATTTCCCCTGGAATTAGTTTAACTCCCCGCCGGGCTTTAAAGTCCAGTTTGTTCTGCAGTCGTGTGTGTGATTCCACCTTTCTCTGAAGGTAACGGACAAATAGTGCATGTTTGGATATAAAAAAAAAACAATAATGGTGGCTCATAGAGCTTTTATTGTGCGGCACTTAATCTAGAATAGATGGATATATCTTTGCATGAAAGGGAAAATATTACACATGAGAACACAAACAAAGCCTGATGTGTATTTCTTCTCTTATTGTTCAAATGTTACACAAACACATTACATCCACCACACGCAGTTTTGACGAGATCACCAAATGTGTATTAATCCATGTGTGAAAATAGTCCCTAACAACAGCAGATTGAGGAGTGTTTGCTTAAAGCATTCATCTGCTGTTGTGTCAACCTCTACATGGAAGATGTGTGGGCGATACATCGGTCAAGATCAAGTCTCTCTTAGAAACGTCTTAAAATATTTATTTCTGATATGAACTTGTTGTAATGAAAGGTATTTTTCCCTCTTTGATACATTTTCTGTTCTGTTCCTTCTTTGGTTACCTCCCTATCATCAGAGGAACAGGGTGACCTTACACTATGAGAACATCCAAACCTGTGTGAACTGGTGCTTCTCCTGGGGAAATTATACCACCCAGCGTAGTTTCTGGAAAATACTCATGTGTGACTTGTTGTCACATACTTTGCAAAGAATTAAACTTTTCAAAGACAGCTTGATTTTGAGTTTCTGACTTCCCTTCCTTGTCTCTAAAAGCAGTAGCCTGTGGAGGTTCTCCGTCATCGGGTCATCTTTCTTCAAGAAGGGTTAAATCTGCAGCAACTGGACTTGCTTATAGATCCGTGAAGATGTTTCAACTCTCATCCAAGAGGATTCTTCAGTTCTGACTGACCGGTGGGAGATCCGAGTATATCCTAGGCAGGGCTGTAGACCCGGCCGTAGCTTCCACGTGGTTCGTTAGTGCTCGTTGTTGTCGTGACGACTATCGTCACAATCTGAGAAAGGCAGGATGTTGTTAGCAACATCCTCTCATGTGACCTTGATGTCCACCGTGTTCTGTGAAAGCGTTGATCTCCTGCGACATTATCTTGACCCGTGTATCGCCCACACTCATCTTCCATGTAGAGGTTGTCCACAGTCGGTGATACTGGTGAGTCCATCTCACTTTCTAAAAGTCTTACTCATTTTCTGATGCAACTTTAATCACTCTTTAAACTGCTGTTGGTAGGGACTATTTTTACACATTGTTTAATACACATTTGGTGATCTTGTCAGTGTTTACAGCACCAAAACTCTGTGGTTTCACAATGAAGAGAAGTAAGATACATCAGGCTTTGGTTACTCATTTGTTTTAATCTTTTTGTGGGATTTATTATTATTTATTTATTCAGAAATCTCTAAAATATCACCATACTTATCCTCTAATAACTTTGGCTGATGTAAGTCCTCCAACACTTCCACATCACCCAGCACCCAGTCGGATAAATAGCTGAGCTATCAGGAGGTTTCCTCGTAGTGTTCATCACTTGATGTGATGACTGTATACAAGTTGGAACCTGGTAATTATGGTAACTCCCATATGACATGAATGTGGCATTTGCATGGATATTGCGGTGAGGAGGTGAAGTGTACAGTAACTAGAGTCTAGAAAACAGACCTTGTCTGTTAATGCAGGAAATAACAAAGCACAGATACGGTTCATCACTGTGTTCTCTGCTGTTAGCAGCTGAGATGTGTGTCATTATTGACCTTTGCAGATGAATAATTAATGTTTTCCACACGTGCGGCATGTCTCCCATTATCTGTGTGTGTGTGTGTGTGTGTGCCATATAAACCCCTGTGTTGGCAGAAGGCTGAGTTGAAGTGACCTGCTGTTTAATGGTCACCAGAGATGCTCCCTGCCAATTATCTTTACCGTCTCCTGCCTCCTTTGTGACATTAATGATTCAGGAAGCAAACATACAACATCCTGTGAATTACCACAAGAGGATTTAGGGTTTATACATTTAAAACAAAAGACAAGAGCCGAGTCATGTTGCATTGACGTCTGTAGGTACCACCAACTTTCAAGCCATCCAGACGGAGCGAGATTTGACAGATTCATGCAGCTGTCTGCAAGCAAAAACTGGGAATTTGTGTAAAATATTAATGGTCTGGACGTGCTGCTCTTCACACTGTAGCCACCTCTGTCAACATTTTGTAGATAACGTAGAGCCAAGGGAAATTATTTGGAAAAACACCACCATCCCCGGAGATGAAAAATCTGCTGATACAAGGTGAAGAAGATACTGTACTATTCACTCGCTATCTTTAAGGCGCCGCTCCTCCGTGAGATAAGCCTAAAGCTGCAGAGAGAAGAAGCTGATGAATTTTGAAGAGGAATGGGGGGTGACCCACATATCTGCAAAAAAAAACACCATATAATGTTCTTTCGACCCGGTTCATCCCACTTTAACTCGCTCACAGAAAGGTTTTGTGTACCCGCATGGAGTGAACGCTGCCTCGTACATTCAAAGCAGCCCTGCAGCTGAGATCACTCAAGTTCAGGAGTGAAGAGTGATCGAGAGAGAGAAATACGAGCTGGCTTTTGACCATTTTTCTGTGGCAGCTCTCGACTGTTTCTCTTTAATTATTCTTTGAAACATATAAAGAATTCAGCGTGATGAACTGCATCACAGCACAGCTAATCGGTTTGGAAATTAGTTTCATTGAGGTTAAGTTGCACTTGCTCTGCTGACTGACTAGTCCAGAGTGTACCCCACTCTGGACTAGTCAGTCAGTCAGCGGCCGCTGCAGCCGCTAATAAGACGCTCAGATCTCCACAGTCAGCCTGAAACGTCTCTGAAACTGAGACTATACAGGTGGATTCATGGACTAAACTCTGACCTGACCTGGTGTGCTCTGGCTTTGTTTATTTCATGCACCAGCATCTGAGTCTGGCTCTGCAAAATAGTGACTTGAACCGCTTTGTGTTTGATGGTTTGACATTGAGACAGACAGTGAATGAGAGTGATGGAGCACTGACCTTGACAAAGCCGGTTAATCAGCGAAACAAAAAGTTATTTCCTGATTGTTTCACACACCCCCAGCAGCCCTCCATCACCCCCACACATGGCCGTTTTAATCAATATTTCAAACCCCACCGAGCGCGCCGCAGCCCATTTCAGAAACGTCCTAGATGCAGCCTGTTCTATTTTTGATGGACGCCGCGAAGCAGCCCGCGTCAATCTGCACAGAGCAGCTCGAGCTGGGCGGAAGTCAGACACAAAAACAGCATAGAGGACCCGGTCAGGTTTCAAAATAAAACAAACTGCTGGTGTTAAAAACATAGCATACGCATAGCAAACGTAGCATATTTACATATTTAGAAGAACATAAACCAAGAAAAATGACTATATCTGAGCAGGTGAACAAAGTCTGGCGCCCAGTGAGGTTTGAAGTCTCATGGAGGACGGATCAAAACAACACCGTGGCCACAATGTGGCAGAGACGTGCCCAGTGAGATTTCAGCCCCCACAACCCTGATGATGATAAGCAGTTACAGGAAATGGATGGAAGGATGGATGGTCTGTCAATTAGCTGTTCTGGAGCTTTTGATCATATCACATGATCCTCATTAGCAGATTGAGTTTGCTCAGCTGTTATGAAATGGATGAGACATCTTTCAAGTGAACATGTGGTCAAACTATACGCTGATGAAGATCATGTGATGTGATGAAAAGGTCAAGATTATTGACTAAACTGACCTTTTGGCGAGAGATATTGATTATTTTGCATCGATTAGTCAGATTGTGGTATAAATCAGTGTGGAAAAGTGTCAATATTAACAGATTTCTACCGTCTCAAATTACTGCATATTTTATGATAGATATTTTCCGTCATCTCCTGAATATGGAGATGATTTTGCTCCCATTTTCTCACATTTGGGAATAAAGAATAAAACAAAGGAGATGATGCTCCTCTCATTTGCTTCTTAACCTCATGCGTGAGTTCAGATGTGGGTGTGCACTCAGACAAATATTGTGTTGTGTGTTTTATTGTGTTAGTTCAAAGTTCCACTGCTAACTGGAAGTCTGACCATCGCCATTTTTTACTTACTGTACATTGTATTGTGCTTATTACACTTTGAATGCAGGCTAATGATCACCTGGAGAGAACAGAAGTTGGTAATTAACACCTCTGTAACACGGTGTGAACGACGCTGCGTTTTAAAGGAGGAAACTGGTGATTTGATCATTTTCTTTTGTGTTAGTCCATCTCTAAAGTCTAACATTATCTGTGGCTGTGCTCATAGTAAATATGTAAATATTCAAAGAGCCTCATAAGTGTAGTTTAATTTATTTTAAAGGCTCCGTAACTTCCTCAAACGGCTGGGAAATGCAGTTTGTAGCAATCGTAACTCAAACAGCCGTAAATCTAAAAAATAAAATGCATTTGTGGAGCACTCTCAGCCGCAGACCGGAGGCTCTTTACAGTATTTACAGGATGATGTATGTGTGATTGAATTAAAATAAACTGCAGTGCCATATTTGTTGTGATAAATGAGCATGTCATCGACAGGGCGGCTCACTGATGTATTTTTGATGAGTTGTCGGTGGTCACAGACCATTAATCTACATCAGGCTTTGACTACACAGACGATATTTACAAGTAGGATGTATTCATTGTTGGTTTTAAACTTTAGATTTGTCATAATCACAGAAATGTTAATAAACTTTCAAAGTTACATAGTCCGGGCAGCCTGACTAACAAACTGAGCTAACATTAGCTAATATTTATTTGAATTGATGATTGCAGGGGGCTTCATCCAAAGCAAAACACTATCTGGTCCCTTTTGCGATCATAACTGAATAAAATGAGTCATCTTGCTCTGTTTCACCATGAAACTAATTACATTTGAAGGTTTTCCTCCTGCAGAAACAGTGCAAGCCTGAGAGGAAACTATCGGAGGCCTGAAGCCGTTGAGAAAGCATGGTGTGACCTTGGTTTCTCTCTCTGTTCCTCAATCTGCCCACTGAAGTTCAGCAATTTTCATTTTATGTTTATCCCATGTTCATTTCTCATCCATGCCTACTTTGCTTTCCTGCCAACTGGAGCCCAGCTGCTCCCAGCACACCTGTGGTCTAATTGGCAGATTGATTCGGCTGTCTGTAAGCCAGGCCACCTGCGGAAAACACCAGACTGACTGGTGGTAAAATGCCACATAGTTACAAAACACTGAGAAAGACCACGATGTGGCTTTGTGGCCAGATGTCCCCGTAGAGACTCTGTGACAAATGATCCATTAGATGTTTGAGCAACATGAATTTTGAATGCTGTGGAAGATGAAAACCTTCCCCACACTGTGTTGAGAGAGCAGTGAGTCACCGTGCTTTTGTCTGAGCTACGTTATTAGTGCAGAGCATTTCCTCTGCTCACAAGCCAAAGTTTAACTGTCTCCTCGCTCGTGTTTACCCGACAGCGGGAATGTATGCTTTGTGTACTCAGGGAGGGCTGCGTCAGGACACCACGCCTACTGCAGCACACTGTTTAAACTCTGAGACAAGCACGACATAATATGATAGAAGCTCAGATGAATATCAAGTTTCACTTTATTGATGTTGGTGACCAAATATTTGATATGTGAGCCCGGTACGTCAGGAGTATCCTGTGTCACGGGTTGCTTGACTGCCAGAAAGTTGTTACAAACTTCCTCGCACACACTTACAGAGTTAAAACTAACTCCAGTCCTGTAATAAATCTACGCTTAAGGAGGTTATAATGTTAATTTTCTGCTGATATTGCTGCTCGTTATGATCCTCGTCCTGATGTGAATAATAGAAATATAGTTTGTGAGCAAGTTGAAGATGAACTACTGGCAGATTTAAACACACGTAGGTACATAGGTTGGTATGTGTGGGAGTTTAGATGCCTGCAGAGGTGTTAAACTTGTATATGACTTGAAAACATATGCCTGGAAGTGAAGAGGGCTGAACGTTTTCTTGAGTACTGAGTTACGGCCCACAAGAAATATTGCCTTTATCTTTCTGTGCAGATGCATATGAGTTTTATTAGAAGAGTAGCCTTGCTGGTCTTGAGTCAACTTTATAGATGTCTTCTTGAGCTGTTGGTCCTCAGAGAATAAATCCTACTGCCTCCGGTGATGTCCTGATTTTTTTCCTCTAGTCTAGTGCCATGATGAGGTTGACGTTTGTGTCAACCCACGTTATACAATAAGTAGCCGATCTGATCTAATTGGTCTGTGCTCAAATTTAGCATGACAGCACACCTGACTCATCTGCCATCTCGCCATCCTGAAAATATATAACGTGTAATTAAATCACTGGACGTTAACTTTTAATAAAGTAATAAATGTGAATTTCAAATTTCAGCTTTCTTTCATAAATATTCTGGATTTTACGGAGCTGTTGGACACCTTGTTAAAAACAGGTGTGTACCTCGTTAATACAGGTGTGTACCTCGTTAATACAGGTGTGTACCTCGTTTGCGTGCAGCATGTTGGAGATCAAACAGTTTAGTGTCCGCAGAGAAAATGTTGTTTTTGAAGACTAAATGTTGACTGGTATGGACTCAAACTGAATATTTCATTAGATAAAAACATGTTTACGTCCATCTTTTTTTAATATATTGTGACTTTTGGACTTTACACCGCTGTGGACTTATCAGGAAATGTCTGGATCACATCCTCCAACAGCTGTGAGAGTCAGAGAACCTGTAGCTAAATCTGTTCATGGAAAAAATATATTTTTCAGCAGATATCTCAGTCACAACAAGACTGAACTGGAAGTCAGGTTAGTGTTCATGTATGTGGTATTTATTCAGTTTCCACGATCTCTAGTTAACTGATGTTACTAAGGCTCGGACTACTTGCTGGAGTAGTAGATTTGGTTCCATTACATAAAAGAGTCTACTGCTGTGACTGATTGTTTTCTAGTTGTTAGTGAGACCCCGTGTATCTCCATGGAAACTGAGATAACGTGAGCAAAACAATATATTATGCTTTATTTAACTTGGTAATTGTTGTATGATCATATAACTGCATCACTGTCGTGCCAATATTGACTGTAACGCACACCCTCTCATGTAATATTGCTTAAAGATCAAAATGTGACCAATATAAACAAATATCTGCAAACTTAATGACAGTATTTTGTGCTAATTAGCAAATGTTAACATGCTTACATGCTTAAAACAAACATCATGTTAGCATTCTGACATTATTAAGCTCAAAGCACCACCATCCTCAAATGCAGCCTGCTAGTATGGCTAGTCTTATTCCACCGGAGATCACAGAAAATTCACAGTTGCGTAAGACTTGCCTGTAATAATGCAAAATTAACTGTAAATCATTGTGATTTCCTCCATTAAATCCCCACCTCACGTCTTAAAGGTGTCCACATCGGCTACAATGCAGCTGCAGCTCAGCTTAAAATGCTATAATCACTGATGTCATAAAGTGCCTTTGGTTGCAAATGAAGCTGAAATGATGTCTGCTGGTTCATTAGTGCTAATTCATGTAAAGTGAAGAGAAGAGGCGAGAGAAGAAAGGACGATGATGAAAGAGACGGTAATGAATAAGGACTGAAGGAGGCTGGTGTGGGCTTATGCAGATCGCTCCACTCCATGCAATTTTTATTTCCCAACTTCATTTACGCAGAGCGCCGACAGAATTTTGTCCCTCTTCTCGGTGCCTCTAATAAGCCTCTATATATTAGTTTCTGATCTTCGTGGTTGGTTTTATTGACAGCGTGGAAAGCTATTTTTGTGCAAAACAGGTTCACAGCAGTTTACTTTTATCAAGCACTGCAGCAAGATTGAGAATCTGTGTGTGTGTGTGTTCATGAATAACATTCAAATCACATCATTTTTCCGAGCAACATTAGCATCAGATGAAATCAGATCTACTTAGCATTTCCGCAGCACAGCCAGAGGTGACATTTCTGCTTCACACCGTTCTCTGTGGATCGTTTATCATAATCTAAGGGCCAGTGGTTCAAACTCTGGCTCCTCGTATCAGTGTGTCATGGCGTGTTTTAGCAAGATACTGAACTCCAAACTGCTCTCTGAGTCTACAGGCAAAAAACATTGTCGTAAATATGGACGGCTGCACACGTGTGTTTGTTACAATTATATTACTTATGATCTAGCGAGTCGACAATTTTGCTAACAGCCAAACATCAAGCAAGTGCAACGACACAAGACATAACAGCCAGCTAATATTACTTACTAGTCCAACAGCAGTCAGCCTCTTGTCTGGCAGCTAACCGCAGCTACAGTTGTCAGCAGTTTACTTCACTGTCCATCAGGAAACTCTGTAAATCACAGAGAGTTGAGGCGGAGCAGCCGGAGGACATCAGAGAGAAAACCAGAAAACATTTTTTATCCATAAAATATGATCCAGTTTCACCAAAATCAGTGAAATAGTTGGTGGTGCTGTAAAGCGTTACGTTACGTAGTGCAGAAAAATGAATTTAAATCCACATTTAATGTTAGAAAAGTTACACAATGTTGCTTTAATTAATCCTGAGAGAGGAGCATTGATATCTGCACTAAATTTCATGCCAGTCCATCCAACAGTCGTGGATATTTTAGCCTGGACCAAAGTGTTGTGCGGCATAGAGCCCGGCTCAAGCATGACTAAAAACAAAAGCCAAAACGAATGTTTTGTCGCTGTGTGCAGATAATTAGTCTTGTCGTATGTTTCAGGTAGAGATAGAGCTTTGCTAATAGAAGTTGAGAAATGTGGGTGTTGTACTCTGAATGTCAGACTTTGGAGCCTAATTGGGAGGTTGTTAGGCTACTGCAGAGCTGTCAAATATCTACCAATTACTTGTGCTTGTAAAACTGAAAATCAGTGTGCTAATTTAATTAATGCTTTAAAGACTGGCCACAAGACGAGCACATCAACCAGGTCTCTTTATGCCGGAGCATTTATTCGATATTTGTTCTAAGTTATTAATGTCAGCCATATTTTATTGACTTTACTTTGTGTCTGTTTGTCTAGGTTTCCTGAGAGTGGCCACATCTTGTCAGCTTCCCCAAGAAACAGAAGATTAGAGGAAGGAGGGAAGTTCAGACTATGCCAGACAACCCAATTATCAGCCGAACGTTACAGAAAGAGGAGCATTTTGTAGCACAATGTAGTTCTCTCTGACTTCCTCCATGAAACATCTTGGCTGAATTCATTGGCTGAGTGTCGACTGAGGGACCAATGGAGCAGGTCGGAGAGGATCTGAACCTCTCCTATCTGCTGGAACATGAAAGAGATATGATCCTGAAGGTGCTACAGAAAGACGAGAAATTGAGGAAGCGAGAGGAGAAGAGGATACGGTGAGGACTTCAGTATCACCATCTAAACTCGTGTTTATCTCGCTCTGAGTTTTCTCAAATGTCCATCAATGTTCTCCTCTTTCTGCTCTACAGGAAGCTGAAAAATGAGCTGCTGGAGATCAAACGAAAGGGTTCCCGTCGGTCCCATGAGTCGGGGGAACGACAGTGCGCCCGCTGCCTGAAGACGTTGGGACTGATATTCGACCGCGGAGATCTCTGCGAGGAGTGTCACCTGCGAGTCTGCAATGACTGCCGCGTTAAACCTCCCAACACCCGTCAGTGGAGGTGCAACGTTTGTGCCAAGATCTTGTAAGTATGACGTCTGCAGGGACCGAAACAGGAGTGGACTCCAGATGGTTTGGATTAGATGGTTAATGACACCACATCTGTCTCTGCTCGTCTGCGAGGGCGTCAGGTGTTTCAGTGCTCCTCTAGAAGGCTTAAAAGACTGATTCACCCATTTCACAGCAGACATTTGGACTCGTCATAGCAGGAAAAGGTGTAACGAATAATATTAAAAGCAACTATTTAGGTCTTGATACTATGTATTATGCATGGACGCAACACATTGCTGGGGCACCACGGCCATCGGAGCTGGTCATGGCAATTTTTCTGCAAGCAGTTGCATCATTCAGCACAGAGCAGATAGAGTTGGAGTTAGACACACAAATGGCGTGGAGAATCCGGTCGATTTTCCACATACTAAAACACTCACAAACAGTTGAACTATGCAGCCTACTTAAACTAACTTAACTTATATAAACCAGGGAAGAATGACCAAATCTGAGCAAGTTAACAAAGTCTGGCGGGCGTAAAGAACGGACCTAAACAGCGTCGATGTCTGTTTATCTGTGTTGTTTCTACTAGTGGTTCCCAAACCTTTTAAATCTAGCCTACAGTTTAGGTTTTCAGGGATTAAAAAAAACACAATTTGTATTCTTTATTTGGATTTGTCATGACAAGTCCTAAGGCGGGGGACGCACTTCACGGCTAGACCGGGTCTTTTTTCAGTGTGGGTCTACAGAGGGCAAATAAAATCATGTAGTAGATTTCTAATCTCTCTAAGATGAAGACGTCAGATTCAGTCGCTGCCGTGTTTTTCTAACGTGACTGTCTTTTGCAAACGATGACATAACTTGTGTATCGCCCGAGGGAGACAGTGGCGGTACATAAACAACTTTACGTAAGGTTAACTTTGTCTTACAAAGTTTATTTACATGCACTACAACATTTCACAACTTTGTCTTAGAGTATACAGATGTTTTTGCTCTCTCTCTCTCCACGTACGCGTGTAATCCACAGCTAAAGTTATAGACACAAACAGGCAAACATCTGGTTGCACAAATCAACAGGGTATCTACAGATATTGAACAGTCCTGGATATGTTTTACAGCCTGCAGAAGACAGAAGAATACACAAGAATAACAAACATAAAACAAAACATAACCTGTCATCACGTAACATAACAGTCAATGTGTGTGAACCAATTATTGGAAATGATAGCGATCCAGAGAACGTGTGCATATTAAACAAGCAACCAGCACAAGACAAACAAACATTTTGGCTCCTACATCATCCATTGTTCATTCATTTCCTGCTCCTTTTCAGTGATGTGATGCTATCATCTTCATGCACTAAATAAAATGTAAATAATCTAAGCTTTATCATCCCTGCTGATCTCCTTCATACCGTAGTCGGTATGACTGTGAAGCAAGTATTAAATTTAAGTCAAATGTCTTAAAAAGTCTCGAGTGTAACCCTGTTATTATATATCTAAGAGTACAGGAAGTATGTTGAGTCCAGTAATACGTGGACGTTGTGTTTGCAGGGAGCTGAAGGTGGTAACAGGAGAATGGTTCCTGGAGGAGCGGTCCAAGCGCTTCCAGCAGGGAGTGCCGAGCAGTGACGTGATCAAACAGACAATCCTGAGTAGCCCTATCAGTGAGTTTCACCTCGACTGTAAAGTTGTTATCTAAACCATCATCACTGGGTGGGAATAGTATGTTACATGGTGAAAGATAAATGCTGGTTTCACTGATTGATTCTCTATGTTTTCCATGATTAGTCACAGAGAAAAAGCCGACAGAAAACCTGCCAAACCCTCCTGAGACGGAGAGATCCGACACCCCAAAGTCCAACAGAAGTGCAGTGCTGAGTGTTATGAACGGCGTCAGGAGGAAAGGGTGAGTCGTGATAGAAGACAGCTCAGTTTATATGTTCATGCAGACACGTACATTTTATGAATTTACTTAGTGAACAACATGAAATATGGAGGAAGCAGAGCGACAATCATCCCAAACCACATTTGAAAGAAATCTGCGGTACGTTGAGGACTCGGTACAAATGCAAATGCAAAATCTGATTTTTCAGAGACCCTGAATGCATTTTAAAATACATTTGATGAAGCAACACGGCAATAATTGGATTACTCTGGCTCGCTTACATCGCTCCCCATCGCGGCTGCACTGTAATGGTTCCTGATTCAAACAAAGAAGCCATACAGAGAAAAGAGCTCTGAACAACAGATATCAGGGCTGCTCTGTAAATAAAAAATGAAGCTGCGGTAGTGACTGCTGACTAATAAATAAATAACTTATCATTAATTATTCAAACACAATTTCTTAAAATAAAAGAACTATAAAACATCTTTATTGAACACGTTTCTCGTCATCTGCAATGTTTAATATTAAAAGTTGTGCTCCTGCATCAAATTTCACAAACAGTAGTGACAGACAATCATCAGATTCATGTGTCAGGATTGTGAAAATTAAGTTTAGAAGTGAAACACAAAGAGAAAATGTTCCTCAGTGTTAAGAAATACTACAGCCTGGATTTGTATTATTGTTTCGGTTCAAAAATTGGACCCAAACACAGATGGATACAAAAAGGTAACTTTAGTGACTGAAGGAACAAGGGAACAAACTCAGAATAACAAAGAACAACTGGTGGGACCAGACAAAAACAAAGAAAATCCAAGTTAAGTCCAAACAAACAAAAATCCGTAACAGGGAAAAAAACTTAACTCAAACAACAGAATATGTAATTGGGAACTTACTCAGGACTAGAGAACAAAACACAGTCACAGGATACAGTGCAACCTGACCACAAAGGAGCACATGCAGGGACTAAATACACAAGGCAGGACAAGGAGGGACAGGTGACACTAACGAGGGACAGGTGACACTAACGAGGGACAGGTGACACTAACGAGGGACAGGTGCCACTTAACCACAACAGTGTTTGACTAAATGCTAATGTCAGTATATTGACATGCTCGCAAAGACGATGTTGGTACAACCCTGATTCCTGCGTAAAATATAATTAAAATATAAATAAATGCTTTAAGTAATCACTAAAATCTATCAGGATGTTTTTATATCAGAAAGAGAAACTTATTGGACAGAGAACCACCTACTTAGAGGAAATAATTAACTAAAACAATAGTAATACAATAAAGTGTCAGGGTTGTTGAGTCATCTAGGGTGTATTTCCTCTGCAGGATGTAAACTGGTAAAACAGACGGAGCACAGAGACACAGCGTAATGATTCTGCAATAGTGGACATGACTGAATATCTCCAATCTACAGTAGATAACAGACTCCCTGTGTGTGTATATGTGTGTGTGTTTGTGTGTGTTTTGTGTGGAGAAGGATGAAGATGGATAAAAAAGCCAACCGATCCAACCTGAAGCCGGAGAACGAAGTCGACAGCACCAGTCTCAAATCTGTTTCGGACGGGGATGCTCAAAGCGTACGAAGTGCTCGCTCTGCTCCGAGTCCACGTTCAAACAGGTGACTGTCCACAAATGTACCATGTACTGCATACCACATGGTATCCACGCTCCAGCCTTGTATCTGCAGCATGAAGAGTTATATCTGTTCGAACACTTTCAGGCGTCAGGGCAACATAACTGCAGTGAAACCACGAGAAAAATCAAGTGGGATGGTAATAACAGTTATTAAAAGCTCAGTCACATTGAAGCATTGATAAAGATATTTGAGTAAATCTGATTTATGCAGCCAAAGAGCCTCGGGCAGGTTGTTTCCCACAAGTGTTACACAACTATGCAAGACTTAAATTAAACATCTTCATAATCCATCCATTTCCTTCCGTTTATCCGGATGGTCGGGTCGCGGTGCAGCAAGTTTAGCACGACGTTTCAGACGTCCTTCTCCCCAGTAGCTCATTCCAGCTCCTCCTGGGGGATCCTGAGGTGTTCCCAGACTAGATGGGATATGTAGTCCCTCCAGCAGGTTCTGGGTCTGCCCCCGGTGTCTCCTAACAGTTGGACAAATCTCCAAAGAACAGCGCCCAGGAGGCATCCAAATCGGATGCTCCTTTTGACCTCCTCACTCTATCTCTAAGGCTGAGCCCAGCCACCCGACAGAGGAAGCTCGCTTCGGCCACTTTAATCCGCGATCCTATTCTTTCGGTCACTAGCTCATGAGCACAGGTGAGGGCTGGAACGTAGATGGACTGGAAAAAATCGAGAGCTTCATCTTGCGGCTCAGCTCCCTCTTCCTCACAGCGATCCAGTACAACGTCTGCGTCGTGCTCCATTTTCATTATTTCATGATGAAGAATGTAAATACTTGTTGGTGAGCTGGTTTCTTTCTCGTTTTCAGGGCCGGTGCGGTGGCCTTGGAGTCCTCAGGGATGCCAACGGTCCCCAACAACCTGCGTTCCAAAACTCCGGACAGATCTTCAACTCCGAGCGACAACCGGAGGGTCAGGGTCAGCAACTGATCCACACAAACACAATCACGCGTACTGCAACACACTGCAGGACAACATCCAGATTTGACAGTTGTTTTAACAGCCTGGGTGTTGTGTATTTGTTTTTGCACAAAGCCTGACGGAGCGGAGAGCGTTGCCAGTTTACACTCCAGTGACAGCACGTCTGAGAAAAAAGCTGCGGGGCATCACAGGACGGATTCGGGCGCCCCGACCATTTCGGTGTCCAGGGCCTCAGTTTCATCAGGTATCAACCCACAACCCTCTCTCACCTTGCTTTGTCTCACAGCTTCGCAACATTTCTATATCACAGCTTCAAGACGTGTTAGAGGCGGCACTGACACTATAAAGAATGGGCAGCGTATGTGTGACGTCACCCACGAGTTTCTGAAGAGCTCTGCACTTCCACGTCGGCTTCACTTCACAGCCTCGGAGGTTGCTCAGCTGCTTTAGTACCTCCTAAAGGACGAAATTATCCCGTCCTCCTCCTGTCTGAAGCAGGAGTCACGTCTGTGTCAGGCCCTTTATCTTCACTAGTAACAGCTGCCGAGAAGTGTGTCAAGATTTTAAAACTGGCTCAGATTAGAGACGTGAGCTGGAAAAGAGCCGCTGAGTGAGGATCTCCACTCACATCCACAGATGTGTTAGAACATATATAGGTATTATATATGCTGAACGTGTATTTCTAGTTTATAGAAGATCCTTCTTTAATTGCGTTCGTCGGCTCATTACACGTCCAACTTAACTTTCCTCTTTTCTTTCTTTATTTTACATGTTTCAAAGAATACTTCAGTATTCAGGGAAATACTCTCGCTATGTGGAAAGATTTATGTCTGTGTGTTAAGTACAGAGGCAGTTATTTGCTTAGTATACAGACTGGAAGCAGCGAGAGCAGTTAAATAAGCTTCCTCGTTAAAGTTCACAGATGTACCTTCCAGCTCTACAGCTTTTTTTTTTGAAAAAAAACCAAAACTTTTTTAAGCCCTTTTTAAACAAAAACACGTGAGCAAAAGTTTGTTCAGCTACTCTCACGTAAGTCGTTAACATATTAGGCTTGACTTAATCCTGTTAACACACCAAACTCACATATCTTAGATTGTTCAGTGTGATACCCAGCCTTAATGTATCCACTAATTGAAAACTACTTAAGCGTCCACACCTTTCCTTTTAATTTCTACATTAATTAGATTAATATTAGTGAAAACATCCTGATAAATTATGGTGTGATCTTAAATTTACTTACTTAATTACTCACAAAAACAATGTTGTTTTTTTTTTATTTTTGTGTCTTTTAAATGAATTAACTGATGAACCTACTGATCTGGACCTATAGCATGACATCATGAATCTAGCTTCAAGTGCATATTTAGGACAAATCAGCTGAAAGTGTTAAAAAAATCAAACAGTCACCGCCATCTTGGTAGTCCTGCCTCTTCCGCCTCCCGGCTAATCTAAAAATCCGACCTGAGGCAGTCCGAATGACGCCTGGTTGCTCAAACAAACTACCTGTAACGGCACCTACCTGTCAATCAAAGTGGCCACGCTGTTAATTCTGCATGACTAAAAGCTTCATTTTATTTGAGCAGGTGAGATATATATAAAAAAAATCAGACTCGGTAAAGTTTGTCATGAACGGGGAAATTAGCTATAGAGACCAAAATCATCAATTCTCCATCGTTGTGGAAAAATACGGGACCAGATGTCCAGAGGACAGAAATCACTCAGGGGGGGCGCTGCAGGTCCCCCATAAAGTGTCAGACACTGAATTTCCTGCATTTCTTATACATCAATTTCAAAGTCCTCTGTTATTGTGAACATGAAAATAAAGGAATAAAGGAAACAGAGTCAATAAGGTCACATAAGTTACATTAAGGATTCAAACATCAGATCATAGACGTGGGCAAAGTTTTGTGGATGGCTGAAATAGTTTTTTTTCCTCTTCTGGATGTTGGCATTTAAATGAAGATAAACTTCTTCCAGAGTGGAAAATACAGGAAGCAAAATAATTAAATAATATTGATAATGTATCTATGTTCTGTGAGCTTATATAAAGGCCTGTATATAAAGTGTTATTTTAACCTCTCAGGAAGGATGAGGGATCTGAGCCTCTGCAAGATTAATATCCACCTAAATTTCCATCTCTCTCTCACACACACACACACACAAATTCACACACAGACAAACATAAACACACACACACACAAAGCTCTCGTGTGTGGAGGGGGTGGGTCTCTGCTTACGTCCTCAGGGAACTGTCAACTTGTGTATCTGGAAAATGGCACGATGATGACTCTAAACACAGTACGATCTAATAACAACATTACAGTCCTCTGGTGTCATGAATTGAGTGATTCACTCTGCGCCATGAGCAACAGAAATACTCTACAGCAAACATTTTGAGCTCATTCACTGTCTCGGTCTGTCTCCTATTCAAATCTGTGTTTGGACAACGTCTTTATTTTTTATAAATGGGGTTGAGCTGGAGGTGTTAGCCAACATTCAACAACCTGTGAGTCTCCATAGAACAACAATGACGTCGATTGACAGACAGCTTGTCTGGACGCCGTATCCGTGTTGTCGCCATCAGGTTTCTGAAGAGCTGTTTTGAAGCTCAGAGTGTGGTGGCTCTTGGTAGTCCTGCCTCTTCCGCCTCCCGGCTAATCTAAAAATCAGCAAAGACGTGGATCGCTGGTGGAGCTGTAACTATAGAGACCAAAACAGTTTTTTGTACCAGGCTGTAAACATGTTTATTTCTGCTGTGAAGTTGGACATTTTAACATGGAGACTTATGGAGACTGACTCACTTCTGGAGGCAGCCTCAAGTGGACGTTTGAGGAACTGCAGTTCACTTCATAGCCACAGAGGTTGCTGCTTAGCGGCAACTTTATCTGCCAGTGACAGTTGTCATTTCAGCAGAAGCAATGGTTACTGGCTGGAAATGATAAGCCTGTTTTTTTTTTTTTTTATACTGCCGTCTAAAATCAGAGCCAAATATTTCAAAAATTACTTTAAATTTCAAGAGGCAAACTGCAAGACTGAGAGATGGTTTCTGTCTTCTCGTGTGGCTCTCAGCAAGAAAACTAATGAACGTATTTCCCCAAGAGTTCCTTTAAATTAGCAACTCTCTAATTTTATGAACATTAGCAGCAAAATAAATAAATATTCCTCCTACGTGGAGTGTAAATATGTGCATGTTTATGATGCTCACATGCTGTCTTAGCAGATAACATGGCGATCATCATTAGTTTCTACTCTGTCTCACTCTGTCAGCTTCTCTTTGCCTTCCAGTTGCTCTCTCTCCCTTCAAACAGCATCTTTGAAACTCATCTTCTCTCTGCATCCACCCCCACCTCACCATCTCTCCTCCCTCTCACGACACCAGATCACAGCCGCTCAGAGATGGACCTGTCAGCTCCTGGTTCTGAACCCAGCGACGACGCCTTCAGTCTCAGAAGCCGCTCGGTCCCGGGGCTCAATGAAACAGTAAGCGGCATCGCTCTATGAACCCTCCTTCAGGTGTAAACCCCTCCGCACACTGATCACACATTTCACAGCAAACAATCACAGCTTCTTTGATTCGTCAGTCCACGTCTGCTTCCCTTTTAAATCCATACATCTACTCTACTGTAGTGTGTCCATATCGAGCTCAGGGTCTGTGGGCTGATGCGATGCGTCAGACATGGGGCTGAATGTTAATTTCACTTCAGAGCTCACTTCAAAGAGCACGACAAGCATCTAAACGGCTGTAGGCTGAAAACAGGTGGAGGGATCTGATGGTCAGTATAGGGCTGCTTTGTCTCTGAGTGTTCATTTGCATTCAAAGGAGCGCTCACACACGATTTGTTCCCAAACCTACTCATCCATTCATGCTCACGCAAGTCTACTGTAAACCCAATGACATTGTGATTCTGCGTGTGTGAAAAGCGAGTAAACATATTACCACTCTCTGTCCTGACTCTGTCCGATTGAATTTATGGAAGCTGGCTGCATCCACCCACACAAAGACGCCTTGGCCAGCTTCCCAGATGTCGCCTCGCCTCCTTTGAAATTTGAATCTGATTGCTCTGTCGTCCGCAGGAGTTTTCTGACGACGACGTGGACGAAGACATCGACGCCCTGATGTCGGCCCACAGCAAGACCCACAGCCGACGCCTCAGCAACGCAGTGTCAACGGTACCGCCCACGTTAAAGCTAGTGCAAACACGAGAACATGAAAACAGATTCTGGAAGTCCTGTGTGCTCACGTACAGTACAAACATGGACACACACACATGCACTCACCGTCACATGATGTGTAAGGTGTGTATGTTCTGTTATTCACTGTGTAAACATAGTATGAGCTTTAGGGCCAGGACACAGCTTGTGTCACGAACACCTTCCCCACCACAGCGCACTGAGGAAGCCTCCAGCATTTACATAAACTAACTTGACGTATAGTATGATAACATACAGACCTGCTGCTGCATGAAACGTGTATTTTAATTTACTCTTTGTTCTGTGCTCGAGCTAAATATGTTGAGTTTTTATCATATTATATGGGTCAGTGAGCCTAAAAAACATGCGATGCAGACAGTTTTGCTGGATGTGCACAAGTCAATATTTTTATATTAACAATGGATTACATAAATAAATCATCTCACAGATAATTATCGGCCAACTCTGCAGTTAAAAAGTTTGTGTTTCTTTGTTTTATCTAACAAATAAATTCAGACTATGAGACACAAACGATGTCCTTTTTAAAAATCTCAATGACAACAACAAAAAGACCCCCGTCGCTTTCAGATCTCTTTCCAGTAACATCTCTCTCTCTCTACAGATCTCACTGTGACCAGTTTTTAAACCCAAAATCCAACCGAGCGCGTCTCTGTCACGCCGTGGAGAACCAACCAAAACAGCGGCCACAGCGTGACAGAGACATGCTTGATGTGGTTTCGCAATAACAGGGACACTGAACTGAACTGTTTAAAGGTCCAGTGTGTCAGATTTAGGCAGCTCTGTTTACAGAATATGGCAGAAATGCAATATGATATGAATAAATGTGTTTTCATTAGTGTATAATCACCTGAAAATATGAATCATTTTGTTTTTGTTACCTTAGAATGAGACTTTTTATGTCTACAGACGCTGTCCAGAACGGACAACTTAGGGCCTTTGCTGTTTTGTAGTTTCTCCTTCACTCTAGGAAGAAGAGAGTGAGGCGAGGGAGTTGCAATCACAAACTACACCACTAAGTCGTACACACTGGTCCACTTTGTTTTGTCCTCAAATTTGATTGAAATGACGGATGTCTCTCAACATGTGCACATAAAACCAAAACTGTCTGCATGGTTTAATTTAATATCATCACACATGAAAACACAGTTATGAATCCTGTGTGTGTGTGTGTGTGTGTGTGTGTGTGCATAATTTGAGAACTTCACAGGTAAACAGGCGAGACAGACGTCCCGTCTGTCTGACATTTATCGTGTCATCTCATGAATCACTAACAGCCGTCACTGAGCTGCTGTTGTCTGTATGAATGGAGGTGATGATGAGGGACATTATGCAGATAGTTGCGTCCGTCGCTGATTCGAGCTAATATACTCTGCCCACTGCTACATGATTCACTCCATGGAGGGCTTTGGGTGGATAATGAAAGCACTGCTGAAGTAGTATCATTTATTTAATAGTCCAATTTCCATTATCAGTTTTTTCAGGCTTCATGGAAACCTTGTTTTGCTGATGAGTAACAGTCAGCTGCCAGTTTATTAGGTACACCAAGTTAAAACTAATGTGGTCTAATACAGCAGACCTGCAATAAAGGAAGATTTATGATGCTGGTAGATTGTATTGTGTTATACAGAGAGGTATCAATCAGTCAGTCAGTCATACAAACAAAATGCTACACAAAGCGCTTCACACAATAAAACACCACCGCTTTATACACAAAAACACAAAGTGAGGAAACACTAACTTATCAGTTTGTAGTGAGAAAAAAATATATAATAAATACGAATAAGTGACTGTACTAAAATGTAAATTAAATTAAATAAAAATATAAATACAGCTACATGATAATAACAAAACAAATTAAAATAAATAAAATGTATTAACTGTAAATAAAAAATAAAAAATTAAATTAAATAAATAAATACAGATACATGATAATAATAAAACACATTGAAATGTAAAATAGATAAATTAATAAAAATAATAAATACATAAATAAATAAAACGTATTGAAATATCTAAATAAATTAAAATAACATAAAACTAAATGATATATATAAATATATATAATATAAATGCATGATAATAATAATACACAATAAAATGTATAAATGAATAAAAAAAAAAAAACTAAACAGATAGATAAATAATAAATACAAATAAATTATAATAGTGAAACACATAAAAATATAAATGGATATAAATGTATAAAGGTAAAAACATATTAATATAGATAGACAAACAGAACTAAAACTAACTAACTAACTAACTAACTAACTAACTAACTAACTAACTAACTAATAATCCCTACCCTCATTGATATAAATGGGGTGGACAGTATTATAGTAACACCTGTCAGTATAATAGTTAGATTACTTAATTAAAAACAAATGATTAAAGGATTATCAGAGTTGTAACAGTTCATGTGGAGGAGGACGTGAATGAACAGTATTTCATTATATTCCAGTTGTTGAGTTATTTGAGTCTCTGTCTGCATGTAACACACAAAATTTAAATATCTAGTGATTTCATTGTGAACATCACAGAGGAGCTACACTTCTCCCTCACTGTGACTGCTGCCCTGCGTGCGGCCATGCCGATTTCACAGACGATTCCAGATGAGTTGTAATCTCTGTGGTTTCCTCTGATAATCACCATGGTAACCGTGTGTGATGTGGTTTCTGCAGCTCCTCCTCGGGGGGCTGAGGGGGTCTGTGCTCGGGGTCTGTCTCTATCACTAACACATCAAAGAGCTCAGATCTTTCTCTGCTTCTCTCCTCTTTTTTTCCCCCCCTCTCCTTCTTTCTCCCGTTTATCTTCTCTATCACTTAAATGAATCGGCTGCTAGACTTCCACTCCTGGCTCGGAGAGAAGGTGGTACCTCAATGTCCCTGACTCGGATGCTGAGACTGTAAGTCTCCCCTTCCAAGCTGGTGCATGCATTCATACTCTCCACTACATTATAGAACAGTGAGTGGACAGCAGCAAAGCAGCAGAGCACAAATATTACACACAACATTCAATAATGTATACTGATTTTTCCCGATAATACCAGTATACAGTATGAATATACCAGTATGTTCTGAATATACCAGTATGTTCTGAATATTACAGTATATCCTGAATATACCAGTATGTTCTGAATATTACAGTATATCCTGAATATACCAGTATGTTCTGAATATTACAGTATATCCTGAATATACCAGTATGTTCTGAATATTACAGTATATCCTGAATATACCTGTATGTTCTGAATATACCTGTATGTTCTGAATATTACAGTATATCTTGAATATACCGGTATGTTCTGAATATACCAGTATGTTCTGAATATACCTGTATGTTCTGAATATACCTGTACGTTCTGAATATACCTGTATGTTCTGAATATACCTGTATGTTCTGAATATACCAGTATTTTCTGAATATACCTGTATGTTCTGAATATACCTGTATGTTCTGAATATACCTGTATGTTCTGAATATACCTGTATGTTCTGAATATACCAGTATGTTCTGAATATTACAGTATATCCTGAATATACCTGTATGTTCTGAATATACCTGTATGTTCTGAATATTACAGTATATCTTGAATATACCGGTATGTTCTGAATATACCAGTATGTTCCTGAATATACCTGTATGTTCTGAATATACCTGTACGTTCTGAATATACCTGTACGTTCTGAATATACCTGTATGTTCTGAATATTACAGTATATCTTGAATATACCAGTATGTTCTGAATATACCTGTATGTTCTGAATATACCTGTATGTTCTGAATATACCTGTATGTTCTGAATATACCAGTATGTTCTGAATATTACAGTATATCCTGAATATACCTGTATGTTCTGAATATACCTGTACGTTCTGAATATACCTCTTTGTCCACTGTGTGTTTGTGCTCATACTGCCTTGTTTTATAAGATGGTAGCTGTGTCTATTTCCATTAAGTCTTCGCTCCTCACCTTAAAAAACTCTATGCATGTATCACACTGGTTCCCTGCAGGAAATAACTGAGGTTAGATGGATTTTTACTGGTTATATCCGGTCCAGAGAAACAATAGTCATGTTTGTCTGCTTCCAAAGACATTTTCCAGACAGAATTACCTGCTGTGGTTCTAATGATTCAGAGTCTTTTGTTCATGAAATAGGTTTTTGCAGGTACACAGTATGGGAAGGTAAAATGATGTCTTTCGTGCTCTCCAGTTTGTCGTGGAAGACTTAATTTGCCAACTGCAGCCTCACGGGTCAATACACCCACTGTTAGACAGCTAAAGGAAAGTTAACTTTCTGGATGTTACCAGCAAAATGATCCACTTTCTTAAAGACTGTGGAGTTTTTATTTTATTTTGCCTCGTGTTTTTTCTATTGATTCTTCTGATTTTACACTTATTTTCCTTTGTTCTAATCTAGCCTATTGTTTGACCGAGCTTTGTTTATTATTTCTGTTTCATTTTTTTATTCTCAGTTGTGGGGATTTCTTTTCTGTCTTTTGGGCCTTTGGACTTATTGACGACTTCACATCAGGCTTTAGAAAACACAAGTGACACTTTTAGGATTAGAAAGAAGCAAATAATTAGTGAGTGTATCAATAGGAGATAATTGTTAGTTGCAGTTTTTTTATTTAATAATATAACCATAGCATCATGGCGTCAATGAGCTTATTCTGAAATTCAGGACTTCTCCATTGTCCCCTGACTTTAAAAGAGAGAAGGAAATTATACTGGCAGGAACTATAAAAGCACAAATCCCACATGGAAATCAGCGTCATTATGAGCTTTCACATCATCCTGTCACTTAATCTCACTCATGGAAAATATGTTTCTGCCTTATTACACATCCTGTATGACCCAGCACATCCTCTCACATGCAGCAAGCTTTCCAAACTCATTCTTGAAACGGAAGCATTCCTTCCTTCCTTTCTTCCAGTTCCTGAGAATAATTTACCGTCTGTTATTATTCTCCAGACTCTAACTCAATAAACAGTTTCAAACTGCTTTGCCATAGATTTTATTTCGAGTTCACAAAGCACTTCAATTATTTCTACCACATTTCATCAGTTCTCTGTGACGCTTTAGATGTTGTGTTTTGTTGTCACTGCTTTTTATCTCATGTGTTGTTCTCTGTTTTTCTTTCCCTCCTTTGACCTTCTCCCCCACTCACATCTCCCTCTCTCTGCCTCTTGTCTTCGCCTAACAGAGTAGTATAAACAGCATGATGAGTTTGTACAGTGAGACTGGTGACTATGGCAACGCCAGGGTGAGCGGCGAGATCCTGCTGAACATCGGCTACAGCTACAAAACCGGTGCTCTCAATGTCCTGGTCAAAGAGTGTCACAACCTGGCAACGGGAGACGAGAGGAGGCAACGCACGGACGCGTAAGAGTGCACACACACACACACACACACACACACTAGTGCTTAGAGTTTAGGGCTGATAAATAGTAGTAGTGTAAGTAATGGAGTATCTGCAGTGCAGTAAATTGTACTTTTTTTTTTTTACATACCTCGTCATCCGTCTTCCGCCAACATTTTGGGAAGTAATTGCCAGATGTTCAATGAGATCATTAAGTCAGTTTGTTGAGTTGAATAGAAAGAGTGATGCAGGATGTGTTTTGCCTAGCTTAGCACAAAAACAGAAATCAAAGGGAAACAGCTGCGAGAAAAAGAAGAATATAATATAAAAATTCACCCTCAGTACAGTTGTCATGAACGGGGAAATTAGCTATAGAGACCAAAACAGTTTTTTGTACCAGGCTGTAAACATGTTTATTTCTGCTGTGAAGTTGGACATTTGAACATGGGGACTTATGGAGACTGACTCACTTCTGGAGGCAGCCTCAAGTGGACGTTTGAGGAACTGCAGTTTTTGGCACTTCGCATTAGGCTTGGTTAAACATAAAAGTTTATTCTTGAGCTTGGAAATAGTTTGACAACAACAACCTCAATTAATTATTATTATTATTATTATTATTATTTTATTCTTGATTCTTAAATGGAAAACATTAATACATTATTTAATTAATTGATAAGCTTTATTCTTTGAGGAAAACAGCTAACACCATCTATTAGTTACAAATTATAAAATATGTAAATCTGACTTCTTCGAACTCAACTTCTCTTTAAATGTCTCATTTTCTGTTTCTGCACATTTTAAATACAGAAGAAATAAAAGAAGCTTGTTAGATGAACTTATGCTTGTTGTTGTCACTATTAAACTGTATCAACAACTAACAAACAACTCCTGATTTAAAAAAAAAGCAAAAGAAAGCACATTTTCTAAGACATCAGAGTACACATTTAATTTACAATGTTTTATTTTAGCTGTTTTATAGCCTATAGTCATTTATTTTTTATATTTATTGTGCCATGGCTGTTCAGACGGGCGTCTGCTGTAATAAATCAGAGGCAGCTGATATTTCATGTCGTTGGTATAAACAAGAACAAATGGTTCCCATTACCTCCAACGGAGCCTGACTGAGTCACTGTGTCTTTTTCTCGGGGGCAGTTACGTGAAGACTTACCTGCTGCCGGATATGTCCAGACAGAGCAAGAGGAAGACGAGCATCAAGGCCAACACCATTAACCCCGTTTTCAATGAGAATCTGAGGGTGAGTGGCTGAAAAGAAAACTCATCGGTTATTCCGCGACTTCAAGTTGAGACTCTATTTCAAACATGTTTGTTCTGCGTTGTGCAGTATGTGATCAGCCACTCGCAGCTGGAGACACGAACCCTGCAGGTCTCCGTGTGGCACCATGACCGGTTTGGACACAACAGCTTCCTGGGAGAGGTGGAGCTGACCTTTGACTCCTGGGAGTTTGATTCCCAAATAGAGGAGTGGTACGCTCTGCAGCCAAAGGTAGGAACTGCAATCGTCCTGCTGTCTTCTTCTTTTACGTCACACAGACACACACACAAGGACAAGTGTTTGAAATGTGAATGTTTGTGTAGGTGGAGGGCAGTATAGACTCCACAATGCAGTATAAAGGAGAACTGACTGTCGTGCTGAAGTACATACCGGCAGAGAAGAACCTCATGCTGCCTCTGGATCAAGTACAAGGTACATTCATACCTGTGATGACTATTATATATTATATATTATATGTATTACTGTGTTAGGCTTTTTAAAAGAGGTGATTGAAGATTGTTCTTCCTTCTCCATGTCTGCTCCCCTCCTCAGTGAAGAAAGGGTTCCTGAAAAGCAAGAAGACGAGCAGCTTCACGCTGCCTAAAGGGGGCATGGTGGAGCTGCTGGTCAAAGGAGCCAAAAATCTAACTGCTGTCAAGTCCGGAGGCACGTCTGATCCTTTTGTGAAAGGGTGAGATGATCCAATTTGATGTTAGACTGGGGGACACAGCTTGAAAGAAGATGAGTATAAATGTACTCACACTTTTAAAGTCATGATTCTTGGCGGTCATAAACTGCACAAAGGTATTCAGTGTAATAAATGAGTGCCAAATAAACAACTTTAAATTTTCTAATATGAAATAAAATCAATAAATAGCTGCTGTTTGTCACATTTTTCCCATCTCATCGTAACATTGTGTCTGAATTTGAAATTGTTTTGTGCCTTTTGTAGTAGTTTTATGTCTCTTTGTAGTCATTTTGTGTCACTTTGTGGTTGTTTTCCATCTTTTTGTAGTCGTTTTTGTCTCTTTGGTAGTCATTTACTGTGTCTTTCTGGCTGTTTTATGTCTCTTTGTGGTTGTTTTGGGTCTCTCATTGTCATTTGATTTACTTGTCACTCTGTAGTCTCACCAGTGACCATGGTGGCATTCAGATTCTGGGATTGGCCTCTGCCCCCCCTGGCCACCCTCCTTGCCCCTTCCCCTGGCTCCGTTCTTACATGTTATTTTGAAAAACACAGCCTAACCTTTATAAAGTAAAGTTGTATTTTTTTCTCCAGATATCTCCTTCCTGACAGCAACAAGTCAACCAAGCACAAGACGGTGGTGGAGCGACGCACCGTGAATCCACAGTGGAACCACACCTTCACCTACTGCGGCCTGCAGCCCGGAGACCTCAACAACGTCTGCCTGGAGCTCACCGTGTGGGACAAAGAAGCCCTGGCCAGCAATGTCTTCCTGGGAGGAGTCAGGCTGGGAGCTGGAACAGGTGAGTGTTTTTTGTCTGAAAAGGTCAAAGATTTGCTCAGAATTTCAAATAAGGTGGTTAAAAATCTCTTTATATTTTGCACAGCTGTCTGTGGGCTGAAAGGATTCACTGAGACTTTGAGGAGGAAGATATGCTGTAAAGCTCATTTCTAATATGAAAATATCTTGTAAAAAGTTTAGTGAAGGACATATGAATATGAATATGGACTCATGTATATGCAAACTAAAGTCTACATCTCACTTTTCACATCTGGAAGCCAAAGCTGTTATTCTTCCTCTGGCAAGTGAAGCTGGCAGGCTGAAAATATTCAAAGGGAAAACAGATTGTGAGCTGTGTGATTTGGAGCAAGTAGTTTTGTTTTGTACAAACTACGATGATTTAAGACCTGGCTCGACAAAACCCCAAAATATTCAGGTGTACAAATGATGAAAAATATCATTTTTACGCATATAAAAGATTAATTTGACATTTTCTTTAATTCTGTATTTATGATAATGGTATTTATGTTGTGCCATACATGCAACCTACAGGACCTGCAACCGTACAAGACATAAATCCAGAATACTGTGGGTACATTTTGAAATGACGCTATAAAAGAGCTTCATTCCTGCAACAAAATTCATACTGGTGGGAGTGTGGTTGGATGGTTACGCCTTATTTTTACCTGGGAGACAAAGAGGGTGAACTAGGCTCCAATATTTTCTGTCGTTTCGTATCATCTCATATTATGTTGTATCATATAGTTTCGTCTAGTTCAGTTCATTTAAGCTTGTTGTTACTCTTTAGTTAATAAACATCATAAAACGTACTCGACCTGACTGTGGATTTAACGCCTCACAGCGCGAGTTTACTCAGCCTCTTAACAGCTGTTTTAATGGATAGTGGCCCCTGCAGGCTGTATAATACCAGATTAATCAAAATTAATATTAATTAGATGTTGAATAATTGAACATTTTGAGAGTTTGCTGAGAAGATTGATAGCACTCTCATATCTGCCCCTTTTTAAAGTGAAGTCACTTAACACCCAGCAGCCAGTTAACTTAGCTTAGCTTAGCATAAAGACAGGGGGAAACGGCTAGCCTGGCTCAGTCCAAAGGAAACAAAATCAGCCTGCCGACTCCTCTAAAGCTCACGAACGGGAAATCAGGGATGTATATGCAGCATTTTGGATCTGGCCTTCATGAATTTGTGGTGTCCTCTGCGTAGTTGCATCCATGCCACAATGATAAAAAATGTACATATCTGAAATTAACTCCATATATCACTTCTAATAATATCCTCAGGACTCTGTAGTAGCTCCGACAAACGTAACAAACGGTTGTGTGTTTATGTCTCGTCTCCCCCTCAAGGCAAAAGCTACGGGAACGAGGTAGACTGGATGGACTCATACGGGGAGGAACAGCGGCTGTGGCAACGCATGATTGAAAACCCGGAAGTCCCTCAGGAGTGTACGCTGATGCTGCGATCCAGCATGCGCAGCAAGTGCAACACATGAGATGTGCGGCAACGTAAATCGCGTTGATTAATAATAATGAGGGGAAAAGAAGTGATGATGTGAAGGCGTGAGGAGAGAGCTGGAGGAGTGGAACGGTCAACGCGGCGTCCAGGACTCTCATGAAGGATCAGAGACCGTCCCTCTGTCTACCTCTCTCCCACTGTAAAGTCCTGTTCAGATCCCCTCTCCTGTCCAGAGCAGCCAGTCATGCCTTACACACTCATCTTTGTGTCCTCCAAAGCATCTCGTCTTGACCAAGCACTGCTGTTTACCGCTCTATATGAAAAACATGTGTCGTATGTAACTTTACCGTCCTTACCGAATAAGCACACGGTGTGGCTCCCGACGTGTCCGTCATCGTCTCTGTGATTCATGTACCAGAGTCACATCTGCATGTAGTTACAGCTGACGGGAGACCATTTGTAAGGCATTAGACAAGGCACTGATCAATAACGTAGAGACTTTAGACATTCCCCTTATAGGCAACCAAGCTGCATCCTGGTCTGAAGCACATGATGACGCTGAGATTCATCCATAAACTGTTGTGTGCAGAGGTGGAAAGTGACTAGTAGTACTTAGCTTTATTATTACTGAAGTATAATGATGATCACCTGCGAGGAAAAGTATAATAAAATTACACCTGTAGCTCAGGGTGGATAGAAATCGTATGATCAATGTGAAGGGACCGTTCAATTCAATCAATCACCAGTTAATTAACGATCATCTTTTCTCTATGAGCTTTTATTTAAACGGTATGAGGGGAAATATTATCAAAGCTAAATGGACTGTCCTCTTATTGTAGGTTACTCTTTCCTGTCAAAAAGTAGCTGAACAGAACAAAATTCTACTTTGAGTGAAAGTATGAATACTATAAATAAGTATAAATATTGTATACTTTAGAATATGGTCAAAAAAAAGTGTCTAACTTTTTCAAATGCTCAATTTATAATATTTAGAAAGTGTCAGAAGATTTTTGAAAAATGGCCATTACATTATTTTTTAGAGCTGTAGACGACGTCTTCAAATTTCAAATGCTTGCATTGTCCGACCAACAGTCGACTCGCAATTTATAATGATTTTAAAAGATTTTTTTAAACTGTATGATTTCTTCTTCTTATTATTATTATTATTTTATTTGATAGTGACAGAAAAGCAGAGAGCAAGAGAGAGAGGGGATGGCATGAAGCAAAGGGCCACCGTGGCTGGGAAGTGAAGCCAATGCGAAAGTGCCAAAAACTGCAGTTCCTCAAACGTCCACTTGAGGCTGGCTCCAGAACGAGTCTCCATAAGTCCCCATGTTAAAATGTCCAACTTCACAGCAGGAATAAACATGTTTACAGCCTGGTACAAGAGCCACGTCACGGATACGTTGTCCATTCTTTATACTGCCCCCACTAAATTTACAATTAAATAAACAATCAAATTTTGAGCATTTTAGCCACCATCAATTATGTGATACTGATTTTTAGCCCCATCATGCTTAAAGACAGCTTCACAGAGCCGGTAGCATGGCTGTTGAGTGTCGTTGCTTGATAAATGACAAACAGAAGCACAAGTTCTTAGAAAATCTAACACAAGGCAGTAATAAGAGTACTTCTAGTTAGTCACTTTCCACCTCTGGTTGTCAGAAGAATAAATAAAAAAAAACTAGACTGATTACACAATTTAGACTAGCTTCGATGTAAATTTACATAGCACTGTATCAGTGTGATAATAGAAACTGCATGGTATTAGATAAAAACAGAGGTAGAAGAACAAAAAGGTTATTTAAAGCACTGATACTGACTTAAAATTCAGGAGAAGTGTGGTTTTAAGTGCTGAGACGGGCGCTGTGTGTTATAGAGTGAGTCAGCACTGAAGAGAGCTGCCTTCATCTCAGGAGGAGCCTAATAACGAGTCAGTGACAGTCACCTTGTCCCTGTCGCCCGGGGCTCTGCGATCCACCATCCTGTGATGAATCACACAATTCACAAAAAAAAAAAAAAAAACAATTCTCAAGTTAAACCCTGTGCAATCATTTTTCATGTGGAATGCCAATTTTGTCCGCTTGTCCTTGGGAAGAAACCCAGAGCGAAACTGTTTCACACACTGCACAATTATAGTAATAATACATGGTGTTCACTGTGCAACATACTTTTAGATGAGAGGCTCGTGCAATACCTGATACCCGAAGAAGCTCTTGATGTACAGCATGTACTATCTCTGTTGTGTCTGGTTTCCAAGCATCGAACTCACTGTATTCAAGCCTATTTCGTCCCAAATGTGTTACAGGAATATTTTGAAATAAACACACACGTTTCCATAGACCGACTGTTTGCCTTTTATTCCCAGTGTTAAACTATTTATATGAGACTTTAAGTGTACAGCTAGAAAAGCTGTTAATAATAATTAAGCATTTTTTTGTCCAAAAGGTCAAAAAAAAAATGAAAGTTTGAGGGACGTAACCGTCACTGATGCTAATCCTTCCTCGGAGACTGAAGCTTACTTTTCTAATTTTGACAATGTGACCTGTGACGACACGAATTAAATGGTTAAATATGCTGAATTGTACTGTTGTTGCTAAGGTAACGGTAAATAGATTTTATACGTAGCGCCATTGCCTACAAAGTTAATGATCAGACGTGAATATGTGAGTCCAAAATGTTCAAACACTCATATACACACTACAGACTACAGGCTAATGTCTGCGCCAAGGGCCAAAAACTGCAGTTCCTCAAACGATTAGATTAACCAAGCCAAGATGGCGGCCAAGACCTACCTTGAAACGTGTGGGTGACATCATGGGTATGATGTCCATTTCTTTATACTGTCAGTGGTCTGAACACACCTTAAGAGGTGCTGAAAAGACTGATAGTGTTGAGCTGTTTCCAGTTTTGTGCTGGCTATTGCCTTAAATTCTGTACATGAGATGACGTGAATTGGTACTAAAGAAGCACATAATTTACTAGAAGCACAAAGATGACAGTTGATTCAATGCTTTGAACAAACTGTAAGTTTTAAGAAAACAAAGTTCAGAAGAAAATAACTATAAATATAAAGATATTTTTGGAGCCATCCTTTCCCCCCTTTTTCCAATTTCTCGCTTGACTTGTCCTCAAGACGAACACGCACGTCTCTTTGCACTCACATTAACACGCCGAAGATCACACCCTCAATGATAGTCGTATTTAATCAGTGTCTTGTAAATTCAGAAGTAGATGTACAGTGTACTAACAGAGCTGTCCTGTCCTGTACATAAAACACACACAGTATTCCAGAGAGTGTAAGAATACATCATTATTAGAGGAGTGAGACATAAATATTAGACAGGCAAAGAGTTTTTCCAGTTCATACAGTAAAAAGACCTTTTGTACAAAATAGTAAAACATATTTCTGCTTTGATAATATTAATTATAATAATAAAAAACATAGAAAGACAAGACACAGGAATCAATATGATTGTAATGTACTGTATGACCCATTCCATTTAGTAACATCTTTTGATAAGTTTAGCTTCAGATCAGCACCATGACTGACGGTAGCCACCTTTGATGGCACACACACACACACACAGACACACACACATGCACGCACACACACACACCTTCCAGATACAGGACTGAGTGAGTTCAGGTAGGAGTGTGTGTCATGTGGAGAGAAACAGAAGATCTGAGTGTGTAGTGACTGAGGAGGAAAAGGATCAAAAAAAATGGCTGAAAGTCCAGGGTTTTTATGATTGACAGGTCTGGCCCGCCTCCTGCTGCAGCACCATCTCGTCCTTGCGGAGAGGGAAGGTGTCGATGGTGGTGAATAATTCAGCCGATGTGATCGGGAACGGGTAGCGCTGCTTGTCCGTGCCCTGCTTGTCTACCAGCACCATTTGGAAAGACCTTTGAGGAATCTGGAGCTGTAACCTAGGAAACGCACATGAGATCAGTAAGCAGCCAAAGATACATTATAAAAAAGTGTGTGTGTGTGAGAGAGAGTACCTGAGCTGCAGAGCCAGTCCTGGGGGCAGCAGCATGTGTCGAATTCGACCAATCTGTGCCGGGTAAGTCCCGACCAGCTCAATTACTGTCACATGCCTCAGGTCCAGTCCACACTGAGCGTGCTGTTCAAAAGGAAACGACACAGAGAGGAAGACAGATCTATAACTTTTGTTGTTTTATAGCTTTGTTAGTTATTCCCCTGCAGGCAAAAGAAGCAGAGCTCAGCTTGCATCATAAAACATTGGTTCCTCACGGAGGAGGAGGTGGAGGAGTCGCTGAAACATCTATATTTTTTTCATTAAATAAACTCATTTTGCAGTGCAGATAAGGAGAACCTTTTTTTACACCCAAGTAGCTCTGGTCAAAAAAGTGTCTTATTATGAATGAACCTGCCCCCCCGTGAACTGTCTGTAGCTGAGCAGGGTCAGCCTACGCTGTCATGATGGTGGTTACTTGGAGAGATGAATATTTTCTGAGGTGATACAAGGTGTGAAAAAGTTTGAGAAACACTGGCAAAGTGTAAAAAGTCATTATACATCGCTCAAAGACTGCAACTAATGATTATTTCATGATCAATTAAACTTCCCCTCCCCACTGCTCAGTTCTACTTCACTTGGATGTTTGAGCTTCGCTGTGCAGAATAATGAATTAGAAGCTGTGTGCTCATCTTAAATGATTTCCATCTCTGCATCCTGAAAATAATATATAATAAAGTAAGAAATCTGACTTTCAAATTTCAGCTTTATTTAACGAATATTCTGGATTTTATGGAGCTGCCTCGTTTGTACAGGTGTGTACCTCCTTGCAGATCAAACAGTTTAGTGTCTGCAGAGAAAATGTTGTTTTTAAAGACTAATATGGACTGAAGCTGAATATTTCATCAGATAAAAACATGCTGTTCATTTTAGAAATCGATCTTTGTTCAACGCCTTTTGATTTTTGGACTTTACAGCGCTGTGGAGTTATTGGAAATGTTTGGATCACATCCTCCAGCAGCTGTGCGGTGAGTCGCTGACTACACTAATTAAAAATACATGTGAGTGGTACATGTTAGCTGCTAAATCTCTCAATGGGAAAATTATGTTTCCAAACTAATATTTTTTATTTTATTTTAGTCATGTTCATGCATGATTAGACAGATTTTATGTGTCTAAGGAGACATTTGTTTCAGTGTGAGTGTGTTTGGCATAAAAACTCTTCAAGTTTTTCAAGTTACCTTTGTTTATAATAAAAACATGTGAAAATAAAATCAATAACAGCGAGGCTCTGGATTGAAGTAATCTTTCTGCATTGGCAGTTTTTCTTTTCTTTGTTAAAGAAATAGATTTCAGCTCTGAGTAACACAAACAACTCCTGATAATAACTACCTGACAGAGTCGAGGGCCGGTGACTCAGACTGTCCACAAACTGTCTTTTAACATGATGTTGTCTTCCAGCTGATAACCCCGTCACTCTGAAAGGTCCGGCGTTTAAAGACAGCTCTGACTTAATGGTTTGTGACAAGCATCCAGCCCCAGAATAGCCTTACTAAAGCCAGTGTCACTATCATTTATTCATCGCTGCAACGTTTTCTGTTCATCCCTCCCTCGTTTTTTTCTTTTAACTCACTTCACTTAGGCAGCTAAGCGAGAAAAAAAACACACTGCGGTTTGTGAACAGTACCGACCTCCGCCCCACTTTTCTTTTTCTGTTTTTCCCCGTCATCTCACACGTTGTCTCTTCGAGTCATGCCTCACCTGTAGGTTAGTCATCTGGAAGCGGTAATTATGATTGGCAGCCGTTGGGGCAGAGATAATGAGGAGCCGTCGTTTCTCATAGAACTGGTCCAGCAGTGCAGCAGCTGAACGCACTCCCGCGTTGATGTTCATGGCTGTGATGATATTGAATGTATAAATGAAGTGACACAGAGTTTAATGTAACACTATACTACAGCGAGATACTGCACAATTTCGCTTGTGGAGCAGATGGAATAAGAAACTTATGCATGAAAGAAGTGTCTTTGATGCACGAGTGAACAAAACATGCAGCATTGAGTGTAAATTGTTGATGGTCTGCTGCACAGTCTCTCACATCCACTACTTTTTCATGTCTCACAGATACAGACGTTCGATACAGGGGCGCCCGGTATCGATTCTTCTAATCGATTGATAGCAGAGGGGCCGTATTATCCTCCACTGAGCTTCAGGAGCCTCCACTGGGACCAGTTTAGCACTACTGGTAGGTAAAGTTTACCCAACACTGTTGTGATCATTGCTGCTATGGCACGAAACAGCCTGAACTTGGAGAGCAAAGCTGTGTCTATGTTGGATATGTCTGAATATATTCTACTCTACGTCTCTACATATGTCTCTAAGTCTTTTACATTATATTCAACTGTCTTCATTGTCAAAGGTCTTTACATATATGGACAGATGTGCACAATTAAAGGCGTTTATCACAGATCACGAATAATAATTTGATTACATCCGAGTTATAACAAACTTAAATGTTTTATCAGTAATCATGCAAGCTTATTCAACTCTGTCGATCTCAATGATACTAACTTGTGAAAAGTGGAGGCCGATTTAATGATGGAAAACCATCGAATGGTACAAAAAGTAGCCCGAAGTATCACAAGACACCCGAAACTATTTATACCAGCCCACTCAAATAAAATACAGTCAAATTGGGCAAAAAAAACACTCAATCTGGCAACACTGCGTGGTAAAAATCATATAGGAACGTGTCATTACTGCAGATACTCATAAGATTATCATAAAAAATTTACAACAGACGGGTTTTAACTTCAGAAAGGTAAAAAAATTAACAGCGTGGAGAAAGTTTGGAGAACTATCGTCAAACTACTTCCACTTTTTAGGTTGTGCCCCAAGTTGTTTAAACTTATGGTGAAATGTTTTTCTTCTTGCAAATGAATCTCAAGGCTGAAGTACTGGGAGTAATCCCTGTAGACCTTAATACTACGTACACCTTCCACAAGATGATGTGTAAGCAAACTGAGTGTGTAAATTTAATAAATTTACTTACAGACTGAAACTATGGACAAAATATTTTAGGAAAAAAGGCACCAGTTTATTAGAAATAATGTCATAGGTCACCTTTTGTTTGTTCCTTTTGTTGTTTGCTCCTATGATCAATTAAAAAATAAATAAATAATACATTTTTAAATCTGCATGCAGTACGTACGTGCACAGTTTGTGTCCGTGCCCGACCAGGTGAGTCCGTACTGACACACTCTGGCAGCGCTGCCCTGCAGCTCGTAGCCGCCGGTGCATTTGAAGTTACAAGTGGCTCCGTAGTTGTCGTTGTCGCTGTCACACTTCATGTAACCGTTGTCCGGGGCAAAGAGCGGGCTGCAGCGGCGCACTACACAAAGGAAAGGTGGGATTAAAGGAAATGTCATTCGATGTGTGTACACGTCTGCAGATTTAAAGAAATGGAGGGACTTTGGTTGGAAGATCTGAAGCTCTGGAGATGTCAGATGGTTGGTCTGTCTGCTGGTCCACCACTTTGGTCTGTGTTAAAATATTTCGACAGCTATCTTGATGGGAGATTCAAGGAGACATAAACATCCTCCACACACTAAATTGTATAAATATTGATGAACTGATGAATGATTAAAAACTCATATGAAGCCAAACCTTCCATACTTAATGGATGGACAACTTTTGTGATGGAAAAACCTCCACATCAAACAAATACAGCCAATGGCCTAAAGTCAGGAAATGTCACATGATTGCATGGAGTAAATCAATGTTCATGAAAGATGATGGACCAAATAGTGGAATTATAATCAACAAAGTAATGTTGTTAATCACAAATAATAGAAATTATATAGCTATATGTTCCATTATTCTGCTTCACATCTATTTTATGTCACAACTTGTACTGTAAACTTCAAACTTCAAGACATCTTTGACAGACGAGTTGATCAAGGCCATCTGCACACATCACCATCTCATTTGAGCAGCTGCTGGCAAACACAACAGACCCGCTTGTAACATCTTTCAGAAGCTCACCTCGCACTCTGATAGTGAAGCGGCAGGATCCTTTGTTCCCCGCACGGTCAAACACAGTGTAGGACATCTTGTGGAGCCCCTCCGGGAAGTCTGACTTTGAAGGTTTCCCTTTCAGGATGACACTGAAAAAGACAGGCTCTGTTTTAACCTTTCACTGTGATCTCCCTGTTCAGGGTGGAGGATTACCGGCAGGAATAAAACAGACAGAGTGCACTGAAGCAAATTGAGGGTAAAGCTTTAAAAAGGTTCGGTGGAGATGAGACTGACTCTGTGAGGATGCCGTCTGCAGTGTCAACACCCTCTGGTGTGTCCCAGGTCACCCTCGCTGTCAGTTTTCCTGGCTCTGCCCATTTATCCTTCACATTAGGACACTTGATCTTTGGAGGATCCATATCTACAGAGAGAGTGATAAAGAGAGAACATCTCAATCACATCGTCCACACAGTAACTGACTGTGCTGTAGTTACTTTTTCTGTACTTGCACATCAGTTTTTTTTATAGTTTTTGATCCTTGACTTCAGTCAACTCCGTCCTTATCCTGTGCACCTGTCTCAAGAAATAGATGTGCAACGTGTTTTTCTGTCCTGAGACTGAGGTAGATAAAAGCAGCCTCTTACAAATTGATACATCCTTCAAGATGGCGTGCTGAGATTGATTTCTGGGTCACTGGCAGGAGGAGAGCAGAGGAGGCAAGGTGGTCCAGGCAGAACGTGTGCAACATCTGAGTACATTGAAGTTATTGTGTAACTTTTCCACCATAAAATAACAAATTTAAAATCATTATGATGTTACACTGACTTGTAATTAGGTGAGTGGTGTCCCTGTCTGTTCTCACACTATGTATGTAGTCACACTCCGACAACTATTTCACTGATTTTGATGAAACTGCATCATATTTTATGGAGAAAATGTTTTCTGGTTGTCCTCCACTTTCCTGCCTCGACTCCACTTATTAACTGTAGCTGCTGTTAGCTAATGTTAGCTCAGCTCAGTTTATTAGCTGGGCTGCTCTGTTAAGTGTTTGTACCACAGGAGTTTTGGACTACCGGGAAGAAGAAGAGGAGGTTTCGTGAATGTTGATGAGAAGCAGAGCCGGTGTCGTGCCAGAACAGGAGCTGGGCAAACAGGCAATGTAACCAGGCTCTATAGACATAACGACAGAGATGAAAAGCCCGAAGAAGACGTTGACAGAGGAAGCTAAGAATTCTTTATCCTTATTTTCTTCATTCATCTATAATCAAAGTCTGATGATCGAGACAGAGACTTGGTTTGAAGGGTCAGAGCACATGTTGAGAAAGTTGAATCATTATTCTGAGGAGAAACGAGGCTGAATGTGTCCTCGCACACTGATAAAGAGACTCAGTGTCACATCACAAACAGCCTCGTGATGGCTCTGGTGCAGTGTGATTGTCCACAAGGTTGCAGACTATTCAAGTCATTTTCAGGCTCAGACTCACAATCATTCATCATTTCCTGGTAATGAGAGACAAACCACAGCATGTCTGTGCGTCTGACTAGAGGCCTGTTTTTTTCAAACAACATATAACCTTATATTAAGACGAGTATTTTATGTCTTAGACTTTTGCACAGCATGAAATCAAAACTGATGTTTATATCCAACACATCTAACAATATATGTCTCCTACCCTCCAGTATCTGGACCAACAGTGGCAGAAAAGTCATTTTTAGGGTTCTTCATGATATTTTAGAGTTTGTAATTTCCTGATAAACTCTAAAAAAGTTGTTGATGACTCATCCTGCAGTCGGGGGCGTGTACTAATTTTACATCCAATGAAACGCTTTCTCTCCTCTGACACCGCCGGAGCAGAGTGATCCCTGTTTGATACAGTCTATGAGTGACTCTGAGGGCTGCTACAAGCAAAAAAAAAGCAAAACTTTATAACTTTATCCAGGGATTTTTGGTGAAACTGGAACATATTTTATGCACAACATATTTGCTGTTTTTTCCTCTGATGTCCTCCGACTGCTAAGCTTCAACTTTATTTGATTTGGAGTTAGTTGATGGACAGATAGATTAATGGACTAATTAACTGCATCTGACGTTAGCTGGCAACAGAACTGAGCTCTGCAGCCAGACTGGACCAGATTCAAGCACAGCTTTTGAGACCAACTCAAAGAAACTCAAGAAAACAAACTGGGTAGTTTCAGAGATTTTGTTTGGTCCCAGGGCACGACTGTGTTCACTGGAAGGTAGACGCTGACACTAGATCATAGCTCTACCTGCAATGCATAGCGGTGAGGGTCATACACACTCACCACTATATATTTTCATAGGCAAACAGCACTCTTTAAGCAGGAAAGTTACCCCTTACGAAGGTTTTTACAGTACAGCTAAGTTGTCTCCTGAATCCTGTCCTCTGTCGGAGATGAAATTATGCACAAAGAATAACACACACACTCTCTTACCAACACAGGTGGGTACTCCGGCGCTCCACACCTTGCTGTACTGGCAGGTCGCCGTCTTCTGGCCCTTCAGACTGAACCCAGGGGAGCAGAAAAACTCACAGCGAGAGTTGAAGTAGGAGCCGTCCGAACACTTGTAGCCGCCGTTAGCGGGCATGCTCAGCTTGGGACAGCGGATCTCTGTCAAAGAAAGAGGTAAAGGTTGATGGAAGGTTTGTTTTTGCCCCAGCATCTATTTGATAAAGGTCATTTCAAACAGTAGAGAGAAAGTGCACAGGAGTCGTTGAAATGTTAATTGAAGCTTCATCAAGGAGAATAGAGGATTTATCGACACACTGTCATGACAAGTTCAAAAGAAGCTCGTCTATATACCCTCAGGACAGCGCCACAACTACTCACTGAATCTACAGTACAAGGTATCGCCAATTAGTCATTAGTCTAGACAAAAGGTAATATTGTTGGTACACTGTTATCTGACTCTTGTGTTGGAAAGTGCTGAGACAGCTTTAAGACTTGAGGAATAATTGTGTGAATTACTGTTTTGTTTTTTGTTTTTTTTTCTTTTATCATATTCTGAGATGTTTGGACCAAGATTGATGATTTATGTAGGTGCTTACCACAGACAGTATAAAGAATGGACAGCACATTGTTGTGGAGAAAATGCTGAAATCAATGGTGGAGGGAAGAAAGTGTTCTGTTGTCTTATGCTGTAATATTTATCGACGCTTGGCCAAGGAGAAATAGAGACAAAGTACATCAGAAGTTAACTCTTCAACACTTTAAATGGACCTAGGTGTCATTACTTGACTCCGCCTGTGACGTAGGTTATAAATATTGGGAAATCACAATATGGAAGCTCCTCTGACCTCGGTTACCATGATCAGAATAACGTCTGCTTTCCTAAACGCAAACATACAGCTGCTCTGCACCTCAAGAAAAGAAGTCAGCGTCCCTAACAGTGACCTCAAGACACGTTCGACCCTGCGTAACCCCCATATGTGGCACGCTAGAAAAAGCAGATTTCTAAAATGGTACTAACTAGCTCTTGAGAGCATAATCCCACTTTAACAGCATTATTGGTAGTGGCAGTCATTTTTAATAAGCATCCTGCAGTGATTGAAATACTGTTTTTAGGATTTCACACCCAGCCGAGAATAGACTTCAAGGAAATGAAACTGATCCATGTAATTGTGTATAAATTAGTTGTATAAACATGAACCAGTCTATAAAATCCTGAACATCAGCTACAGGCAATTAAAATGATCTAAAAATGTCAGATTAAAGTGGAGAACATCCATGACAGAAACCAAACAAACCTCTCAGTGATGTGGTTCGAAGCTGTGAAAGCAGTCAGCGATTAACCAAGAATGAACTTGCACAAAAATGTAAGAACGATTATCCACGAACCTGTGTGGACGAGTGTGTGTGTTAATAAATGTGTGTGTGTGTGTGTTCAGTTCTTACCTCTGCAGGCGTAGTTAGAGGACCAGTGTTTGCTGGCCATGCACACCACCTCCGAGCTCTGGGCCTCGTATCCCTGCTTGCAGCGGATTTTACAGCGCGTGCCCATCACGTTCCTGTAGTGCTCTCCTCTGGGCGTGCGACAGCTCACGTCACCATGTTTAACCTTAATGGGCGCGCACCACGGCGTCCCTGCAAATGGAGCAAAGATAGCCGCGCTGACCTTTCCTTCGCTGCATCGAGCTAACGGTTTTAACACAGTGAAACGGCCTTCTCAATTATTCCATAATAAACACTTACCTGTAGACTGTGAAAGCTTAGAAAGGTTTCCTGCTCAGGCGTGAAAATGGTGAAAACCCACCCATCATCTGAGTTCAGACAGATGGGGCGGATTTCTCATTACCTTATCTGCAACTTCTCATAATCCAACAGTGTCTCGTGAGGGAAAGAAGATAGTCTCACTTGAGGAAAAGACAGATAATGATGTGTGGAGAGACAGCACTTACACTTCAGTGTGTGTATGTGTGTGTGTGTGTGTTGAGAGTGCAGCTCTTTGTTGATACTTTAGCTATCAGCTGTTTGTTATAAACTACCACCAGCACCTTATCTTAGCATGGAGGCTGAAAACAACTTACCAGGCTCTGTCCAAAGGTAACTAAATCCACCTACTAACACCTCTAAGCTCATTAATCAACACAATGTAGCTGCTCCGCCCTCAACTCTCTGTGATTTACAGAGTTTCCTGATGGACAGTGAAGTAAACTGCTGCCAACTGCAGCTGCTGTTAGCTGCTGTTAGCTCAGTTTGTTAGCTGGGACTGTGAACTCAGAGCACAGGAGGAGTGTTAGTGTTTGTACCACAGGCTCTTTGGAGGAGGTCTTCAAGCCCAAATGGGCAAATGCTGACAGGGAGCGCAGCCGGTGTCGTGCCAGAACCAGAGCTGGGCAAGCAATGGGCAATGTAACCAGGCCTCTGTGGACATAATGACAGACTGTGCTTCTTGTCTGGTGTTGTTGCACTTGCTTGATGTTTTTGATCATAAGTAATGTAATCAGAACAGCTGTCCGTATTTACGACTGCTGCACTCTGAAACCTGGGGCGCTAAATCATAAATATATTTTTCTACGCCGTGATGCTTAAAGATGTTTAGATTAGATTTAGATTATCTGGACAGAGCCAGCCTAACTGTTCACCTGTTTCCAGCCTTTATGCTAAGCTAGCTACCCGTAGCTACACGAGAGTGGTTTTGATCATATCATCTAATTTTCATCAAAATGTTGAACTATTCCTCGAAGAAAACCTCCCATCTCTACAAGCTTGTGTAAAAATTCCTTGGTTGCGTCCAAGTTTGAAGGTCACACGGTTTTTATTCCAACGCAGGGAAATCGAAATCTGCAGTTTATTTCCTGCTGGCTCAGGACAAACACTCGGCCCTGTGGCCAACATGCACACACTCGGAGAGGAGAATACACACCAGTTTAGGCTAATTTCCAGTTGGAATAAAAATGAGTATTCATTACACAGCAAGCTTCACTCGCTCTCTCTCCCTCTGTATATGTGTATGTGTGTGTGTTAGTGTGTGTGTGTGTGTGTGTTGGCAAATCCTCCACAACCACTGAGTAAGAGAAAATAATACTACATTTGAGCCTTTACACAAGAGGAGAGTTTTCGGTTTGGCCTGGACGATAATGTTCCGTATCTAACTGACCCTGAATTTAAAGCTATAACTTTAGTCCTTTAACTCAACTACTGACTGAACGAACTGCTGCTGGATTATGCCTCTTTAAAGACACAGTGAAACTAACCATGAGCTGTCCAAGGCGTACCCCGCCTCTCGCCCAGTGTCGGTTTCAGCGATCAGCCCCCCCGCAATCTATGTGGATTTTTTCAAAATCGTTTCTCTTCTTTCTTCCAGTAAAACATCAAAATATTTGCAATTAAGCTTAAATTCATATAAATGAATCAGTCTGCGATGTTTGGAAGCAAAGTTTGCACCAATGCGATTACATAAAGAGAGCTGGATACATCTTTCTTTATGAAAGTTGCTCAGTGGTGCTGGAAGCCAAAACGAAAGTTAATTCCTGCTGTAAATAAATTACCCGGATGAATGCACCAGAAATACTGTGAACGTATGACATAAATTTAAATGAAAATAACTATAATATTGCTGAAATGTAGTTTCTGTCTTTCCTGTGATATATTTTGTTTCACTGTAAGCGCGCTACATAATCACGTTCAAGCCTGATCACCCCAATTTTTTATGAATTAAACTGATGAAAAACTAGTAAGCGGAGCTCAAATGAAAGGTTGTTAAACACTGAAAATAGGAACTATTAGGAAGAGAAATAAAGTTAGACTTAATAGTGGTAACTTAGAGAGCCTAATATTTTCTCAGGTGGTACAAAGGTGATAAAAAGTTTGGGAAACACTGATCTAATTTAAGGTACTGGACCAAACAGATCAAATTCTGATAATTTTGTAGGTTTAAAACCATTTTACAGCTGCTTCATTCACATGCTAAGTCTTTTTGGGCACCACGTAATGAACCTGGAGGTTGTAATTGCAAAGTCTGTCTATGTGTCAAAGTGATTTCGAAGTATACTTCCTGAGGGCTTTGACCAGATGAGACGGTGTATTGTCTAAATAGCCACGACTCTCAGTATTTCTGTTGTAACTGCAGACTTTTTATGCTTTTTTTTTTTTTTTTGGAGCTGGCTACAATTTGTAATGATGCGATGTATGCGTGCGTGTCAAACTCAGCATGCAGTCACCTTTATATCTACGAGAATGCCAGTCCTCGTCGTCTCCGTAGGCATACTGTCCTGACCCTGGGGATGAAAGAAAAGAAGAAAAAGCAACTAACACAACGAAAAGAGCTGCATCCAAGATGTTAGGCAATGTTTGAGAGCATTGTCCTGGGCTGACCTGGGGGGGCTTTTTTTTTTTGTACAGCACCAAGAAACAAGCTTCAAAACATTGCTTAACTTTTCATTTGAACCAGGCTCTGAGGGGGGGGGGTATGGATCTTTTGGACGGACCACATGCACGAGGAATACATCTCAAAAGATCCTCTTTTTCCGGCTGGTTTGGAAAAATGAAAATCTGTTTAACACAGAGAGTCATTCTGCTCAATCCAGTGGAGTTTTTTCCTTTTTCTTTCTCTATTGCATTTAGTAGAAATGGAAGGAGTGAAACTATTTTGAAAGTTTCTGCACCAAAATAGCTCCCATGGATCATACTTACCATATTCAGTCGACTTTTACAGTGAACACACAGAGCGGACGGTTTAAAACACACAACAGCAGCACTCAAGAAGAACTGAAATATTTCTCCGCGGTGGCTGCAGAGCTGCCGGAGGACACGGCTGAGTGACGTTGGTAAAAGACAAATGTGAGGCGAATTGTGATGAGCAAGGAGGATTATTTTAGGAAAGCGGATGAGGAGGCTGGGTGGGTGGAGTAAAATCAGGACACAGCGAGGAGAGGAAATGGGCGAGGAAGGGGTTAAAAAGTTAGGGGGGGAAGGGTGGCGTTCAACCTCAGGGATGTTATGAACCCCGGCGTGAATGTGTCCTCTGTTCAGGATCCACAAGTGCACGAGTGTTCCTCCCTCCTTCAGCTTCATATATCAGCCGCATGTTGGTCATTGAACCTGATACTATGAGCACATCTCGCATCCCGTCACCCCCCTCCACCTCCACCTCCACCTCCATTCCTCATCATGGCTTCTCTGTCAGTTTAATAAAATCTGTCTGGACCAAAATACATAAGCTATCTAATGCACACACACACACACACAGCTCTGAGGTTTTAGCAGTCACATCACACAGCGTGGATTGTACAGAGTAAACTCGCACACTCAGTGAGTCAGATTTAGCCGTCTAATGGGAAAACTTTAGAGTCTGCTTTGTAATGAGGCGAAGGAGGCCGGCAGAGAAAGGTATGGAAAACTAATTAAAGGTGTGTGTGTGTGTGTCCTTCACAGTCAACATAAGAGTCACATGTGCCAGAGAAATTATCAGTTCTGTAACAACTTGAAGCCGTTTCAAGCTAACGAACTACAACAATTTACACCACGGCAACAGGAGCTACTTGTTTCTAATTGGCGAAGTGCTACCAGAATGTGGAGAGCGAGAGATGGAGAATGACATGCAGCAAAGGGATTCGAACCCTAGACTGAGCCTTCTTACATGGGGCTGATGCTCTTTAATCACCTCTTTATTCATGCGTTTGGTGGCAGAGTCCACCATCTTTTCTCTGGATTAAAGTTGCCTGCAGATGCACGAGGGATTCACAGGCAACAACGCTCATATTTTTATTTCATTGGTAACAGCACCACTGTTTACCGTTTGCTCTCTTTACAAGGCATTAAGACGTTTACAAGGTATCTGAGGTGTGTTAAGTCACAGCTAACGCAAAGAGTCTAAGAATCTATTTTTCACTTCGCAGTTAGCCCGGACTGTGACTGTGCACAGATCATTCTTCGGATTTTTAAAAGGAGTGATGGAAGAAGAAGTAGCAGCCGCCGCAGTGAGCTGTTAGATGAAGAGCAGCAGGCGACATCGCCCTACCTCGTATCTATGCGTGACAGCTACCTCTCTGAAAGGCTTGCACACACGTGACGCCCACACAGGAAGCTTTTTATTCTACAAATATAGATATTGTAGTTGTAATGAAAGGTATAATGTTGTAACATGCCGCTGCAGGTGTGACTGTGGGCATGCGGGCTGCTCTAACCTGTTGAAATAGCCGCCAAAATGAATAAATAGAGGTTCTTCCATTCAGGTCCAGGCTTCACTGTGTCCTGCTGTTGGGTGGAAGTTACAACTTCATGCCATGTGCAGGATTGCCCATGGCGGTTATTTATTTATCTATTTTTTGGCCGTTGAGATATATTTTATTGAAGCAGCTGCAGAGTGACAGGAAGGTGTGGAGGCAGAGAGATGTGCAGCAAAGGCCCTCAGGTTAGACTCAAACCTTGGCCGCTGTGGACTGGATTGACTGCGCTGTAAAGTGATACAACAGTGGTTGCACAGTTACCACAGGGAGGCGCTGTTTGGTCAACGACAGAAACTTTCTACACGCCAGCCTGACAGTGACAAGAGCAGCAGGAGCTTACACCTGCAAATGTACTTCTACTGGCAAACAGAGTAAAAGCTGCTTCAGCTTTTATTATTAGAAAGAAATGAGAGTTACAGCAGCAGCTTCTTTGTCTCTTCTTCGCTTTTTTAATGTTTGTGCCACCACCTTTCTTATTGGAAGACAAACGTAACACCGTCACCTATTCCATACACAGTTTTTAACAAGCAGAAAAGAAACTAACCAGTTAACTTACAGGGCCAAAATCTATGATATAAATACAGCAAACCACATTACAGGATGAAAAAAAACTATAATGATAACACTTATTTCATTTTAGTTCACTCAAATTCAAAACCTCCAGGATATAAACTAGATCAAACCAGATATAAAATCCACGATGAATGATAATCCGACCACAAGCATGAGAGAAAAATGCTGAACTCTAACTGGGAAAAGTCCCATCACAAATATCTTAAAATAAAACATTTCACCACACCGGCCTCCAGTGGATATCAAATAATCAAATAGAAAATCATCTTGTGTTGCAAGTCCTGCTGCCTCCGACCGAGCTGTAGTACCACGACTGGACGTCTGCAGAACATCAAATGTTAACTAACTTTTATAGTTTTTTTCTATGATGAACATCTGTGACTTTCCAGGGTTTTCCAGGCACTTTAATTGTCATGGAAATCTTCACAAATGTTTATTATTAATTGTTTTCTTTATGCATTCCTATTTTATGGTCAGGAGGAGAGAGGACATACGAGGACACACTGTCTGTGAACTCTGTAAACTTCCCGCAGAGCAGAAAAATGTGCAAGATTAAACAAAACTCTGAGAGCATTCGTGGCGTATGACGTCAGCTGTGCAACATACAGTTTGTTGTTGTATCGAAGGCTAACCAGTAATAAAAATCTCTTTTTGGTGTATGTTACGTTGAAATGGATGACATGGCTTTATCCACTTTACGGTTGCTGCTGTTACTTTTCTTAGCAATAGGTGGCGCAGGTCAAACTTCACTTGCAGGCTTGAAACTGTTGGCGCTGCAGCTCTGCGTTTGGATTAAATTGGCTGTGCCTGAGTTGTCTTTGTTGATTTAAAAACCCATTCTAGATCCAGAGAAGACTCCTCTGTATTCATATCTAATAAATATGTCAGCCTGATGAGGTTAGATCACCATCCAGCATCATATTCCGGTCCATCTCATCCGACTTCAAAGCGGTTCTTGGCAAGAAAGATGACAAAATGTTAATAGTGCAGGAAGCGTTGCAGCTTGTCTTCCTCACAAACCTCTGGGAGTGAATAAGCTTTAAATTTCAGGGCCTGATATTCCAATTAGCTTTCCTCTGCGGGCCTGTAATGCAAACTGTCATTATAAGGAAGCTCACTCTCCGTAAACGCTGAAGAATAGCTACAGGCCAACCGAGCAGAAGAGAGCAGGAAATAAAATGGGACGTCATTTCTTTATCGCTCAATTCAGCACACCATGATTACACAGTTATGTAATTCCTTTTGGAGCACTAATGATTTCCAACCCATTTAAACTGTATACCAACATGTCTGCTGCTGGTTTCTTAATCACATCAGCTGCTGTAACGCATTATAGTCAGGTACAAATGCTAAGTAGTTACAGTGATGGATCACAGACAGTTTAAAGAATGGATGTCGTATCCTGGGTGCTCAAACAAGCCACCTGTAACAGCACACACCTGTCAATCAAAGCGTCCACGCTCTTAATTCTGCATAACTTTAAGCCTTAATATAATTTGACAGGTGAGTTGTATATAAATTCACCCTCAGTACAGTTGTCATGAACGGGGAAATTAGCTACAGAGACCAAAACTGTTTTTTGTACCAGGCTGTGAACATTTTAACATGGGGACTTATGGAGACTTCACAGCTGCAGAGGTTGCTGCTTCACACCTGTTAGAGCATGCACACCATGTACAAAAGGCTCAGGCCTTGCTGCAGCAGTCCAGGGTTTGATTCTAACCTGCGGCCCTTTGCTTCATGCCATCCCCTCTCTCTCTTGCTCTCTGCTTTCCTGTCACTATCAAATAAAATAATAAGAAGAAGTTCACTCACTTATAGCTCCGTTTTTGGTCTCCACCAGCTCCTGACTCTTCAGCTGCTAAATTCTTCACCATGTTTACCAGCTACTTGTTAACTTTGTGGGTGCCGATCAGGTACACAAGTTGACTGATGCCGGTTTAAGACCAGAGCAAAGCAATGTGCAAAGATGAGTTTCTAACTGTGAATCAGCCTGATGAACACTTACACAAACTCTACCGTCTAATGTCTGTTGGGTGATGTAGTTCTTTCATCCTATACATCTGATAACTATATTTACTGGAAATGCATCAATAGTTAATGAATGACAAACAGAAACAGCAAAAACAGATGACCTCCCGTTTATGACAACTGTACGAGTCTAAATTTCAAAGTTATGCGTATTTAACAGCGTGGCTGCTTTGATGGACAGGTAGGTGCCGTTACAGATGGCTTGTTTGAGGTGAACGCTGTATGTTTGGATGCTATTTACATACAGCTCTATATACAGTTTGTGGAATTCATTCTTATTCACTATTTGTCGGAAATATCTCAACAACTAATGGATGGATTGCCATTAAATCTGGCAGAGACAATGCAAACGAAAGACTGCTGTGATCCCCTGATGTTTCCTCTAGCGCTACCTTGGGGTTAACATTTTATGCCTTTCTCAGCAGAGCTGCTTGGATGCCTGCTTTCTGTCCAGATGAGCTCATTTATACCCCAGGACAACAACTTCTTGTTGCTTATTCGTTATATTAGCAGTTAGTTCCTGGGTTGTTCCTGTGTAATTCTTCGGGATTTTCCTCACTGGTTAAGCTTCTTTTTTTCTGGCAGAGACGCGACCTAGCACTTATTAAAGAGTGTTCTCCGGTGATGTTTCCTGCTGGCGTTTCTCCAAGTTACTCCCAGTGTGTGTGTGTGTGTGTGTGTGTGGAGGATGTATCTGACTCTCATCAGCACAGGAATCATCATGGAAAGAATGATCAGGCTTTTACGAATACTTCCTGTAGACTGGTTTAACTGTAGCGCAGAACACGAGCCAAGCTCAAAAGAAACAACCCTCTGTATCTCAGGCATTTCTTTCTGTTGCACTCCCACCACTCAACTGATAAATGGGCTAATTGACCACCAGAACAAACATAAACACACCCCTGTAAAATAAACTCCTCATAAACACACAAACACACACACTTGCACACAACTACACACACAAGTACAGGCCAGTCAGCTCGACAGGCAGTTTTTAGTCTGTCAGTGTAAATCTGCTTCGTGCAGCTTGCATTCATGTTTCAGCCTGTATGATCATACAGCAGTGGTGAGCCACTCTCCAACCATTTACAGGCACACAGCCACTGTGACTACACACACACACACACACACACAAACATAATACACCATCCAGACTTGAGCTTTGAAGTCATTTCAGCTCCTCTCTGCAGGCTACAGGCCCTGCTCTGTCTGCCTTCATCGATCTGCAGAGCCCTTAAGTTTTTGTTTTTTTTGTAATGTTGGACGTCATACTTCAGCAATTCGCTATTTTTTGAATCATCCATGAATGAGCCGGTTATTTCTTTGATTAATAAAGTAATCGTTTAATCTATTTAGAGTGAGAAAATGTTGAAAAATGTCAAACTAATCGCCCCAAAATCCAATTTAATGACATAAAACAAAGCAAATCCACTTTAGAGAAGCTGGAAATGGAACATTTATTTCTGCTCTAAATATCTAAAAAATATCTATATTATCTATCTATCTATCTATCTATCTAAACAGTTAACCAAGTAACTGTTGCAGCTTTACTTCAGTATCTAAGTGAAAGAGCCTTTCTGCATTGACTCATAACTCATCAGTAACAATTAAAAAACTTCCATGCAGACCAACAATCACAAGATGTGAGAGTCATTTGCAGCAGTTTTTTTTATTTATTTATTTATTTAAAGAAGCATTAAAAGAGCAAGTCAAAGGAGATGAAACTGTGGTTGCAGGGCTTTCATTAGTGCCACAGACTGAGCTCTGTGCACAGAAACGTCCCCCAGATGCACACTGCACGCCCCCCGCTTTCCACCCCCTCCACGTAAACACAAACGCGGTTCACCAGAAACCAGAGTGGAGAGGACAAGAAGAAGAAGAAGAAGGAGAAGAAGAAGCCTCAAATGCATCATGCACAAAAAGTGACTCATAAAAACTTCCCCCAACGCACAAAGCTTTTAATCTCCAGCCTCAAACCAATCACTTTTTTTCTGTCTTAAAATAAACTCTTCGATTATTTTATCCTTCAGGGTTTAAAAGAGTGTGATTGAGGGCCTTTATCAGTCCTTACCTTCATATCCGGAGCAGAAGCAGAGCTGGACAAACAGGAGTACCAGCGGCCACATGTCCATATTCAGACGCGGGACACGGACGCTCTTCAACATGTGAAGGGGAGCTTGCAGGAAAACTTCCAGCGCATTCCTCCTTTTCCAAAAGGCCCGCCTCTTGCTCCAAAAACAAGGGAGGATTCTCCTCCTAATACAGTCAGGCCCGGCCACCGGCATGAGCACAGTCAAGATATACAAGGAGGCCGTCTGCGCCAACCCCTGTGGGTCAACTGTGACATGCACTCGATTAATTATCACCACCAGAGACTGAACCAATAGAAATCAACCCAATTCTGCTCGGAGGAGTCCCTGACCTCATTTACTGTGCAGTGGCAGTGCTACTCAATTAGTTACATAAGCATAAATCTGGAGTACTTCACTTTAATATGCACACAATACAAAATAATCTGCTTAAAATCAACGGTTCCCAACATAGCGGTCAGGACCCGTAAAGGAGTCGCAAGATAAATCTAAGAGGTCACGAAATGATTGCAAAGTGTTGGAGTTTTTCTTTTTTTTCACAGTCAATGAGTGCCAAAAACTGCAGTTCCTCAAACGTCCACTTGAGGCTGGCTCCAGAAGTGAGTCAGTCTCCATAAGTCCCCATGTTGAAATGTCCAACTTCACAGCAGAAATAAACATGTTTACAGCCTGTTTTGGTCTCTATAGTTCATGACAACTGTACTGAGAGTGAATTTTTATACAACTTACCTGCTCAATAATTAGTGTGGACCCTTTGATTGACAGGTGGGTGTTGTTACAGAGCAACCAGGTGTCATTCGGCCCACCTCAGGTCCATTAATGATCTACATCTTTGCTGATTGTTAGATTAGCCATGAGTTGGAAGAGACACCACACTCCAAACGGCTCCTGGTGATGTTACAGACACGCTGTCCATAATTTATATATTATACAATCTATAATAAATCTCTCGAACCTGAATCTTAATAGCCCCGTGAGCACCTCGGCACTTTTGTTTCTTTGTGCTCATTAATCGGATTTATAAATCCTGCTCTTGACACTAGAAAATCTGCTCTGTTTTTGCTGGTTGGTTCTTTGGAATAGTGAATGCACAAAAGGTCTGAGGCGGTCTGGTCTTGATAAAAACCAACAAAAGGACAGTTTGAACACCTTTTTTACATTTACATTTAGTCATTTAGCTGACGCCTTTATCCAAAACGACTTACAAGTGTGTCAAGGACATGTTAGTGCAGCGGTAAGTACTGTGACAGTACTAGAGGGGATAGATTTATTATGTCCAGTTTTGGTAGTGCTAGGAGAGGAGGTGCTCTCTGAAGAGCTGGGTCTTCAGGTTTTTTGTATTTAAGGCTAAATGCCTACCCTAATGACGAAAAAAAGGTTCTTGACGGTAAAAGGTTCCCCTGTGCATTGACCATGAAAAACCACCTTAGGTTCTAACTTGAAACCTTATTTTAAAGGTTGTAGTATGCATACACATCGGCTTAACTGGTTGGGTTGGTTGTAAATATTACCTCCTGCATCTACCAGGTCATAACTGCTACGTACTGTATTTAGATGAATCTTCACTCCAATAACCGTACCTCACACACACACACACACACCAGCAGCATCAATGAAAAGCATTAATAACACAGTGGAAAGATTTTTCAGTTTGAGGTGGAAGTTTAGTCCCAGTTTCACATTTTCCTAACGATGTGCACATTATATAGCAAGTCAAGTTGGATCCAAGTTGTTTCCTAGCAACCTTATTCTAATGAAACCTTCTATAGCGACCAATGGAATAAATTTTTTACTTTTTAGTCTCCCGTGGCAGAGAGAGAGTTTTCTGTAGCATTTATAACCGAGTGGATCATCCCTGGCTTGACATTTGCATGCCATCTTCGATAGCTGATTATTATTCTGTTTCATAAGAGCTGCAAACACACAAACACAACACGCACAGCAGGGAAGCGGGGTGAAAGTACAGAGCTGTTGAAGGTCTAATCAGGTTTAATTTTCCCCCTGTAGACCCGGTGTGTGCTGCGTAGAGGGGGACGAGTCCACACATGAAGGTGTTGGTTCTTTATCTTGACAGGAAACAGAGAAGAGGAGAAGGGAGGCGCGTGATGAAGCGACTGCGAGAAGATCTCCTGAGCTGTAATTACACGAGGGTTCGGCTCGGCCTGCTACGACTGCTTCAGCTGAGACGAAGGAGTTAAACGACTCCATCTTTGCTCACCTGGCTCTGGAGGATTGCTCCGACACTTTGATGTGGTTACAGTCAATGATTTTGGATTAAGATTGTCTCTGGGTGTTGTTGCGTTTAACTGCTGTTTGCACAGACTTACACTTAGCTGGTGTTCTCAGTGAGTGGGATTTTTGTTAAATTATTCACGGTTTCAGCCCTTAAAATCATTGTTTTTGATCGAGCTATAAAAACTCCCTCCTACCCAAACACGGTGCACGGCACACAGACACATCGGTGGGGTTTGATTTGAAAACACACAATCTGAAGCTTTGACGTCTACAGCTCATTTTGAGGTCTCACGAGACGTATAATCATCTTAACCAGAGATAAAAATGTAACACTATGTGGGGCAGAAACGCGGCACTCAGTACAAACAGAAGAACAAATCAAACAAACTGTGCGGGGGCAATTCTTCATTGATGTTTTGCAACCGAGCGTAACCAGTATTTCCAACAGTTTGTTCAAATCACATCACCCTTTTTAAAGGATAAGTCTGCTGATAGAAAGAGTTGTATGAAGACTTTTTGTGGCTCCAGAGGGAGCTGCCGGACGTCTGATAAATCTTTTGGTCCCGATAAGCATGTAGTAAAAATCTAATGGTGATGGAACGATATGCTAAACCTGAGGAGCAAAAACATAAATGAGATCCACGAGATGAGACTGAAGAAATATTCATACGTTAGAAAAATGGAGGAGATATTTGTTAATTTAAGAATTCAGTGGTGTGTTTCGACGTTGTTTGTCCACACTGTTTCAGTATTTAAATGTCCAAATATGTAACTCTGTGTAAACCCCTCTAACTCACTGATATTTGTGGATTATGGATGTTAGAGAAAAATGTCTGATGCACTGTGCTGTTAGCTGATAAAACTTAACAGAAAGAAATTGCAGTTTATTTTAATTCAATCCACAACACTCCACACCAGGTGTATTAATCCACGACTAAAAATAGTCCCCAACAAATTCAAACTTTATGGCTCGAGTCAAGTTTTGTGAGTCTCTTTTAAAACAAATGCCACCTTTTTAAAAGTTAATGAGTTCAGTCAGAATAAATGTGCTCGGTGCTGAGAGCCACATTCAGGGTCGGGAAGTTGTAAAATACTGAGACAGACTAATGCACTGCTGGTTTTGGTCTTTTAATGGGATTTGGTTTTTTAGCTGACACTTGAGGTTGAGTGTGACTCACAGTGAGCGGGTCTCACTGCATGACAGTTTGGCAGCTGATTACTGTTGGTGCTGACTCTGTGTCCTTTCAGTTTCACACTATGTGACGGCTTCATTGCAGGTCGAGGTACTGTGGCAGGACGTCGTTCCAGAACTGCTGAGAGTCGTCCGGGTTCTTCTCCCCCGCAGCCCTCGGCTTCGTCCTCGGCGCCGGTTTGGGTGTTTCTTTCTGTTGTTTGTCTTTTCTGCCTGAGGGAGAAACTTCAGGAGGAAACTTCTGTGTGTCCTTTTGTTTTGGTTTTGTTGATTTTACCCTTTCTTCCTCCTCCTCCTCCTCCTCTTCATCTCCTTCTTCCTCCTCCTCCTCCTGATCTCCTTCTTCCTCTTCGGTTTGCTCTGCACTATGTTTGACGTTTCCTTTTTCCTCACTCTCCTCCTCCTCTTCTCCTTCCTCTTCTTCATTAGCCTCTTCCTCGCCCTCTTCACCTTCACCTGCCTCAGAATTACTTTTCTTTCCCACAGTTTGTTTATGCTCTTCTTCCTCATCTCCCTCTTCTTCTTCTTCTTCTTCTTCCTCATCACCTTCCTCCTCCTCCTCATCATCGCTCTCTACCATCACCTTTTTACGAGTGTCAATATTTTGATATTTTCTCTCTATTCTTTCCTCCTCCTCCTCCTCCTCCTCACCTTTACTCTCTTCATCTTCTCCTTCCTCCTCCTCTCCCTCTTCTCCATCCTCTGTAGTTTCATTCTCAGCTTCCTCCTTACTCTCTTCTTCCTCCTCCTTACTCTCTTCTTCCTCCTCCTCACTCCCTTCTTCCTCCTCCTCATCCTTACTCCCTTCTTCCTCCTCTTCCTCCTCCCTACTCCCTTCTTCCTCCTCCTCATCCTTACTCCCTTCTTCCTCCTCTTCCTCCTCCTCACTCCCTTCTTCCTCCTCCTCATCCTTACTCCCTTCTTCCTCCTCTTCCTCCTCCTTACTTTCTTCTTCCTCCTCTTCCTCCTTACTCTCTTCCTCCTCCTTACTCTCTTCTTCCTCCTCTTCCTCATCCTCCTTACTTTCTTCTTCCTCCTCCTCCTCCTTGCTCTCTTCTTCCTCCTCTGCAGTGTCGTCCTCAGCTTCTTCCTCATCTTTAGATGATTCTTCCTCACCCTCTTCTTCCTCCTCCTCATTTTCTTTATCGCTCTCTTCATCTTTATCTTCCTCCTCTTCGTCTGCCTCTTCTTCCTCATCAACACTTGCTTCGTCCTGTTCGTCACTCTCATCTGATTCTTCATCTTCTTCAGAGTCTTTCTCCTCATCCTCACTTTGGGTGGACTCTTCTTCACCTTCTTCCTCTGCGTCAACCTCATTTTCTTCAGAATCAGACTCTACAGTGTCACTGCTCTCGGTTTTCTCCTCTTCCTCTTCTTCCTCCTCTTTGCTCTTGCTGCCTGTACTCCCTGATTCTTCATCACTGTCATCTTCATCCTCACTCGCCTCACTTTCTTCTTCACTGGACTCTTTACTTTCACTTTCCTCTTCCTCTGCAGTGTCACGTACCTCTGAGTCACTCCCTCCTTCAGCTGTTTCCTCGCTGCTTTCTTCTTCGTCCTCTTCAGCCTCTGTAACGTCACTCTTCTCGCTTCCCTCATCTTCCTCCTCGCTGCTGGAGGCGCCTGTTTCTTCCTCGCCCTCTTCCTCTGCAGTTTCAGCATCTTGCTCTTCCTCATCCTCTGCAGAAATACTCTCTTTTTCCTCTTCTATGTCATCACTACTTTCACTTCCCTTCTCCTCTTCTTCTTCTTCTCTCCCACATTGCTTCCACTCGCTCCCTCTTCATCCTCAGCGTCTGTTTCTTCTCCCTCGTTATCCTCGTCCTCTTCGGATGGCTTGTCGGTTTTCTCATCTTCTCCAGCATCTTCTTGCTGAGAGGTTTCTGGGTCTGAGTCACTGTTCTTCATCTCTGTTTGTGAGATGTTTTCGCTCCCAATCTGCTCGGACATGTCACTTTTCACTTGTGACCGATCATCAGCGGTATCTTTGCTCTCTTCCTCTGCTTTCCCTGACTCTGATGGGACGCCGGGCTCCACATCTTTTCTCCCCTCTGGTGGATTCGAAGCTTCCGTTGAAGAAAAATGTGACAGCGTCGAGGAAAAGGAAGGCTGCATAATTGCGCTCTGCTTTGTGAACTGCTTCACTTGACTGGTTTTATTTGGAGTCGAGGTAACGGTGTCACTGTCAGACTGGAAACCCCCAAAGCTCATCACTGGCTCACTAAGGACCGCCATAGCTGCCCCTGCTAACCCAACAGCAGGAAGAAGAGAGGCCGCGGTGCTGAAAACTTCCCCAAGATTTGATTTTTTCTCAGTCGGGCCCTCAGATTCAGACTCTTGCAGTGATTTGGCACCGCTGACAGAAACCACCTCTGTTCTCTTGGGACTTTGTGAGGAAATGGGGTTATATAACACTTCAATAGGTGTGTCCTGCTGTGATAACAGCGGGCTGGAAGCTTCAGCCTGCTTGCTCCTCGGCTTGGCCTTCGTCTCTTTAGAGTCTCGGTCAGCTTTAACTCTGACTTCCTCTCCTTCTCCTCCCTCTGGCCTTGTTTCTGCCTTCGGTTTAGGTTCTTTTGACTTCTTCTTGTCAGCGCTGTCCACCTCAGGCATCTTCTGCTTATCTGCACTTCTACCTTTCACTTTTTGAGCTGCGTTCTTTGCAAAGTTTGACTCGTTTTCCACAACTTCTGCTTTGCTTTTGCTGTTTTCTGCCCGTTTACTTGGATTTTGAACCGGTGTGGATTTAACCTTTTGCTGCTTCCCTTTATCTTTCACAGCTTTCGCACCTTTCACCGGTGGTGATTTTACATCCAGTGCTTTACTTTGACCTTTTCTCAGTGAAGATTTAAGCTTGTGCAAATCTTTTGTTGGAGTGGATTTGACTCGCTTTGTCTGCACCTCGACGGGTTTGACGTCAGTGGTCTCTGTATCTTCATTCGCAGCGTTTTCGAGGGACGTCGAACTCCCTCTTCGGACGGACGTGCTGGTTCTTTCATTTCCTTTGGTCACCGTGATGACAGGCGACATCTTGTCCAGAGCTGATGGTTTATCTGTCTCTCTCATTGTTTTCTTTAAGGTGCCGGCTTTCATATCCTCTTGGTTTATATCACCTTTCTTCAAATTTCTACTTCTCCTGGCGTTTTCCTTCACCTCAGTCAGTCTCTGCTGTGCTTCAGTCAGTGTCTTCCTCACAGATTGAGGAGTCTTTGGACTCGACTCTGATTGTTTGCTCTTCTCACGTTTTGGTGATTTAATAAAGGAGGATTCCTTTCGAGCTTGTCCGTCTTCTTGACGTTTGATCTTAGAGGACTGCTTGGTAGTGTTCTCTTTGCCTTTAGATGTGACTTTAGGGTTATTAAAACTTTTCGAGCTCTTCAGTGGAGACACTTCTTTCTTCAAAGAGCCTTTGAGGAGCTCTGTGGGTAAGGCCTTCCCATTGGACCGGAGCTGTCCGGCAAACGCCTCTGCCTCTTCTGTAGTTCTTCTGAGAGCTCGGCCCTTCTTCTTCTCCTGTAATAAATCACAGAGAAAAGTCAGATGTAAAAATAAAGCAGGTCATCTGCCCGGCAGTTCTGTGTTATAAAAAAAAAGCAGAGCTGTACAACGCAGCAGCAGACCTGCAATCAACGTGACTGCACATGCAGTTGTGGCATTTGATGTTTTATGTGCGTTTTACTGCCAAATGCATGTCACCTCCCGTCAGAGGAAGTGGTTTCTTGTTCAATAACACGGTGTGATAACACAACAAATTATATTTTACCAGAAGAGAATCAGGATATCAGGATTGGTTTGGAGTTTGAGTTGTTTTTGTGGGCGCAGATGTCATTTACAATCTCTTGAATATAATTACAGTAAAGTACATTGGCAGCAAACACATGAAGAGAAAGTACATATAGAGTATATTTAGATCATAATCATCATCTATATTTGTACACTGGTACGATGTTGTACAGTATAATTTACATAAAAAAATATCACATATGGAAAACGGAGAATATCGTAGGACATATGTGCATGGTGGGCACACGTAACAAATCACTCATCAACAACTGTCATCGGGTTGAAATACAGATGTGGGCGGGAGGTAAACGGTTGAGAGAAAAGTCTTTATTTTTCCTCTGCGCCATCTGTACCGCAGATAAACAGACGGTGGTTAATTGGAGGTCATTGAGGTGTGATGTAAAAAAACCCAGCCTCGTTTAATCGCAGTCCAATCGCAGCTTGGACTGAACAGTGGCGGAAAGTAACTGAGGACACTCAAGTACTGTACTTAAGTACAATATTGAGGTACTTGTACTTTACTTGAGTATTTCATACTTTATATTTCTACTCCACAAGATTTTGTTGAACTGTACTCGATTCTGAGTGGTCAATCAAAACTGCAGTTCCTCAAACGTCCACTTGAGGCTGGCTGCAGAAGTGAGTCAGTCTCCATAAGTCCCCATGTTAAAATGTCCAACTTCACAGCAGAAATAAACATGTTTACAGCCTGGTACAAAAAACTGTTTTGGTCTCTATAGCTAATTTCCCCGTTCATGACAACTGTACTGAGGGTGAATTTATATACAACTCACCTGTTCAAATTATATTAAGGCTTAAAGTTATGCAGGATTAAGAGCGGGCGCTTTGATTGACAGATGGGTGATGTTAGATTAGCCAGCAGGCTGAAGAGGCAGGACTACCAACATAACGGCGACCAGAGCCACAGATTTTTTCACCTCTGTCATTATGTCTGAAGAGGCTGCTGAGCCCAGTTACATTGGCCACTTGCCCAGCTCCAGGTCTGGCACGACACCGGCTCCACTCCCTGTGAAAACACTAACACTCCCCCGGTGCTCTGAGCTCACAGTCTGGACAGTCCGGCTAACAAACTGAGCTAACATTAGCTAACGGCAGCTACAGTTTACTTTACTGTCCATCGGAAAACTCTGTAACTCACCAAAAATCACAGAAAACAGTTGATGTGACTTTACTCCTGTAGAGTGTCACATACTTCGTTGGTGATCGTACCCGGAGCACAGAGTTACATAGTGCAGAGTGTGAATGACAGAGACACCATTCACCGGATTTCACATCAACGTAGCATCGGAATGATTTAAAATCAGTTATTTTACGGCAGAAAAGTCACACAATGGGGCTCTTCAAGTAAAGCTCTGAATGCTTCTTGCAGCTCTGCACATGAATGTACAGACTCGAACAGGAACGGGTTACTGAGCACCACATGTTGCACTATGACACACAACAACGCAGAAGACTCCATCACGGCTTGCTTCATCACTGGCTGTGGAAACACTGATGAGATGTGGCAAGATTCCTGCCAACTTTTCCCAAAGCATTGTATGTGTGTGTGTGTGTGTATTCGAGGCTGGAGCACAAACACATTTGTGTATTTGGCAGGAGTGACTCTAATCTCTGAATCTACTTTGAGGAGATTCATTGCACACATTCTTGAGGAGGAAAAAAAAGCATGTGAATGTGAAAAATTGAGCCCAAAATACTTAAATTCACCTCAGTGTTACACCAAGTGGAAAATGTCTCCACAGGCACATACGCACATACAGTATGTATGCTGAGCTATGCACAATTCCTGGAAAAGTCAGTGAGTGTTCAACGTTGCTGCTTCCTGCCCTGGAGTGCACATAATCTAAACCACAACCAAGAAGCCTAAAGAGGAAAATAACATTCAGCTGACTCTATGTTTATGACTCTGTGGACAATATATTGTATTCTACAACTCCAACACTATCACTATCATCAGAAAACCATCCCACAAGGAGCCATTAAAAATCACTCCTCTCACCATGTTTGGCAAAAAGCCAGAGTCGACTTCTCTCTCAGAGACATCCTCCTCCACATCTTCTATGACAATTTGTCTTGGAAATGTTTCTCCCTCTGAAAAGAAGCAGACAATGACAAGGTTGAACAGCTGTACACTGGAGCGTCCGCTGCTCTATTTTCATGGATCTGCACGATAAAACTCAGCACTGCGCTGAAACAGACTTTCCAGCCAGTTGTTCAAATTACAGGCTGAAAATACCTGTTTGTGGTGAAGCAGGATGCTCTTCCTCACTGGGATGTTTATTGGAAATATGACTGGACGGTCTGTCGGGGCTACAGGGCTCTTTAGGTGGCAGAGGAGATGAGAGTTTTTCAATTAAGGCCTTTTTTGCCACTCTATAGGCTCGTTTCTTTGCAGATACTGGGATGTTAGGGTTACGTGTAGTTACAGACTTTGGTGACAGTAAGGGTGAAGGCAACTCTTTGGATTTAGATTTATTCTGAAAGGTGTTTGATGATCGAGAACGTCGGCTCGAAGGCTTGGAGGATAACACCAGAGTCTGAGGGGATTTGGACGGAGGTCTCGGGGAGAGTGGTGGGCTTGGGGTTGCTTCTGATTGTGATTTGGGGGATGATGAAGGTGTACTAATGTCCTTTGAAGGTGTTTTAGGGGTTTGGATATTCCTGGACGTTTGTAAGGAGGTGTTGAGGAAGCCAGAATTTAGACGTGGGAGGTTCTGAAACGTCTCCCCAAACAGCTCCACGGAGGTCCCCTGAAAGACGAGAGAGGGGAAATAACAAAAACATTACTGAGTACAAGGTCTGAAGCACATCTATGGAGCGCCCCCAACCAGTTAGAGAGTGGCACTACAGCGGAGCTACAAACTGGTGTAACACTGCTCCCTTCTGGAGTTAGACAGTGATTGCAGTTCAAAGTTAAATTAAACCTGGAAACCGAACCTGGAAAATAAATACCAAGGTATAGGGTCTTACTTTTTCTGTGGCGGGCTCGAGCAGAGAGGGCCGACAGTGGGACGAGTAGATTGGGATCAATCGAAGCGTCCAGCAGGAGAATTTCTGTGTGACTTGACTCTAAATAGTTCTCTGTGATTGTGACATCCGTCTCTGGAAACACCTCGAGGCTCTCTGGTGGTCTGGGCACAGCCAGTAACACCATGTGGTTACCACCGCAGGACACCTGAATGTAAGAAAACAATCTGCTCATCCACTTTATACTCATTTACTTTCAGACATTCAGGATATAACACTTGAGAGGTGGTGCAGTGTTTTAAAGCCACAGGTGGAGCTGGGGGGAGACACGACCAACCTTTAACTTCCTCACATTCACTTACTAGTTGAACACTGTACTTGAGAAAACGTGTGCAGAGTGTCGGGCTGAACTGGTTGATGAAGTTCTCCTCTCCTAAGCCCAGTTTTCCATGACGACCGTCACCAAACGTGTAGAGGAGCCCGCTGTCTGTGGAGGAGGAAGTACGTCAACATCCCGACCCGCAGACATTACTGCAACTAACTCAGCAGCCTTGTGCAGAGAGAAAACAATCGATCTGTGACTTCTGTGCGATGGAAATTACCATTTCATTTAGATAATTGGAAACGCACCAAGGTTAACACGTGGTGCTATTTTTATTTTTTATCATAATGACTTAAAAACGATCGCTTACTTGTGATCACAGCGGTGTGGCTCTCTCCACAGGCGATACGCTTGATGTCACGGTTACAGAGGAGCTCCAGAGGTTTTGGCAAATCGACTTCAAACAGAAATGTACCGTGGCCCAGCTGACCGTGCTGACCCCTGCCGAACGTATACACGCTCTCCTCTGACACAGCAAAACACACACACATGAGGAAACAGACTACTTTGATTAACAGCAGTGATGGAAAGTAACTAAGTACTTTAAGAAAGAAAGTTTACTCGACTGCATTTACCTTACTGCATGAGTTACTTTGAAGTTAATGAGACCTAAATTATCATTTTGCTAAAAATTGGACATTGCAGTGAGAAAATTTGAACCTGTTTTAATAGAATTCGACAAGTTTAATACATTTTCTACAATAAGGTGATATTTTCCTTGATTCTGAAGCAGTGATACTTTATTCTGTGTTTTCTAAAGAGCTCTTGAACTTGCTTTCTAACAGAGACGGGCTGAAATTGTCTCTCTAATTGTTTGTTTTCTCAATGAACTCCATATAAAATAGTTACAGTCATTAAAATGCTGCTTACATGTTAAAGATAGGTGATGCAAATTCAATAAAAATGTTGTTTTGCATGATGAGTACTTGTACTTTTAATACTTTTGGGTACATTTTGGTGTCAACTCTGAGTCCTGTCATCTGCAGACATTCTCAGATGACTCTGCAGTTGTGTGTGGTGCATCAGCGATGGAGAGGAGCCTGAGTGCAGGGATCTGGTTGATCTGTTTTCTGGCGTGATGTGGGAGCAATCACCTCGTCTTCTCTGACTAGGAATGCCCAGTGCACGTTTTTTCGGTGAAATAATGTACGTAAAATAAAAATGTTTTCCAGTGATGAACGCTGTTAACTCACCTGTGAGTGCCACCGTGTGCTCCCCTCCGCAGGACACCTGAGTGACACGACCCAGAATCTCCTCCACCCGCTGAGGGACCCTGTGATTGGCCAGCTGCTCCACCTGGAGACCGAGCCTTCCATTTGCACTCTCACCGAACGTGTAGAGATCTCCGTCCGCTAAAACAAAAGCCAGCACGACATTCTCAGCACGATAACATGAAGTTGAACTTGCTGTGCTGTGTTCGGTCGGACTGTGTTGTACCTGTGAGGAATGCTGAGTGGTGGTACCCACAGGAGACCCACGTCACTGCTTCCCCGACATTCACCTCTGTGGGTTCTGCTGCAAACTCCTCGTCGCCCAAACCAATCTGACCCACCGAGTTGTCTCCCCACATGAACAGCCTCCCGTCCTCTTCCAACACACACAAACCACAAATCAAACATCATACGCAATTATGAGTATGTACACTTTCGGCGGCGTCTAGGCTAACGAACTGTTCGTACCTGTTAAGGCAGCTGAGGTGTTGCATCCTGCAGAAAGAGTTTTGATTGGTGCGTGGTCACAGAAAGGACGCAGCAGGTGAAAGGATGTCGTGTTGTTGCAGTGGCCCAAACCGAGCTGCCCTACCTGGTTACTGCCGGCACCGTACACTCCCACCCTAAAGAAAATATACAAAACCTGAATTAAACACAGCAGGAAGAACACATACTGGGCACTATATCAAATTATTTGTTCATCATCTTACATGTGCAGACAATTGTGTGATCTTTTCCACAAGCCACAAGCTTCACCTTCTCAGACTTTAAGGCTGGAAGGGACACACACAAACACACAGACGTTATAGCTACTGAACATTACATCAAAACACTGAAAATAACGCCTTCTTTCGTCAGTGTCAAGACCACCTAGACCAAGACTAACGCATGATCAAGACCAGAGTGTATCGAGACTTTGAGGGGTTGAGACCAAGTCAAATACCCTTGGTCCGTTGTCCGCTAATATATAGCCCTCTGTTAGAAACCTAGGTATACTGATCGATTCAGACCTCAGCCTCCACCTGCAAATCAATAAACTTGTCCAGTTTTGCTTTTTCCAACTAAGAATCCAGAATCAAAGCCACGCTCCCACAGTCTGACCTCAAAACTACTACTGCAATTCACTCCTCTCCAGTATCAACAACAAAAAAAATCACTCTCATGCCACCAACTAGAATTTAATGATCACATTTAAGGCCCCTTCTGGGTCTGCCTTCTAACAATATTGCCAGCATGTTAACCCTGTACGAGCCAGTTCACAGCCTTAGATCATCAGGCGGATCACTTCTGGTTGTTCCAAAGGTTAAGGTTCAAAACTAGAGGTGACCCGTGCTTATAAAGGTGCTATATAAATCAATAAAGTAAAGTAAGTAAGTATGTAGCTGTTTTTGTGTGCAGCAGTGGCAGACTGCTGTGTGTTTTCTTTTGGACACTGCTTTTCTGCAGTCATATTTCATTACAGAAGATTAGTTGGACATCTCCTCCCAGACAGCCATCATTCACTTTCTTTGAATGCATGTGAAGGGGATGCAGAGAGGGGTGAGAGTGATTAACAGTACCAAAGATTTAAAATAACAACTACTAGTAGCTACTGGAAGTTTTACAGTGATGATGTTGACAAATAAATCAGGCAATGTAGAGATATACCTGCATATATTTTGTAAAATAACTTACCTTTCACAGAGGCAGGTTTGCAGACAGCAGGCTTAAAGCCATGTCCCAGTTGACCCCAAGTATTAACACCAAACATGAGCAGCCTGCCATTTTCTGCAGACATAAGAACAATCATAGAGACGTACGTTTAATTAAAAACAAACACATATTTATAGTTTCAAATGTGGACAGACTGTGTGTACCTGTGACGACAGCAGTGTGCTCTCCTCCACAGGAAACCTGCACTGGCTGATCATTCTTCAACCAGAATTTACTAGGCACATTATCAGCAAAGCAGCTCTTTCCAAATGTGAAGACGGCCCCTGTTTCTGATGACAAATGTTGTAACTCATCTTTAGACAGCCTTGATGTGATGTGATGTGATGTGATGTGATGTGATGTGATGTGATGTGATGGGAGAAAAATGCAGGACTTAAAGGCAACACTAATTTACTCCTCTCTAATTTAACACCGGCTAAATCCTGACCCAACCTGCTGTCACCTTTAAGTTTAAGTAGCAGCCTGACAGAAATAGCAACAGGTTTACCACACACGCACATAAACACTATGTGCAAACCGTTAGTAAGTATAACTACCGTTCATAAAGTGCTGCATGCTGCCTTGTTGTTATAGGAAGTACTCTTACCGGGTATATCCACCTCTTTCTGTCCCGTCATCTTCACTCCTGGCCCCGCCTGACAGCTCCTCAGCCTCACCGTGTGGCGCCGGTGCTCGGCCGGCTGTCAGGTTATAGTGATGGGAAGTTCGGTTCTTTTTAGGGAGTCAGATCATTTGACTCAGCTCACCAAGAAGAGCCGACTCTTTCGGCTCCCGAACGGCTCTTCATTTTATGACTTATACCTTTTCATAATTCAGCCAAATTTAGCGCTGTTTTGACTTTTGATTTATATGTGTACACATATCATGTATATATTCAATACACCCTTTGTGCTGAAGTATTTAAAAGTAAAAATTACATTTTCTAATCTCAATAAATGAATGCACTAACTTGCTTGTAGAAACACTATGTTACACAAAGCAGATAGAAACACCTATAAAAACTATAAAACGCATAGAAATGCTTAGTCTGTAATGAATATGATTTAGGCTATTGGTGGGTTTTCAATAAAGATATGATAACTTTTGCAACGATCCTCGTGACTGCATTGTTTTTTATCTGATCTGGGCCTTTCATAGTATTTGCTTCCCATGTTTGGATGTGTTTTGCAGTTTTCAGTCAGTTTTCACCTGTCAAAAAACTGATTGAAGGCATAGTATAGTTACTCAAAGGTGTTTTCTGCCTAAATATGACTTGATCTCATTCATAAGCTTCATAATATAAACACTAGAGCTCACAGGACAGCTTGGAATTCTTTTAAAGGATCATTACAACACAAAATGGGCTTTTTCACCTGCCAAAAATTGATTGCAGCTCATTCCTTGTAACTTAAACCTGTTTTCTGCCTCAAAATGACTGGTCTTTACCCTGAAGCATCATATGTGACAGATTACCACCTCACATTACACCTCACACTAGCCCTTTACACAGTTTACAAGTAGTGAAAAGTAAAGAGATAAGATATATTCTTCAAAATATTACTGATGAGTGATATGAAGTGATTTTGAGGCAGAACACCCCTTTCAGTCCAACATCAGGAGCTTGAAACCATATTTGGCCGGTGTAAAAATGCTATTTATGCATTGCATTGGCCTCTTTAAGGCATGCAGGCTGTACATGCATCTACTGTGTGCACACAGTACACTTCACTTCACAATTAACAGACCCTCTTAACTGACAGTGCATGCACTTGAGTGAGACATCGTCCGTCATGAATCCCTGTCTCTTTGACCAAATAAAGTATTTCTTAATGGATGGACCTATCCCCACAGGATTCTCTAAAGTGCAGCAATGTAATTTTCGTCGAAAGACAAAGGCTTTTGAAGTGCAAGATGAAGCACCAAATGTTTGCTGTTAAATGTACCTGATGCTGAGGTAAAAAGGAACTAAATTATGCAGGTGGGGTGCATTTCATGGCAGGCCTTGTTTTACCATTTCCTGTGATATGTACCCCCCTGCATAACTCTGACTGTGAAGCTGTCTGGTTACACATACTAGTCCCATCTGTATACTGTGAAAAGTATTTGATGCTGGGATCAACAGAACATATTTAAAAACACAATTTCCAGATCCCTGAGATGTTTTCTATCTGCTCGGTATCATAAAATGTTTGTCTGGGGCCAAACAAGTTGTTTAAATCCGACCAGCACAGAGGGGAGTTACCGGTGTTTCGATTGAACGAGCGACCGTGTTAACTGGTGACCGGCAGCCGAATGCGCCTGTTGTTTTGTTTTGTTGACACTGTAAGGTAAATGTAAAAATAATAATAATAATAATAAAAAGAAAGACACATTCACTAGGTCAGTTATGGATTATCTTCCTGTTTCTACAGCTGTCGTAACTACGACAACCACAGACGCATTGGGCGGACGGCCTCCAGTTAACAGGGTCGCTCGTTAATCCGAAACACCCGCCTAACATTTCATCATTACATTACGGATAAACGGCTCACTTCTACGACATAACGAACACTTTTTACACATTTTAAAGCTGCTGGATAACAAGTAATACAATAACGTGTCGCAGCATGGTGTAAACTCTATGGGTGTACTGGAGGAAGCCACGCCCGCTGCGGTGATGTCAGCCCCGGCCACGCTGCAGCACTTTACCGGGTTGGTTGTAGCTTCGGCTGCATGTCATGTGGGACAGGCAGTGAAAGAAAGTTGATGAAACGATCACGCTGTGTTACACTTCCATTGAATCCACACTTCCAGCTGCGATGTCTGCTAAACTGTTATCTGTAAACAACGCCCTTTTCAAATGTTTGAAGACTCTGCACGGCAGTCGCCAGCGAGGGTTCAGGTAAGCCACGTAACTTTGTTTATTTACTTTAATATAGTTATTACAAAGAATAACACATGCATGATGTTTGTTGTTGTTGTTGTTGTTGACAGCACCGGAGCTGCTTCCCTCGGTTCAGTGGATTTAAAAGGTCGCAGCTTCCTCACCCTGAAAGACTTCAGCTCAGAGGAGATCAAGAGGCTGCTGTGGGTGTCAGGGATCTGAAACAACGGATCAAACATGAAAAACAGGTAGATAAAACGAGTTCACCTGCTGTTAAGTGCAGATTTGCATGTGTGTTAGGTGTGCCCAGTTTTACTGGGTGGATCATTTAAGGAAGCTCACTGTCATTTCTATTTCAGTATCTTCCTCTTCTGCAAGGAAAGTCCATTGCTATGATATTTGAGAAGAGGAGCACCAGAACAAGAATGTCCACAGAAACAGGTGCTTCAGTTTAACATCCCCGTTAATAACACATTTCACTGCAAGCGTCAGATTTAGACTTAATTTCATACTGTCAGCTGAGCTGATACCATTCATCGGCGTGTTCGGCGGTGTGAGAATCATTGTTAATGTACACAAAAGATTTGCTGAAAGGCGACTTTCACCGCATCCCTGGAACAAAAACAGTCTCTTTCCCCCCTGTGCTGCCCCCCTTTAACAATCACACGAGGCTCTGAGCTTATTTTGCTCGTTTTAATATCATAATTTCAGGTTTTGCCTTGCTGGGCGGACACCCCTGTTTCCTCACCTCTCAGGACATCCACCTGGGAGTGAATGAGAGCTCCACAGACACAGCCAGGTGAGTCTTATGATTATTATAATATAGTGTCAGTGAGTCGTTGTTGGGTGTAGGCCGTATATTTTAGTATATTTTATACTGTGTGGCTTCCCCCGTTCTTAATTTTCCTCCAGCTGTTAACTCCAACAATATTTACACACTTACAGCACACATCAAAATTGGCTACAACAGGTTGTACATGTGGGGACAAAAGGAGTGCAGTTTAGGGCATACATAGATAGATGTGTGAGTGTTTGTGGGTCAGTATATGAGCCACAGCCCCCCTGAGGTACCCCTCTGTAAGCTCTAAACTCCCACCGCAGGGTTCTCTCAGGACTCTGTGATATTGTCCTGGCACGAGTGTACAGCCACTCCATGCTGGAGGAGCTGGATAAGGAGGCCTCCATCCCCATCATTAACGGCCTGTCTGACCTCTACCACCCAATCCAGATTCTGGCTGACTTCCTCACCTTACAGGTACTGCAAACCGCTCAATGTATGACAGTTTTCATCCACTAAATGATAATAATCGTGTTTTCTAAATGACTACTCTACTCTAGGAGCATTATGGGTCCCTTAATGGGCTAACAGTGAGTTGGATTGGAGATGGTAACAATGTCCTCCACTCCTTCATGATGACTGCAGCCAAACTGGGAGTTCATCTTAAAATCGCTACACCAAAGGTTTGCCTTATTTTGTGTGGTCATTTTCAGTGAAGCCCTCTTCTTTGTAGTGTATTCTTGTTTTGTAGTTTGCAGGTAGAGATGTGTGCAGTCAATATTAAACATGAAGAGATGCTTGGAAAATAAAAACCCGTGGTTAACTGTATCTTTGCAGGGGTATGAGCCAGAAAGCAGTGTTATCCAGGAGGCACAAAGACTCTCCAAAGAGGTGAGCTCTACTCTAGGTGTCACTATTGTAAACAAAACTCTTGTTAGAGGACTTCTTATTAATTCATAACGATGCATTTTGTCTCAGCATGGGACCCAGCTCGTGCTGACCTCTGACCCGATGGAGGCCGCTCACGGCAGCAATGTTTTGGTCACCGACACCTGGATCAGCATGGGACAGGAGGAGGAGAAGAAAAAGAGGCTCAAAGACTTTAAAGGTTACCAGATTACAATGCAGGTAAATAACAACAATTATGAAGAGATACAATCACAGATTTGTACTTTTTTTTTTTAAGACGGTCTTAAAAAATCAACCAGGGTCGCCCGAACATGTCGGGTTGCTTTTAGAGAAGTTTGCGGTTATTTTTTGTCCAGCTGTTCACACTCCCTGACAGTAAGTCAGCTCCTCTCTCTCAAACATGCCCCTGCTGTCCACAACGCAGAAGAATTTAACATTCTTCAAATTGTTTGTATGGTAAACTAGCCTCACACTAATTACAGACTTCATATGGCATATAAATCAGCAAGCTTTAAATAGAAATCTTGCAGTAGATGATTGTATAGGTGATAATTATTCTATGAAAATCAATGAAAATGTTTCTTTATGTCTGGCAGGTATGTACATGTACTGTCCCTGGGCAAAAGAGCAAAGTATCTATATATATTTTGGAGAGAAGCCATCTGTAAAGCCACCTGTCAGTCAATTAAAGCGTCCACACTCTTAATTCTGCATAACTTTAAGCCTTAATATAATTTGAACAGATGAGTTGTATAAAAATTCACCCTCAGTACAGTTGTCATGAACGGGGAAATTAGCTACAGCTGCTGTGAAGTTGGACATTTTAACATGGGGACTTATGGAGACTGACTCACTTCTGGAGCCAGCCTCAAGTGGACGTTTGAGGAACTGCAATTCACACCGCTTGATTACATTACCCCCTTAACTCCATGTTTTGGTCCACTACAGACAGGAAGTGTGGCCAAACCAGACTGGACCTTCCTGCATTGTCTCCCCCGGAAACTGGAAGAGGTAGATGACCACGTATTCTACTCATCCCGCTCCCTCGTGTTCCCCGAGGCGGAGAACAGAAAGTGGACAATCATGGTGAGTAACCTGATGAAACACTTTTATTTAACGTAGTAGTTTAACCCATACTAGTGTGGGTTTCATTTGAACACAGCTGTCTGTCTGATTATTTTTCAGGGTCTGATGGTTTCTCTTCTGACCGACTACTCTCCAAAGATCCCCATGCTCAAGTTTTGATTTCAGGACTTGAGATGGACTTTTACTTGTGCGTCATGACACATAGAAGTCAGATAGCATAACATCACAAGATGCCAAAGTAACTGCAGTGTTAAATTCAGAGCAGCGGATGCAGTTTTTGTCTTTGACTGTTTCCATTTAAGCATTAATATCCAAAGTCATCTGTTTATCTGTTTTAATGTTTCTTTGTTTACTGTGATCGAGAGGATTTATTTGTGGTTTACAGCGGAAGTGTCTTTGTTAGAGGCGTTACTGAAAAATAAAAGTTTACTGGGCCTTTCTTCACCTTGTTTAATGTCTTTATTTCACAACAGCATCTAAAAAGCAGAAATTTGAACGAGAAAACGCAAATGACCGATCACATTTCAACGCCAACGTGTAGTTACGTTTTGAGGAAATGCACATCGTTCACAATCCCTATGCTCCTTTATGCACGAGTATAAATCCAGCTTTACTGCCAAATGTCTTAAAGCAAGTGAACTCCTAATACTCCTTTTCTTTAAGGTTTGAATGTATACAGATGTGCCTTTTACATGTCTTCATGTGTGTAATGTCCATTAACTGTACTAACTGAGTAAAGTTTTGTAGTATTCAATTTTATTTATATAGCGCCAAATCAGAACAGAGGTTTTCTCATGACACTTTCCATACAGAGCAAGTCTAGACAGTAGTCTTTATTATTTTAATATTTACAGAGACCCAGCAATGGCCCACCATGGGCAAGCACTTGGTGATGGTGGCGAGGAAAAACTTCCACAAGGTAGGTAGGTAGATATAGATAGATAGATAGATAGATAGATAGATAGATAGATAGATAGATAGATAGATAGATGCTCTTCTCTTTAACAAGATCATTCAGACGTCCTCAGAGGTTCAAATGCTTCATTATGTCAACCGAAAAAGCCAAATCTGACCGCGGGCCGTGATTGGTCCCCGGGCCATACTTTGGACATCCCTGGTGCAGACAGCGCCATCTAACGTACGGAGTCGGCATCGCCCCGGTTCTGTGATTGGATAACGGAAGACAGCGTGTTTGTGCGGGAAGCTTTGATCTCCGTGGGTGGTCCATCCATCCTGGATTAAAAAAAAAAAAAATGATGCTGCGTAATATACTTCATTCATAAACACCAGCAGCCTGTCATTGCACACACACACACACACACACTGACAGAGTTTCTCTAAACATAAACACAGACGCCCACACTAACTACCATGTTACAGTAAAACGTACAGTGTCACTTAACTACAGAGAAATAACGTTAAAGCTGCTGCTACAATGGCGATGTGAAAACAAGGCGACCACCCACACAGTGAAGGAGTCGGTGGGAGGAGGAGGAGGAGGAGGAGGAGGACGCCATTGCAGCCCGCAGCTGGCCGTTTGTGATTCGGAAGAGGAGGTGGAGGGACAAACGTTAGCTTTAAAACTCCAACAATGTCTCTGTTTATCAGGCTCAGCCGCCTCCAGCCGCCGTGTGTTAAAACGGTAAAAAAACGGACGTTAGTGTCGGAGGATGGACGGTTCGCTTGAGGAGGACACAATGCGGAGACACAACAGCAGCAGAGCCGAACCGAAGCAGGTAAAGACGGGATAAAGCTAGCCGTGTTTGAGGAGAGGAGGGGGGGGACACACACACAATGGGGAGAAAGTTTGAGCTAACCTCGGCTAACTAACGGTAGCGTCCCCCTGCTAAGTGCTACATCCTGTTCAACGGCTACTTTTATAACCGTTAAGCTCCATTTAAACCTCTAACGTCGACAAACTTTCAACACTTGTTGCCATTTAAAAGTCTAAAAAGTTCAAATTTAACCGACGCTTACAGTTTTTTTTTTTTTTTTTTTTTAATGCTCCCCAAAAATATTTTAAGACACCTTCACACGACTTTTGCACACACTTTTAAGCCTCGGTGCTGTTTGAGTTTGAACATTAAAACATTTAAATAATCACTGCTAACAAAAAACTTTGAACTTTAGGCTCAGTTAAAGTGTGTAAAAAGTCCTGTTTTCTCAGTGTTATCTTATGTATTAGATGATTGTGAGAGCTTTGTTTGACATGTTTACATGCTGCTAGGTGGTTTAAATCCATGCAAATGTATGGTGTTTTTATAAATATATGATGTGTGTGTGTGTGTGTGCAATGCTTATCTGCAAAGTAACTACAGTAGTTAGATAAAGTTCTGGTGTGTATTGTCCCTCAAGAGCCTGATTAATACTTTAATACTCTATAACTTACAGGTAGTTACATTAGCAGGATTTAAAGGAGATAAAGTAACTTTACTAATTGAGTATGCTCACCTGCAAAATAACCACAGTAGTCAGATGAATGTTGTGCAGTGTTTTCCTCTCAAATGTAGTATGAAGTAAATACTTTAAGTACCTCAAACATGTGTGTTTAGTGCCACTCTAGATGAAATAGTTACTTTGCTTAACTGCTTAAACGTCATGATAGGACAGCAGCTAAATGTACTCACAGGCTTCAGTCTTCCATGTTTTAACACATCTAATCGTACACATACGTGACAACATTGCATGTTTTGCAGTCTGTGCAGGCGGCTTGAAGCTCACTTTATATCTGCGATCCATCACTGTGAACACAAAGACTTTAGTTAATGTTTGTCAATCGGCCTTTAAACTGCATTACAGCGGAAATCTCCTTAAATTAATTGGCTGATATTTCACTAATCCGTCCATTTTCTGTAACCGCTTATCCTCATCAGGGTCACGGTGGGGCTGGAGCCTATCCCAGCTGATTTAGTTCGTCACAGGACGCATAGAGACAAACATATTTGATTAATTGTTTAATTCAAGTTTTTAGTAGCCTTGTAACATGCTTGTACATCATTTCTTTTCCCCTAACAGTCTCCTGCCATTCCTTCAGCTGTCTGCTGCCCCAGTCTCTCACCATGAACACCAGTAGAAACTGCACCGCGGTGGGGCATGGCGAGGGTGTGGCCGCCCTGGAGTCAGTCTCCATCGTGACCATCACACTTCTCGCCTGCCTGGGGAACCTCCTGATCGTCGTGACTCTTTATCGCAGGCCTTATCTGCTCACGCCGAGCAACAAGTTTGTGTTCAGCCTGACCCTGTCCAACCTGCTGCTGTCCATGCTGGTGCTGCCGTTCGTGGCCGTGAGCTCAGCAAAGAGAGAGTGGGTTTTTGGGGTGGTGTGGTGCAACTTCACCGCCCTGCTATACCTGCTCATCAGCTCGGCCAGCATGCTCACACTTGGAGCTATTGCTATTGACAGGTTGGTGCCGGGAAATGAGCATGCAATCATGTAGTCCGTTTGGTGGCAGTGCAACAAGATACAAACATTAACATAATACACTCTAAAGTTGATACGGCGACACTGTTCAAGAGCAACATTAGCGTTTAGTTGTGTTTCTGGTCACTCTCTTAGCTCTGCTTGTGGTCTCCACCTGCTGCTGAGGGAAATATTTGGCTGTTTAGCTGATAAATGCTCCACTGAGTTCACCAGCTAGTTGCTAACTTTGTCTGTCTGCTGTTCGGTGCTGAGCAGGCAGGGTACAGTTGATTTATCAGAGGTTTTTGAGCTGAAAACAGCCGCCTGTGGTTGATTAAAGTCGATGAGAGTGAACCAAAATGTCAAAAAAAAATGAGCTGAAGGGCATCTCACATTACATAAAGTCATTTGATCCTCTGTTAACACAGACGATTGATGCAGCTCTAAATTCAAACTTAAAACTCAAATTTACTATTTCCATGCAGAGAACGCAGCGGCTAAAAGTTACTAATGCAGCCTTGTTACCAGACTTTGTTTAAACTTCCAGTGCAGCCACTCACTGGCCATTTATATCGGATTGTATGTGATTAGCAGCACCCAGATTACAACAGTGAACAACAAAATACACAATATATGGCATTATTCCACAGCAGTTAACATCTTTTGTGGCTGATGTCACAAAAACATTTAATAAACGATGACAAATAGTCGTGCTGTCTTTATTTTTTAGTGAATGTGACATGAGTCTCTTTCCTACAACAAAGTTAACTTGAACTTTGACTTTATTTTGCTGTTTTTTTTTTTTTGGCTTTGGAAGCAACACGTTCATGTTGAAACACTTTTTAGTTTTTTCGGTGTATTTCCCTTTAAGGCCAGTGAGCAGCTTTGTAAATAAGATTGGTTAACCACATAATCAGGTCATGGTATTTTTCTGGAGATTTTCCCAGCTCAAGTGACAAGCATTAGACGGCCGTTACACAAAGTAACTTTAAATGTGGACTGACACGTTAATCTGCAGGGCCAAGATTATTTCTGGCAAATTTCTGTTTTTAGAAATTAGAAACTGATAAACAAACAAAATCATACACGGACACAGCAAATCCAGCACACTGAACCGCACTGTCACTGCTGACTGTAGCTTTATTTTCTTTGGTTATTGACTATATTTACTGACTTTATAACAACTATTTTAGATTTTGTTGGGCCTGTCAAGAAGTTGCTTACCATTAAACATCATTAAACAATTTAATTTAAGAAGATTTATAAGGATTAATAAAGAGAATTGTCATTTTATTTTAAAACAAGAGTTAGCTTGTCCAGGGTGTACCTCGCCTCTCGCCCAGTATCAGCTGGGATAGGCTCCAGCCCTCCATGACGCTGATAAGAACAAGCGGTTACAGATAATGGATGGACAACAGCTTTGACAGCGTCCTCCAGGGCTCCACCTTAAACTAAAAGCTAAATAAATCAATCAAATGAGTCGATAATAAATAAAATGATTGTTGGTTGCAGCCTTAAAGTTGAGGAATCAGTAACTTGTAGTCAGTAGGATCTATTGTAAACGGGCTCTGAAGCATACAGTCCTCCCTGTTCTCAGCTCTCCTAATTACCCTCAGCACCTCTGGGAATTTTTGATTACAGTGCATGTTTTTGTTCTCCCTGCCAAGCCTCTCCTTTTCTCTTCTGTTTGCAGCTTTTAGGAAACACTTTACAGCTTTGTTAGGCGGTGAAAGTGCAGCCATTAACGTCCGGGTCACTCAAATCTGAGCTATGTTACTTAGACCAGAGGACTCCCTCGAGACCGGCACTGAGTTTCCTCACCGTCTTCCTCTCACCCCAACAGGTACTACGCCGTGCTCTACCCGATGATCTACCCCATGAAGATCACAGGAAACCGGGCGGTCGTCGCCATCGCCTACGTGTGGTTGCACTCCCTGGTGGGCTGTCTGCCTCCTCTCTTCGGCTGGTCCTCCTTCGAGTTCGACTGCTTCAAGTGGACGTGTGTTGCGTCCTGGCACAGAGAGCCGAGTTACACGGCCTTCTGGGTAACCTGGTGCACCCTTCTCCTTCTTCGTCCATGCTGGCCTGTTACGGTGTCATTTTCCGTCGCCCGCATGAAAGCTCGGAAGGTTCACTGTGGGACGGTCATCATGGCCCAGGACGACTCCGCCGGAGCTCAGAGGAACGGACGCAAAAACTCAAGCACCTCCACTTCGTCCAATGGAAGCCGGCGGAGCCGCGGGAGTCAGTGCAAGGCCTTTGTCACCATCTTAGTCGTGATCGGCACTTTCCTCATGACATGGGGGCCGTACGTCGGGGTGGTGTGCACCGAGGCTTTGTGGGGACAGGGGAGCGTGTCTCAGGGACTGGAGACGTTGGTGGCTTGGCTGTCTTTCTGCAGCGCAGTGTGCCACCCGCTCATCTACGGTCTGTGGAATAAAACGGTGAGGAAGGAGCTGTTGGGGATGTGCTTCGAGATCGCTACTACAGAGAGTCGTTACCACGCGGAGGACGCCCCGCCTCTTCAGCATCTCCAACAGGATCACAGGTGGGAGAGCAGCAGACCGCTGACGTCATGTTGTCATACCTTCCTGTGTTTTATTGATTTCACGTGTTGCCTGATGACGAGAACTTGCTTGTGTTCTTCCAGACTTGGGTATGTCCCCACACCTGACAGCCCTGTTGGCCGGTGGAGGGCATCTGCTGGCCCCAGGAAGCAGCACAGGAGACACTGGCTTCAGTTTCACTCAGGACTCATGTAAGTGTCGCACACAAGTTAATCTGTGTGATCATTTCCATTCAGCACATCATATCAGGGTCTCTCGTAGGTGTGAATGTGAGTGTGAATGGTTGTTTGTCTCTGTGTGTCAGCCCTGTCACTTGTCCAGGGTGTACCCCTCTCGCTCAAAGTCAGCTGGGTTTAGCTGCAGCCCCCGCCCTCCTGATAAGGATAGGCGGTTTCAGGAAATAGATGGATGAACATGATATCGGAGCTGGACAATAAACTGAATTCAGATTATTGAATCTATTCTAACAACTTAAGTTTGCAGTTAATAAAACGTTTGAATCCAAAAGAAGAGCTGCAGCAATCAGTGACTTCTAAAGCCTGAAGCCTTTAACCAGCCACACTGTGATAATGCAGGCACAACAAAGACCATCAAGACAAAGTTTAGCATCCTGCTAAATGTTTGCCTCTAACAGAACACAAAACTGAATATTTGACAATTCAGCCTAAAAAAAACACTTAAACGATCATTAGTTCAACATAACCTTTCTCTATAAATATCAAAAACAGTAAAATAAAATACTTTTAGTTTGTTGAAACTCAAAAATATGAAAACTTAAATCTAAAACAGAGAAAAGTGATATTTGAGAAGCTGTTTGAGATCTTTCTCGTCAAAGTTTGGGGCGATATACGTCCGTTAATTGACTTATCAATTAACTTTTTCCAGCAGAAGTTGCACCTCTCCTGCAGTCAGCAGTGTTCGTGCTGCTAAACTTAAAAACTGGACTGTTAACATCTTCAACTTAAAATGGAGAAGTTACTCAACCTCTGGCACTAGGTTTCAGAAGTCTGCCGGATGGTTTTACTCGTGTTGCGTCATACTTTCACAGCTTCACATTCCTGTTTCACAGCTCATGTTTGCAGCTCGGGGTGGCGTATGAAGGGCAAGTAACGTCATGCAATGCAAAGAAACGTCTCATTATTCAACACATTTGTGTGTCCCCCCGTTGACTTTCCTGCGAGTTAGTTCTTTCTGTTAACCAGCTTTTTTTGTCTCCCGCGCAGGCACAGACGTGATGCTGCTGGATAACTTCTCCACGGACGGCTCCTCCCACCCACAGCACCACGGGAATTCGTCCGGGAAGAGGAGGAGCTCGGTCACCTTTGAAGACCAGGTGGAGCATTCCAAAGGTATATGTCGTCTCCTCGCTGCACAAAAGATTAGAGGGAAGGACGGGAGTTACCTAATACCCACTGAGGGTTTTGGAGAATGACTCTGCGGTCACCAAGCTACAAAACAAAACACAGATTTAGTGTAACGTTTGTCTCATTTATGAGGTCATAAAGTTTTTTTTTTCTCCTCAGCTGAAAACACCAACACCTCCTCGGTTCAAGTCCAGGCAGAGGTACACAAATCTCTCGACACGTTCGCCTCCTGTCTGGCGAAGGCTATAGAGAGCGACGCTAAGCTCACCCTGTTTGGGGACCTGGCTCTGCCGGGGACTATTTGACGAGGGCGGCGCCGAGGCCCAGATACCTGGACGGGCAGAGACTCAGACTGAGAGTATCGATGAAGGGATCGTTAAAGACGACAGAGATGAAGAAGAGCAGGAGGTGGAGGAGAAACCCGCCTGAACACAGAGCGCGCTCAGTTTATTAGAGAACTGTGGGGGTAACGTTGCTACATGTATCAGAGCGGTGCAGTTCATGAAGTCTGATCTCTCTCTGCAGATCCATACTTGAAATTATTAGAAAACAGGAAGAGGTTATTCATTCCACTATGTTGGACCAAGGACACGCCGTCAGTGTCTTTGCAAGCTTTTGTATGGATTAATCAAATAGGAAGCCTTAACTACTGTAGCCTAAATGATCTGATTGTTGTGTGTGTGTGTGTGTGTGTGTATATATATTATTGTATGAATTTACAATAACACGTGCCTCATCAGGGCCGGGCAGTATTCAGGAAATCTTTGTATCTTCCATCAGACTCTGTTATCAAATCACTTTATTACATTAAGAAAAGAAGATTTCAAGTCTAAATGATCTTTTTACGCAGGTACAGACAGCTGAGGTACTGCACACCGGTGGTTCCACTTATTGTACCTGATTCGATGGACCTCTTTCCTGGACTGAAACATGAAAACAGTCACTTAATTCCTGTACGTAGCTCCACACACACCTTCAGCATTCCCGTTAAACTTTGGTCCATGCTGGACTTGAACCGGCTAAAGCCAGGTCTCTATGGACTGAGCTACTGCTGCCCCAATACAGATTGTGCTAATCTAGTATACATGTGGGTATTTCTCGTGTACCCAACACACTACATACTCAGTTTGACACACAGTGTCTTTGTTTGATCCATTTTCTGTAACCGCTTTGAACTGGGTTTGAACCAGGAACCTTCTTGCTGTGAGGCAACGGTGCTAACCGCTGCACCACCCTGAACATAGGAAGTACACACTGACTGCCCGGCCCGAGCTCCATCTGTTGGCTAACACTCGTTAGTGTGACACGTTCCTGGTCGTTTAGGTACTCGGCGTGACCACAGGTGTATTAGAAACAGGTACAGTCCTGACGCTTCGTGATTATCTGCTACAGTCATTGATTGCACTTGTGTTTACGTGTTGTCATAGAAACCACTTTTATTGTATGTCAGAGAAGGAAGGTGATTGTTCTTGTTTGGCCAGTGCGTGTGCGTACTGTCCGAGGTACAGCTGGATATTAATATTGAAGACGACAAACCAGCGGTCCAGTTATTTCAAGTCACATTTCATATTTGAGTGCAAAAAAAACACAAGTGGATTACATCACACTGTGTGGCCTTAGTAAATACTGATTGGTACATGTGGTTAACTTCAGCTGATAGACTCCACCGCTCCCTTTACTACAAAACAAACTCAGAGGATGTTTATAAAAAGAGCACACGTCTGGTGCTTCAGTCTTACCTCGAATCTTCATATTATGTTTGAATGGTACTACTTTTTAAAAAAAAGAAACAGCTATACACCTGAGAAGTGATGTAACCTTTTGATATTCACTATACAGTTAAGTATTAAAACAAATATTTGCATTAAAGTTTTGTATCGAGATTTTTCTATTAAAACTTTTTACATAAAATGTTTGTGAGTTCATTTTTGTCTTTACCCGTCCTGTCCGGTCTTTGACAAGCCTCTCATGTGTTACCATTACATCAACCTCCGTGGCTGTGAAGTGCCAAAAAACTGCAGTTCCTCAAACGTCCACTTGAGGCTGGCTCCAGAAGTGAGTCAGTCTCCATAAGTCCCCATGTTAAAATGTCCAACTTCACAGCAGAAATAAACATGTTTACAGCCTGGTACAAAAAACAGTTTTGGTCTCTATAGCTAATTTCCCCGTTCATGACAACTGTACTGAGGGTGACTATATACAACTCACCTCTTCAGATTATATTAAGGCTTAAAGTTATGCAGGATTAACAGTGTGGACGCTTTGACTGACAGGTGTGTGCTGTTACAGATGGCTTGTTTGAGCACTCAGGCGTCATTCAGGCCACCTCAGGTCCACCGATGATCCACGTCTTTGCTGATATTTAGATTAACCGAGAGGCAGAACTACAAACATGGAAGCCACGGCACTGAGCGTCAAAACAGCTCTTCAGAAACGTGTGGGTGACGTCACGGATACAACGTCCATTCTTTATACACATCTAAGTCTCGCTAATACACATGAATCTAAGACCTAAACTGTTGGCGGTCCAGTTGCACTGTGGGTAATGTAGGCACCAACACACAGTGGCAAACAGTCTTTGTTTTTTTGTTACCTAAGTAGCCTATATACTGTCCGGTCTTGGTCTCGACTTGGTCTTAACCCCTCAAAGTCTTGGTCTTGTCTCAGTCTCGACTTGGTCTTAACCCCTCAAAGTCTTGGTCTTGTCTCAGTCTCGACTTGGTCTTAACCCCTCAAAGTCTTGGTCTTGTCTCAGTCTCGACTTGGTCTTAACCCCTCAAAGTCTTGGTCTTGGCTCGGTCTTGGTCTTAGTCTTGGTCATCTTCAGTGTTGATCTTCGACATCTTCGAGACGTCGCAGCTTTTATTATTTCCAAATTCTGTGAAAGATTATATAATTTATTGACGAACCACAGCTTTGTTTCTTTTTCTTTTTTTTTTTCTTCAACAACAAAATTAAAGCATTCGCCAAGTTATGTTTTACTTAGAGTCCATGTTTACATGCGGAACTGCCGCAGCAGCACATCAACATTTCTTAGCTTTGTGCTACAAATTCAAAAAGTCACACGTTAACACTGATCAAAGCTCATTTTCTCCTAACAAAATAATATTGCACTTAACATCCTTGCACGCCAGCCGCCATTATTCTCACACTTGACATATATATATATAGATATATATGTGTATATACTGACGTCTTTGCCCTTTGCATTCACACAGATGTAGTTTATCCTCATACAGAAACATCAGTAAGAAAGTCGTCTTAAAAAAAACACAGGGGGGCCTAAAAATTACACTAATTTTCAAAAGGAAGTATTCTACACTATACTTGTACAAATCTCAGGTTTTCAAGTGCTATACAGCAAAAAACAAATAGTGTTTTCTTTAAAATAATATGCCAACGGGCCGGGCTACTGCTCGTCGTCGTTCTCCTGGCCTGAACCTTCGGAGCGATCACCTTCTAGTCGATCTGCAAGAAAAGACAGAAACACGAAGGTCAAGACAAAATCCAGAGAGTGCTAAGTTTCTGTACCCGGGATGTTCAAGTGTTTACGTGCGTTTACCTGATCTGATGTGATTAAGGGAGGCCAACATTCGGAGCATGAAAGAGGCCGGGACTGTGATTGTGTTCCTCGTTTCCTCGAGCATCAGCTCGTTCCGAGTTATTACCTTTGAAGACGAGGAGAAGAAGAAGAAAGACGTGAGGAAGAGTGACGAGACTGAAGCTGACAGACGGGGAGGAAAGAGGACACTGATCTGCCGTGAAAGAGCGAGACAGCCAGCGATTCTCAGAGTTATCCTCGGTTTAGGGACAATCTTTTCTATCAGAGACGGAACTGTGAATTTAATCGTTTTAACTGTGACCGAAGAAGTCGAGTGAAAAGTTCGACTTTTTCGGGAAATCTTTACTTCGTTGGCGACAGTAAGATGAGAAGATGTGATAAATATGAAGCCAGCAGCTGGGTAGCTTAGCACAAAGACTGGAAACAGGAGAATCCACCTACAAGCACCTCACACCATGCATGCCATGTTAATAAGCTCACTAATTATATGTTTCTTAAAGATATTTTTGGGGCTTTTATTTGACAGAGATAGCTGAAGAGTGTTACGGAGGGTTTATGTTCTGGACTATTTCTTGGCAGGGAGTTGTGACTTCTTCTCATTGAGTTAAAATGAACTCTTCCATCATGTAAATCCATTTTTTAATCAGCAGAACTACATATCACTGTTTGGTTGTTGCTGATCTCTTTGGCAGTCGTACCTCATTCGCGAGAACTCTGTTAAAAGATGGCGACTCCTCTAGCGGCGACCAGATCTTGATATCGTAGTCTATCCCTGAAGAGGCCAGGACTGAAACAGACAAACAAACACGACGTTAACACACATCCGTGTACGAGGATCATCTGAGGCGTGCGGGCTGACTCGTGGGGACTCACTGGGGTCGAGGTGCGGCTGCAGGCAGTTGACCACGTGGTTGTCGGCTTCGAGCAGCATGAGGTGCTCGGCGGTGTGTCTGTCCCAGATGAAGATGTGACCGCAGTCTGAACCGCTCATCACAAAGTTGTTGCCCCAAAAACAAGACTCCTTTATCTGGACACAAAGAAACAGAAACCACCTTGAATTATCACACCGCTGATATAAAAACAACGTGTGGTTTTACAGGGAGTTACGTGGTGTGACAAACTTGCAGTGTATACATCCTTCTCTGTCGGTGAGCACAGGTTTCTGCTTACGTGTTTGTACAGGCGTAATTAGTGATGACAGGAAGTCCCTCTAAAACAGCACTACTACGACTTAAACAAACAAGACGCAACATGTTCATTAGTGAGATTTACCGCTGCTGGTAGGTGCTCACAGAGAAAGATGTAATTATGAGAAATGTCTGTTGAAATCGCAGCTGTACTTCATTTATCATAAGTCCTGCTGAACGGGCGAAAGCAGGATGAAAACCTGACGGCTCGTCTTGTAACACGTCAGCGGAGAAAAAAGTGATTAATAACTGAACTGGACAATAAAGCACCTGAACAAACAAACTGACAATAAATGGTGACCTGATAAAAACAGTCCTTGCTAAGCGTGCATCTCCTCGACCACCAATCAGAAGATCGGTGGTTCGATCCCCGGCTGCTCCATGTCTGCATGTCCAAGCATCTTTGGACAAAATAAACTGACGTCCGTGCCGTCGCTGTGTGAGCGTGATTAGCTCCCTTCTGATGAGCAGTTGGCACCTTTCACCGTTTTAACCCTTTAATACCAAAACCTGCGGCGAGGCTTCATTTTCTCACTGTGGTCCACGTCTGTGCACTCGAACTATATTTATAAATACTATTACTATTTCAATCTGTTACACCGTTTTCATTTTTATTTATTTGGTGAGTATTTATTTGTCTATTTATATGTCTTATTACTTTACTTTCATTCTATTTTATCTAATTATTTATACATTTTAATGAGTTTTGTTGATTTATTATTATAGAATAGTAGAAAAATAATAAAACTTCTTATTTCTTTTATTTATTTTGAACCTGCCTGCAGTGTTTCCTCACTGTAAGATGATAAGACGGCGCTCCTTCATTCTCTGCTTTCTTTATAATGGGGTGAAGCGTCTAAATGTGTGAAGCACTTTGTGTGTTACAATGTTTTGTATGAAAAGTGCTACACAAATAAAGTCTGATTGACTGATTGATGATAGCCAATACTATCAGCGTGTCACATTCGCCAATTAACCTGCATGTCTTTGGCCAGAATACCTGAACCGAACGTGCAAACTCCACAAAGAAAGGCCTGAGCCGAGGTTCAAACCAGGAAACTTCGTGTTAGGAACTTGTTAGAGATGTACCATTGTCCTGGAGTTGCGGTGGCCTTTGTAGACCATCTTGACCGACGGTCTCCTGATATTTTGGGTCTCGCTCTCCTCCATCTCCTCTCCTCTCTTTCCTCCTGCGGAACAGCTCCTGGATACGAGCGGCGGCCGAGCGTCTGTGAAACACAAGAAAACCGACACACGTGACGAAGAGCGCAAAATAATAAAGAGATAAAAGAAATCCAGACAAACCCATGCTGCCACTGATGCTCATGAACGCCATGCTTTGAATCTTGGGTGACATTTCTATGCTGGTAAGAAAAAAAAAAAAAAAAAACAAGCTCAGTTTAAAACAAAGCAGCCACGTCACTCGCTCGCTCCATCTCAACTGAGCTAAGCTCTCAAAGTCTACATACACACTGGTTCAGATGTTCTTCAAAGAGGTCCTACCGAGGAAATAAACGTCACATTTGTTCGCCTCCTTTCCACCACGGCGTCATGCACACATTCTTTGTTCATTCTCCGTCTCTTCTGTACAAAAACCTTCAAAATGCTGCCGTTAAGCGGCATTCAGACTCGATCAGGCGCTGCGGCGAAGTGCAGCAGGGTTTGTCGGGCAAAGTGAAGCAACTTTTTATTTCGCTGATGAACGGCTTTATCGATGCCGGCTCCTCGCTCTCATTCACCGTCTTTGTCGCTCGACTCTCTCTCAAACCATCCGGCACAAACCAAATTCTTTCTGTCGATATTTTTGCAGTGTAAATTGCAAGCCAGATTCAGATTTAGAAGCCGGTTCATGAAATTAAAAAAAGCCAGAACACAACAGGTGGAGAATCTGAGTTTAGGTCTCAGTTTCAGAGACATTTCAGGCTGACTGTGGTGGAGTTTAACCGGTCTGAACGTCTGATTGGCGGCTGCAGCGTGACGTCAGGCCGACTCAACTTCTTCGCTGCAGGTTGCTGCGTTTTTTTGGCGGACATCCCTGCAAAACTTTGCATTTTCGCCGCAGCTCCTAATCCTGTCTGAAGGCTGCTCTTATGCTGCTGCACTTGTGGAGTCAGTACTCACATGCACATCACTTTAACTCTACAGTTAGCTCTGTGTGTGTGTGTGTGTGTGTGTGTATTAGTTGTTTTTTTTTCTGTGAGTGCAATGACCAAACCAAAACAAAAACCACCATCATCATTGAGGTTTAATGTTCTGCTGCATGTCACACACCTGACAGGTTAGATGCTTATAGTAGCCAGTGCATGAACGTTACCTGATCATCCTATCTCCTACTGCAGATCCTCTGGAATTAAATCTATATTTGTAGTGAAACAGTCAAAAACATAGCAAAAACCAACCCTTTTACAAGAGATAGTAAACAAGAGTGTCGAATACATGTCGTCGGTCGTACCTCTGTCCCTGTCCTCTGAACCTCGTCGACGGGATGAGAATGGGATCGTCGTCGCTGTCGTCGGAGTCCTGGTTTCCCCGTGCAGGCTGACTCTGGCCCTCCTCTCCTTCCTCCGCTGTGGGCTCGGCTCTCCTGCACCCTCCCGACGTGTCCTCCGTACCTTCTGCCGGTGGTGCGGAAGCCATGGCGCCTCCCTCGGAGGAGCCCTCCGCCGGGGCCTGAGCTGACGAGCTGCCAAGGGCGCCGGAGCAGGAGGCGTCACACGGCGGCTCCGTGGAGGCGGTGACGGCGCTCTGCTGCCCCGAGGACCCGGAGGGAGCTGAGGAGAGACACGTATTCATACATGTAGGACTATTTTCTAAGGCGCTGTTGTGTTACACAGTGGTCCTTTTTCTCATGATGCTGAAGGACTCACCTTGCTCCGACACTGAACTCTGCATCAATAGACTGTCTCTGCTCTGCATGGCTGCAGCCTCGGACGCTTTGGGACCTCCGCTGCCCATAGAGCTGGACGTGCTACTGCTCCTGTGGAGGAAAACAGTGGCTGAGTCTCTCGTATACGTAATACACTCGTTTTTAATTTGCTATTGAATAAGGAGTTTGGTTAGGCAATCTCTCACCACTCATCAGTGAAGTCCAGCTTGATGGTGCTGGTGGTGGTTCCCTCCGAGCTGTAGTGTAAGCTGAGGACTGGCTCTGCTGTGCTGGGCCGACTGGTGACTGTCGTAGAGGTGGAGGTGGAGGTTGAGGTTGAGGAGGTGGGAGCGCTGCTGCTGCTGGCTGGTACAGAAACAGGCTGATCAGGAGGTGAACCTGCAGCTTCTGTTGCTCCTGAAAGGAGAGAGGACGACACACAGACACAAAACAAACAGGAATTACTCGTTGGTGTCGTTACAATCTGTCCTGCTTCACCAGAAAATTTTTATGTTTTTAGCTGAGAGTTTTTTTTTTCCCGTTCACAGCATGTAAACATGCAACCCTCCTGTTGCATCACTTCCCATTGATTAACAACAGAAATGAAAACATGCAGCGGACACTGAGCGACGGGTCGACTACCGTCAGCCACAGCAACAAGACAGAAACGCACAAGGACGCACAAAGACACACAAAGACACACGAGTCAAAGCCCCTGAAGGATTGTTTGCACACACCTCAGCTGGTTTAAATTAACGTTAGTTTTACCTTCCCAAAGGAAAAGGCTCAAAGGTTCAGCTGTGAATTAGAAACTGGCTGATAAATTGGTCGGATATTAGCTTATTAGTTTATTGCAGAGATGTTGCTATAAGTTTATATTCATATATTTGTTACGGCCAGATGTTTGCGTTCATATTCCTGTTCCTGTGTGATCTCCTGTCTGTGTTGTGAGAATCTGTGCTCGACTACAGCTGATCGGTGTGCAGCTGTTTAACATCAGGCTCCTGACGGAGACAGCAGGACGTGGCTGCAGCTCGGTCCTCCACCTCGAGCTCTGCGTTTCATTTAGTAAATTTAAATGTAGTAACTCGTTACCTTTGTGCATGTAGTCACACTTGTAAACAGTCGCTGTCTTTTCTTTTGACTTGTCTTTGTCAGTTTATGAAGTTATGTTCAGGAACTGTCTTTTGGTTACTTATTTTGGAGTGAGGTTCGAGTAGCTTCAACCTGAAAAGCTTGTTTGTTTTGTTTATTGTGTCAGCCTGTGTTCACTCCGACGCTACAGCAAGGTGATATTACACTAAAAATCTTTGGATTGTTGCACAAAAATCAAGAAAATAATAAAGTGGCAGAATATTTGTTTAGTTTTTAATAGGTAAAAGTTATTCAAGTTGATTTTGGGCACTTAAGTTAACAAAGTCTGATGATATTCAGATAGAGATTAGTCAGATTTCATTACTAATATCTAAATTCTTATTATTTTTAAGTGACAGGCAGACATGCTCTGTCTACCTGCAGGTATTTAAATGTGTACCTGGACGGATGATGGACAGAGAGAGACAAAGCATGGAGACAATGAAATTGTGCAAAGGTATGACAGAAAGTGTTCATGAGGGAGGGTGGAGAAGACGTAGCGAGTGGCTTTGGGGAGGGGGTGAGAGGACGCACCCTGCTGTTCATCAAGAGTCATGGATCCCAGCTGTTTGTTTACCACAGACGAGGGCGAATCTGGAACACAAATGAGACCGGCTAAACATCGGACACAGAGGTCGAACCTGAGGGCTCACACAGTCAAGGCACACGAGGGTTAAAAAAAAAAAAAAAAAAAAAAGTCAAAGTCATGTTAAAAAAAATTAAGAATTAAGAAGAAAAACACCATCCAAGGCCAAGCAGGAGGAGGAGGAGGAGGAGGAGGAGCTGTAAAAATCAGCCAAAGGAAATCAAAGAAGCTTCATCTGGTAACAGCAGAGATCATTTCACACACACTGTATGTGCAGCTTTAAGCAGAATGAGTGTCAGATTAGTAAAATCTCAAACAAAAACAAGAACATGACAAGTTCACGCATGCCAACCACATGTCCTGCGTAGCTTAGATAACCATCGAGCTCACCGTAAACATAAATATAAACCATATAATTCATCTGTTTGCTCCTAAACCTCAAAACAAACCAAACGTCGGCTCGCTGCTCGCTGAGTTCTCTTTTTTTTTTTTTAATGAAATAAACGATAAACAGCCAAACAAAAAGTTCAAATCCTCTGCTGCATAATCAGCACGGCCTGGATGAAAACATAAACAATAAGACACTTCATCAGTTCATCAATTGTTGCTGTCGGATGCAACTTGTCCAGTAAAGCCCCTTTCAGACACGCCGTCATGTCAACGCTGTGGAAATTTAAGTCGCAACTACAGATAATACAGTCAATAGACAATTCAGTTCATGAAGCTGATGTTGAAGGTTCGACGCGTCACTTTCGGGTCGATCTACTGGCTGAAATGGAGCGTGAGAAGGACCGACGGGGTGGTGCGGTGACTGCGGACGTCGTACCGGACCGTTGTGGGGAAGAAGGAGCTGAGCTGGAAGGTGAAGCTCTCGATTTTTTTCCAGTCCATCTACGTTCCCACCCTCACCTGCATTTAGGAGCTTTGGGTAGTGACTGAAAGAATGAGATCATGGATACAAGCGGTTGAAATGAGCCCGGAGAAAGGTTGCTGCTCCTTCACATCGAAAGGAGTCAGCTGAAATGGCTCGAACATCTGATAGGGATGCTCGCTGGGCTTTAAAAGGTGTTCTGGGCACGTTTAACTTGGAGGAGACCCCGGGGCAGACCCAAAACCTGCAGGAGGGACTATAGAGCCCTCAGGATCCCCCGGGAGGAGCTGGGACGTGTTGCTGGGGAGAAGAATGTCTGGAGCGCCCTGCTAAACCTGCTGCCACCGTGACCCGACCCCGGATAAACAGTAGCTCAGCATAAAAAGGGCTCTGCAGACTGTGTTTCCACACCACGCTGCCAACGGAGCAGGAAAAGAAGCGGGAGAAGAAATGCATTAACAATCATCATCTTCCAAAAAAAGCGTTGTTCCCCTCGCAGTACAGGGCAAAACAGGTATAATATTTAGACTTACTGATATTTTTATGAATACAAACTACATGGATGCATTCATAAATACTCTTGTCTGTGCTTGTGCACCATCAGAAATGAGAAAACAGGCACCTGAAACGACATCGGTTGAGGTCACGTTGGACATTCAGGCTCACACTCCAAAATACTGACTGTAACTGAGAAAACTCTGCTCCTTTCATATCATTACTTTAAGTATCACGTCTCAAATGAAGCCATTTCCAACACCAGCTGTCCGTTCATCAGATACAGTCGACGGATTCATGTCTGAAAGGGGCTTTAGTCGTGATTCTCAAGTTAAAGTGCGACCACCACAAAGTGAATCAAGTCCTACGCACTCATCGGCATCATCAAACATGGTGTGAACAACCACACGAGCCAAAGCAGAGCTTCATACCGGCTTGGTGCCACTCCCAACGGTGAGTGACACTCAAGCAACGGGTGGAGTGATGGAGTGAGAGCGTTAGTGAGCACAGAGAGGAGAGGCGACACAGTGACGGAGGTTAAGAAGTACAAGGTGCGTTATTTGGAGGGAGGGGAATGTTAAAGAGGATCGCTGCGGGATTAGTGGTCATTCTGGAGCCTGACCGTCTCTACAAAGAGAGGGGGGGAAGGGGTAGGATGGCAAGGGGGAAGGGAGCCCGTATGGAGGAGGTGCTGGGGAGCTCGGCTGGGAGGGTAACCTGTACGGGGTTGCGTCTCAGCGGCTGCAGCAGAAGTAGCAGCAGCAGCAGCAGCTCTTTGTGACTGTCTCTCAGAGGCTGCAGAGGAAGAGGAGGAAGAAGAAGAAGAGGGGGCTGCTCGCGGACCCCGTCCTGGTGGGTCGGCCAGCCGAAGTAACCTCTGCAAACGCCTACACACTAAACTTATGGGCAGCCGATGAGGACCGTACTCTGACAGAGAGGCAAGAGGAAGAGAGGGAGAGTGAATGCACAATTAGAAGACTTGGAGGGGGGGAGGATGTGAGGAGAGAGGAGAGGAGAGAAGAGGAGAGGAGAGGAGGCTCAGGCAAATAAACAAGGAGAAAGACAACAGGATGCTGAGAGGGGAAAGAGAGTGACGTGAGGCTGCTGCTTGAGTGGAGTGGCTCCAACACACACACACACAGACACACACACACAGACACACACACTCATGAGAGGAGGAATACACAGAGGAGTTGATCTGAGGAGACACAGTCGCTGCACTGAGGAGTAAAATGTGAGCTGTTGTGGTGGTTTGTACCTGAGAGTGCAGGTTCTGAGGTGGGGGTGGGCGTCGGCGTCGGCGTCCCGGTCGAGTCTTGACTCCTCTGCTCCGAGTCGGGCGAGGAGGTGGGAGGGGAGGAGGAGGAAGGGGCCGAACTCTCCACGGACGAGGAGCTCGAAGGAGGAGGTGCTGTGACTGTCGATGATGACCCTGAGGAGGAGGAGGAGGAGGAAGTGGATTTAGGCATGGCGGCGGCGGCAGCAACAGGACCAGCCGGTACCTCTGGGGTGGCGTCTGTCCCCACGGGCCTCTCGGGAACGCTGGATTCCTGAGCCGAGGCTCCTGCAGGGGCAGCCGGAGGACTGGACGCCCCCTCTGGACGGACAGCTGTTCCTGAAACAAGAAAATAAACAGATATTTACGACGGTCAGGGCTGCTGCAGGATGAACTGATTACTGATTTAAAGACATTTAAATTATAATCAACCTGTGTTGTTCAATATTAATAATTTATGCAGCTTCACTGCTCACACTGGGATCATTAAGGTGAGGACGAGTTACCTCTGGGTCGCGACTGCGGTCGAGTTCCTCTGCTGGTCTGAGCTTCGCTGGCCTCCTCAAACCAGCGGGACAACATGTCCGACATCCTCTGCATCAGAGACACGTTCGGGCTCTGCTCTCCTGCAACGAGCGCAAGCGTTCACAGGTTTACAGCTGCAACACTGGACGTGTTACTAAACGTGACGAACGCTGGGACAGTGTGGTGATATGACTGTCAATATCCTGTTCGTTTCTCTCTGCACCACGTCTGATTTGTTTGAATGAAACAATGTTTATTTTATTGTTTTGTACAGATGTGTGTGCGTGCACGCTCAGATTTGATATTTATACTTGTAAATGTAATTACCTAATTTATCATTTATTATAGAGGACCAACAGGGTTATTTTTCTGTGTGTGTTTATTTAATTTTATTGATTCAGATGATTTGGAATTTGAACTATTTCACTCATTAAAGATTCATACAAAGCGCAGAGATTGTGACAAACATGGACACAATTCGACAAAACACCTTTCATATTCATTCATTTCAAGCTTACAGGTGGAGAGTGACACCTTTTCTTATACAGTATATATATTTTGAGGTTTATTTGTCTTTATTTGACAGGAAAGCAGTTAGAGAGAGAGAAGGACGATGGGCTGGAGTCGAACCCGGTGCAGGAAGGCCTTTCATACATGAGGCACACACCTGTTGGTGGGAGTATCACTTCAAACTCTGGCTCTCAAACTCAAATTATGTTGTTCTACATGTTAATATGAAAAGTGACAAAGAGTTCGCCTCAGCTCTACAGACCTTTGTGGCATCTTTCAGCTCATTGTTTTGGATTTTACGGCCGCTTTAACTTTACTCTTTTGTTTCAGCCTCATCGGTGTCATTTCCAGCGGCAGCAGGCAGCAAAAAAGAGGTCTATGAATGAATGGTGAATGTTTGATTTACCTTCTCCAGGTGACTCTAAATGGATGCTAGTGTTGCTCTGTATCGACCGGATGTGTAAATAGAAAAGTGTTTGCTGCATCAACTTTAAAAAAAAAGGTTATAAAATCAGTTAATGGAGGTTTAAGCAGTTCAGAAAGAGACATTTTAGGTTTGCCACAGTTAAATGTGAGATGAAGACACGCGTTCATTCTCTGATTCTTGCAAGAAAACTATTGCTTAATAACAAAAGTCAACAACAACTCGGAGAGGAGAGGACTTATAACTCGAGGCGTCTGCTTTCAAACGAAACAAACACGACCACGTACGTGTCAGCCGCGCTGTTGACCGCTCTGATCTTACCATCTCTCTCCCTCTCGCTCTCAGGGCGAGCTCGAGGTCCAGTGTCAGACCAGTCACCTCGCAGACGGAGGCGCTTCACTGGGGGCTGCCTCAGCTGTGGAAACACACACGCACGCGCGCACACACACACACACACACAGACAGAAAGATTAGCAGTTTGTCAGTCAAAGCATGGTCAAAAATAGCTCCGCTGCCAAAGCAAAACACTACTCGTCTCTGTCAGTGTCCTCTTTAAAAGCACCCCACCACCCTCCCTCCCTTCTGGCTGCACGGCTGAGGTTGCCTTCACTTTCCAGTCCCCTGGCTCTCTTTGCAGGGCAACAGGCTGAGAGCCAGAAAAAAAAAGGGGGTCTTAGTGCAGCGACTATCAACTGCTTTACACAGGAAATGTCATCAGGTCTGGATATGGACAGGAGGTGGTGAAAAGGAGGAGAGGCTGAAGGAGATAGTGGAATAAAAGCAGAAAAAGTCTGAACAAATGAGGTTACAGGTGGAGGGGAAAAAAGGAGAGCGGTGTAATGAGTCTCTGCTTGGCTGTCCCCTCCACCTCAGCCTGAACTATTTTGGACGATAGAGGAACACTGCCTGCGTCGGTCGCTGTATTTGGAAAGGAATGCGTGCGGCGGTTGCATCTCGACACAGCTGAACTCACCACGAGGGCTTTGAAACACTGGCACCATGATCCAGCACATTCACGTGAGGACTCGCGGCAAACACAGCTCCGATTTATCAAACAGAGATGACGACAGAGATTTATTTAAGAGAGAATACGTCTTTAAAAAAAACATGTTTCAGGGTTCGGTTTTAATCAATGATCCATCCCCTCGTCTCTCCTCTGCTCTGTTCTTCAGGGTCATTCGCTCCCCTCGCTGCACTGCATCACCCAGCACAGATTTAGCACTGATGTCTGCAGTGCTCTCAGAGAAGCAGGCAGCCACAACAAGCTCTCTTGTTCTGTTTGTTTACAAAAAAAAAAAAAAAAAAATCACTGTCTGCTTAGAGACAAGCACATTACCAGAAGGACCAGCTTACAGATCTGTAGACCACACAGGAAGGACGCAACAAGAAGCATAAAGTACGGAGGCTATACCTGCTCAAAGGTCGTTACCAAAGACTTTCTCTGCATCAGATTATTCGTGTATATTTAAATTAGAGTTGAAACAATTACATAAATCGCTTCATCGGTCGATAAAATAGTAACACCGCAGCATTTTTTCGATACAGGACTGAAAAAAGTGCCACACTATTTCATTTGATTTCTTCTTAGTCTGGATTCGCCTCTGCTTTTAAATCATAATAAACTGAATATTTTTGGACATCTGGAGAGAGGACAAGAACAAGAAACATCGAGTATAGAGGCTCAAAAGTCGCTATCAAAGAGACTCTCATGTATTATTCATGTATGTTTAAATTGGAGTTGAAACAATTAAATCACTTCATCGATCGCCAAAAAAGTAACACCGCAGCATTTTTTTTTAAACTGGACTAAACGTGTTTGTCAAACTTTTTCTGGTTCTATCATCTTAACAAAGTCTGGATTTGCTGCTTTTAAAAATCATAATAAATTGAATATTTCTGGATATATTTGGTTATTTGAAGACTCTCACGTCTTGCTATGGGTCCCCATGTTTTAGCCAAGAAAGCAGAGTAACTCTACCAGCGGTAATGTCAGTCACAGTCCAACACTTGATGGATCGATTGGCTCAAACACTGCTGTGTCCAAGTATAGCCTCACAGAGCTGCTAGCATGGCCGTAGCCCTCTTGGTGTTGTTGACATTTTATAGACAAAATACTCAATGTATTAAAGAAATATTAGTTAATTAATGTCCATATTTCTCAGATTTAGACTATAAAACCACAGCTAGGTGTGGTCTACATGATATATGACCAAAAAAAAAAAGATCTGAAACAAAATTTCATGCTGAAAGACGATAAAACGGATGCAAGTAAACAGTCTACGGCCGGTGTCACATTCAGGAGCCGCACAAAATGTTTCTGAGGCTTTCGAACGTCGAGGTATTTCAGTGTGGACCATGTGATGATGTGACGTCATGCGCTCACCTCCTCCCTCCTCTCCTCAGACGGGCCCTTTAGCTCTCTGGCCTGGTCGTCTTTGGGATCAAACAGGTAGATGTAATCGGAGGAGTAGCTGACGAGCACCTCCTGGCCGTCCTCGCTGTAGCAGAGGGAAGTTACGCGACACGACTTGTTGGACAGGTGAGCGGGGACGAACCTCACGCACATGCCCGTCGTCCCCCGGCCCATGTAGTTACCTGAGGGTGACAGGTGATAGTTATAACTGATGATGTCCGCTGCATTTTTAAATGTACATTTCTGCTACATACTTCAGTTTTTGGCTTCAGTTTTAACTCAAGAACCAAGAAATTGTGTCTCATCACTACAGTTCTCAGATCTTTGCACGGACTTCCCGTTTAAAACAACAAAACACAACTTTACTTTTGATTTTATTTGCTCATTTCTTGATCTTCCATTTTTAAATTTCAGCCAACTGACATCCAAGCGCAGCTTCAAATTACATCTGACTGGATGAATTTACAAAAATATTTTTGTTGTTCATGTTTCACGTGAAGAGAAACAAGACGGATTTTAATATAAAAACAAAAAACAAAAGATAAATGAACAATTAAACACACTGGCAGGGACGATAAGAACATTTCAAATTTACATTTTTATTCAGCTGTGTCTTTTGTAAAGCACTTTAAATGCCTCACTTTAATTGTTGAAATAAATTAAATTATTATTATTATTATTATCTATGATGGAAGCTTTACAAAGTTTATCATTTATACTAGGTGTTGGCAGCATTTCAGAGGAGATATCTAACTCAGGGCACCACACGCAGCAGAAATAAAGACTTTAGGTCGGCTTCATTACCTCCATCTGTCACCTCGACTTATTAATTACAAACAAAAGCGTTAAAGATTTTCAATATTTTAAGCCATGAATTCAAACCTCAGAGTCTAAAAGACAACATGAATCTACTTTTATCACCACCGATACGAAGACGTGATGAAGCTGAGTGAGCGATGTGAGCGTTCAGGACAGTTTACCCGTCGCTCTGGTGCCGAGCATGCGTCTGTCGTAGATGCGCACCGAGCTGTCAGAGCAGCCCACGGCCAGGTAGTACGGCACCAGGGGGGAAATGGATATGGAGGTCGCTGCCCGTCGACAGTTTATCAGGATGTCCTGAAATCAAAGCAAGCACAATTTTTTAAAGTTTTTAATACAGTAATAAAGATTTGAGGATTTTTTAATTATGCAGCCGCTCGTCACACCGACAGGTTATTAATTAAGAGAGGGAGGTAACTGAATCCGGTAAAACTACTCTGACAGCTTTAAGGTCACGGGTACTGCTGATCTCGAGCATGAAATACGAGAAGATGCAACATAATCTAGAGCGAACACACACACACACACACACACACACACACACACACACACACAAGCAAACACACACACACGGAAAGTGTTTTCTGAATGACTCCAGAGACGAAAGCTGCAAGTTAATGTCCATTTTTCTCAGATTAAGACTACAAAATATATGATAGAAGTGCAAGAAAAGAGTCTACAGCCACAACAAACACTAACAGATCCTCGCTAATTAACAACTGAACAGTGATGCTGAGATCTCCACCCTCAGGGTCAATGAATGACGAGTCAAACAAAATGTCACCGTACATCTTTGCAGTCTTCTTTAGTGCAGCTCGTCTTCATGCGGAGGTCGAACCATCGCACCGTGCCGTCCTCCCCACATGACAGAAACGTGTACGGGTCATTTGGTACCGTCATAATCTGACAAGACAAAGAAAGAAGGAGGAGGCTGAGGTGAGGACGCAGAAACCAAGAGAGAAACATGTGATCTGTGAGACCTGTCTGCTGTTTCGGCACCTCATACGCTGTCCCATAATGGCAGGTGAACTGACACTGTCTGTTGTACTCGGGGCTCTTCTCAGTGTGGGTGTAGTAGATGATGCCGTCTCCGGAGCAGGAGATGATCTCCTGACCGTTCGTGTGAGGCATGAACTTTGCACTGAAGATGTTTGCCCGATGACCTGAACGTATGGATTTCTTGACCTAAGAAAGAAAACACATCAAGGGTTAATAAAGACAGACTCCAACATTAACCACACTACAGCTAAACACAGTTAAACATCTTAAACACCATTTCTAAAGAGGAAGCAGGTGAACGTCAAACTGCCCGCTGAACAGGTGATGTTTAAGCGTCAGTTTTTGTCCCTCCACCGATTACGACGTACCTTTTTGTTGTACGGGTTGCTGATGACCAAAAAGGTATCGTCTGAGCCCGACAGGATATATTCACCTGTGTCGTTCCAGGATATAGTGTTGACCTGCAGAGAGACGAGAACTTATGATGATGTGAAGACACAGATATTTACTAATCCGGAAACCTCCTAACTTTCTCAAACTTTTTATACTGCCACAGAAAATATTCGTCTTTCCAAGTACCACTGATTCGACAGACATTAAAATCCAAACCCTGTTCAACTAGTTTACACAGGAGGCAGGTTTATTCCTATTAAGATTAATTATTGTTGACTGTTGTTGAATCCTAAACAGAACTGGTTCAAGAACCAGAGCTCCTTTGGTAGAAAAGTTGTACTCCTGATCCGCATTTGTTAATAACTAATTAATAACTAATATTTCCTGTTTGGAGCTGTGATCGCAGTGTTTTTTAAATGTTCACTAAACTATCTCACATCATATTTTAGTTCATAATTAATCATGGGTGTACGAGCGCACTACGTAACAACGTATCAGGCTGATATTGAACTTAAATATTTCAGGAACCGCAAAACTTGTTTTTAAATAATATTCCAGCGATTTATTTAATCTTTAATTTCATTCCAACTGTTGCAGATTATTTGATTATGTTTTTAAATCATCTGATTATTATAAAATTATAAATTATTTGATTTATTTCAAAGATTCTTCCAGGTATCATTACAGGAAGGTCGCGTACCACAGTTTGAGAAACAGTGTTCGGGAGTGATGTGTTTTTAACGGACACGTCATGAATTTTTCCAATGTCATATTTCTTTATTTGTTTTGTCAGTGCCACAGAAACATTAGGTAATGATTTATTATCATCTGATCAGTTTGCAGTAAATGTTTGATCCTTGTTTGGATTTTTGTTCATCTTCGCAAAGTTTGTTACAATCTGAAATAGATGATGTCAATGTAACGTTAACGTAACGGTTGTTAGGACAGCTGTTAAAGCACATGAGAACAGTCCCAGTGCGGTTATTCTCTATATCAGCACTCCTGAAACGACTCTTGTCCAAACTGTTGTATAATAACTGATAATGACACTAACTGTTAGCCGTTGGCGTCGTCTAAAGCATGACATGTCCACACGATAAACATAATTACAATCCTCCATGAATCTAAAGCAGAGCATAAGCACACTGAGTTCACCGCGCGGATCGATACTTCATTACCACCTGCTCGTCGCAGCTTCATTCAGGGTTTCATCATCGCACTGTTTCCACACACTCTCTCACTCTCTGCGTCATTACGCCACCAGTCCATTTACAACATCCTGCGAACTGAACTCGATGCACGTTAAAAACAGGTTTAACATCGATTTTCTGAAGAGACTGACTGCACGTCGTCTGAAGGAGCTTCAAACTTGATTGTGATGCAGAGCGCAGGCGAGTCTGTCTCATGCGATGAAACATGAACAGACGAGCAGATTCAGACGAGGAAGAGGTGAAATAAACGAATCACTACTTTTCTTTAATATTGTACAACGTAGAGGCACACAGCCTTCACCTTGGAGATAGAGGTCATATTTTAACGTTTCCTAATGTGTCTTTTGCAACCACCTCTGCTCAATTGCAAAAATCTAAAAACTGACGTGGTTGAGGTATGACCCTTTTAGTTAATACTCCAGTGGTGGAGTCTCTGTGATCTACGACACCTTGGAGAAAGGACGCCACATCATCCTCTAAACTGGAAGCTTATATGGCAAACGTGTGCTTGTCATAGAGAATATTGATTAACCTGTTGATCAAACTTTGATTATTAGTCTATAAAGAAAAAAATCACATAGTATCAGGGCACAAAAGGACAGAAGATCTTTGATATTTGGTGTTTTCGCTCAATAAACGACTTAAATCTACAATCAATAACCGAACCTGTCGTCCCTTTGTTGCCGATCATTCCTCTAACAGTGCGTGACGTTAACCTACAAACTGACGAGTCTGTGTTAAACTGAAGCTCTCCTGGGACTTGCGTGCCGTGGTGGTTTTGATGTTCTGGACGGACTGACGGCCCGGGCTGATAGTGTGACAGGACGTGTGACTGTTTTGTCCGGTTCAGGTTTCTCAGGCTTTACGCACATGGCCTGAAGTCAGAGAGCTGCTCTCTGTGCGACACTCACAAAGCTGACTGTGGAAACGCAGCATGATGCGTGTTGGTCTGATAAACAGATAGATGAGAGTCACTTACACAGCCATCGTGTACATTCAGTGTCCCTTCAAGTTTCAGCCTCTGGACAAATTCTCTTCTACCTGTGAAGACAGAAAACAATTACAGACTGTGAATATAGCATTTCTAGTTTGTTTATTATCCTATTCAATAACATCTCTATCAATCAATCAATCAATCAATCTACCAACTTACCTACCTACCTACCTGCCTACCTACCTACCTGCCTTCCTTCCTACCTTCCTTCCTACCTACCTACATCTCACCTACTTTCTTCCTACACCTACCTACCTACCTACCTACCTACCTACATATCTTCTTCTAGCTACTTTCCTTACTACCTACCTACATATTTACATACCTACCTACCTACCTACCTTCCTACCTACCTACCTATCTCCACCTACTTTCCTTCCACTACCTACCTACCCACCCACCTACCTGCCTACCCACCTGCCTGCCTACCTGCCTGCCTGCCTACCTGCTTTCACCTGCCCACCTGCCTGCCTGCCTGCCTACCTGCCTGCCTGCCTGCCTACCTACTTGCCTGCCTGCTTGCCTACCTGCCTACCTACCTACCTACCTACCTACCTACCCTTCCGACCTACCTACTCCTACCTACCTACCTACCTACCTACCTACCTACATATTTACATATCTACCCACTTTCCTAACTACCTACCTGCCTACCTTCCTTCCTTTCTTCTTTCCTACCTACCTACCCATCTATCCATCCACCCATCCATCCATACATCCATCTTTGCACTTCGCTCCACTCCAGTTAAGTGCTGCAGGACTTTGTGGAGCGGTATAAAATATCACATTGTACATTTGCATTGAGTATTTCCGTAGCACAGTGCTGTATTATTAATGCAGAGGAAGCCTCTCTCTGCACTCGCTTGTGCCAACAGATGAAAAAGACAAAACAGAAAAATGTTCACGCTGCTGAAAGATCGAAGTATGAATGAAGGAAAAGAGGTCTGACATGTCCGGACTTTAGTTCAGCACGTTGTGTAACACAGAAGTTACTAATATGTCTTCAGATATATGTTATTATTGTAATACTGGTCTATAGATAAAGTTGATCTCTGGATCATTACTCCTTCATTTTGAATTCTTTCCTCTGAGGAGTTATTACCGGTGCTATCAAAAATCAAGAACTGTGTTCACACCTGAGATGTGACCTGCTGAAATTAAAGGACCCGAGTGAAACACCGACACTGATGAACTCGAATCGAGGTGAGCCTGAAACTCGGCTGTAATTTTCCATTTAGACCGAGGGAGGGAAGAATTGAACAGCTAATTATCAGATATTTTGTGATGAAACGCTGTTTATAACAGAGCGACACACTAACTCTAAACAGGTTTTGTGTTTGTGTTACAGAGGTGACAAAAAAATTCAGTGTACTCGAAACAATAGAGTAAAAAACCCTCCATCTATCTGCTGATGACACTTTTCTCCCACAATGGAGGAGCTGCTTTTAGCTGCTAAAAATGAAACAACCTCACAAAACAGAGAATAACTATTACATTTACAGACAAGCATTTTAAAGTCTCAGTTTGAGAGACGTCACACAGCGCTTACTGTTGGTTAAGCATGTTGATTTCTTAAATATTGAGTAATACATAAAGAAAAACAACATGCAGGTGCTGTCTGTCCAAACCAGAGCTTTGACTTGCACCGACAGGTTTTATTAGTGTTGCAGGAGTCTGAATCTGCTCAGTGTTTTTACCATAACAGCCTCCTCTGGAGCTAACAATCACATTTATATCATTATTTACAAAAAGCAGCGAATCCTTTCATTGGAGAAGCTCTGGCCACCGCCATGTTTGTAGTCCTGCTTCTTCCGCCTCCTGTCTAATCTAAAAATCGGCAGACCTGAGGCAGGCCGAATGCCTGGTTGCAAGCCATCTGTAACAGCACCTACCTGTCAATCAAAGCGTCCACACTGTTAATCCTGCATAACTTTAAGCCTTAATATAATCTGAACAGGTGAGTTGTATATAAATTCACCCTCAGTACAGTTGTCATGAACGGGGAAATTAGCTACAGAGACCAAAACTGTTTTTTGTACCAGGCTGTAAACATGTTTATTTCTGCTGTGAAGTTTTTAACATGGGGACTTATGGAGACTGACTCACTTCTGGAGCCAGCCTCAAGTGGACGTATGAAGAACTGCAGTTTTTGGCACTTCCACATTGGCTTCACTTCACAGCCAGAGAGGTTGCTGGCAACCAGACATCAGCTTTTGGTTGCCGGAGTGAAAATGTGGCAGCCTTTTAGTCACAACAGTCAGCTTAATAATAAACATGTGACGTGAAAGAATGTTGAAAACAGATGGCTGTGCACACGTGAGAAACAAGCAGCAACCTCCGTGGCTGTGAAGTGAAGCCTAAAACTGCAGTTCCTCTAATGTCCACTTGAGGCTGGCTACGGAACGACTCAGTCTCCATAAGTCCCCATGTTAAAATGTCCAACTTCACAGCAGAAATAAACATGTTTACAGCCTGGTACAAAAAACTGTTTTGGTCCTCTATAGATAATTTTGTTACAGATGGCTTGTTTGAGCACCCAGGCATCGTTCAGCCCGCCTCAGGTCCACTGATGATCCACGTCTTTGCCGATTTTTAGATTAGTCAGGAGGACTACAAACATGGCGGCGGCCACAGCCACCACACTCTGAGCTTCAAAGCAGCTATTCAGAAACCTGTGGGTGACGTCACGGATACGCTGTCCATTCTTTATACTGTTGTTAAAAACTTTAAAAAGGTCAAGGATTGGTTGCCAGTTTCTCAAAATGGTTGCCAAAAGGCATCAGCTGACATCGAGCCCCGAACAGATAAATTAAAGTATTTCAGCACTAATTGTACATCAAGATAGTGATAGTTTGGCTCATTAGAGTTACTTCTGTCATGTCGGACAGGCTATAATGTCTTAGTAACATTTAAATCTTTGTAAAGGGAACGTCCTGCCATACAGACACGTCGTCTTCAGCCTCCCCGGAAGTGTTTCTGTTGGAATTCAGACCACTACTTGCCCCCATCCCCCCTTTTTGAAGCTAAAAATACCCTGACCCACACATCACCGCATCCATCCTCTACCCCGTACACAATAACAGCTCCGACCATATCTCCGTCAAGCTAAATACGGCACTGACTAAACCTCTGTGGCACCTGCCCCACCTCTGCAGCCTTATAAATCTTCATTCAACCACTGTCAGGTGCCGACTGTTCGACAGGCTACGCTGCAGACAAGTCTCTGTCTGTAGCAGTGTGCCAGCGGTGCTGTCCTCACGGTGTTTCACCACAATGTTTTCTCACAACCGACACAGAGACAGATACACTTTATCCAGATTAATGAGGCCTGTCACTGCAAGAAAACTCGTAGTGAGGGTTAAGTTTACCAAATCTGTAAACTGCAGGCAAGACTATATGAATATATGAAAAAAAACAAGCTTAACACTGCTGTTAACTCTGCAGCTGGTAGTTCAGTTTAAGGTCGTTTATATGACACAGGTGTGTGTTATATGTTGCTGTGAGCACGTGTAGGAGGATGAGCACTTGCTACAGACGTCTGCAGAGCTTTAATGCACTAGGCCAGTGTTTCTCAAACTTTTTACATCTAGTACCACCTCATCATGACAGCGTAGGCTGGCTAACGAGGGGCAGGATTATTCATAATAATTTGACCAGATCTACATGATTCTCTCTCTTCCTAATATTTCACGTTTGGAGTTTGAGTTTTTGAATCCTTCATTTCATCTTCTCTTACCACGTTACCGTCACATTTGAGCTCATAATAACTAATCATGAATGTATGCACGCACTAACTGCAATCCGCCTGACGTGGAAACAAAATATTAGAATATAAAATTAGATTCCTGCATCCTCATAGCTGAACTATTTTCATTCAAAATAAAGTATTAAGGTAGTATTAGATAGATAGATAGATAGATAGATAGATAGATAGATAGATAGATAGATAGATAGATAGATAATTTATTCGGAAATTCATACAAAATTTTAATGTTTTGTTTGTTTGCACAGACTTTATGCATGTTTACCTTTTGTATATTTTCACATGGTTAGAACTACATGTTCTTCCTTTTCTCAGACTTTATTCTATTTACTTTATTCAGTTATAAAGTTATCTATCTATCTATCTATCTATCTATCTATCTATCTATCTATCTATCTATCTATCTATATTCAAGCATCCAGTAGCAGCATAAGAAACCGTAAACATACATTAAATTTAGACCTATATTAGACCTAAATATGAATTTAAATTAAACCTGTGCAAGGATTTTTACAAGTAGAAGTTGATTTATTTAATGAAAATATTTCAGAGATTCCTCTGCGTACCGTCAGTGGTACTTGCAGCACAGGCCTTCATAAACACATTACATGACTGACTTAAAATACATTATTTTATACCATTTTTTTTTAAAGGCTGTACAACAGTGATTCAACCTCCTTTAAATGAGGAGGTAAACATGATTTCACTTGACAGACAGCTGCACCGTGAATCATCATATGTCCCATTTAAAATCGCATTTCATGTGCAAGCTGTGGACTCTCACATTGATTGGAGAGGATGCTGCTAAATTGAATCTACCGGCGGTAACTTGCTTGTATTTACACTGGGAGTCAGTCAGCAGTCTGTGGTGGCTGTTGTTGTTTTTTTTTTTTTTAAAGGTGTGTGTTAGTGTCACAGACACACACAGGCTGCAGTGTTGTAACACTGTTAAAAACAGTACATGTTTACACCGTCAGGCTTGTTTTGTTCTTACCTAAATAGTTGGTCCTGATGGTGTTAGGCTCGTTGTATCCAATTAAACGTTTGTTTACATCCCAAACCAGGTTTCCAGAGTAGGACATTGTGACCATATGTGGCTTTTAATTAACAATAACATTGAAGCTGACCCCTTTTCTTGTCGACGTCGCCTCTTTTTTTTTTTTTTTTTTGTGTATTTATCGTCGCCTCCGTGTTGCCATCGATGTCAGTCCCCGTGTGTCGGGACGTCGCTACCCGTTAGCTATCTGCGACACTCAACGGCTGCATCGCTGGAAGTCTGAGAGCCGCTCCTGTCCCTGTCTCTGTCTCCGCTGTCCTCCTCCAGCTTTACACGGACTGAATCCCTCTGCTCTCTCTGCCCCTGCTGCTAACTATCTGCCCCCTCGATATAGCCTAGCCTGGTTTATTTCTTCGAAGCCAAGACAAGCGGACAGCTGTGTGTCCCAAAACAACGCGATAAACTACGGGGTTTCAGAGGAGCGCTCGTTTTAATACGCCCCGGTCACTCGTCGGGGCGGTGCATTCAAAAAAGCTCTAATTTAATTATGATTTGTGATTTTGATGATGGTTTAGTCTCATCACAGATACATGGCTGGGTTTAATCTGCTCCAGTGCTCCTGTTGATGTCCGATTCTTTTAATTTATGAAGATTAAATAACTCAATCATCATTTTTTCCATCCAAATTTTACATATACGTATAGATCTCTGTGGTTGTCAAGTGAAGCCTATGAAGTGCCAAAAACTGCAGTTCCTCAAACGTCCACTTGAGGCTGGCTCCAAAAGTGAGTCAGTCTCCATAAGTCCCCATGTTAAAATGTCCAACTTCACAGCAGAAATAAACATGTTTACAGCCTGGTACAAAAAACAGTTTTGGTCTCTGTAGCTAATTTCCCCGTTCATGACAACTGTACTGAGGGTGAATTTATATACAACTCACCTGTTCAAATTATATTAAGGCTTAAAGTTATGCAGAATTAAGAGCGTGGACGCTTTGATTGGCAGGTGGGTGCTGTTACAGATTGGCTTGTTTGAGCAACCAGGTGACAAGCCCACCTTGTTTGTCAACATGCCCTACATAATATAACACATAACAATGTAGACCGGATTAACCTGTTAGTGCCTGACACGCAGTTATGGTCCTGAACAACCTGCTATTGTAGATCTTTATTTTGGTAGGTCATTTTCTGCTTTACCTATTTGGCATTTCAGTTTAGCTTAAACACTGTATTATTATTCTACTCAGTCTCTGGGCCCTCATAATTATTTGCTTGTTTTGTGGTCTTGTTAGATGTAAAGAAAATATAAATGTGTTACTATACATCATAACAATAAAGTATGCAAAATCAAAACTTCAAATTAAATACCATTTTAAATACTTTTTTTCCTATAAAAGGAAAAATACAACACGGTAACAACAGTAACACAGAACAAAAATATATAATGTAATAATATAATATAATCTAACAGAGATAGATGTTTTTTCGAATGCAGTTATAACATTATATTGTATATATGTTTTATTAAATATGTAATATCACAAATAAATAGGCAAAATCATCAAATTCAATAATAAATTATATATAATAATAAACAAATTAATTAATTATATATATATATATATATATATATATATATATATATATATATATATATATAAATTTAATGTTTGTATATTTAAATTCTCTAATTGTGTGTAAAATGTTGAAAATATACATAAAACCTGATAAAATCAGGTATTCGTCTCCACCCGGTTCTAAAACGCCGGGGATTAAAAGAAACAAACCTATTTAAACCAATCGCATTGGGGTTGTGCCCCGGAGGGCCAATGAGGATCGAGTAAACACATAGCCCCGCCTCTCACGCGGTAGGTTGCGTCGTACAGAAAGTCACCTCGAGAAAGCAGCTATCGACGAGCTAGCGGCGCTAGCATGGTCAGAGTTGGGCTCAGGGAAGGTCAGTAGGACAGCAGCATCCCCTCCTGTCGGTTAATCCAGCGGTTGTTTATTTATCTGACATTGACCAGCAAACAGACGAAGACAAACTTTAATTTTAAACTCTGTAGCTGTTAAAGAAAAGAAGGCTGTTGACTAGCTTCCGCTCGGTGTCTTCTTCGTCTCTATCCGATCATCTTCAATCATGGCTGCGCTCAGAGCCTCCTATCACCGGATCCTGGACCGGATCGAGCACCTGCTGCCCGCCAAGCTGAGACCTCTGTACAACCACCCGGCAGGTAAGGCTCAGGTTAGCCGGTGGAGGTGTGTGTGTGTGGGTGGGTGGCTGCTTCCAGCTGTGTGTTGGTGGATGTCCTTGTGTCTATGTGGCTGTATGAAAGTCATCATATATTTTTAATCTGCAGCTCAGTGTGTGCAGGAGATAGTTCATGACTGTGACATAATGTTTATGTGCTGTTAAGTTAAGGAGTCCAAAGGTAATGCCATAAAAAAACACTTATATTTACTTAAACTTCATGCAATCCTTCACATGCACGACTTACATATTATTGACCTGTGCAAATAATATATAAAAACACATGAAGGACGCCTGTTGCAGGGAGGATTGAACCAGGATCAACCACAGGAGAGTTGAAATCATACAGCAGTCTGTCCATACTATGATAAGGATGCTATTAATCCTAATTGGGATGCACTAATCTGCATATTTATAATCAGCTTTGTTCAATTTAATTGTTTATTTCAAGAATTGAATGAAAAATAGTGGAAAAAGTGCAGAAAATCTCTTGATTTTTACAACAAACGCTCCAAATATGTCATATTTTAGAAGCAGAAGAAGCAAATGTTTGACATCTGCTTGATTTAAATCAGAAAGTTCAATTATCAACATCGCTCCTGATTAATTACTGTCGTAATCGACTTATTGCGCTGTAATAACGATTTCTGGTGTTCTTAATTTGTCTAAATCTTGTGACATGAAGTGCAGTAAGTCCTATTTCCATCAAGTTTTGTTAACCCACTTCCTCTAAACTGAGGCCACAGTAAATATAGTAGAAGCACCTCCTGATCTGATGTAATTCAGCAGCACCACAAACTGCCTAAAAAATGTTTTAAATGTTGGATTTATTAATTGTCTAGAAACAAGTGAGCGACTTCCTCCTGTTCTGTGAACTCGTTCATCTCTCGCTGGTGTTGATATGAACCAGAGGGGACTGAGATTAAGGAGCCGCTGGCGTCACCGGGGACAGTCTGCTCTTTGTTTTGTATAAGTAAAGCTCAAGGACAGTTTTCTGACCAGGTATGAAGGAGGCGGCGACACCAGCCACCTCCCACAGCAATGATTTGCAGTGACAGAAGTCCTTTTTGTTTGTTGTTTTGGAAAGTTGACAACCAGACCGGCAGCTTTTTTTTTTTTTACAGCCCTGCATATTTTTCTTCCCCTCGGCTGTAACGAATTTAATTTATGTGAGTGTCCTCTGAGGCGTCCAAGCTTCTGTCGCACAGATACTTCAGTTCTGACTATCTCAGGGAGAAAGCCTCAATAAGCTGCGAAGATAACTGGTATAATGTGAGCTGCAACATCTGATATTGCAGTATTGTTTGTCGTGGTGTTGTCAGAGGTGACCTCGGCGGTTTGACCCGTGTCCTACTGACACAAAAGCTTCTGGGTATCTCATTAACTCGCTCAACTGATCATTGTTTTCTTTTCTTTTTTTTAAAAGATCTGTTCTTTATTTAGAAACACACATCGGCACTGCAACAAAGTTATATTTGCATGATGAAGTTCATCTTTATTATTTTTTTTATAGAATATACAAATATGAACAGAACGTGGGTGGGGTGTTTCACATTTATAAAAGAAAGAAACATTAAACAATATAATATACTTTCTCCACTTTTCCCAAATTTCCCAATTTAGTTTTCTGTCGTCTCACAGAAGATTTTATGAATAATATCATACCACTCTTGCTTTTCTAGCAGCTTCGCTCAGTGAACCAAACATGTGTTTTGTTTTAATATCTGCAGATGTTGAGTGTAGGAATCCAAAGAGTAGTTCATCCCGATTCGAAGCAATTTCAGTCCCAAATCTCGTCACTAATTCTGTGTAAATTTTTGACACCAGAAAGCATTTACAGACCCAGAACAGGTGATGACGGTTCGCTTCCTGAGAGCCACGTTTTCTCCAGCAGCTGCAGGAACCTGAGTTACTGACAGACAAACGCTCTGTGAGAGGCTGAGCTCGATATCTTCCACTGAAATTCACAATGTTTTGTCCAGACGTCCTCTGCAATGTAACTGTCAGTCTCGCTTTCCCATTTTTGTTCGATGGAGGTGCTGCTAGTTATCTTACCTCTTTGGAGTCACTTATAGAATATTCAAATTATTCTTATCATAAGTCCTGAGTCCGCCTTGTAGGCACCAATAAAAACTTTTAACGAGTTATTTCTAAAACACTTTTTGGCTCTTAGGAAATCTAAAAAAGTCTCTTCAGTGTCTCAAAGCTGTTCTCTGTCCCCTGATTGATCATTATTTTCATAATCAATTAATCTGCTGATTATTGTCTTAATCAGTAGATTGATTGTTGTTTATAAAATGTCAAAAGCTATCTTAACGAGTTTTAGGTTTAGTTTAGTTTGATGATTTTTGCACGTGAACGTTTGCAAAATATTGAAAAAAGATTCCAGATTCCAGATCAGCAGCTTTTCCCTTCACTTTTGTCCTCCGCCTTGTTGTGAAGCGCTCCGTACGGAGCTAACAAAGTGCGTTTGGTCTGCTTCCAGAGTGTCCCAAGTTTCTGTTACACAGAGGCCCGACTGTGCGGAGTTGTGTTTCATCGTCACACCCGTACACAGATTAGTTACATTAGACAGAAAACTGGAACTTCTGGAACGTGACGGCAAAAACTCATGTTTACTTTTGTTTTAATTTCAGGTCCAAAAACTGTTTTCTTCTGGGCTCCGATGTTTAAATGGGTAAGTTTGATCTGAACCCTTTTAAAAAAAATCAAAATAAAATCAACATCTTTGTGTAGCAGGATTGTGATTTTCTGCTTTTCTGTGCCGTTGATCATCTCGGGACCTCTTAAGGGGCCCCGGTGCTGAGATTGAGAACCATTTACATAGAAACAAAGAGCTTAAATCCAAATAGATTTGTCAACATGCAGTAAAAAAATCTGTACAAAGTTTGATGGAGCTCATAAAACGTGGTCTCTTCCCCTCTGCAGGGTCTGGTCGGAGCTGGTTTGGCTGATATGACTCGGCCGGCAGATAAACTCAGTACCTCCCAGTCTGCAGTGCTGACAGCCACAGGTAAGACGAGATCAAAGACACTCCACAAACACATAAAGATACGATCGACTTTAATGATCCCACATCGGGAGAAATTCACCAGATGCAACACTTGAAACAAATGTTGTTCGCCGACGTGTTAAATCTGTTAGAGAGCACTTCTTCTTCTTCTTCTTCGCCACCTGACAGGTGTGTCTTATCAAGATGCTGATTATGAGTTCAGGTGTGTCTTGGACTGGTTACAATAGAATAAATATGCCGTTTTAACACACAACACAATGCCACAGAGGTCTCTGCATGCTAACTACAAGAACGTCCACCAGAGCTGTGACTTGAATGTTTCGCACATAACCACGCCAGACCACGTGTAACCACGCCAGCCCAGAGCCGCCACATCCGGCTTCTTTCCCTGCAGGATCGTCCAAAACCAGCCACCCGGATTGCTGAATCTCTGCACAAACTTGTCACAAACAGTCTCAGTGAGGCTTATCTCGTTCGTCGTCTTGACCTGACTGAATTGTAACCGTCTCGATGCTCGCCTTCGACGGCGTCTGGCACTTTGGAGAACTGTTCTCTTCGCGGATGAATCACGATTTGCACTGTACCAGGCGGATGGTGTCGTGTGAGCACGTCGAGTCTCCCGTGGTGACGGCGGAGTTGTGATATTGGCAGAAATAGAGCTTCTAGTCTATTGGCTGCCGACGGCAGATGATTTAGATGCACAGAGTTACCGCGGTGAGATCCTGAGGCCCGTTGCCATTCATCGGTCGCCTCATGTTGCAGCATGTCAATGCACGGCCTCGCATCGTGTTACAAGGAAGTCGGCCTCCTTACTCACCAGACATGTCACTCATTGAGTACACATGTGATGCTCGCAAGCAGCAACCTCGACTACTCTACGTGAAGGAGATGTGTCACGCTGCATGAGGCGGTCACAGCAGATACTGAAGGCTCGACTGTCTGTCTGGTTTTCTGTCTAATCGTTTCACAAATTAAAAGCCAGTAGATGAACTATCTAGCCCGTAGTTTGGTGCATAATAAATGATGTTTTTCAAGATGAAGCTGCATTTAATAATAATGCTACATTTTTCACCTGTGCAGTAATCAGCGTCTTGATAAGCGACACCTACGAGTTGGGTGGACGGATCATCTTGGCAAAGGAGAAGTGCTCACTGACACTGAATATATCACCAGAAAATGTTGCACCTGATCCGTCTTGTGCTTAAACCTTAAGATTTATGTAGGAAAGATGAATGTTCTCTGTACATTTTTAGATTAGAAATAACTAATAACATCTACGTGTCCGTGATTTGTGTCACTTATTTACTTCTTTATCTTTGCCTTGACTTCCTGACGCACATTTCAGAATCATTCATTTATCAGTCCGTGCTCGACGTCGCTCTGTGCTAAAGGTTGTCTGATGTTTCTGCTTTTGCAATATGTTTATTCAAACAAATCTTATCTGTCACTCATTTTTGGGGCCAAAACATAGACTCTGTTCTCACACGTAGCGATGCTTCATTGTGTGCATAACCTTCACTTCAACCTTCCTGTTGTCCTCCTTCTCCACCCACCAGGCCTGATCTGGTCCAGATACTCGCTGGTCATAATCCCGAAGAACTGGAACCTGTTTTGTGTCAACTTCTTTGTGGGCAGCGCTGGAGGCTCTCAGCTCTACAGGATCTGGAGGTTTGTTGGTTAAACTGACCTTGTTATCTCGGTTTGAAGCATTTTGAGTAGACGTAGAAATCGTGGCAGCGACTTCATGTTCGACTGTTTGCAGCTGATAGAGACGTTGAGATAAGTTGTGGTGGTAAATGTATAAAATTACCTTTGTTTTCTGTTGTCAATAATTGACTGAGTGAATGAACACGATCCCTGTCAGGCCAAATTGTAGTCCTAGAGACAAATTTAGTTTTAAGTGTTTACTCTGTGGAGATCTACGGTCGAGCATTGTCAATTTCCTAACAGGCAGTCCCAGATTTACTCTTGTCCGACAGCTTCTTGTTTGGAAACTCTTTTCACCTCGAGGCTACTGAGCCTGGTTCCTACTTGCCCAGCTCCTGTTCTAGCATGACATGGCATGATTCACCCTGTAAACCTCCTACTCTTCTTCCCGGTGGTCTAAGACGCCTGTGGCACAAACACGAACACCCAAATTCCACCAGACACGCAGCGTTGCGTGTGCCGATTTACACAGAGCACCTCGAGCTGACAGGAAGCCAGACACAGAAAAAGCAGAGAGAAAGCTGGTGGATTTTCAAAATAAAATACCCCGTGCAAACTGCCGGTCATTTAAAAACAGCCAAAAGTTAAACTAATTAACTACATAGCATATTTACACGTGTAGATGCGTATTTAGAAGCACACAAGTCCGGGCAGCAGCGGCTGACAAACTGAGCTAACATTAGCTAACAGCAGCTACAGTTGGCAGCCGTTTACTTCACTGTCCGTCAGGAAACTCTTGTAAATCACAGAGAGTTTGTGATCGTACTCTATATATAGATATTATGATAGAAAAGTTACACAACGCTGCTTTAATAACACATCATTTTATTCTCTGTTCAGGTACAAGCAGGATCTGAAGGCTAATGAAGCTGCACAGGCGAAAGAGGCGAAAGAGGCTGCGGAGTCCTGAGTGCACGTTCCTGTTGGCCAACGCTCCTCTGCAGCGGACTGAAAAAGGAGACTACACACCGGGCACGAACGTCGCCCCCTCTAATCATCTCCACGTCGTCTCCACGTCGTCTCCATAACATCCATGCCATAACCATTTAACGTCGCCGTCACCACCTTAAGCCTGTCGTCCCTGTTCGGAAATATGTGTTCAAATTTCCCTCAGGGCGCCAACAACAGACAGGAACAAACGTTTTTTTTTTAACTGTAGTCAACACACACTCAAGATTCAACAACGCACAAGTACTATTTGTTTAATGGAGCTGTATGATTGTACGTGTTTTAATTTATCCCTATATCTCGTGTACCACTTGGGAGATTTTGCTTTTCCATCACAAGTTTTCAGGTGTAGCAAACAGTACCTCATGCAATAAGTCTCCCTTCCTTCCTTCCCCTCTTGGATTTGTGTTGAACAGAGTTTAAGGAATGTTTCCTGATGAAATTTTCATTTACTCTATTTATAATTTGGTTACAGTGACAGCACCTGTACCTCGGTAATTATTAAATCATTCATTACCCTGACAATTCCTTCTATCTCGATGGCTTTAAAACATTTAAACGTGTCTGAGAGCGAATCATGATTTATGAATCACTTGATTAAAAAGTGTCTCTTGTAGTCGAAACATTTTTAGAAAGACGGTTATTTTCTGAATCTGTTCTTAGAAAGGTGTTTTATATTTTTCCTGTGTATAATACCTTCTTTGACGTCGCCACGCGATGCCTATTACCCAGTATAACGTCCCCCTTTGATTATTTAAAGCAATAATTGGTGTCGTCACTTTTTAAATATTTCTTGATCTGCTGTCTGAACAAATGGCACTTTGAAGGTTGATCATTGGCTCTGTGGCTATGTAATGTTAATAAATCCCATTTAACACACGCCCAGCTGATTTTAAAGTATGAACATCTCAGAGTTTTACAAACACAAAGTGACTTCAGTGAAAGATGCGGATCACATCTGCTGCACATCTGGATCGTCTTTTTCTGCTCAGGAAGGTTCTCTAAATGTGAAGGAAAGGAGCTTCAGTGCTTCCTTTCTTATCTCCTTTAGCAGAGGATACACCGGAGCGTCCTTTATGAAAAGAAATGAGGTCCCACAATTCCTTGTTTATTTAGAAAGTTTAATGCAGATATAAAAACTTCAATAATGAAATCTGAAGTTACTCTACAGGTCTGTAGTTTATCAGTACAGTAACAGTCGAATAGTCACAAAAATGACCTCCTATGTCCTTTCCTAAACACTTGACCTCGATGCGAAAACGTTGTGAGGTCAAGGAAAGATGTGAAGGAGAGTTGGAAAGGACTGCTCTCACGTTACTGACATGTCTGTGGTGAAACCACAAAACCAACAATAATAGTCAGTGTGAGTCTTTGAACTTTGCGTCTCTGGCTTCATACGTCGACATGGAAACTGAAACTTCATCTCCCTCGGCTACTTTTAGTCTGCAGAGCAGCAAATCCCAGTTTCCACATTCACTGGCTGAACACGAGTGAAGTCATGTGCTGACTAAAGGTATCAGAAAACATCCACCTCAGACTGGAGTTCTTCTGCTCATGGCTTTAAACTAACAATAAGTCAGATATTTACTGTATTAAATCATAAAAAGAATACACTGTCAGAGATTAAGGAAACATGCTCAACAGAAACATCTTGTTGACTGTGTTGTGACAGAGATCCTGACCCACAGAGCATCATGGAAAGTGACCAAGACCGACCCACCCACCTATTACTGCAGGAGGTGGAGGCAGTTTTCCAGGACAGAGTTCACTGTAGTGTCAGTATGGAGCACTGGGCAGGTCGTTTTTTCCCCACATATAAATTCAATTATTTCTCACATCAAGTTTTCCAAAGACACGACCTACAACACCACCGTGTCAGCGTGACGTTATAAAGTCATCGAATTCAAGCACTGAAGTCGCTCTAACAGCCCGAGAAGGAGGCTGCTCTCCCGGGATAAGTGAGGCTGTGTCATGGAGACTTTCAGCTTGAAGACGTCTCCAGTGTTTTGAATTTGCACTGCAGTACCAGGTTTTAACCACTAGATATCACTGTTACAAGCAAAGTTACATATTAAGTGAATCTTTGCATGACAGTCTGGTCTGTTTAAGTGACCTGAAGACTGGACAGACTGTCAGAGATCCATTAGTCTACCCTCACACACTGAACCATGTCATGATACCAAACCCTTAATGCAGCTCTAACCCAGACAGTGTAGTGAACTCGATAACATGCAGCAGAGACATTAAGAGAAAAAACAAAACAAAACGATCACACAAATGATGGTTAGCCACAAAATTTTATTCACAAACTGTATCAGATATTTAGCGTTTGCCACCGGCGGGGTGCGCTGATCTTCATGGGCTTAGCGATCTTGGGTTTCTGTGCAGCCTTGGTGGAGGCCTACAGGAGGAGAGACACAGTAAGTACAGTAACATGCTGCACATCACCACGTCATACAGTTTATAACCGACGAACAGCTGAATCCAGAGATTACTGAGTTTGAGTTTCAGTCTGCTATCAAACTTAAAAATTTATGTTGTTAACAGGACTCTAAACTATAATATTCATAACAAGTTATACAATATGGAATCCAAGACGACTACTACTACTACTACTACTACTACTACTACTACTACTACTACTACTACTACTACTACTACTACTACTACTACTGGTCCTGAGAGCGTCTTACCTTTGCACTTGGCGCAGCGGGCTTCTTGGCAGCCTGCTTTGCCTTCTTGGCCTCCTTGGCAGCTCTGAATGGAAAAAAAGAAAAACATTCAAACAAAGCAGGATATAACCTTACAGACGTAAAATATCTGACAAATCAGGACACATGATCACAAATTCACATTCAACATTGCTCTGAATGATTTCTATGAACCTAAAACAACATTAAGATACCTTTGTATAAAAAAAGAAAAAGGTACGATATGCTGCAGATGTTGACCAACACTATAAGAGCTAATGTTTGGATTCTCCATTAACCTGCTCAGATCTGATAATCGTAGATGTTGTGGCTGCCACATTAAAGAGGCCAGATGAGATGAGAAGATGGAGTTGTGCTGGAAATGTGTGTGTCCGTTTATTTCCAATAATTTTTGTGAAGAAAACTGTGCAGAAGTTTAATTCTTCAATTAAAAAAAAATAAAAATCACATTTTAAATTGTGGTTCATGAAATTGTTCTAGACTGAACTGATTTAATCAAATTTAAACAGAAAACAGACTTCTATGCTCTGGTCTATTACTGAGATGAACGATTAAAACTCATAAATACAGGTCAAAATACATAATGTGTCAACCCCTCAACATCTGAGTTAATCAACCTGATTTGATTGTATCCTCACCTGATGGCCTGCTCCCTCTGGGCCTTGCGGACCTCGGGCTTCTGGTTCCTCTTGGCCATGATCTCAGCCAGGAGGCGCCAGTGATGGCCCTCTGGAACTTCACTGCGCGGCGGGTACGCTTCTTTGCCACCTCTTCCTGTAAAAACACATCATGAAGACACACTTTAGTTTATTTGTACCCAAAATATCTCTACGCTCTACAGCGCCACGTCAGCAACTAAACACTCTGTAGCTTAGATTGTGCTCATTTAAGTCACTAGAGGTGATGTTGAAACAGCTGCATGATACATGAAAGAACAGACTTACAGTTGTTGATATCCTCATGAACATTAAGAGTATTCACTGAGGAAAACATTGAATGTTGGCTTTTACTGACACACTGACAGCAGGTGCCAAATATATTAAACTTTTTTGCACCTTACGGTAACTACTACTCATCTAACCAAGATACAAACATGCCGACAACTCAGCAAGTTAGAATTATTAGCGTCAGTGAATATCACACATTTCAGATCAAACTGTTACAGGAGGTAAGTATTGTAGCATGTTGGAGAGTTTGGAGGCTGGCCGATGGTGAGAGGTCGATGAAGACGTCAAAGGCCAGTACTATGATCTCCTGTTGTTCTATGGCTGCAGGTGTGGAGTGAGCGCTGCTGCCGAGTCTGCAAAACGCAGGCCGACAACAACGCGTAACACAGACTTACACCGTGCACACCAACCACCCGCAGCCAAACCAGGTGCATCAACCAATTACCCGTGCGTTCCTCACTACAACGGCACGATAACAGTGCTTTGACAGCGATTACACTCAGTTAAGAACCATCACAATAGTTCTGCCATTTTAACAGCTGTAATAAACATCAGTACAAACTGCTGTCGAAGAGGCACAGAGGCCTGCAAACAGTCACTGCTGGATCACCAAATACTACTTTTGAAGAGGGTACTGGATAGTGGACATACACACTCACACAGCCAGGTAACATTTCACATGACAGACATACAGCGTGTTACTTACAGACTGGCCCTTCTTGTGCTTGCGCCTGTACAGCACGGTCCAGTTGATCTGTCTTGGGTTCCTCTTGGCCAGGAAGGCAGACTCACACTTGGCGTTCAAGAACTGGAACACCTGATGGAGACAAGAAAACGCCATTAAACACCCCGTTATGATACAACAGACGGTAACCAGTTCAGTAAATTTAGACATTAGAATTGGGGAAATTCTTTTATCACATGCATTGTAGACAAAATATAATACACGGAGGGTGGAGGGACAAGCAGCCACATAGCGACATCCCAGGTGCAGTTAGTTGGTACCTTGCTCAAGGGAACCTCTTCAGGTACCAGTTCACCCTCTATGGCAGTGCACAGAGACTTGGCTTGGGAACTAGAGGGTGGCCCCTTTCAAGTCCAGTATGTAACAAAGTAAGGTGGTGGACTGGTAGCTGGAGAGGTGCCAGTTCACCTACTGGGCACTGCCAAGGTGTCCTTGAGCAAGATAATGCACCCCCCATTTGCATGTGAACCATGTGTACATAAACATGTGTATTTCAGGTTAAAATGCATGTAAAACTGAGTGAAAAAGGAATTTCTCCTCGAGGATTAATAAAAGTTATCTCTTCTTTCTATACTTTTTGGTCCATGCTGGACTTGAACCAGCCACCCTCCGGTTCCCAAACTACTGCGGCCTCCACACATCGTTTTGTAACATTGGATGGCTGTTTTGTTGCATTAGTGTCGCATTAGTGTCAATTCTGTTTCTACAAAACTTGACATACTCTATTGTAACATTGAGAAGCAGTGTACATACAATTTACATTGTTTATTCCCTGAAGGGAATGTTTGAGGCACTTTGTAGCGCGAACAAAAATATAAAGACACCATAATAATACAGTGCAATGAAAATATAGTGAACTATATTATAACGAGGGAACACACAAGTCTACATGTTGGTATAACGTGTAGTTGTCTTAACATACTGTTAAAGTAAGCCATGAAGACGTCTGTGTGCTCTCTGACAGGTTAAACATCAAGTTACTTAATAAAAAAAACACATCGTCAACAATGCTAAGCTCTACAGTGGTTGTAAAAATACAAACACTAGAGTCCAACAGTGCCGTTAAGAAGTCAAATATTAACGTTATTATCTGTCAAGCTGCTGAATGTGGAGTATCACTACAACCTACACTAGCAGCTAACGTTAGCACGTTTGACTAGGCCTACTCCTGTAACTTATTTATTACACAGCTACATGAGGCAGATATTAACACAACAAATACCAACATGTAACCCGGGTAACTGTACTTCACATCACTTTTATACACAGAGCAGTTAGAAGCCGGCGGTGAGAGTTTGGCGGTTACCTTTCCGTCTATCCTGGCGTATCGGCGGCCATGGCCGGGGTATATTTTATACCCGCTGAAACTGCACAACTCGACCCTGAAAACGACAAATACAAGGCATCACTAAAAGACAACGACACAAACTTAATGTTAAAGTAGTAGTAATCGCTATAATGTTTATTTAAGTGTCTGGATGGCGTTTGATAGTTTATCCGTACACTCACTTCATGATGGCTACGAGAGGGCACAAAACCGGAAAGAAAGATGACGGAAGCGGAAACTGAACATGTAAGACTACAAATCGATATTTACGAACTAATTAAGTGTGACTATTTTTTCAGTTAGTTTAAATTATTGTTATTTCTTTACACGTAACAAATTAATATTAATTACTTTTGGTTCTATAAAAAATATTTTAATCAAATTAATACTTTAACCAATCATCGCTAGGCAACCGTCACACTCAGTTGACGACGGTTGCCTAGCAAGCGTAACAGGAAAGCGGTCAAGAAACACTTTGAGGCTTCATAATAAGATAATATTATCTTGCGATAATAAGATGTGAAATATGAAATTTAAATAAATTAAATTAAATTAAATTAAATATCGTTTCTATCGTTGGCGTCGTTAGCTAGCTTGTCTACTTCTTGACTACAATCTTACGTCGAGAGTTGTAGTCTTTTCAAGCTCCAAAGACGCCGCTACGCAATGAGCGAGACGACTTATTCAAACTACATTTCCCATGATTCTCCTTTTTAGCGGTTTGACAAGCGGCATACGCTCCTTGTCTTGCAGTACAGTCTGCTGTAGCTGAGCTAATAGAGTCGTTAGCTAACGTACGGTCTTGTGTGAGGCGACAGGATGGGTGTATCAGATTTACAGTTTGATACAAAGGCTGGTGAGTAGCTAAATGTTGTTTTTGGTCTGACAGACAGCGGTGGTTTATTTGTGTTTAACGTTAGCGAGTGTATTTATGAGTTAGTAGCTAACGCTAGTGCCCTTAGCTAATGTTACTAACAAGCCTGCCAGTGGATGCAGATCAAAACATCCCGTGTCAGCCTGGCAGATCGTCTTATAGCAAAGTTTAGATATCAGACCAGCTCATTTTGTGTTGCGTTAACGTCCTAGCTGTACACATTAGGCAGTGTATTGATTCCTTTCTGCTCTTGTTAGTCATCACAGTCAGCTTTCCTGCCCTCAGATGTCATGATGTCAGCGTTAAATATATATTTTAATGTAGCTCTGCCTACATTACGAAACCAGATACAGGTGCAAATAGCTAGTTTGCATAATGCACCTCCAAAACATCACTGATTTGTCTGGTAATGCCCTCCATGACTCATGTTTTCTGTCAAGTATTTGAAGTCTCAGGCAGCCTAACTCAAGACAACCCTGATCACAGTAAACTGACTTTCATGTGTGAAATTAGTGTCCATGCTCAGCTTTACTGAAGCTGTACTGTTTGTACGCTCGGGCTGCTTTAAGACAGATGGCTGGATAGATAGATACGTTATATACAAAAGACATGAGGCAGATAACATGTAGTTCTAACCATGTAAAAATATACAGATATAATAAAAACATAAACTCTCAAAAATGTGCAGTCTTATTCAGAGAAAGAGTCAGTGCAAGTTGTGTATTAGTGTGCATATCCAAAAATCAACTGTCACAGAGTGAGTCTCCTCTCCCTGCACAGAGGGGAGTCGTTATAAAGTGTGATGGCAGTGGGCAGGAATGACTTCCTGTAGCGGCCCCTTTTATTGTGGAGTTGCAGGAGACTCCGACTGAATCTGCTCTGCTGCTCCGTCAGGAGGTCGTGTAGTGGATGTGAGTTATTGTCCATGATGCTGAGAAGTTTATGGAGAGCATCTTTCTCACTACAACCAGCTCCAGGAGCTGGTAGAACATCTGCAACATCTTGCTGCACTTATTATAAAACCTGAGCTATCTCAAGAAGTAGAGTCTGCTCTGTCACTTTCTGTAGACACCCTCAGTGTTGCACCGCTTGTCCAGTGCAGTTGTCCAGGTGCACACACGAGTATCTATAGCCCTCCTGAAGTCCTCGACCATCTCTTTCGTTTTGGCCACATTCAAGACGAGGCGGTTGCTCCCACACTGTGCCACAAAGCGATCAAGCAGATCCCCGTACCATCTTTTCTCCAAGACTCAAGCAGCCTAACTCATGATCACTGGCTTCCATCTCGAGCTTTACTGAAGGCGGTAGACTGTTTGTGCGCTCGGCTGCTTTAAGATCTTGTGTGTTCTGTAGCCATGGTGATGAGCCAAATGACAGTTGTTGTTGTGGTTTCCCTGCCTGTTTAACCTCCGCTGTCTTTACTCCTACTAGGTCCTGTGGTGGATCTCTCAGCCCGGGGTATGCAGAAGCTGGATCCTAGTTTCACCTGCTCCGAAGAGACTCACACTCTCATCCTGGACCGTAACCACATCATGAAACTGGACCACCTGGAAAGGAACCCGGGCCTTCAGCAGGTAGAACCCTTTGTTCGGTCGACAAACTTTATTCACAGGCTTGTAGCGTAGTCACGAGCGGTAGTGACTTGTGTTTTCCTCTTTAGCTTTCCGTAGCCAGTAACCGCCTGGTGAGAATGATGGGCGTGTCTCGGCTAACAGAGCTGAGAGTCCTCAATCTTCCTAATAACAGTATCGGATACATCGAGGGGCTAAGAGACCTGCCACACCTGGAGTGGCTCAACCTGTCCGGGAACAATATTAAGGTGAGGAAATCATATGTCAGTGCATAGATGAACTTTCCGTTCAAATGTTGCATGTTTAACTGAGTTTACACTCTTTACACAGGTCATTGAGCAACTCAACAACTGCGTTTCCCTTCAACATCTGGATCTGTCTGACAATAACATATCAACCGTCAGTGATCTGACTAAACTGGTGGCATTAAAGGTTAGTGTGAGAGTCTCTGAGGTTGAAAAGTGAGTGAGTTTAAGATGCGGTAGACTGACTCGTTTATGTCTTTGCAGACACTTTTACTCCACGGAAACAGCATCACGACACTTCGTACTGTTCCTGCTCATCTCCCTGCTCATCTGTCCATCCTCTCCCTGGCAGAAAACGAGATTAGGGACCTCAATGAAGTAATTATCTGTTCCCTGAACTGGATGCAGCAGCAATTATCGCCATTTAAGTTCTATAAAGGCTAATTATCTTCTGATTATTTCATAGGTGTCATATCTGGCGCCTCTCCACGACATGGAGCAGCTGTCCATTATGAACAACCCTTGCGTTATGGCGACGCCCTCGTTGCCAGGATTCGATTATCGCCCTTATATCATGAGTTGGTGTCTGAGCCTGAAGGTCCTGGATGGTTATGTCGTGTCACAGAAAGAAGGGTCAGTACATTTCTGTGCTGTTACATGTTTGTAGTTAAGATGAGGTTTGAATCTCTTATTTATTGTGTATAAATGTCACGATTACAGCCTCAAAGCGGAGTGGCTCTACAGTCAGGGGAAAGGACGTTCATATCGACCGGGTCAGCACGTTCAGCTGGTTCAGTACCTGGCCACTGTTTGCCCTCTAACGTCATCGCCAGCTCTGGAGACGGCGGAAGATGCCAAACTGGAGAAGATCCTCAGTAAACAGAGGTATAACTCTGAATTTAGAAGTACTGCTACACAACATGATGCTCAAAAAAACCCTGACGCCTGACATCCAACACTCACCTCATGGCTATACATGTTTGACCTGACGTTGTTGTCTCTCAGGTTTCACCAAAGGCAGCTGTTAGAGGAGACCGGAGAAGGCTGTCCCAGCCCTCCTCGTCCGACTCAGCTCGACGTGGAGAGCCACAGTCCTTCACATGCAGCTCCACAAGGGGGAGTTAGAGAGGTGAAGAAAATCAGTGCACCAGCACCAGTCGCTGCTCCATCAGTCCGGGACACAGGTAAGGCAGCTGCTTCGTCACTAAGAGGCAGCTCTGGTGAGACGCAGAGCTTCCTTTTTTTTTAATGTTTCTAACAGTGCGGTGTGTTTGCACAGAGCCAGTCATGCAGTTTAACACCTGGGTGAGCTGTGATTCTTCCCACCCGTCGTTACCGGTGGTTCGCAGTCCAAGGCACGGAGAGGAGCCCATCTATTTGGAGGACGTCCAGACAGATGAGGATAAACTCAACGGCAGCATGCTTTCCTCGGAGTCCACCTTCCTCCCTTTCACATCTGATCTGGAGGCACAGACGACCCACTCTGACAGCGAGGACGAGACAGAGACGTTTGAACCCGATTCACTGGCTCCGAAGCGACCAGCGCAGCCCAAAAAGCACAACAACGCAAACAAGCCACATGGTTCCCCCACTGTGGATAAGCAAGAAGAGGAAGTCATTTCTGTGGCAGCCACAGCAGCCGGATCACCGGAGGTCAGAATCAGCACACCGCAAAATGATCTGGAAACATCCTCTGACTTAAGTAGAGTTGAGATGAAAGAAGCCCCCAAGCAGGAAGAAGCTGGCGTGTGTGCCGGGAAATCGAGTTTGATGGAAGCAGACGAGGCAGCGGTTAAAATACAGTCATGGTGGAGGGGACAGCACACCCGCTGTTGTCACCCGATGGCCAGAGAGGTGCGCAGTGAAATCCGCCTGCGGAGGATGCAAGAACACATCCTCTTCCTGTCTGAGAAGTTAGACAGGTAACCGACAGACCATCAGTGTTGAGAATGGTTGTACTTTAACAAATATCACATATCGCTGTGGCTGTATAAATTTATATTCTGAATCCTAAATGGGATTTGTTTGCAGGGTGCAGCAGCAGTATGAAGAGGAGAGGTTACAAAGGCTGGTTCAGGAGGAAGCTGTGAAGTTTCTGTGGAAAGAGGTCAGTGATTGAAGTCGTCATTTATTATTCGCACACGTATTCATGGTGCAATGCTGGTTTCATTTCCTTTTACCAAACAAGACTCTACAGCCATGCTAGCATCTTCAGGCTGTCTGTGCATCATCTAAGACTGATGGAAGTGACTTTATTTCTGCAGGTATTTGGTCACAGACCAAAGTATTAGACAAATTAAGCGCTTGACTTGTAGGCTAGAGGTTTAAAAGTTAAGGGATCAGAGCTCATTATAATTCATCTTGAGGGTAATAACAAACGTCTAAATCCATCCAACAGCTCAGACGTGTCAACTAGGGCTGTGCAATATGACCAAAATCTCACTTATCCTAAAATACTGTATGTCATTTTATATTAAAATACATATACAGATATTTTTTCTGTCACAAGGCATGTGCAATATTTTACACGTTTCTTATTTTATGTCTTTGTTGTACCACTGTACTGTTTTGTTGGCTCTGTATGTATCTAAGTTAATTACACCTGTGTGTAGCACCATTGCCCAGGCATATTCCCCCTCTGGGACAATAAAGTAAATCTTAAATCATCTTAAACAGTTTATATAAAATGACCACAGGGAACGGCAGATTTCTTTGCAGTCTTTGCAGATGTAAGTTGAGGCCATAATCTCCCTCCGTCATCGTGACTCTTTGCCGTGTGATGAGCCTGGAGATTGTTCTCATCCGTAGACTCTCTCACTGTGCGTAGGTGGTAAAACATGTTAATTGTGTTTGAGTCTTGAGGGACTGATGTGCAGGATAATTAGCAACGTTTTCTGGCCATTGTGGTGCTTTTAAAGATATTTTTGGGGTGTTTTCATCTTTTATTTGACAGTTGAAAACCTTAGGACAAACAGGAAAGTGGGGAGCTTTTAGCCTTGGTACACGGGGCGCATGCTCTACCGGGTGAGATACTAGGGCGCCCCCATTGCGGGGCTGTTAAAACCCAAACAAACATCTATGCAGAAGTAGCCCTTCATTTAGACATGATCCTCTCGTTTCAGAGTCCTCCTCCTGTTCAGAATGACCCTGTTCTGCATTCTCTCTCCTCCATGTTTGTTTGTGTACGCATGCTGTGACTAAACAAACAGTACAGCAAAATCTGAAACGATATACTATCATTAAACAATATATTTCATCATATTGCACAGCACTGATGTCAACCCCATGGTGGCACTAGAGGAAAAGGGGAGAGAGTCTTTAGGATTCATCCACTGAGGACCACGAATGTCTGTCTGTGTCGGGACGACTGACACTGGCTTCTGTTATCCTGGCTTTCTGTTAAACATGGTTCACATGTCCTGTGTTGTCATTGCAGCTCCAGTCTATGCAGCAGTGGAAGCAGTCTGTGCAGCAGCAGCTGGCGTGCATTACTCCGGCTGTCACCCCGGCTCAGTTCTTAGCTCCTGGACTACGCGAGGCTGCCCGCCTGCTGCATCCAGCACGAACCCGCCCAACACAGACGTCTCCTTCCCAGACTCTGGCTTCCAGTCGACGAGCGATCATCAGACGGCGCACGAGGACAGCTTCCTGAGCAGCGGGACGGCAGACTCTCTGAAGACGGTGCGAGCGCTGAGCCCAGTTCGTGGCGGCGGCTTCGCGGGTACTTGCGACGGCGTGGACAGCGCAGACTGCAGCCTGTTGGAGCAGTACCTCTCCTCTGTACAGCAGAGGGAGGAGGAGGCCGAGGAGGTGATCGCTGACAGAACAGATACACCGCAGCCCTCCTCACCGGTATCACCCAGCAAAACAGCACAGCACAACTCCCCCCAACAGAAGGCAGCAGACAACCAATCAGATGTGCAGAGAACGGAGGGAACCAATCCCAGCCCTGTCTGAGGGCCTAATAGACACTGTACAGATCTACTGAGTGTGTATAAAGTGACAATGACTGATGCACTCAGCTTGATTGCTAACCGAGCTCTCAAATAGCACTGGACTTCCTTTGTTTATCAAGACAGGCTTGAAAACAATACTCTCCTGTGAATGTAACTAAGTTTGTTTTATACTCTGTTCTGTTATTTAATGAACACTTTCCTCTCTGTGTAAAGACAATGATTGTGATGTAGCAAAAGGTGTTAGTAACTTTTATGATGGAGTAGGTTGCTACAGATTAGGAGCTGACATGTTAAACGTAGTGCACTCGTAACCACCGATATATAGTACACATGAAACGGCAAGCATACTATCTATTATCGCATACAGTGTTTGTTTTTTTTATCAACTTTAGGTCACCTGGAAATGTTGTATCTTTATCCTCTTAAAAAGTGTAAATAAATCAGCATTTATTATTTTCAAATCATTGTTATTTAGAAGTTCCAACAACCACAAGTATTTTCATTATTAAATAGTCTCATTATTTCTCTTTTTTTCAATGAATTATTTAGTGTATAAAATGTTAAAGGTCCAGTGTAGAATAGTAGCATCCAATGGTGAAGTTGCAGATTGCAACCAACTGAATCGAATACCCCTCACCTCACCATCTCATTTCAAGCACAAAGGAGAAACTACAGTGGCCGTGAAACTCATGAATAATGCAAAAAGGTCCTAAGTAGAGCCAGTGCTAGGTTTGTCCCTTCTGGGCTGCTGTAATAACATGGCGGTTCAACATGGCAGACTTCATGGAAGAGGACCCGCTTCTATGCAGATATAAAAGGTAACAACAAACATAACATTTTTTTTTCAGGTGATTTGTTATGGGAATTTTTAAAGAAAAACCCTTGAATAAGGAAGACTGGATTCAAAGTATCAAAGTTTAAGTTGAATTTATTATTCTTGTACAAGAAGGAGCGTTTAACAGTGCAACACAGAGAAAAGGCTCCTTGAGGAGCTCTAACAGTTGGTTCTTATACATTTTTTTAAATGGGCTGTCTCGGACACCTCGCCACTGATAATTTCCTTTTTTGGTTTTCTGCTCAGTAATGAACATTATGTTTCTTGTCCAAATGACACTTCCCAGGCCTGTCTCTCCTGTCCTTGAACTACTGATTTATAATTATCTCTCCCTGCCAGCCTCAGTAACCTTTTCTTTTTGGGGCTGATGTTCTCCCTCCTGTCCTCCCTTGTTGTTCCTTCCTCCACAGGTGGAAGTCAATTTGGTAATTAGGGAGGGGTTAAAGAGGAGGAGGAGGGAGGCTGCACTCTCTCACTCTCGGGCAGCAGCAGGGGAAGGTTTGCTTTTCTTTCTTTTGAGCTCAGTTAACCTTTTTTTTTTTACTCTGTCCGTGATGGCAGAGTTTTCTTATTTTAGTTTGGCAACTTATTAATAAAGAATCTTTTCTTTTGCAAACCTTGAAGCTTTTCTGTGGCGTCCTTTTTATACGTTATAGTCTCATTGAGCCAGCATCAACTTAAATATTAATTTAATTTCATGAGGCCGTAACAACAAGCCAAATAAAGGAAGTGCACACACTATGTGAGTTAAAACATCTGAACCCCAGTATAATCCTCATTTTTATAACATGATTATACACTAATAAAAACATAGTTAAGAAGATTATACATCATTTCTGTCAATATATCCTGTTAAATGTTACAAATTGGAGCTTTAATACCAGGAGGGAACATTTAGATAGGTGTGCTGTGGCGCAATTAATATTCATGAGCTGATGCAAGATACACCATAATAACAAGTAGAAGGGGGGTGCACTGAATAAGTCGTCTTTATGTATTTTCCCGTTAAAACAGCTCAGGCTTTTATACATTATTTAAAGTCGCCTCAGGGTATTCTTCCGCTTTTATGCGGTTATGTTTTAACTCACTGACCACCAGAGGACGCAGTAAAGATATCCAGCTATAAACCCACCCCCACCCCGGCTCCTATAGTCGTCCTCCTCCCATCATGGTCACTGGGAGCTCCTCTCTGGTCTACTACACTGTCTCAGATGTGCCCGCACTGTGTGCTGCTCTCTCCCGGCCAGGCTCGTCACCCTCCTCCGGCGGTTTAACGGTTCTTCATCATGCTAAGCTCGACGTCGTAATGTGTAAGTATAAAGGAGGGGGTTATATATATATACATATATATGTGTGTGTGTTTAAAAACGTCTGCATCACCGGTGTTAACGTTTGTATAAATAACATTAGTGTTGTAATTTGAGTGTTTTTAACGGCTAACGGTTCTTTGTCGTTGCGTCACTGCAGCCGTTCATATAGACGCAACGGCTGACCGTTAGAAAAAAAAAAAGAAATGACCGTTATTGACGTGTCAAAGATGGTAGACCCGCCTGCTAATGTTATCTGTGGACTGTTTACACTCCGAACTGGCTGTGTGCCCGTTAAATCTGCCCGTTTGAACTCACACAGATGTATAAACGTATAGGTCAAAGGTACAATAACATCAGGGAGTCAGTAGGATTATAGTATATAGATTATAGTCATTGTTATTAGATGTATTTATTCTAGTTTTTTTTTTTAAAAATAAATCTGTGTTTTTCACTCACAGCACTAGCAGTTTTAGCAGACTTGACAAGTACAATTTGAAATATTTAAAGGTCCGGTGTGTAAAGATTCATAACTGACAGTGTAAAGAATGGACTGCGTGTCTGTGATGTCACCCACCCTGTTTCTAAGGAGCACGTTGGTAGTCCTGCCTGAGGCTCAAACAAGCCATCTGTAACCTGTCAATCAAAGCGTCCGCGCTCTTAATCCTGCATAACTTTAAGCCTTAATATAATCTGAACAGGTGAGTTGTATATAAATTCACCCTCGGTACAGTTGTGATGAACGGGGAAATTAGCTATAGAGACCAAAACAGTTTTTTGTACCAGGCTGTAAACATGTTTATTTCTGCTGTGAAGTTAGCCCAGAACGGACAGACGAAACACTGACTCCACATAGGGCCACATTTTTCACCATAGTTCCTCCATCATGTTAAGAAGGGGAGGCGAAACAAGGCGGTTTCAATCTGTAACTCCATCCCTAGATGATTTCTACACACTGTTCCTTTTAAATTAGTTTAAATAAATCAGATTAACCTTTTCAAGATTTGACTTGACAAACAGCAATCTTTAAAGGTCCAGTGTGTCAGATTTCGAGAGCTCTGTTTACAGAATGTGGCAGAAATGTAATATAATATGCATAACTATGTCTTCATTCACATGCAATCACCTGAAAATAAGAATTGTTATGTTTCTGAGGCTTTTATATCTGCAGACGACACAGAGCGGACAAACTAAACACTGGCTCCACATACGGACTTTCACGTAGTTTCTGAGGATGAGGCGAGGTGAACTACGCACCTAGATTCCACTAAATCCTAAACACTGATCCTTTAAACATACATCTAAACTCACATCAACTTCCTGATAACAGAAATGCAGCATCCAGGTGAAGGAGGGAAAGGTGTGTTTGTTTACCAGCAGACAGACAAATCTCATTGTTCAGGATTTGAAATAAAAGTTTAGGACTCTAGAGTCTGGGAACTTGTTGGTCTTGATTCATATCTGGCCTAGATTTGTGACATACTTTTAACGTGCAAACCAATCAGACATTGGTTCATGTCTTAGTGGCACTGTCAGAGCAGAGACACCTCTGTCAGTGGATAAAATACACCCTGCTTTAGAAGTCCTAGTTATTTTCTGACAGCAGCAGCATGAAATGCTTAAATAATAAGAATCTAATTTAATCCTTGAACCAAACAATCCCAGTTTAAGGTCCTATAGCTTACTGGTGTGGTGGAAATTCTTATTAACTGGTGTTTATTCTTTTAAAGGTTGTGTTTATTCACACAACCTGGATGTAACTATAAAAAAAACAGTTTAAACTGGGACTGAGGGAATTGTTTCGTGTTGACCTTGACGTACACATAGTTCGCAAAGCTCGCACAGACGTTCAGCGGAGGAATAAATGCTACAATAAATGGAACTGAACCTCAACTGGTGTCATCGTTAACACCTGCAATGCAAGCTTCCTGTGTGTTCGCCCCGTGTCGTTGACGGCGTTCATTTGTGTGCATCAGGCTCCGAGGACGAAATGATGCCATCATCACCGTGGTGACAGCTTTGAGTGAAGCAGGGCCTGATCATGGGAGACAGAAGGAGGTCACCATGTGCCGAAATCTCTCCAAATATGCCCTCATCTTCCTCTTCTTAGCACTGTCTGGCCTCATCTTCCTGCTGCGCAACATCCACACGGTGGAGGTGAGGAGAGAGATGTTAATTCATGTGTTTTCTCTTTATTTTATTAGAATTATAGGTCTAATGTAGTTGGTCATTGGTCGGTGGTCACATCCCCTCTTACCTCTCTCCTCTTTCTGTCCAGAACTGGAACTGCCATACTATTTCAGCCCTCTACCAGCTCCAGAACAGGATCCAATCATCCTTCAACCCAGTGAATCTGCCTACTTTTTATCACAACCGCACCTTCTGCGCCCATCTGGGCCAGAAACCTTCCCCTGAAGATGAGCTGGAAGAGCGTTACCTGTTGGACTCTATCGCCTGGCCCGAGCCTCCGCCTCACTCCGCACAGATCACCCTGCGCCAGACGAGCGACCCCGTGCACAGCCTGTTCGCCATCCTCCCCACCGAGGGAGGAAGGGAGTGGCACGTGGGCGACCAGCTGGAAGTCCTCGTCCAAATGCATGACTTCCAGGGTCGCCCCAAGCGCTACGGTGGGGATTTCCTTTTGGCCAGACTGCACACCCCAGAGCTCGGAGCAGGTGTAGCAGGTAAGGTGGTGGACCACAGGAATGGATTTTATTCTGCTCTGTTCCCGCTCCTCTGGGAAGGCTCTGCACAGGTCGAGGTCACGCTGGTGCACTCGAGCGAGGCTGTGGCTGTGCTGCAACGTCTGAGGGAGGAAAGGCCGGATCGAGTGTTTTTTAAGAGCCTGTTTCGCTTGGGCTTCCTGTCTGAAACCACTGTCTGCAACATGTGCCTGCCCCCAGATCAGCATCATCCTCTGTGCAACTACACAGACCTTTACACAGGTGAACCCTGGTACTGCTACAAGCCCAAGGTGCTCAGCTGTGACACCAGAATCAACCACGCCAAAGGAGGCTACCTGAAACACCTCATCACCAACAAAGAAGCATTACTCTTCCAGAGGTTTGTACTATTAAAGGGCGAGGGAAGTGTGTCCTAACACAGCTTACATCTGTGTCATATTGTCTCCAAGACAACGCTTGATTTAGATTATTTCTCTGCAGAACTAAAAACTCTAAACACAGGGTAGCACTTCCTCTACCGCAATGAACATGCACCATACATATTCACTAGTATACCCACTCCAATTTGAATAGCGTTGTTCATATTAAATATTTCTTTAAAGGGTCTTTGGTGACAGCACAGGGAGCTTTAGTTTAATTCAGACTGACAACACTACAGAAACACCAGCTAACTGGTAAGGTTAACTGCTGTTAGTTAGTTGTTTGATTAATGGTTGTGTATTGCGGTGTTGTAGTCAAGACGACCTAAACTGAGACCAAGTCATGACCAAGACCAGACAGTATAAAGCGTACTTAGGTAGCTAGTATCCATGAAAACTCTTTGGGTGAAGGTTGAAGGTATCTGATGCTGGTATGCAGATGAACTCTTTGTGGTTTAGGAAACTAAATTTTATTCCAGAAGATTTGGCTGATGTCTAACTGTCTGGGACGACACAAAATCATAAAATTAAGCAACATACCCGACGTTGTGGTCTTTTCAGAGTCCTCTTTGTCCGAGACCAAGATGAGGCCGTGTAAAATACGTTCAATTCCGAGATGAGGCCCTGTCTCGAGACCAAGACCGATCTCAAGCACTACAACTCTGGTGTATTGATTACTGACTGTAGCTGATCGGGTTTATTATCAGTTAATCAGTTTCTAACAGCAGTATGTAGTAAATGGTTGAGACTCCAGATCTTTGTGGTGCAATGTTCAATGTGCAATGTTAATGTAACCTTCATTAGAACAGCTGTAAAGTGGAGTGATAGATGCAGTTAAAGGTCCCAGTGCTGTTATTCGCTATATCAGCACTCATGGAAACGACTCGTCCAATCAGATTACTTCAATGGAAGTACGTTTTTTTTCAAACAAAAATAAGAGTCTACAGCTTTGCATGCAGCTCTGTGAGGCTGTCATGCTGATGTTTACTATGGTCAGCATCTCAGTTTGCCAATTTTTATATTTGCTAATCACACAAAACCCTCTGTTTGTTAGGAGTCAGTCATCCTCTTGGGATCAGGCAGTAGGAACTGGTCTGAGTGTCACAGATTGCCTGAGGAAGTTGTTTTTTCATTGGATTTCTTGACAGTAACAAAAATATAGAATATCAGCAGGCATAACCTGATCAAGCTGTTTCTTCTATCTTAGCGGCGTAAACATAAAAGTTCGCATACACGCTTCAGGAGCCGACAGAATCAATGTGCTGCCCCCCAGGAAAGGTACAGTATACCTGCAGAGTAACATTTGTAGTTTGTGCTTTGATTTCATTCAATTTGATTAATTTTGTCTGCAACGTTTCTCGCTTTGTATCAGATAAAGTAGAGGTAGAAAGCAGCAGTAATAAGCCAGAACCTAATAAGCTAGCACCATCTGGATATTACTACGAGGACTCATGGAGGCCGTTAAGTGGCGTTACAATGCGCCAGTTCAATGAATCATCTGCCATCGCTCAGTGTTTGAAGAACAAGGTGATCAACATGTACGGAGACTCCACCGTCAGGCAGTGGTTTGAGCACCTCATTGCTTTTGTACCAGGTGAGCGTCTGTCCTTGTTGGCTTTATTTTCTACACTCTGCATGTTGCCTCGTGGATCTTTCCCACTAAAACTTCCATTTGTTCCACCTTCTCCAGAGTTAAAGGAGTTCAACCTGCACAGTCCGAAGAATGTTGGACCTTTCATGGCGGTGGACAGCACCCATAACATTCTCTTGAAGTACCGTTGCCACGGCCCGCCCATCCGCTTCTCCACCGTCATGTCCAGCGAGTTGCGGTACATTTCCAATGAGCTGGACGGCCTCCCCGGGGGTCCCAACACCGTCGTGGTCCTCAGCATTTGGGCCCATTTCAGCACCTTTCCCGTGGAGGTGTACATACGGAGGCTCCGTCACATCAGGCGGGCGCTGTTGCGACTCCTGGACCGAGCGCCCGGGACTATCGTTGTGATCCGCTCGGCCAACCTCCAAGCCCTGGACCAAGAGGTGAGCCTGTACAACAGCGACTGGTACTCCCTGCAGCTCGACGAGGTACTCAGGGCCATGTTCAAGGGACTAAACATTCTGCTGGTGGACGCCTGGCAAATGAGTTCAGCTCACCACTTTCCTCACGCCCTCCACCCACCTCCAGTCATCGTCAAGAACATGATAGACATGCTTTTGTCATACGTTTGCCCGGAGAAGAAGAAGCAGAAGCAGACATAGAGGAATCATAATTAAACTGAGTTTACTGTGTGAATCCATCAAATTCCCAAAACTGAAGCATCCTCCAAAGGTACATACCCTTTAAATACAGTCTTTGCCAGACATCTCGTACTGATCTATGTTTACCTGCTTGTTACGGGGCGGCTGTGGCTCGGAGGTAGAGCGGGTTGTCCACTAATCAGAAGATCGGCGGTTCGATCCCCTCCAGTCTGCATGTCGAAGTGTCCTTGGGCACTGAACCCTAAATTGCTCCCGAAGGCTGTGCCATCGGTGTGTGAATGAGATACGTACTGTAAAGTGCTTTGAGTGGTCGGAAGACTAGAAAGGCGCTATATAAGTATTTACCATTTATTACGTTTACTTTGAATCCCACAAAAGCTAATTCTGTTCAGACTTTGGCATGGTGATTGTTCCTGCACCTGTTTTTGTTACCAAAGTGTTTTGTGTGTGTGTATGCAGTATTTTAATTAAGTTTAATCAAAGTGTTTGATTTGTTTCAATGTGAACTTTCATTACATTTGTTTATTAGTTTTGCCAAAGCTGAAGATTTTCCTCAGGCTGTTCAGTGTTAACACAGTGTTAAAGATGTGTTCTTACCACATGAGGTATATTACAACATGCTGCCTGCAGAATGACAAACTAAATACAGCTTTTCTGATACAACAGACTAGTACGTACCTGTACTGTACTCCACCCACTTGGCGTTTACTCTAACATCCACATGGACTACATTGTTCAAACACATCTACACGTGTGCCAAATGTCGTTTTAATTCACCAAATCATCGCAAAAGTCAAGACATAGCAGGTCCAACCATGAGCAAGAACTTGGTGACAGTGGCAAGGAAAAACTTCCTTCAAGAGGCAGAAACCTTCTCGTGGTCGTTTGCTGCAACCGGTTGAGTTTAGAGAGAGAGTTAATAGTTAGTGTGCCTCATAGTGCAAAGCACAAGGCACACCTTTACTATTCACCATACTCCTTCTTATTCTTCTGGATGTTTTTCTGGTGCTACTCCTCAGGCAGTTTTTGGCAGCACATACACAAAAAGGGTATCGAAGCATTTCGCCAAACAGTTTTCGAGAAAATCGCCAAAAAGCAGCGGATAAACTGCTCCCATGGCCACAGATTTCACTCTACAGACACAATTTTAACATCAAATTGTAAGAAAATTTGTGCTGGCCGCTCAGATAAAACTGCTGAAGCTGTCAGACTAATAGTTTTGGCTCAAATCACCAACTGCCTCACTTACTCCCATATTAACCAGGAGCAGAAATTTCCGGAGAACTTCTTTTCTCCACACTATTGCGGAACGTATAATTCGTATGCGCTACAAAGAGAAAACGTGCCTATTTTTCTGTGTAATTCTGTCTGTCGCTGACGACGATGAGAGGCTCACTCATGACCTATAAGAGCAAAGTTGCTGTCATGTTTGCCAGTAGTTATTGTCAAATGTGTCCTTTTCTAACTGTAACATTGAGCACCCATTGAGAATCCAGTGTCATCTGCTGAGCGATGTATCTGTGTAAAACTCACGGGGGCTACGATGATGCATCTTTTATCACAATCATTTTCCTGATTTTAAAGCCTTCGGTTCAGTTCAATAAACTGCAACAAAGGCAACATCGAGAGTCTTTTTTTATTTTTGTACTGTATTCAACAGGTAGAATTACACCCATCAGCCACATTCAGACACTCGCAGGAGAAGTGAATAACATTGATTAGCTCGTTTATCGTGGCTCCTGTCAGCAAGTGAACATGTCCTAAAAAGGAAAGGAAAAACAGGCAAGGCATCATCAGCGTCATGGGTTTGCCAAAGCTTGTCGATACACGTGGGGAACGACGGTTGGCCCGTGTAGTCAAACCAGATGCTGTAGCTCGGACTGCTTAAAAAGTTGATGCTGGTTCTGATAGAAAAGATGTCAGAACACACGGTTTGTTGTGTGAAGGGCCTACACATGAAGAGGACGTACACGTCATAGCTCATCATTTTTAAGATCAAATCTCTTTTCATTTCCCTTTTTGTGAAAGTTTTCTGCAGAAATGTAAAAGATAACATCACAAGAAGAGGAGAGGAAACACAGTTATACCACAATCATACATCCGAACCATGTTTTTGTCCCTAATTCACTTATTTGTTGGTTGTTATCCACTAAAGTCCAGATTAACTCTAATCTAATGTCTTTTTTTCCATTAGTGCCGAAACAGATGAGTCCTTCCATCCACACAGAGAGAATCAAATTTCCACATCGAGTCTTCCAACGTCCATCTACTTCACCCTAATGGCAGCATTAAAACCGACTGAACCAGTTCACCTCATTATTGTTTGAGAGAAAAATCTCTTGAGACCCGGCCAAGAGGGCAGCAATAAAATTGTTACAGCAAAATTGACAATACATCCTCGAGATACTTTAGTTGTCACGTGGTGACGTGCATCCAGCTCGAATTACCTTGTTTGGTTTGAAACATGACCGAGCAAAAACTGTCTGATGAGTCATAGACTGACTTTAATACTCTAAAAGCACCAAAATAAATGTAATTAAATCATATTTTTTTACATATTAACACACCTCTGTTGATTGCGTGGTTGTGGTAATGTAGGAAATCATCAATGTCATCATGTTGAACAGAGCGGCTGCTCTCTCCGTCACATTTCACATCTGATCACACGTTGCTGAGTCGTGGAAGTTATTTCTCTCAGACAAACATGACTCAGCGTTGCATCACAGGTAGCTGTCTATCAGTTTTAAGAAATTGAACTTATGTTGGCGTGCAGTGAGGTGACCTGCAGCACTCATTACATCCGCAGTTATTATTAAATGCTTCATTAATAAACAGAGGGTATTAATATATATCAGCTGTTCTGTGCAGGCTTTCCATTAGAGTTTAAAAAATCTGTGTCTGCAGGGATTTGCTCCCATTAAGCCATAAAAGTATTAAGCAATGTCGGGCGATGAAGCCCGGCTTTCATTTCATCCCAAAGGTGAAGGATCGGGTTTGTGTTCATGGGTTCATGTCGAGTTCTTCCACAAAAAACTAAGAAACAATGCTTGTAAGGCTTTGAAAAGAAACATACGTATCCTCACAGCGTTGGAAGCTCGCTTTCTAGAATATTGCATGCCGCAGCTTTAAGATTTCTCTTTGTTTGAATCGAGGGTTCAAACCATGAGCCACACCCTCACAACTAAAGTACATAAAAGTAGTTTAAAGGGGTCGTTTTTACTGTTATGTGTGTGACTTAACATTGGTTCTGAGTGATCAAAATCCAAGAATTTAAGAGCAAGAAGGGGAAAAGTCAAAGCACAAAGCTCATGTGTCCTCCAGCAGTACAATCGAACCATTTAACACACAGTGGTACGGGAAAGGGACACTCATACAGCGCTGCTTGTTTGTCTTTGAAATGATGAAATGACGTCAAAGAAACCCCTCCGATTATTTATCAATTTTATTTAAAAAGTTTCATGTTCCCTTCAAAAACTTCACGCATATCTGTCAGTACTAAACTTTGCAGAGCATCGCGTTCTCTAGGAGTGAAAGATACGATACAGTTCATCAATAACTTTGGCAAAAATACGACAACAGGCAAGAGAGCTCTTTACAAAACTAAAGGAAAACACAGCCATTGTACATAAAAATCAACCTTGTGGTGACACTAAAATCCTTGAGGACTCACACAGGGCAGCAGCGACAGAGACGGAGAGAGTACAGGCTGATTTCTGGAGTGTTTTCAGTCATATGTGTGCGTTTGAAGGTTAAAACAGCAAGACAGGAGTGTAAAATATGAAGCTACAGTGACGAGGACGAGGTTTTAACTCATAATATGGGAGCAGTGATGTCCTGAGGTCACACAGAAAGAGGCACTGACAGTTTCCCCATTAATTTTTTTAGCTTTCAAAATGAGTCCTCTGTTCATTTGTGCCAAGACAAGAGAAAGCATTGTGCGTTGTGCGTTTTTTAATGCACCAGCTCAGATTCATCTCTCAGAAAGCTCTGAACACTTCGTCTTAGTTGGAAAATCTAGTCACAGGAGTGTAGTTTAAATTATATTTAAGTTATTGCAGATCATGCTCTTCATATCTGATATGCTGTTGTGCAGCCGTGAAATATTTAACTCAGTCAAACCTTCATTCGGGTACAGAGAACTGATCAAACGTACACTGATAAGTAGTACAGCACTGAAAGAGGAGAAACACTTGAATCACCGACCGTTTGTTTGGTATCTAAATTTAAAAAAAAGACCATCTGAAAGAGAGACTAACTAATATTTATAAAGAAAAGAAGAAAAAAAAGCTAAAAAGGCGAGAATCGTCGACGTTGACGCCACGGCAGCATGTCACGTTTAGAGAGAGAGACAGACGGGGATCAGACGTCCTGGACGTTCATGGCCTCTTGTGGCCAGCTGTACGTGTCCAGAGTGAAGTCATCGTAATCGGGACTGTAGATGTGAGACAGCACAAACGCCTCCTTGTCTTTAGGCTCCGGGTACAGAGAAGCGATGTTGTTTTTGTATGCATAGTTGACGAGCTGGTGGAGAGAAGAAGACAAGACAGTCAGCTGACAGATCGGCACGATACACCGCAGTCTGCAGACTGGCTGGATGAGTGTGTGTGAAAGTTAACAAGATGTAAAAATAAAGTTACACCCAGAGCTGTGTGTGTGTGTGTGTGTGTGAAAAGGGTTCGAGGTATCTCAGTTTCAGCTCTTAGCTGAGGATAGCAGTGTGAAAAAAGCCCCTTTGAGATGACTTCTTACTATAATCACACGATTTTCTACTAAAATTAAAACGTTTTTTGATTATTTCACATGAGAATCCTCATTTTCTTTTTTCTCTCTGTGCTCATCTCTCTGATTTAAAGTGAGCAGGCCTCATTTTTCTGAGTCAGAAGAAAAGATTATCTGAGTTTATCAGCATTAACCTCTTAATAAATAATATCTAAAGATGTAAGAATTAAATATACATTACTAAATTAGTACGTGTTACTTAATGTTACTTCTAGTTTTCTGAGGATTTAACTGTTTAACTTTAATTCTTCTGATGGACTCAAGTGCAAAATATAAAAACAGGATCTCTTAAAACGATCTTTAAAATCTTACAGCTGCCATAAGTACATTAAATAAAATGTAGGAATAAAAATGCATTAATGTAAAAGGTTTAAAATAAAAAAAGAATGTCCTGAGGACATTCTTTTTTATTTTAAACCTTTTACATGAATGCATTTTTATTTGTTATTTACAATCACAGAAAAACCCACAAAACTGATTCTAGCTGCAGAAATTGGAGAAACGTTTTCGGGCAGCAGGTTGAGACGTTTGTCGTAGACAAATACATAATTAATGAGATGTATTTGATCCAGTTTGTAGCTCCATCTGCAAGTCACAATATATACCAACAATGTTTGTTGAACGACCAACGTTACATACTGTATTTCAGAATCAGAAACAGGTTTTCACTTACAAGAAATCTGTCTTGGTGTTATCGGTGCAAAACAAACATTAAGTAAAGAATAAATCAAGTATTACTAAATATAAACAATATGATATTTCACTGTGAGGAATAAGGGCCGACCACACGGACAGATCACCCACCTTCACTGCGATCTTGAAGGACACCTCTCTGATGGTGCTGAGGGGAGGATAGAGTCTTCCCTCAGCCAGGTGCTCCTCTGTCACCATGTCAGCGATCGCCTGACGGAGAAAGATATGAATATGTAAGAGATGTATAAGTACATGTTAATGTCTCATTGATACGTGGTAACTGAAGGCGATAAACACCTCTGCTGTGGTGAGGAAGACGTCGTCAGATATGTGGCGCACTCCACACGCTATGACACCCAAAGCGACTCCAGGGAAGACGTAGGCGTTGTTTCCCTGGCCGGGGAAGAAGGTGCGTCCGTCAGGCAGCGTCACCTTGTTAAACGGACTTCCACTGGCAAAGATGCCACGGCCCTGATAACAGACGAGAGGATGAGACAAACCAGAGTTTGTGTTGCTTTGTTTTTAACCACCAGAGGGAGGTGCAGTAACACATCTGTGACCGCAGGGGGCAGTACTGCTCTGTGATGTCAATGACTGAGCTGCATCCTGACAAGAAAAGGTGTCTCATGAATTTACTGGACAACAGCTAACCGTGCGTCCACGTGGAGTTTTTACATGCTGTGACGTCACAAAACGTCTCGTCAGTTGTCGATTAGTTGTCAAATTTCCTGGCAAAAGCAACCTGCGTGCACAATCTGGCCACATCTGCCAAATAAAATAGACTCCCACATCTGTATTTGTGGATTAATTCCACATATAAAAGGTAGCAATGTGACAAACACTGAATGTAACACCTCATAAAGAGTAAATACAGCTGTGTATCCTGCATGTAGCACAGTGCAGTGAGGCTTTTTATTACCTCTGTGAGCTTGTAGCACTGCTCCGCTGTGCACTCCGCCTTGCTGGTGGGGTTACTCAGGGCAAAGATGATTGGCCTCTCATTGAAGGACGCCATGTCTTTGATGATCTTCTCGGTAAACGCTCCGGCGATAGCAGCGACTCCTTAAAAGTTCAGGAAACAGAGGAGAGGGAGAACAGATTCAGTTTCAGTGGTTTCCATTTGTATGATTCATTAACAGGACGCACAAGTCAATTAAAAATAACAGAATTGTAGTTTCTAATCTAAAAACTGTGGATTAGTTTGTACTTTTAATTATTGTCCAACAGTTTCTTCTTAAACAGAGACTTTAACGTGAATCCATGTTACCACAATTTTAAATTAAAAGTCTGAAATTACCCTCCAGTTCATCATACATGCAGTGTACGAATTTAGACCCATGAATACTAACAGTCACGTTAAAGGGATTGTTTGGGTCTTTTAAAGTGTGTTTGTATGAGGTACTCATACACAGTCAGTACAGTAGACGGCGGTCAGCGCGCTCCCAGTTTGGAGAAGCAGAAGTCATTGAAGAGTAAGAGTGAAGCTCTGCTGTGGACGGGTCAGCAGAATGTAGCGGCAAGATAACGTAGTGAGAATATGATCACTACAGTGCACACTTATACACATACTGATGTTTTTAAAACACGTTTTTCTGCTGACCCGGTGGAAATCTTTGCGTTGCTGTGAAGTGAAGTCAGTAACGTCCTCAAACGTCCACTTGAGGCTGGCTGCAGAAGTGAGTCAGTCTCCATAAGTCCCCATGTTCAAATGAAATAAACATGTTCTTAATACTGTCATCGTTTGCTCTACATCTGTGCCAGGACTTCAGTCTGCTTCTTCAAACTGCGAGCGCGCTGAATGCCGTCTACTGTAGGTAACAACTCGTGCCTCATACAACCACACTTAAAAAAAAAAACACTGAGCTATCCCTTTAATAACTTTGTGAACTTTGAGTCGTTAGCTTAACAGATTTGAATTAGTTGATTTGCTGAGTAAAGCTGGAGGGGGAAGAATTCACCTTTAATAGGTTTCTCTGTTTTTCCTGCAACTGATGAGGAACTACTGCGTCGTAGATGGATGAAACAAGCAACGTGGGTTATAAACGAGCTTTATGAACATCAATGTATTGAGAACACGACACGTTCTTTACTTCTTTTCCTGCAGCGACCTTCCAGCTGGACTCACCTACGATTGCAGTGGGTTTTATGGTTTGCACCACCTCCTCCAGCGTCTTTATGTGCGGGTGCTCGTGAGCAAACTCCTCCTTCTCGTGGTTGATATGGCTTCTTCCCTAGATGTTTGTAAAAATGTTTTTTTTATTTTGACCATAACTCCACGTGGTGACGTGTTACAGACTGTACACGGGGCGACACATTACCTTTACAATGAGACCTCTGGAGTCCACCATCCAGATTCTCTTTGCAGCTTCTGCTTTACTCAGTCCCTCTTTGGCCATGGCCATTATAAGCAGGTGAGCGATGCCCAGAGCCGCCTGCCAACAACAAGAAGAGGATCATTTAAAGTGTGTCATTAGACGTGAGGCGCAGTTTTATCTCTTTGGGATTAAGGACAGTTATTTTTATTCCAAAACAGAATGAAATCTCCTCACCTCGCCTGCACCCTGGAAAACAAAGGTGTGGTCTGAGAGTTTGTTTTTCGTGATCTTCAGAGCAGCTAAGACGCCGGCAACAGCGACTGAGGCCGTGCCTGAAAGAAGAAGAAAACATCTTGATTAAAACTGTGATTAACTCACTGAAACTAGATTAAAATGAATCGTATTTAGTGTTTAGATTAATGTTTTTTTAGTTGTTTGGCTTGTGATCTTTTAAGGTAAAGCAATGTCTACTTCTGACCATCCTTCACTTGTTGCGCATGTCAACTATTTGTGTCCAAGTTTTGTTTGAATACATTTTGGAGGCCTAAAGACATAATTACAATTACAGGACTCGAGGGGAGTCTAAAAATATAAATTTAATGTTGCCGTTTTCTTGTGAGACCCCTGAAAAATCAGACACAGATGGATACGTGCACAAACAAAGCATCATGATCATACAGGTGATTTAAGGAGATAAAATAGCAGCAGTGAATGTCTGCTCACGTCTTGAAAAGTGTATGAACTGAACCGCACGTGACTCCAACGTGACTCTGAAGAGTCCGAAGAACAATGAGCACTAACGAACCACGTGGAAGCTACGGCCGGGTCTACGATCCCGTCTAGGCTAAATACTCGGATCTCCACACCCGTCAGTCAGAACTAAAGAAGCTCGTTGGTTGTAGGTCCATAAAGACGTTTCACCTCTCATCCAGGTCCAGCTGACCCAGATAAAGTAGAACCCTTTGTGAAGGTTCTCAGACAACCAGGTGGTCTTTGTTCATGCTCAAAAAACGCCGGGAATCAGAGCATCTTGCCGATGTCGTACAGGTTGGTGCTACTGCTGAATAATCTTTAATTTTATATATTCTGTTTTTTCTCTTTCTTCTGAGAATGTGGTATTTCTGGGCTGGGAACACTGAGTGGGCGAAGTGTCTTATTTTTTTGTATAAATATGCTCTGTGAGAGGCTTCGGTTGCCTGATGGAGGCCGTGAGTAACACTGTGAGTGTTTGAGTACCTTGGATGTCGTCGTTGAAGGTACAGTATCGATTCCTGTATTTGTTGAGGATGCGAAAGGCGTTGCTGTTGGCGAAATCCTCAAACTGTATCAGACAGTTCATCCCGTACCTGCAGGACGACAGAGCTGACCGGTCAGACATCGGACATCACTCACATGTTCTTTAGTCATCTGTGTTTCCACTCACTTGTCCGTCACCGCCTGCATGAACTCGTCGATCAGCTCGTCGTACTCCTTTCCTCTGATTCTCTTGTGCTTCAGTCCGATGTACAGCGGGTCATCGAGCAGCGCCTGCGCCAAAAATCAATTATCAATACCATCGCATTTCTGTTTCGTTTTTGCAGCTGATCGCCTGTTTGAATCTGTAAATGATTACCAGGTCACATCAGTAATTCTTTAATCTTGTCTGATATGAAATCTGTCAGTGATAAGAGGCTGCACCAGCTCGTATAAACCTTACACCTCATACGTTACCTGGTTGTCTGTGCCGACGTCCAGCAGCACGGGGAGACACTGCTGCGGCCGAACTCCACCGCAGGCTGTGTAGAGCGCCAGCTTCCCCACAGGTATGCCCATACCGTAGGATCCCAGGTCACCCAGGCCGAGGATACGCTCCCCGTCCGTCACCACGATGGCCTACACGGAGAACACGTATCAGCAACATGTTTGATACATTCATTTCACAGGTATCAGTAGCTGTGCGTGCAAGGAGGGGGCACCTTTATGTCTTCTTCAGGCCAGGAGTTGAGCAGGGTGGCAATGTGGCCTCTATCATGGATGGTGATGAAGAGTCCTCTGTAAACAAGAAGGCTTCAGTTATAAAGCAGCAGCAGATTCTGTGGTATCAGTTTCCTGCATGACACTAGTCCTGTGATAACAGACAATCGGAGATCTTCCTGTCCACCGATCGTCTGGGGACTCCCTTCAGACAGTTGCTTGAATGGAGACGCTAACAAACCCACGCCCCTTACATATTCATGGCATGCCTGACTGGAAACACGATCTCCCTGACCTCACTTTACCCATGTCTGGTCAGAATTAGTCCACATGCTTTAAACACCAGCAAGACTTTTTTCTATACATTTCTTATTTATGAGTATTTTATCGACCATGTGTATATGAGCTGCTGTGGGATCATTATATTATGTTATTATAGGTTTTGACAGTCTGTGGAAAAATTAGATTTCATAATTACAATGCATTCATCTGTTTCACAATAAGAACAATGCAGTGTTTTTGTTTGTTTGTAAATGGACTGTCTCAAGGTGCTTTCACACTACACAGCTCATTCACCTGTTCACACACACATTCATACACTGACATGCAGGATACCAACTGATCATCAGTTTTTGGGAGCTAACCATTCGTACACATTCACGCACCGATGGCGCAGCCTTCGGGAGCGATGTTCAGTATCTTGCTCAAGGACACTTCCACATGCAGCCTGGAGGATCACCGGTCATCTGATTAGTGGGCGACCTGCTCTACCTCCTTTAGGAAAACTTTAGGAAAGCTGAGAACACGCCGTATGCAGGTGTTATTACATGCTGTTTTTGGTGAGCTTTAAATTGGTGTAATGGTCCTTTTCCTGCTTTTTTGTTGTTGGGTTACGTTGGAACTCTTAACTTAACAATGACCTGTGTCCTTCATGGAGAATATTAGAGACTAAATGTAACCAAAGTAAAATTAAACTGGACCATGTGGCTACAGAGGAGACATGATTAATCTCACCGTGGTCTCCTGAAGGCCAGCCCATACTGCTGACAGGCCAGGCCCACGGTGGGAGTGTACGATGGGCATGAACTCCTCGATGTCAGAGGTCAGCAAACGGTAGAACAGCTTCTCGTTCCTGTCCTGCAGCGTCATCAGGAGGATGTACCTGAGACGGAGACAGACAGGGACGTCAAAACAAGACATTTAGAAAGCTGTGGGACGATCAAAACTCCGCCTTTACAAGCCCTTTTTTTTTGTTTTTGCCATTTTCCTTCAGTGATGATAATAAACAGGAAACCCGAGGAGAAGGAGATGGTGTTTGTCTCAACTGCTCAGTCACTGGAGGCTCATTTAAAAGCCTTTGATCACCAGCAACCCAAATAAAGAGGGTTTTCACCGCGCTGAGCTCATTTATCTGCAGCCGCATCGTGACAGCACTTTGGCGTACTTTACTGTGAAAATGTCTGAGTCTGTTCTCTCACTTGTCCAGAGGATTGGTGCGCGTTTCGTAGCTCTTCATGACACGCAGCACTTGCACATCCTGGGAGAGGAAGCAGGGGGGCAGCAGGCCGTGGATGCCCAGCTGTAAGCGCTCCTCCAGGGTGAACGCCATTCCCTGCAAGGGTGGAAGAAGAGCGGTTATACAACACCAAAGAGTTTGCACAGAGTAAAGTCCACAAACTAAATAGGAAATCAGACAATCCAGACCTCAGTGACTCATGTGTTAGTCATCACAGTACGAGGTTAGTCATGACTCACAACCACACCCAAATTTGGTGGTCTTTTTGATAGTTTCTCTATGAAAAGTTCCCCTTTTTGTACAGGAACTGGTAAAATGTTTTGGTAACTTGGGGAGCAGTGCATGCTTTTATTCTGATAATCAGCCTTGTACCCCTCTCTGCTGTCTGGTTATAGTTACACTTACTGCACTGCCTCTGTGTTGGCAGGCTTCCCAAAGAACGATTGGAGGGGAGTGTGAGGTTTAATCTATTTATTCTGTCCAATAGTGTGGGAGCCTGAACTCACTCCCCTGACAGCTTGACTTCTCTTCCTTCGTCTCTGCTTTATCTTCACGTTTCCTCTTAATTTCTGCACAACAAGTGGAAACACGGACCTACAAGGGTGGAATAAACCGGCCTTCTAGGGTCACCCACTGCAGGGTGAATTATTCATGTTGGACTGGAGTATGAAACCTGATAGCGCGTTTGATGCCTGGCTGCTAATAGTACCCTCAGCTTGCAATCATCAGTTGTTCCACAAGCTGCACGCTTTCCCCATTGAAGAGTATTTTGATGCTCAACAGCTGAACAACAGTGCACTGTATGAGCTGTAAACTGACAAAAGATCAGCCTGCCAGAGGTCATTAAGAGGAGATACACTGAGGGATTAAATAGCAAACCAGATCAACACCGGACAAGGAGAAGGGGAGTGTCAGCGCGCGGGACAAATAAACTAATGTAACCGTGAACACAGGTGAAGAGATTAACAGAGTTAAGAGTGAGTGAGCGGGTAGAGTAAACTCATTGAAGGCGATAGCCTGTAATTAAGCGAGCGTACATGCTATCTGTCAATGCAGAGAGAGTGGAACTGTGGCAGAGGTATAAACCGTCATAAAAGTAATCCTTGTAATGACTCCAATTCAAACCTTATCGGAGAGAGACGACGTCATCAAAGAGAAGAGGATTAATTTATACGGTTATGAGCTGACGTTTGAAATTTGAGAGGTCAGTGGAAAGAGTTTGGCAGGTCAGCGAGTTGAGACAATAAATACAGTTAACACAACCAGCATTACACTAAACGGCTACAAAATGTGTTTTAACTGGATAATAAAGTCTTTAACGGACATGAACCTACGTTGTTTTATTGTCATCAAAGTAAGGGCTGAACAGTCGCTGAACAGTCGCTGACTGTTTCCACCAAATTGACCCGAGAGTCAGCACGTAACTGCTGACTGAGCATCAAGTACATAGAGGAAGGAACTGTGACCAGCCGCCCATCAGACAAAAAGCAATAAACTCAGCTCAAGTGCACAAATCTGCTCTGATGTTCTCGAAGTGTACAGCGAGCAGGAATGCAGAAACGAAAAAAGGATTTGCTTTTGGATTTGAGTTTGGAAAAAAAAGCAGGAAAAACCACTGATGAGTCACTTGGTGGATGTTTGTTTTACATCAGGTTCTGGCACAGTGGGTCAGCGCAACTGCAGAAAATATGAGTAAACGCTGGCATTATTCACACACATTAAGTCTATATTATTCTTATTTTTTATGCTTTATTATGACATAAAGGAATCAGACCGAGGTGGAGCAGGACAGACAGATTCAGCGCTCCACGCGTGAGGCGTTAAACCACTCGACTATCTCACTTCAGATAGGAGCTGTGGCATTCATGTGGCACTGCTGTGCCGTACATGGTATCCTCTGTTTAGATATGTTCCACCACCATACTACACGGTATGCGGGACGTCATGTTATGTGTAGACACAGTCATGTGATCGCGGCACACAAGAATGTCGAGTGTAATATTTGTTCAAGAACACTTTAATTACTCATGGAAATGACTTAATTAGCATTATGTTACATGCCTCTTGGTGGTTTTTATATGTCATTTCTCATAGAGAACACTGGCGTGTGTGTTTTGTTGCAGCGTGTGTGCAGTACATTACCATCTGCCTGTGGCGGTCTACTCTTCATTATCTCTGTACATGTGGTGTATAGTCAAAACTACAGACTTATGTAACGGTGACACTCGAGGAAGCTACTTTAAGAATGACTGTGCTGCTAACCTGTGCATAAGTCAGACATCATCTGTGAACTGGGACATTTATTATAATATACATGTGAGGATAAGACGTCCACTGTGACTGAACAAACAACAGAAAATTAATCTGAAACAACTTGTTTGAGCTTTAAAACAGCTCTCCAGAAATCTGTGGGTGACGTCACTGATACGCTGTCCATTCTTTGTACTGTCAGTGTGGTTCTCATACACGCTTGGTAGTTTAGGGTGAGGCGAGGGGTGTTCAGTTGGTTGCAACCTACCTGCAGCCTCACCACTAGACACCACTAAATTCACCGGACACGCTCTGAAGGACGCTGCACATGCGCAGTACATTCCATCAGACCCGTACGTTAATATTTGCCGTTGCCTTGGCAACAACAACTAACTGACGTTAGCGCGAATTAGCTAGCTATCTTATCTTAATCGTCTAAACGACAATAATAGTGCATAAAATTCGGTATATTATTGACATTTACCAACAGACTAACTCTTTACGACTTTAGCTAATGTGTTGTTACAGGTTATATTGTTAAAATTAGATAAAATAACAGCGTCAGCGTCTGGGGAAAGGTTAGCATTAGTGACGGTTAGGTCCCAAGTACGCAGATAAGATTCCTCAAACAATAAATAAATTAAGAAATATGGAGGTTTTAATCATGAAAACTAAAATCACGCTGTGGAAGTGCTACATTTAATGAGTCTAATAAAACATTGACTACATTCATAATCTTCCAGCGGTACTATCGCCTGTGCAGCCAGGGCGGCTGCACCAAACGGCGATACCCGCCGCGGCTTATCAGTGGCAGCAGAGCCGTGGCACTGCCACTCTCTGAGGGCCTTTAGTGGGGGGATCACACACATAACTGAGCTCACCTTGTTGAGGTGTGGGTTTCTAGTGATGTCGTAGCCCCGCTTCTTGGTGCTCACGTTACCCTTGCGGTTAGCCCCGGAGTGGCAGACCCGCACGGCCTGGAGAGCGGCAGGGTGACCCGGGGAACCGGCGAAGACCCTCATGCCGCCGCCGGCCCCGGCTGCTGCTGCTGCTGTACGCCTGCACAGAGACAGAGCGGCTCTTCCTGGGAGGGAGTTCATGCTGTCCGGGACCAAAACACAAACACAGAGTCACCTTCCAGGTTAAATAAAAAAAGGACGCACCACCTGGAATAACCCGACATACCACCAACGTATTAAAACTAAGTCAGAGTCTGTTAGCGTTGCAAAGCTGAGTCACTTTGACACACCAAAACAACAGGTACCGCCATCATAGCAGCCTTTATCCAGCGTTTTAATGAGGAAATCCCGCAGTGTGCGCCTCTATCAGCTCGGCTAGCTATTGTTAGCATGTTAATGTATTTCTTTATGGAAAAAATCTGCGCAGCATGCTAATGCTAGCTAGCCTCACCTGGAAACGATGTGAAGCTGCTGCAGAGCCTCTGGCTTGTTTACCCTGCTGCTGCTGCTGCTGCTCGGTGGATGTTATCAGGTGATGATGATAGGGAGGATCGACAGCTAACAGCTGATTCAGGGTCCCTCTAACACTGACAGTTTCACTTCCAGCCCCTCCACCCCTCCTCTCTGTCGGTCAGCTTCTCCAATCAGACCGCAGAAGGAGGTCCAGCCACCTCCTCCTCCTCCTCCCTTCCTGTGAGACTGTAAACACAGGCTCCATCTTTCAAGATTTAACATCTGCACTCAAAATGCAACATAATTCACTCCGATTGGATCTTATAATGTCAAACAACCTTGCATTTGTGCTGTTATGATCACTGTATTGTGATATATCTATTTAAAAATAACAGATTAAACCCCATAACTCCAGAAAAACAACACATTTTTCAACTCTTAGTCATGCCCTGTGACATAAACACTGAACTCAAATCACTCTGCACGCTGCAGATCATATTCATGACCTCTGCTTCCCCCTGCTGGACGCACCAGTTTGAGAAAAGCTTCTCCACTTGGTATGAATCTGTTTTGTTGTGGTACAGTAATGTCTCGTTTAACCTGTTTTGTAGCCCGGGGGCAAATAGTTGCTCTTGGGCATGTTGTGCAGTACACGCAACACTGTAAAAAAAGACTTTCATTTGATTTCTTGGCCCCCAAAAGTCTGAATATAACAGTAATACTGCCACAATAAATACAATTAAAAAGGTTTATTCTTTTTGTAACAGACTCAAATCCTCTGTAAAGCATCAAGTATTTTGCAAGTGAGTTTTTTCTCTTGCCATCAGGGTGGAGTTAAGCTTTACATGCTTTTAAAATTAACCTATACTCCTATATTTCCTCTGCAATCTGATGCTAAATTCTTGGTAGCCTTTTCTGTTAACCATTGTCACTGTTAGTGCATGTTTTATCTGATCTTTATATTGTCTTTTATTTGTTATCAGTATCAGACTCTTACACATTTAGCTCCCTTGTATCAGTGTGATAACTAAAGTTGTTGTGTCAGTTTGTTCAAAACAACTTTAGGATTGTTCACCACGTCCAAGTGCATGAGTAACTCACTTCACACTAGATGTATCTAAAACGGTTTATTTAAAAACACACAATCAAATGTGATAATCACGATTCATCTCTTTTCATGTTTGGGACAAAAACAAACACGAATGAAAAATTACGTCGCTGAGCTTCCAAATCTTCATACAAATGTCCAGTCGACGTCCAAGTGTATTCACTTATTAGTTTTTTTAAAAGGTAAAAAAAAAAAGACTTTAAATAGTATAAGAAATTATGCAAAAATAAGAAATTAAAAAAAACAAATACACACTTTCTGTCTCTGCACATAACATGTTCACAACGATAATCCCAAATAACCCGCAAAAGCTCACAATATGCAACAATTTGCTTGTTGTTAAACATTTACCTGATAAACACCAAAAGAAGGATAACTTTTATCCATCATAAGAAATCATACATATAAACCACAAGACTGAATACAGCAAGAATAATCGCACAATCATTCCAATAAGAGGAGGACACGGTTACATACTATTTGTACTGTACAGCTTCATCTGAACAGCTTTTCTTCATACATAAAACATATTTTTTATTGTTCTTACATACAGTGCATGCAGAGTAAAAGTGTATCCGTACAGTACATTTTCAACACTCAATATCAAATTTTACAACAACTATATCTTTGCACGCTGATTGAAGAGATTACCTTCGGTTTGTCTTCATTTTCACCGTTCTTGAAACTTTCAGGAAAAAGTGTAAAAAAATAAAAATAAAGATAGAAATGCTTCAGATGACTACGCTGGTGCTGCTATGGGAGCTTCTATCCTAAGAGAGAAAAGTGACAGAGGTGAGGTTTAGTTAAAGAGGAAGATGTGATGATTCAAACACACGAGCAGACCATTCATTTGACTGGGAGGAGGTTTTGGCTGTGGTGGTGCAGAGGGTGCCAAAAATGACCTGACAGGCAGCCAATCAGATGATCAGGCAAGTCAAACTCCTGCACGGTCAGCCTGAAATGTCCCTGAAAATTTGTGTATAGGTCGCAGTTCAGTGACACTGCAAAAAAAGTTTCCTTTGGTTTGAGAGAGAGCAGTGGTCAAGCGACACAGAGAGTGAATGAGAGTGTGGGAGCACTGGCATCGAAAAGTTATTTCCTGCTGGTTTCACGGTGCTTCAGGACAAATAAAACACACCACCAGCAGCCCACCTTACACCCACACAACCCTGAGGCGATGGTCTGATTTCAGCCTTAAGAAACAGTGGTGCTTTGAGGTAAAAGCTAATGTCAGCATGCTAATATGCTCGTGTTTTGCAGGTTTATAATCTTAGTTTAGCATGTTAGCGTGCAAACATTATATTTTTAATTAGCACTAAACACAAAGTGCAGCTGATTTTATAGGTATTTGGTTAGAAAGCAAAGGATCAGTGAAATTGATTCTCCCAATTAATTAATCATATAAAATATCATGACAATCCATCAAATACTCGATCCAAGCTGCAAGCACGACTAAAAAGTGATGAAAGAAAGAAGTCAAGGCTAAAACAAAGAATAATTTAGACCACAGGTTCAGAGTGTACGTCAGGATCTTACAGAAAGGCGGTTGTAGTTCCTCCGTCCGTTACTGTGTCCCGGCTGGTTCTCTATGGAGGAGTAGCTGGGCGGCTTCTCTGGCCAATCCTTCCCTTTACCTCCTTTTCGTCTCCTGCTGTCTTCTTCATCTGAGCTCCACGACCCTCCGCGACGCTGAGGAGGTGAATAGCTCCTCTCCCTCCGAAACGCCTTGCTGTGCAGCTCCTCCATCAGGTCATCGCGACTGCGAGCTCGCGGTCTGGATGCAGTCCCTCTCCTCCTGGACGAGCTTCCTCTCTCGTTCCTCGAACCCCCGCCGTGCGGCGCTCTTCCTCGTCTGTTCTCCCAGTCGGAGTCGTCGCTGTAGTCTCGCAGGATCCCCCGTCTGGGAGGAGAGTCGTCTCTGTAGTTACGAGTAGTGCGTGGCAGACCTGCTCCGGAGCGGTTTGTACTCCCGCTGGAGTGGCTGGATAATCTTGGAGCACCTCTTGCTCCGTCTCCACCTCCTCCGTTCCCCCTGCGTGAGGAAAAACTGGGTACACGCTGGATAATAGGAGGCAGTGTGATCACCCTTCTCTCCACCCCTCTGACACCCATCTCATCCAGGGCTGACAACATACTCGGGGGCCCGGGCGTGTAGGGAACTGCTTGAGGAGCCGGCTGGTACTGAGCCTGTAACGGGGGCATATTTTGGACGCTGCGATAAGCCGCTTGAGGTGCTGGCATATCCAGCCCCCTCACCTGGTTCTCCAGGTACTCTAACACCTGGCCGGTGCCACGATTGCTGCTGCGCACACTGTTGTTCACATGGTGTGGAGGAGGAGGAGGAGGCTGCTGCTGGAGGGCCATGGGTGACAGCTCCATGGGGGCCATGGCAAAGTTTTGTTTGACAGGATAGTCTGAGTACGAACCTGGAACAAACATGACAGTTCAGAGACATGATTAACTTGCAATGACTGACATTTGGCCATATGAGGGCAGCAGAAACATGCTGGAAACATTTACATCCGATATGTCAGGCAAAGAGTTTCATATTTACACATCCAGCACCTGTCTCACCTGTCTGGATGTTCATCTCAGCGCTACCTCAGTGAACAACACAAAAATTAACCTCACAGGCGTTTCAGTCTCGTCTTTTTAGTCTAATGATGCTTGTTGCAGTTATTGTTTTCACCATGTAATGTTTGTTTTCCTGTCCAGTTAACATCAGTTGTGTTTGCTTTTCAAAATTATATTTTACAGTTTGATTTATGATGACTTAAAATCTTCTTTTTGTCCAGCTGCCAAAATAAGATAAGAAGCTCTCAGTTAACAAAATGTCTTTTCAGTTATTGCCACATGTTCACTATTATCAACTTTAAGGAGCAGCAGGGAGTGTTTCGTGAACTTTTTACCCTGAGTTAAGCGTCAGAGGAAACATCCAAGGCTGCCCTAACACTCTGATAACTTGTGGAGATCGCCTAACAGGATGCCCACTATCTGAAACAATGACCTTACCTGCATGTTTTCAGGTAACGCTCTCCTAAAAGCTGCTAGACCTCAACATCAATTAAAGTTAATGCACAATGCAGTATGCAGTGCGTGATTTTCAGTATGGTTAATGCTTTAATGGCTTAGTACAGCAATTTAAATAGACTACCACGAACAGCAGTTTCACCATAATGTGTTATTTATTTCATATAAATATCTGGATGCAAAGTCTTCACGTAGTTTCAGGTATTTTTGTTTTACGTCATTGTTTCCTCCAAACCAAACACACGCCCTCGGCGATGTAACAAAGCATCAAAGATCAGTCTGCTGTGTACTTTTGTTTCGCTCACCTGAATACAGTATGGGAACACCGTGGGAGGAGGCGTTGGAGCTAATGGGAGCGTAGATGGGTTGACCAGTCATCCAAGGAACCATGGCCTTCTGAGCGTCTCGCAGCATCCTGTGCTGCATGACAGCTGGAATCAGAGCAGAGAGGAAGTCAAAGGTTTGTGTGACACAACCGACGAGTGTTTGTGCCTCTGTTGTAAATAATGAAGATCTGCACAGTTTTTCTGGTTTCACAAGTCACAGATACGTGTTGCATGTAAAAGCATGAGTGAAAAAAGAATTTCCCCTCGAGGGATCAATAAAGTATCTGTTCTTTTTTTTCTATGAAAATCACAACATACAAATGTAAATAAACATATTTATAAAGTATAAATATAAAGTGTTTTACATTTTTATTTTGGTAGTCAAATGTTGGCGCTAATGCTCCGCATGGTTGCAATTCAAGGAAGCAGAAAAGCGGTAAAATTACCAGTAAGTTTGCAACGTCCACACTTGAATTAAAACAGAACTACCGTGCTGGAATTAGTGCATTAAGTCAGGAAGTACACAGTGTACTACGTAGAAGTGTACTAACCGAAGTAACCAAACTGAGACACATGAAATGAGTCAACATGCACAGTAGGAGCCGAAATGTGTTTATATAGTTTGAGTTGTTGTAAATCAAAGAAGGTTCCAATATGTTATCTGATGAGGATGATATGGTATCTACTGTTGACCGTCTCACTACTTTCACGTCTTATCTCGTGTCATTAGTTAATATCGTGTCACATTTCGTATTATTTAGTTTTGTCTAGTAAAGTTTCGTCACATTAGGCCAGTTTAAGCCTGTTATTACTCTTTAGTTAATAAATATCATAAAACTTACTGTACGTGACTTTTTTTTTCTTTGGAGCCTTTTTTTAATGGATAGTTGCGACTACATGCACAATACGAGGACCCTGAAAGTATCTGAATGGAATTCAGCCATCATGAACTTCACTGTTTACACGTCTGATCCTCTCACAGTTACATGTCGAAACGTCCTCTGGCCCTTTGTCTAAAAGCTGCCCAAACATGATCCAGGTACTTTGAGTACTTTCAAGTGTCAGCTGTGGGCAACTCTTCTACCTTTTTCTGGGCAGCAGCACGTCTGTGGACAACACGGGCAGCGGACGTAGCAGCAGCACTTCTGCGGGCAGCACTGACAGCAACAGATGCAGAAGAGCATGATGAGCAGGAGAGCACCGAGGATGATCAACAGGACTGTCAGCCAGTCTGCAGCAGGAAAGAAGACACATCATTACTGTTGTATTTTTCTTCTTTGGTGCACAACAGCAGATTTTCCTCAAGAGTTTTGTGCCACAGTCTGAACGGAGGGAAAACTTACGGTACACAATGAGTTTGATTTCACGATCCGAGTCCCCCGTCGTGTCGCCGGCGGCATCAATGGAGCAGAAATACACGCCGTTATCCCACCACATCACCTCGTTGATGACCAAGTCGGCCTCTGTTGACAGAAAACGTCACATTAAGCATTATTTTATAATAAATTAAGACGATAATATTTGTTTACATTCTTGTAAATGTTAATGACATCCTAAACAATTCATAAAATATATATTATTATTTATTTCTGTGCATTTCTGTGTGTGGTGTCCTAAAGTCGATCAAACCAGTGGACTATGGTCATCACGATGGGATCAAACTTACTGTTCTGGATGGTGATTTTGCGCTCTCTGTAGTCTGCTCCCAGGGTGGGCTCATTGATGCCTCTCTTCTGGACCACGGTGCGGACTGTGCGCTGGCGGTCCGGACAGTCATTGGAGGGGTCCTGACCGAGCTGCAGAGCGGCCTGGAAAGCTACAGCAGACACAGAAAAGCAGGATGAAACATGTTCAGTTCATTAAAGGTTTCTTCTCCATCATAACTGTGTGACAGTTCTCTAATTCCTTCTGGCGAATGATGACAAAAACAACCGGTTCTTGAGTTTGCCAACATATCGCCAGCAGGATAATGCAATTTAAGGCGCACAGTGATAATTAGCGAATACAATGTAAACAGCACTGACTCACCAGGACATCAAATACACTGTTTGGGTGGTGCTGTTGCTTCAAAGATACTATTATAAACAGATTTTTTAGTATTGTGAGATTACAAACTACTGCTGTGACACGATGAAGTATTATCTATGAGTAAATGGATTTAATTTGTCTGACTCGGTTACTGTAACGTCCTCCTGACGGGCCGTCCAGCCTGCACAGTGAAACCTTTTCAAAGATCCAGAACACGGCGGCACGCCTGGTCTTCAATCACCCGAAAAGGTCACATGTTACCCCGCTGCTCATCGAGCTCCACTGTATAAAGTTCACATTCCTAATGCTAGTCTCCGGTTCTGCACCCTCCTACTTGAACGTCCTCATACAGACATATGTTACCTCCTCCAATGAACGACGCCTGGCTCTGCCGCCCGTACGCTCAGGGCAATCCAAACTTTTCCCATTGGTGGAACGTCTTACCAGATCAGTGTCTCACTAACATGTCCTTGTACCTCGATTGTTTCCATTTTTTGTAAGTCGCCTTGGATAAAAGTGAGTCAGCACTGAAAGAAAACGCTCTTTTATTCAACAAGTGGGTTTAAGAAACCAGATAAAGTCCGTGAGTTTTAACGTGTTGCCTGAATAAAAGTTGTTTTTTGACAGCTGAGCACATAAAGTTATCTCAGTGACTGTTCAACCACCCTGCGCTGTTTTCCACAGCAGGAAAACGCACAGCTGTAACCAATCAGTATTAATGATCGCTGTTTCATTCAGGTGTGCCAGAACACACAACGCGACCAGAACTGGAACACCTAAATGGAGTCGAGCCATAATTTATGTTATTAGTAACACCTGCACTGACATGGCAAAATGTCTGCTCAAAACTGTTCAAACTGTGCCGACTGTTTTCATCGACATTTCCTATGAACCGACTGTTGCCTATAGGTTTGTGTAAACTGACTGCACATGACCTCTGTGTACCTTTGTGTTCTTGAAAAGCTGCTGCATCAACCTCATCAATGTTTATATACTACTAATTAGCTTCAGTGGAATGTAATTGCTGCCTTTGCTCCAACCTCCGTGTCTGTGAAGTGAAGCCAATGTTGAATTTCCCCGTTCATGACAACTGTACTGAGGGTGAATTTTTATACAACTCACCTGTTCAGATTATATTAAGGCTTAAAGTTATGCAGGATTAAGAGTGTGGACGCTTTGATTGACAGGTGGGTGCTGTTACAGATGGCTTGTTTGAGCAACCGGGCGTCGTTCAGTCCACAGATGATCCACGTCTTGGAGGCAGAGGCAGGACTGCCAAGGATGGCACCACACTCTTCAGAAACATGTGGGTGACGTCACAGGTGCTATGTCCATGTTTTATACTGTCTGTGAGTCGGACTCGGCCATTTGAGGAACTGCAGCTTTTGGCACTTCCAAAATTTGCTTCACTTCAGTCATGGAGGACGCAGATTATGTAAAAGTAGTACAAATCTGTGGAGGTTTCTTTTAGCTGTGCGTACCTGAACATAACAACATAAAAAGCTCTATTTGAAATATTTAGTAATTCTCCTCGTGTAGCCTCACCTGTGGAGTAGTACTCCAGCACCGGGTCTTTACAGAAGGACTTGTACCTCCAGGTGACCAGGACGTCCTGAGGGTTGGCTGAAGTCGAGTAGTCGCAGCGCAGGATCACGGAGGCGAACAGAGTCGTACTCCTCTCCGTCTCTGGGACAATCACCTGGATGGACAGCAGCTCTGATACAAAGCAGGAAGAATGACGAGATTCATGAGATTAAAGTAAAATAGCAGCGCGAGTGGCACGCTATTCAAATGACTGTAACTTTAGTTAAAAAAGTGTGTTTGCGTGGCGGCTTTGGCCTTGAATGCTGGATTGATAAGAATCTGAACAGACTGGTTAACAATTTACTGCACAGCTCTTCAAGTGCTGCACAATATTATTAGAAGTAATAACAGCTGTCAATCACGATCTGTTAGAGAAAACAAAGTGACGACAGACAAACTCTGCAAAGTGAGAAATTATTTAACGCCGACACTTTCTTCTTGAAGTGGTTTAAAGCGCCGATAGAAGTTTTACCTCTCAACATATAGTTGGAGTGTCACAGATTAATTTTACATCAAACAAATAATCGAGTAATCAAATTGTTTCTCCTCTAAATCACGACATGATATCCTGACATCACGATCAGATCAATCTGTAGCCCAGCAGTGTGTATTTTTTCCACTTATAGCGAGTTAGAAGAAAAACCTCACCCGGTTTGTGATAAGTGAGATGATTTAATGAAGCTCTGCAAATGTATTTTAATGAATTATTTTGTCTTTAAGAGTTAATTAATGTGGATGTGATGGCGGTATATTTCTAAGATAATTGATTAATCGTTTATTTCAACAAAAGGCTAAAACTTTCTGTCGTCTTTAAATTGCAACTGACCAAAAAAAAAAGCTTGACGAGTGATTTAAGTGATTAACTGATTATTATAACAGATTCACGTTCTGTTAGTTGATCAGCGGACTCTAAATCGGTGTGAATGTGAATGGTTGTTTGTGTTGCCCCATGTAATCCATGCTGTACCCCGCCTCTCACCATAAGTCAGCTGTGACATGCTCCAGAACTGTGATCAATTAATCAATTAATACTTTGATTAAACAACAAAGTAACTAGTAAAATTAGAAATTACTGACTGAAATTAACAAGCAACAACCAATGAACTGAAATATGAAAATGTCCCTCTGATCGCCTCATATTAAAGTGAATATCTGAGACATTTAATCATCCTGAGCTGATTTTCACAGTTTTATCTCCAGTTCTACTGCATCAATTTTGATACTTTTTTAAAACTTACATTTTAAAAAGGAGAACAGTGAGTGCACTAATAATGCTTCAAGTTGTCAGTGAATATTTATTAAACCTCATTATGTTCATAAAAGACGTAGTTCAGGTGGTTTCCTGGTGTAAATTAGTGGTAGATTAATTAGACATACAAACACCAAACAATCACAAACAAAGTCAACACTATATTTTCTGTATTCTTCTAAACACGTCAATATAAAAAGATGATCAGTTTTTAATGTTATTTACTATTTTAGGTTCAAACACTTCACTGCTAATTAAAATCTCCTTCCACCTGTAGCTGATTTGTCTTCTCTTGCGTTAAATCTCTGTGTTTTTGGACCAAACGAGACATTTAATCACCCTGAGCTGATGTGAATTCATCACAACGATAAAAAAAAACACATTAAATTTTCACATTAAAGTGAATAATTATTGATATTTGTTTGATTAACATCTATAAACTTTGTCCAGTTGATAAATAGATCTTTTTCACAGCAGCCATTTTGACATGAAACAGTTGGACAGGTGTTTCCAGTGACACTAATTAAAGTTTCAGTTCGATTAATTTACTTGTTTGATCTCAACAGCAGATTAACAAATAATAAATATAACATTTAGCATTAAATATTGATCTATTTAATATTTGCACCGTGTGTTTTATATTTCGGACAACATGTCTGCAAAAAAAAAACTATTAGTAACGAGCAGTCACGTGACAGCAGTCGGCCTTGTCCTGTTTACACCTGTCGATAATTAACCTGAACACATCATTATGTCAGTTAAGACTGTTTGTTTTTGTGGCTTCACTCTAAAAAAACGACGAAACTTAATATAAAGTATAAACTTCAGGCGCACAGTGTGTTCACTATCGGCCCTTTAAAGCCTCACCTGTCGGCAGGTGAAGCAGCAGGAGCGCCATCAGTATCATATTTCCCATCTCGTAGCTTTTTATTCCTCCGCGGACGCTTCACTCTCTTCAGTCTCCTGTAGGCGAGTTAAAATCCAGCACAAATCCTGAATGTTCGGATAAAAAACGAGAATAAATCAACTCTCCACTTCAGACGACATGCTCAGTCCGGGCTCGGTTCGTCTTCCTGGGGTCAAACACGAGTATTTACAGCCGAGCAGAGGAACAACTTTCCCCGCAGAGAGTCGATGTCGAAGGCGGTTCATCCCTCCTTCCTTCCTTCCTTCCTCCTCCTTCCTCCTCCACCCTCCGGCTTCAGGTGACATCACTGAGCCCCTCCCCCTCCGACAGGTGCAACATGGAGGAAGCGAAGAAGAGCAGGAGGAGCAAAGTGCTTTTATATGATACTTTGTTATTATATTATAATTAATATGAATATATTAATGTATTAAACAGAAGCAGGCAAACATACAAATAAATAATTAACAGTTAAACAAGGAAAACTACGGAAGCCTCAAGCGGCCATACATTTTATTTCCTCTGTTTTTAAGTTATTTATGTCGTTATCTTAAAATAACAAATGTTGTTATCCTGAGATAATGCCATGATTAATCTGAGATCTCAAGAAAACAAAATGATAGTCTAGTATATTAAATTACGGAAGCTTTAAGTGGTCATGCACTCATACATTTAGTTTTCTCGAGTTATTTTTGCCATTATGTCGAAATAACATATTGTAACATTGTTTCTAGTGGTCTCAAGATAACGATATAATTAATATGAGATAAAAGGATAGTCTAGTATATTAAATCATTGCAGGAAACTTCATTCAGTGTAGCTGATGTCAGAGGAGCAGGAGTATATCGATACAGTGCGTCACATCCACCAGTCAGCATCAGATCAGCACGGCATGATGTCACATGTGAGAGAAAATAAAATGCATGGATGCATGACCGCTTTGGGCTTCCATAGAAAACACATTGTTTCTTTTCTTTAAGTCAGAGTACAAGACCAGAGAATGCAAAACACACATCAGTCAGTCTCATAAAGCGAAACAAAAACGGTTTCCATGTTTTCTGAAAGTCATTTTTTGAGTTCTTCTTGTTAAAATGAATCTGTTCCATCGTACCAAAAGAAAACATTTCATTCAGCCAACTCCTGTGGACAGTTTAGACTTCCAGTTAATATATTTTTTAATGCCGTAATCATGCCTGCTTTAAGAAGCTGCTAAAAATGGAAAGGGAGGGCCCTGTGCTGTCAAAGCAGCCAAAGTTTGCCAAGGTACAATCTGAACATTTATTTTACAGCATTTGGAAAGAGAAACAGAAAAAGACGTGCCATAAAAACAGAAAAAGACGCAGAATAATAAACAAATCTGACTGACTTCATTTGGTGATACACTGAGGAGGGCTGAGCGGTTAACACTTCGCTCTAATTGCTCAATAAATGGTTTCTAAATTCTGTCAAAGTTATCAGAGGAGGCATTTATTGTGAGTCTCAAGGTTAAGTTTAAGATGTTGCAACACTTCCCTCAGGCGGATTTTGTTACTCTGAGTTTAGCTGCTGTGAGATTACTGTTGTTCTCTCCTGCTATGACAAAAATGTCTGTCACAGGATCTGTCTGCATCAAACATCTGACCGTCTGAGCTCCGGTAAGTGCTCAGTCTGTCTGAACAAGTGATGCTAGAGAGGCAGGAGATAATCTACATCTGGAAACATTTTAAAGGGTTTAACTGAAGGCGGTGCAGCAGCCGACTTCGGATGAGATGGTGCCTGGCACAGATTGAGGCCGTGTGCACTCCCTCCAGGGTTTTTCTCCACAAACTGTGACGTCGCAGCCGTCACCAGATCTCAGAGTTGAGATCGAACTAGAGAAGAAATGATAAGTATAAGATGTTAGGACGTTTCCTGAAGGCTTCAAATCCTTCTTTACCGTTAAAGACATGACAGTTACAAACTAAAACGACGATTCTCTTCCTGTGACAACTGTAAAGAAATAAAGTATAAACATAAACATTTTCAGACATCTCCCAAGCTAGCGTCAAAAAACAAACCCTGATTTACTATGAGAGAATCAGATAAACACAGGGCAGGGTTTTATTGTATTTCCTTTTGGGCTCCACTTCAGTTTCAGTCATTCTCTTCATAGTTTCAGCCGTATTAGTGAACTGCTAATCTGTAGTAAATGTTCTGTTGTCTGTGTTTGGTGCCTCTGAGTCTATTCAAAAGACAGATGAATACATTCTTTATGTGAACGTTTAGTCCATGAATCTTTCCTGCCCTCAGGAGTGAAAGAAATTAAAAGGAGTGAAGCATAAAGTGAAGTACAGCAGGTCAGCTCGTCTGGCATCAAACAGCCCGAGGGTAAAGTACACTCTCAGGATGAGTCATATCGGACAGAGCGTTGGAGCTCTTTGTGCCACGATGTTTACATCTCTTATCCAGGACGTGGACCCCAGCGAGCTTTACTGTTGACACAAAACAATCCCGCCTGAGCTGAGTTCAAGTGCCGTCCTCAGCTCGCTGAAGTGTGTGTGAAATCCTGTGAAAAATGCTGCTCGGAAGAAAAAGCTCTGTTATCACATCTGTGTCTGGCTCCACTTCAAACCTCGAGACATGCCAGCTTTGAAATTCCTCCCTCGTCAGTATCTGGAGAGGACATGCAGTACCTTTTGTTTTCTGTGTCTTTATATCCACTGTGTACCAGATTTACTGCAAGCTATGTTATAAAATGTGTTCTTCTGTGTTCTTTCTACCAACATTTAGTCTCATTTTCCTCTGAATAAACAGTGGTAACTGACTTGGGCAGGGCTAAAGGAGTGGCCAGGGCCTCTTTATGAAGTGATTGTTAACATTTATGTTTGGAAAATACACATTTGGCATCGTGGAGACTTGCTAATCTCATTTGGGAGCAGCTACCTCTACTGTTTGAGCCTTGATATCCTGTGATATGTCAAATGTGTGTCCTTACTGCTTCCTGACCTCTTGTTATGACTTAAAAATGCAATACAACCACAAATAGATACAAGATGACTACAGATGGACGACAGGCGGATACAAGATGACTACAAATGGACTACAAATAGAAACAAGATGACTACAAATAGAAACAAGATGACTACAAATGGACACAAGATGACTACAAATGGACACAAGATGACTACAAATGGACTACAAATGGACACAAGATGACTACAAATGGACACAAGATGACTACAAATGGACACAAGATGACTACAAATGGACTACAAATGGACACAAGATGACTACAAATGGACACAAGATGACTACAAATGGACTACAAATGGACTACAAATGGACACAAGATGACTACAAATGGACTACAAATAGAAACAAGATGACTACAAATGGACACAAGATGACTACAGATGGAAACAAGATGACTACAAATGGACACAAGGACTAAAAAGAGACGCAAAACAACCATAAGGACACAAAATTGTAGTAACATGTTCTCGTATTGTATTGACAGAAACATTTGTATGTAATTAGTATTGTAAAATACTTTATATAAACATTTTAAAGCTGCACATGCTTTACATGATAAAGTCTGCTGATCTTATGTAGTTCGTGGATGAATTAAAGCTCGAGTGTTTATTTAGTTGTGTATATCTGATAAGCTACGATAAAATTCACAGGCTTCATCCAAAGTACACACGCTTTATCACACGTACCGTTAAACACAATAACAAGTCAAACATAAACTGCTGCGACAGACACAATAGTTATAGTTAATAATGGTTAAATACGTTTAATTACTGTCAAATGCAGTCAATCACGGTCAATGACAGTCATTTACAGTCAAATATTGTCAATTATCGTCAATTACTGTCAACTAAGTCGACCAAAAATTAACCGTCAATTCTGTTGTTTCATTCACATTTCTCAGTAATCTCTGACATTTCATAAACCAAATGACGAAGAGGACAGCGAAGACTTCTTTACGGTTTTCTTTTATTTAAAAAGTATTTAAGCAGTGCAATATAACAAATTCAAAGGTACAGTACGTACATACAGTAAAATATCAACAACAGAAAAACGCACAAACACAAAGTGAACCTGAGCGTCAGTGAGCGTGAGTGAGAAATTTGAAGTCTGTGATATAAGACTGTGGCGTGCTCCTTAAAAACACATTTTAAAATTGGCAGATCATAATAATAATAATAATAATAATAAAAAAACATCTTGGCACTAGTTGAAGTAAATCCAGTCACTCAAATCAACAAATAAAACTGATGGTAGTAGGCTCCACATGCATGAATGAAGAATGGCCTGCACATGCTGCTTCGTGCACGTTAATATCTCAGCGTTTTCCATCCCATGCTGCTTGTTTTTGTCGGTGCAGTTACGTCAGTGAGGCGAGCCAGACTTCATGAGGCTGATGGCAGAACAGTTAGCCCCTCCTGCGTAGCCACAGGACGGTTTTAAATGAACGGATTGGCAGTGCTGTGCGAGGTCGAAGGCTGGTGAATCTTTGTCACACTATGAGAGAGTCCCTGCTCAGTGCAGTGCTCTGTTAAAGAAATACACCAAGAGCCAAAATGTTAGAGACTTTGCATTCATGCTCATGCGAGGTTAGTCCAGCCTCCAAGAAATCATGCAGCTCGAGCCGTGTTAGTAGTGAGAAATTCACATGTAGTTGGCATTTGTAATACTGTGACGGTTGCAAGCACGGCCAGGTTATACTGTACTGAATGTAATACTCTTTGTAATATCAGAGCTCAATGATACTGACTCTGTTTTAAGACCATAAATCCTGTGTGTACACTTCACAAGAGAAAATCAGATTATATACATAATACTGTAAAACATCTTCAAATGTTTAAGCACAGAGCCGATGTTCTTCTATTTTATTCTCATTTCCAACAAATCCCATGAAAAGATCAAAACCAATAAAGCCTCTACTTTCCTAAATCCTGTTTGGTCCGACTGAAGATGTACGCAATGAAAAATGGGTCACAAATATTTAGTTTGTAGTCTTTTTTTTATCTAAAACACGCTTAGCAATCTCATTCATGATAGAAACACTGAGCTGCCCTGGTCAGGTTAGGTCACTGCAAAATCTTTTAATTAAAACGTCCAGTGTGTCAGGTTTAGGAGGATCTATTGGCAGGAATTGGATATAATATTCATTAGTATGTTTTCTGACTGTGGACCAGTACCATGCAGGCGGCAACCTTCATGCAAAAGTGCCAAAAAAAAAACTGCAGTTCCTCAAACGTCCACTTGAGGCTGGCTCCAGAAGTGAGTCAGTCTCCATAAGTCCCCATGTTAAAAACTTCACAGCAGAAATAAACATGTTTACAGCCTGGTACAAAAAACAGTTTTGGTCTCTATAGCTAATTTCCCCGTTCATGACAACTTCATGACAACTTTCATATTTAATTTAGTTTTTCGCCCACTCTGTCTGTCTGTGCTTCCTACTCTCTCCGTCACTTGGCGTTGATGTGCATTTGTGAGTTAGGAGGATAAATGAAGTGTTTAATTTAATGATGATGTGTGAACCCACAGATAAACTCTGTTCAACTTTATCTCCCTGTACCGCTGAGGTGTGGAGAACAATCACGCTTATGTCAACAGTGATGACTCACAGAGATGTTTTTAAATGGAGCTCTGTGGCAGAGATGAATCAGCGACATCAGGCTTCAGTTTTGGATTTTTCGTGGGATTTGTGGACGATAAGAAAAACAGAAAAAATATAGACAGACTCATCCTGTAACTATTTACAGAATTCAGAGGCTCTTTCCTGAAGAGCTCAAGAGGAAGGAAGTCCACGTTCCTGCTACAAGTAACTCACCAGGTTCATGTTTCGGCTCCTATCTCTGTCCTCTCTGCCGCCCTGCAGTGTGTGTGACGCCCCGTGCTGGGGGCGGGTGTAAGAGAAAGGCCGGTTCGCGGCTGGTTCAGTGGTTCTGTATCGCTCTGATCTGGGAGGTTCTACAGTGCGGTACCGGTCCGCGGTCAGGTCAGCCCTGCGGTACCGCTCGGCCTCCAGCTCAGAGTAAGGAGGCAAAGGGTCATCCTCTTCTGGACGGTTGCTAGGCGACCGGCTGTAGTAACTACCGCTGCCCTTTCCTCTGGAGCTGCCTTTGGAGGGAGTGTCACTGTCCTCGTCCGGCCTGCCAGCACCTCTGTCCCCTCCCCGTCCCCTCGCCTTGCTCTCCAGCACGCTGTTGAGGAAGGCGTCGTCGTATCCGTCTCTTCGGGGCGGTCGAGAGGGGCGATCGCTGTCCCACGTGTCCCTTCTCTTCTGCGGTAAAGGTGATGGGCTACGGCGGTCCCATCCGTCATCCTCTTCTCTGTAGAAACGCCTCGGAGGACTGTAGTCCCGCTCGTAGACCCGATCCGGAGGTTCAGGCCGACGACCACGGGAGTTGCAAGACCGTGCGAAATCCTCGAGCTCGTCCAGGGAGCCTGAGCGTCCTCTTCTGTCTAACGTCTTCCTCTGCAGGCGCTCAGAGCGCGTGTTCCACCTACAGCAAGGAAAACACACCACGGCTCAGCACACAGAGATACTTTACACACTTTACTTCAACATTAGGTAACTTTGAAGACAAAGGTAGAGGTATGAGGAAAGCCCCGTCACCCCAGGTCTGGTGCTTGGTCCTGGATGGCGGGGAAAGGAGGATGCAACAGGAGGGAGCGTGGCGAAGGTAGGTTGGCTTACCTGCACCATTTATTTAATTTAATTTAAACATTTGTGGTCTCCTCTGGACATATTTCTCTCGATACCTGCAATTTTCTGACAACGCACAAGGAGTGGGGAAAACTTCTCTATAGAAGAGTTTCTAACAAACAGGAAATCAAGATTTACCATATATTTTTGTGCTTGAATCTACAAAACTAAAGCAGAGATGGGAGGTGAAAATGAACATGGTTATGTCACGGGATGCCTGTGAGGAGACGTGCAGTGAGGGAATTTAAATGGAAAATAATCACTAGATTTTACACCAGAAATAGTATCCAGAACGGGCCCCCGACACACTCTAGTTCACGCTGGAGGAATTGTGGAGCAGACGCTGCCAATCACACCCATATATTCTGGTTATGTCCCAAATTAAAGTCATATTTGACGCTCTTGAAGAGGTTTTCCAGCAGGATATACCTCGAGATCTGACTGTGGCTGTAAAGGTCTGAGTGGGAGGGACAAGAAATGTCTTTTAATACGTGACTCGCAGCAGCCTTGAAGTGTATCACCATTAGACTCCACATGGATCCAGAAGGTGTGGGAGCACATTACATATTTATTAAGGCTCCAACAAACTTCACATGAAAGTATATATTTATGCAATCATGATCTGGGTTTAGTTACTAATTTAATATATTTAATTTTGTCATATAAGCTTATGATTTCACTATAATGTGTACAAATGTTGTCTACAGCTGGATAGAGAAAAATAAAATGCTACAGTGTAAAAAATAAAAGTTAAGAAGTTAAAGGTCCAGTGTGCAGGATTTATGCCACCTAGTGGTGAAGTCGCAGATTGCAACCAAACAAATCCTCCCACATAATAATCTTAAAGACCTTGTTATGGATGATTTTATGAGTGAAGAGAGTCTACTGTGGATCAAGGAGCCAGTGGAGGAGTTGAATTACAGGACTGATGTGGTCTTCAACCAATTAGAAATGTTCTAACAGGTTTCAACAGGTCACATTAACGATCTAATGATATCACCTCATGGGACCTTTCCAGCCGTAAACACTCGTTGACTAATTATACCTCCTGTCGAGCTCGTCGTCGGAGAGGTTGCCTCTGTCCCGTCTGGGCCTTCGACTCTGCGTGAGCGGAGCCGCTCTCAGCACCGATTGGTCGTCGAGGTCCGCGATGGGCGGGAGCGCCTTCATCTGGACCGTCTGATAGGTGTGTCTGAAGTCTGTGTTCCCGCCGTCGTGTAGAGAGCTCAGCTCTGATAGGCTGCTGGCTGTTGGGACAGACATTTTATATTTTCATCATAAGAAACATTTCTCAGGTACGTTCTCTTGTACGTGGTCGGCTGAAGTGTTGTGGAGGTGTTTGGTACAGACTGTACGTCACCTACTCTCTGGTTTTGAGGTGAACGTATAATCATGAGCACTGATTATAGCTCACGGCAAATCACCATGTGTCACCTCAAATTACTGTTACAGCCAACTTAAAGGAGACGTCTGGAGATATTAATGTGGGAGCAATTTAAACGTGTGCGTGCATAGTTGGCTGGCAGGTGGCACTATAATCCATATAGGTAGGACAGGTAAGGTGAGGCACGGGTGGAAGGAGCAAACGCACTATTTACTCTCCAAACGACACATCCTGATAATAAACACGTCTGTGTGTCTGTACTGATCCATACTTAAACTTGCTATACTGAGTACATAAGTGCGTTCACATCCGGATGGTTCAATCTTAAATTGAGTGTGAAAAATTGGACACTTCTCACCCTCAATGGTCGCCATTTTGGCTACGTAGAGGAAGGAGAGAGATCATCTGCACTGTGAAAATGGCGGCAAGAGAAGGTGCTGGAGCTGAAGCTCCGTTTTAATATTTTCATGTTTCATTTTTACTGCTCGTTTGTTATTGTTGTTCGTCTGTCTTGATCTCTATGAAGTGCGCTGCTTCCTTTCTTGGCCAGGTCACCCTTGTGAAAGAGGTCTTGATCTCAATGGGTTTTTTATCTGGTTAAATAAAGGTTATAATAATAATAATACATTTAGATTTTGGCAGTCAAATGTTGGCGCTAATGCTCAGCACGGTTGCAGTTTGGTGAAGAAGAAGAAGAAGAAGCGGTAAAATGTCGCGATCATCAGTGCACACCGGCTGTTTCTTCGTCTCAGTGTTAGATGTTATGAATGCATGAAGATTAGATTGAAGACTAGCACTTGTTAATTTACACAAACCATGCACATGAACACATAAACACATGAACACATAAACACTGTCACAAACAGCCACGCAGACTACAGAAAAACTCTCCTATCCTGTGCAGGCTTACGTCCGTGTGCAGCCATCTTGACAGAGGGAAACTGAGTCAGCTCCTTCTCTATGTAGTACAGAATTTTCATTGAGTCCTGGTCTGGACTGGCTTTGAGTCGATAACCACTGCGCACTGTGGATGTGGACACACACATACAGCACAGGGACATAACCATGCAAACACCAAGACACAGTTAAGATTTAAAAAAGAAACATGCAGATATTTCTACGATCTTCTCTGTAGGTTAGAGACCCGACGATGACGGATGAAATGAGGGTTAGTCCAGGCTGTTACAGATCTTAACCGGCGCTGACGCTCACCTCCATGCAGGTTGTTCTCCACTGAGGGGATAGAGGCCATCTTTGGGTCCATGAGGGATGAAGGTGCAAGAGGAACCACAGTAGGTACACCAGGAACGTAGTATGGATACACAGGAGGCTGAGCGGGCGGTACACCGTTTGCTTTTCTCCCTGCCTCATATACTGAGCACAACAACGACACAGTGAACCCTCCACACGGAGTAAATGCTGTACACTTTGTGACTGATGTTTTTGCGTTACTCACAGTGTCGTGGACAGCAGCATGTTTCAGGACAGCAGCAGCAGCGGACGTAGCAGCAGCAGGAGTGAGGACAACACTGGCACCAGCAGATCCCCATCAACAACAGGAACAAGACGCTCCCCAGGACCACAGAGCCCACAAACGCCCACTCTTAAACAAAGACACACAAACACACGTTATTCAGCATGTTAAAAGAAATATGATACATAATTTATGGCTCAACTACAACAAATAAAGAACTTTACAGTCAGCGGTGCAGTTTTTTTTTTTGAAGGCCTTGGTCTCGGTCTTGGAGACCACAGTCACAACCAGATATCGTCAGTGTTTCCCATTAATCACCTAACAACGTCTAATTCGTCCTGTCACTATCATAATAAACCCAAAGTTTCATTTTCACTTTCCGGATCAGAGCAACTTTAATATTAACAACTGGTCTTGGTCTCGGTTCAGGTGGTCTTGACTACAACAACAAGAGGACGCAGTACAAGCTATTATGACTAGTACATGATCAAAGACTTTGACACTGGACAACATCAACACGCATATTACCCAGTGTTTATGTGTACATGACAAAAATACCAAAATAAGAGAATTTATTTATTTATTGAATTGAATGTTTTGTTAAAGTTTATTCATAGTTTATGTGAAATAAACCGAAAATTTTGTTATAGTTTACTAAAAAAAAAATGAAAAAAACTGACAAAGGTGCTTTTTTTTGCAAGCGCCTGTTCACTCTAAATATGTACATGGTGAAAAATCTGATAAAAACAAACGGACACACATGCACAGATAAAGATATACAGACTCCTGTTAAAGGATTAAGAAAATTAGCCGCCTCCAAAGTCCTAAACACATTACAGGACACTTACAAAATATTGTACGCACGAATTAATTCAGCGACGTCTCTAAAGACAGTCAGACGAGTTTTAAACAAACATCTCGGTTAACTTCATTTGGACGTGAAAATAAAGGGGAAAGGTAAAATAATCACCTGAAATGTTCACGTTGAACGTCCATCACAGTTTAACAAACTGATTTAAAGACTCAGCTTTGGCCTGTATTTGCTATAGAAGCTTTAGATGCTGTAATCTGTCTTAACTGATCATCTGACCACTTGTTGGGACTTTGTTGTAGCGAGCTTGCTGTGTTTCCACATGTCAGACAGACAATGATAAAAACTACAAAAAACTTGTAATAAACCAGAATGTTGCTTTTAAAAGCAGGCCGATGTTTCTGTCTCCTCCTCAGTGATGCATCCAGAGACAACAGAGCACTAAAAAAGGAAACCTCAGGCAAACTCTGGGGATCTCTGACTGTCCGCTATCCACCATCACATCTCTAAAACATGCAGTCTAATAACACACTTCCTCAGGGTGTGCCGAGAAGTAAAACCCACTCAAAACCGCTCGTTAAGTCAGCACATATCCCCCGAGGAATTCAAATCATGAGCAGAGATGAAGGATAAGGATTTATTTTATCCCTTACTGAACATTTTATTGCACTTTTTCATCATTTTGTCTCTACCAAATGTGGGAAGTTCACAGGCTCGTGAAAGTTTGTTAGTCAAAGAGAGTGAAAGTTAAACATTAGGAGGCGTTAGGGAAGCTAGAAGACGCCATGCAGTGAGTGCAGGTGAGGTGCCGTACCTGGCATAATCGCCACATCAAACTCAGGTAGGAGATCGTCCTGTTGACCTGTGCTGCCTGCAGAGAGAGGGAGAGCACAGGTGAAGGCCAGCGGAGGAAGCAGGAAGCAAGAGTCAAAAGGTCAGGCAAAAAAATTTGGCAGCAGAGTGGATGATTAATGATCATGCATCAAAATCAGCACTAAATTTCGAATTCGTGTAGAAATAAATGTACCCGGATATTATCGGATATTAAAGACATTCATGGTCCTCAGAGGGTGAATCCTAATGACTTTCTATACATCGATCTGTAACTGCTTATCCTCATCAGGGTCACGGTGGGGCTGGAGAGAGGTGGGGCACACCCTGGACAAGTCGCCAGTTCATCACAGGGCACATACCCGGTAGTACCCGGAGAGAACCCATGCAGATACGGGAAGAACATGCAAACTCCACACAGAAAGGCCCCAGCCGAGGTTGCTAACCACTGCACCACTATGCCGGCCTCTAACGTCTTTGGTGATCCCTTAATTTGTAATTTAGCGCCAACATCAGGTGTAAAAAAACAAAACTACAAAACGAATGCACTGCACACTAAACTAAAATGGTGCACACGGTAAACATTACACCTGCAAAGCATGTCAGCATGCTGATATTGTCACTGCGGCAAGGACTGAGCCTTTGTACATGGGGCACACACGCTACCTACTGAGCTAACTGGCACCTCCACAAATAATGTTTGACTTAAACTATGAATGGTCATCAGAAGAGGACGAAGGGAAGGAAAGAAGCCTGAATACTTCAATGCAAACCTCCAAGTGTGCTCATACGACACGGGACGAAGAGCAAAAACAAAGCTAACACTGTGAGGCAAACAGCATCAGCTTTGAAGAGCTATCAGACGTGGCTAAGTCTCAAAAATATTAAAGTCGACTGGGCTGCGGTAAAATGTAGACTTGTGGATTAAAGCTAGCTAAGCTACTGTTCAGATATGTGCTGTGCAGTCCAGCTGAAGTGGAAACATTTGTGCCGGCGGAGCCAAATAAATTCATAAATAAACAAATCTGACAAATCTAACAAATGCTGCTTCTAGAACTGTCGTCTAAAAGCAATATCACACTCGAGGTCGTGCTGTTATACTGAATATCAGCACGGCTGTGGCCGAGTGCCAAAGTTAATCACAGCCGTGCACCTAAAACAGCCTCACAGCCTGCTGTAGACTCTGACACATAAATCACGCTCTTCGGTTTTCATGTCCAGAATTCGTGCTACTAAAATATGATGCCAAAGAGTTTCTTAGAAGTGTTTACAAACATGCTAACCTATGAACATTAGTCGTGTAAGTCAGAGTTCAGAGGTCAAAACTTTACTTTGAATCTAATTTTAGCAGCAGTACTATGTTTCTGCAACGAGGTGCGCGCCACTAATGAGCCTCTCTGGTGGCGTTAACACTAGTACAAAAAATGAATTAATGCACATAATGATATACACTCATGCCTACAGACACACACACATATATATATATATCAGGAGGAGGACACAGGAGAGAGTGTGTGTGTGTGTGAGGACAAAGAGTGAGTTTTGGAAACTGGGGCACGTAAAGATTCTGGGACAGCAGATTTCCATGGGAGCTCATCAAATAAAGGTCACACAAATTGTGCGGTTGGAGAACAGTGGCTCTTTTGTGCGTCATAGATAAACAGGTCAAAAAGAGAAAATCAAGGCAGCTACAGAGAAATAAAGAGACTGCAACAGGTGATCTGACACCGAGACATAACTACAGTGTGTGTTTATCACCAGGTGTCTGTAATAATTACAGTAAAGACCCGATCTGTCTGCAGACTAAACGCCCGTCAGTGTGCTGAGTCGACTGTTACCATGCAGCGACGAAAAAACTGTACACCCTTTTCCCACCTTGGTCTCCTGGCCTGGCACACTCATCTACATACCATGAAGCTCAGTAACACTGAGTAACCTGAGAGAGCCGAGGAGGTATGCAGCCCCGAGAGGGAGAGGGAGAGGGAGAGGGAGGAGGCGGTGAAAGATGCAGGAATGAGCAACGGGAGAGAGCGAAGGGAGTGAACGTCAGAGAGAAATTAGTCAGAATCAAGAAGATGATGAGACAAGACGTGTCACTGCTTGCTTAAAGGAACAGAGCTGAGAGTTAGGTGGAGGTGGGACGATTGACACTTGCTTTCACGCACAGCCAGCAGTCAGCTAACACATTGTACGTCTGTTGATTAATCTGTACAAAAATCTGAAGACTCAGTCTCAATCCCACCGGGCCCGCCTACGTCGTGTTCTGGCTGTGCCATGGCTGCCGGAGCTGATCACGGCCTCTGTAGACAATGATGTTTGTGAGTCCACCCGAGGCGACATGGCACCTTTCAGAAGTGGCTCTCCAAATACAATTAGTTAATTATTAATTATACAATCGGTCACTTCGCACAGAGGAGATCGAGCAAGTCGGATTTTCAAAATAAAACACCCTGTGCAAACTTCAGATCGTGAAAAAGCAGCCAAAAGGGAAACAATTCAACTATGTGACATACTTATAAAGGAAAGTGACCAAATCTGAGCTAGATAATACAGCCTAGGACCCCATGGACAAGAGACAAACAGAACAGGGACCCTCTTGAATAGCATCTGACTGCATCATGAGAATCATTTATTTTGTCAAAAGTAACTTATTATTATAAATATCACAAATTATTATGACAAAAATTGGTGGACCCCCTGCAGTACCTCTGCGGACCCCCTAGGGGTAGTGGACCCCTGGTTGAAGACCCCTGGTCTAGGTAAAGAGATTCTCTGGTGGGGTTGAAACTGTGTGGAGAACGGACAGGAGCAACATCCCAGACCTGTCCCCGGTGGGATTGCAGGGGTAACGTGTTAATCAGAGAGCTTTAGTCTTATTTGTTACCTAATTCTCAGTTTCGGTGAATCAAACTGTGGCGTAGAGAAGTCAAAACTTTATGAAACACCAACCTGGCAATGAAGTTGTTTTACACACTCAAAAATCGAGTCCCAAAACTCAAAGTAGTCTTGTTATTCCCACACGTCTAATCCCTCCCTTCTCCTCTCCTGTGAGCTGACTGTAATCAGATTAGTGCTCAGTCGAGGAGCTCGTTATGAATGAGCATGAACGTTAACGCTACGAGCACGTCGTCGGGTTAGTCAGACCTGATCGAGTTTAGCCTTGTCCTTCCCCCGCTTTGTCTACGTCCGTCTCTTCATGTCTACACCAGCAGCAGCCCTTAACGTGCTCTGAAAAAAGCATGTTGTCATGGTAACAGCTTAAGGACAACAATGGTCTCCACAATGTGAGAGAGAGAGAGACAGGCAAGTTTCATTGAGAGAAAAACGGTGAATCTCCGAACTTTAGCACTCAAATTTTAGCCTAGAGGAGGCATGTGTAATCATTAATCAGATACACAAACTGCTGGACAGTTTTTGACTTTGACCATTCGTCCGTCTCCGTGGACGCTGTTGTACAGACACGCAGGAATGCAGAGCAACAAAGACGCCGCCAACATATCGAGAGTAACTTCACTGAACTTCATATGAAACCAAACAAACAAGCCAGCAGATCGCCATCAGGCTCCATGTTTGTTTTGAGCCCTCACATCATTACTTTTGATTAAAGATTAAACGTAGGCATACCGAGCACCAGTAACTCCACCTGGCCCTCGTTCTTCCCCTCCAGGTCGTCAGAGATGATGACTTTGCAGAAGTACACGCCGCTGTCGCCCCACTCCAGCTTCCCGATACGCAGGTTGGCCTCTGCAACGGAGACAGGAAGTTACAACGTGCTGGAAGAGGTCAAATGGGATCGTGTTCACAAAGCAACAGGCAAGACACTGACTGTAAATGACTTATTGTTTAGATACACTGACACCTGTGTGTTTCTGTATGAATACGAGCACTGATACAAGCAAAAATGAGCTAAATTATGATTTAAATCAATAAACAGTTGATAAAATGAAGCAAAATTACAAATCTGACCAGACATTTGAGACATTTGCTTCCACACATCCTACTATCCTAATACTCTTTGGATGCCTAATAAAATACACCTATAACTTGACACTTTACAGCAAATACTGTTTATTTAAGCTTTTAACTTTTGTATTTGTATCATCTGCATCCACGATTAAATTAAATTTGTTGTGTGTAGCCTCAGGCTATCGTCGATTTATCCTCTGGGGGCAACGGCCAATGTTTCTGGGCATCCGGTGTAGCCTAGAAAACGGATAACAGATATCCGGGCCAAGACTTTTTCTGCTTTTTTTTCTGCACATGCATGCAGACAACTTTCAACAGCTAATAAAAGCCAAATCCTTGTGAGACGATAGTTGATTTTCAGCCATTAACAATGCATTCCTCGTCTTTTGCTTTGTTGCAGCCAAGCGTCAATTCCACAGCGCTTCTTGTACCAAAATCTCAGTCCCTGCACTCGTATGCAGACATCTGCATGTGAAAAATAATTCAAATACTATTCAATTATTTAAATTTATCCTTCATCGTGTCAGTGAACTTTTGTTTTTTTATTGTATTTAAGGATGACAGGAGGGCTTTGTTGGACGTGACACATTTGGATAGAAGACGGGTGTTTTGTCTTGATAAGGCTTGAGGTTTAACAAGGAGTCATCCATGAATAGCAGTGAGAGCAGGGGGTTGTGTGTGTGTGTGTGTGTGTGTGTGTGTAGTGCTCTACTCTATTGTGAGACAAAGACAAAAGAGGTATATTTAGAGAACAGGAAACACAAAGCACCGTCAGCTCTGATTGCTGACTGCACCGGTCAAACAAACTTTCTCACAGAGGATAAAAAAAATCATGACTTTACGGTCGACGATGGTGATGTCTCTGCCTTTGTAGTGCTCCGCCAGCGTCAGCGAGCGTCCCTGCGCCGAGGCCACAACACGAACAGTGCGGCTCTTGTCGGAGCACTCCAGGTGGGACGTGGCGCCCAGATCGGAGGCCTGGGCGCCGAGAGACTCGGACATGGTGAAGGACTCTCGCGTGCGATCCCGACAGTAGGACTTGTACCACCACTGCACCACCGGGGTCTGAGAGGAGGCCGTTTGGAAGTGACATTTGAGGTCGACGGGCTGGAAGAGCATCGCATACTGCTGCCTCTCCGGCACTGAGACATGTACTCCATCGCACACACACACTGACACACACACAAAACAAAGAAAGAGAGAACACGGGAATAAGTTACAATGGACACAAACATATAGACCTTTTCACTGAGTCATTCAAATGTAAATGTAATGTCTAGTAAGGCTAACTTGTCAGGAAGTGAATAAAAATGTTCAATATCATTCAAATAAACGTTGTTTTGTCCAACAAACCTAAAAATATTCAGCTGCCGATCAAATAAGATTTAAAAAATCTTCACATTTCAGAAGCTGGAATTCATGCCTGACAAGTTAAACAGTTTCTTTGAGTGATCTTCAATTATATTATTAACTCATTGTTACAGCTCGAGTCATATTTAGTTGGCCCACATTCATTTAAATGGGGCAGACAAACTCTAAACTCTAGAGCCTGCAGCTGAGTGTAGACAATAACAAGTCAAAGACAGGAAAAGGATGCAGATGACACGTTGATCACAGTACAGCTGTGCTTCTGTGTCTGAGGACGACACCTGGGAGAACTTTAGCGTCATATCAAAATAAGAGCAAAGACATGAACAGAGATAATCTGTGTGGAGGGGGGGGGGTCCTCTGTTGCTCAGCACTGAGGTCAGGAAGGTTAAATTCCTGTGTGCGTGGGGGACGGGTGTGCTGGAGAGAGGCAGGGGGTTGTCATCACACAGAGGGAGGAGATGGAGAGTCAGACGCTCGTGGTTGCTTTCTGCCCGTCATGTTTAGGAGTTAGGTGGGGCAGGAAGTGACTCTAAACATTTTCCAGAAGACAGGAAATCAAAACAAAAGCAAGTGCACCGGCCTGAGGAGAGGTCCTTAGGACCGCTTACAGCATTTATCTAAAATGGACGATTGAGTCTGTTTATTTCCGCCAGGCCAATCTGAGCCCGAGCAAAGGTTTTAATATCAGTTATCATTAGGAGTCAATGAAACATTGGAAAATAGTGAAAGCCCATTGCGACATATTCAGGCGTTGTGTTTTGTGTTGACTAACAGTTCAAATCTCAAAAGTTTTGAATTTGCGTCAATATAAAACAAAGACAAGCAGCAAACTCTCATTTAAAGGAGCAGCATGTCGGATTTAGTGGCAGACTGCAACCCCCTTGTGTCAGCCTTGCCTTTCTTGCATGAAGGATAAACTACGGTGGCTGCAAAATGCATGAAAATCACCCTTTCTAGAGCAAGTATTTGTCTGTTCAGGGCTACTAAACATGGCAGACTCCTTGGGGACACGCGGCGTCTGTAGATATAAAAGTCTCGTTCTAAGGTAACAACAACATAACTTTAGTGATTATAATGAAAACATACTAGAGCTCCAACATCTGACACATTGGACCTTTAAAAAGCTGCCTTATAAAAACTGACTAATCGACCGATCGACTAAAGTTTAAAGTGTGTTAATGATTCATTTTATTGATACTGATGATGGGCATCATCATGTTTCTTCTTCACGCTGCACTTGTTCTGCACATTTCTTATCGACAGCGACTTTAGCGATGAAGACTAACAACTTTTTACAGGATAAGAGAACAAGACGAGAGCTGAGCAAACTCTTAAATTCCTCTCACGGTCTTCCTCTTTGTTTCTTTTTTTATGGACCAGTCCATTGTTAGGGCTGTGCTGACCCCCCTCCTGTGTCCCACTTCAGGAGCTAAGAGAGGGGGGAGTAGGAGGATGAGGAGGAGGAGGAGGAGGAGGTCACAGACTCCCAACCAATAGGAGAAGCTGGCTTTACCCAGCTGGGTTGTGAACCGACCAATTAACTGCAAGAGATTTAAACCAAACCGTTAACTGTGAACGCCTGAATCAGTCTGAGGTGAGAGGATGTTTGCATGAACAAACAGAAACTGCTGGATGTGTCATCGGCAGGGCTGAAAGTGACGGATAAGTGTTGTTTATGTGAAGTTCCCCTCAGGTGTGACTCACTGTAGGTTAATGATCAGGTCATAGAGGCAGCAGGTCGTCTCCTCCTCCACCTGCACGCAGACTGAAGGCCTCATCTTAAGATTAGACTACCTTTTTTAAACAGTGCGTGGTCATAACTGTGTTCCAGGTCAAAGCTCTGCTGGCTGCATGCTTCCTGAACACAGCCGGTCTTTTCCTCTCCGAAGTTGTCACATTTCCTGCTTTTACTGCGTCGTGCATTCCTTCACATTGACTCATTAGCCCAATAGAAAAACACTGATAACGCTCAATATAGTCTAGATAAAGGATTTCAATGCAATTCTACAGCAACACTCAGAAAGTTTCTGATAAACGACGGCAGCATTTTGGTCAGGAGAGCTCACAGACGTTTTATCACAGGTATATTTTCAGCTGTGTTGAGGGCAAATGAGCCGATGATCAAATCCTCACATCTGATACTCTCAGTTCAGGGAGTGTTTGCCTGGAAAATGACTAAAAATTATGAAACAATTCTCAAAATTCTCAGCTGACTAATCGATGAATCATTGCTGATGTTATAATGTATCTTTATAGTACAGCTCTAACATTACACATTGTACCTCTGGTACTTTTAATGGTACTTTTTAATGTACGATTAGACTGTGTGTACTACACAGTACTACATGTACTGCTACTGTTTTACTTTATATAGTACACTACAATTTATATAGTAAACTACAGTTTATATATAGATTATAGATTAAACTACAGTTTATACTTTATAGAGTAAACTACAGTTTATATAGTAAACTACAGTTTATATATAGATTATAGGTTAAACTCTGTTTATACTTTATATAGTAAACTACAGTTTATATATAGATTATAGGTTAAACTCCGTTTATACTTTATAGAGTAAACTACAATTTATATAGTAAACTACAGTTTATATATAGATTATAGATTAAACTCTGTTTATACTTTATAGAGTAAACTACAGTTTATAGGGTAAACTACAGTTTATATATAGATTACATACTTTATATATATAGTAAACTACAGTTTATATATAGATTATAGATTAAACTCTGTTTATACTTTATAGAGTAAACTACAGTTTATAGGGTAAACTACAGTTTATATAGTAAACTACAGTTTATAGGGTAAACTATAGTTTATAGAGTAAACTACAGTTTATAGGGTAAACTACAGTTTATATAGTAAACTACAGTTTATAGGGTAAACTATAGTTTATATACAGTTTATATACAATTCATATAGTAAACTACAGTTCATAGTTTAAAGAGTAAACTACAGTTTATATACAGTTTATAAAGTACAATTTATATAATAAACTATAGCTCATAGTTTAAAGAGTAAACTACAGTTTATGTACAGTTTATAAACTACAATTTATATAATAAACTACATTTCATAGCTTATAAGGCAAACTACAGTTTATGTACAATTTATATAGTAACCTACAGTGATGTAGAATGCAGATGAGCCTGTTACAGCAAAGGTATAAGATAATATCGCAAAAAGTAAACTCCTGGCAGTATTACTACTACTACTACAATCCACACTACGAATCCCAGACGGATTATTATGGTTGTCCCATACACTCACCCGCAGCGTTGTTAACTCGTTATAGACGTGTAAACCATCACTATAATGGCTCATCCATTTCTCTTAATTCCTCTAAATAAAGTGTAAATAAAGAAGAGGCTCTTTGCACACGGACACATCTGAAAACAGAGTCTGGGATAAAGCAGTGCGTTTATATAAGAGCAACCTGTTGCGCTGTGGTCGTAAAGATGACACATTTATATTAAAGAAAAGGTGTTGTAGTGAAGAGAATAAGACTTACCTGAAGCTCCCAGTAAAATAGCCAGTCGGTAAAAGTTCATCATACAGTCCGTTTTTATAGTAAAGAGCAGTTTATCCGCATGTTGGTGCCTCTCGGTGTCCGCTAACTGCTGCCTGAAGCTCACAGGACTCAGACTGAGACTAACGGGACTGTACCACTTCACACGGGGAGGTGAGTCCAGACACAAACAACACACTCAAACACCTCCCATACTCTGTCATTGAAACACACTGTTAATACAGCTGTTTATTTAGTCTATGCAATGTCATTTTAATCTTCTACAGCGGGGTGTAGGTGCAGTGTTGTACCCGTCAGATAGAGAGGTCTGGTCGGTATGAAGGTGGTAGAAGGAGGGGGGGGGGGCTCCATGATGAAACCAGGTCAGATGGAGGGACGGTGGAAGTCAGTCAGAGTTGAGGGTGCTGAGAAACTTTGTCTGTATAGTGATGACACACAAACTGCTGTAGCATTCATTGCTTTTGCATGTATACTATAATAATTTTACAATGTTTATAATAAATAAGCAGAAAGCAAACATGAATCCAAAACATTCAGATCACCCACAGGTGAAGTGGATAACATTAATTAGCTCGTTATCATGGCACCTGACAGCAGTGGGATATATAAAGCAGCAAATCAACCTCAAAGTTGATGTTGCAAGCAGGAAAAAATGGTCAACTGTCAGGATTTGAGCAACGTTGACAAGTGCCAAATTGACCTTTTTCACAGCAGCCATTTTGACTTGAAATAGTGGGTAAACACAGGTGTTACCAATTATACTAATTAAGGTCCCATTCCATTCAGGTCAAACGGAATTAGGGTGCTGCTGGAAAGGCTCTGTTGCAATAAATGGAACTGAACCTTAATTAATATCATTGGAAACTATTATTTCATGTCAAAATAGCTAGACGACAGAGCATCTCCAAAATTTCAGCTCTTGTGGGGTGTTCCCGGTCTGCAAGGGTCAGTATAAAAGTGGTCCAAGGAAGGGTGAATCTGGTGGCCAAGTCTCATTGATGCACATGGTTGGAGGAACACCAGTTCACGGTGCTGATTTGGCCTTCACATTCCCCAGGTCTCAATCCAATCAAGCATCTGTGGCATGTGCTGGACAAACAAGTCCGATCCATGGAGGGCCCACCTCGCTTCTTATAGGACGTAATGGATCTGCAACCTGTGTGGTCCAATCCAACGGACGAGCTACTGTAGCTTAAATTGCTGAAAAAGTTAATGCTGGTTCTGATAGAAAGGTGTCAGAACAAACAATGTATTGCTAGGTTAGGTAGCTGCAGACCAGTCAGGGTGTACATGCTGACCCTTGTCCACTGCTGAAAGTGCCAACAATGGGCATGTGAGCATCAGAATTGGACCATGGAGCAATGGAAGAAGGTGACCTGGTCTGATGAATCACATTTTACCTGGGGAACACTAAGGTGAAAAGGTGGAGGCAGTGAGCAATGTTCTGCTGGGAAACCTTGAGTCCTGCCATTCATGTGGATGTTATTTTGACATGTATCACCTACCTTAGTAGTACTGTTGTATTGTTGACCATTTATAAACTTTGATGGAAATGGTATTCCAGGATGGCAGTCGCCTCTTTCAGGATAATGAGCCCTGCCATAAAGCAAAAATGGTTCAGGAAGGTTTTGTGGAACCCAACGAGTTCAAGTTGTTTACTTGGCCTCCAAATTCCCCAGATCTTAATACAATCGAGCATCTGTGGGATGTGCTGCACAAACAAGTCCAATCCATGGAGGCCCCACCTCACAACGTACAGGACTTGAAGGTTTTGCTGCTAACATCTTGGTGCCACATACCACAGCACACCTTTAGAGGTCCAGTGGAGTCCACGCCTCGATGGGCCAGGGCTGTTTTGGTGGCAAATGGAGATCTACACAATATTAGGCACAGCATGTTCTTAGCTGCAGGTATTGAAAGAAATCTGTCCTGAGGAGACCACAACCATTTTTCAACTGTTCAAATGTTTTTAAATTGTCAGAACTAAATTACTGGCTCAGATAAACCAAGCAATGATCTTCTTAAGCTGATGTGTGGAATCACAAACAGTTGACCAACAGTCTTTATTGAACTTGATTTGATTTAGCTTCATATAAAAGAATTCTCACATTCATCATTTATCACACAAAAACATGAACAAAAAGTTGCACACAAAGATGTTACAAATGATTCAGTTTCAACCAATACAAATAGTTTTTCCCCCACACACATTAAAAATGGGTTTTAAAATAGAAGTTGATTTATAGCTCAGGTTCAGCTGACGCACAACAGAACAATCTTCATTAGTTTTAATCTATCATGTATCTAATCTTTAATCAGGGTTAAAAAGACAACGTACACATTTTACATGGTGGAGTGACAAAAGAAAACCTGTTCCTGCCTGAAACAATGTGTTCATGAAACAAACAAACAAACAAACAGTATCAATATTGATATCAATAGCAATGCTAAAAGGATTTACAAATACATTTTCTGTACTTAACATTAGAAGAATTTGAATTTTTGGTGTATTATTGATTTTACCCTGCATGCAAATGATATATTTAACGTTGCCTGCAACATATATATATGTTGACAGCACCTCAACTTCCTTCAATAAAAGTTGAATATTGAGTAATTTGTTTAATGCTTTCCCACTCAACTGTAGAGAGACTCTTTGTGATACGTCAAAGTTGATATGATGAAACTATGATGGCACCCATACGGGGACCTCTGGGAATTAAAAACCATCTTGAGTTCCTTATTAGTAGATATTTAAAAAAGTCACATCAAAATCTGGAACATACGGAGTCATCAGTGGGATCTAAAGTTGTGCTCTGAATTGTAAAACCTAATAAAAAGTAGATTAGTGGATTTGCTTGAGCAGGTAATAGAAGTCCAGTTAGCCCAGCTACAGTACCTTGGCAATTAGACCTGAAACAGAGTAGTAACAAGCTACCTACTGTACATTCTCAAATAATGGCCTCTATTTCCTCAGTTCCCCAGACTAATGAGGCTATAATTTGAATGCCAGGTCCAATATAAAAAAATTGCGAAGATGCGCAAATAAATGTTGCTGTTGGCATTAAAATAAAATTCAGTAACACAAGTTATTCGTATCAGTTTCAGTACTGATCGATGTAATCGATGTGATCACGGCTGCTTCGATGGCGATCGCTGTGCTCATCCAGGCGATCACGACTTCCACCATGACGATCTCGTCGATCGTCAAGGCGATCGCGACTACCACCGTAACGATCGCGCTGATCGTCGAGCCTATCGCGACTTCCACCGTAACGATCCCGACTGCCACCGTAACGATCACGCTGATCGTCGAGCCTATCGCGACTTCCACCGTAACGATCGCGCTGATCCTCGAGCCTATCGCGACTTCCACCGTAACGATCGCGCTGATCCTCGAGCCTATCGCGACTTCCACCATAACGATCACGCTGATCCTCCAGCCTATCGCGACTTCCACCGTAATGATCACGCTTATCATCAAGGCGATCACGACTTCCGCGATTCGTGGTACCATCACGGTATTGAGAATCAATATCACTGCCCTTGCCATCATGCTTTTCCTTACCACTATTATAACTGTGTTGATCATCCTCAAAATGTTTAGCTGTTACTACAGTGTAATCCTTTTGAGCAACAACTGGTTTGTCTTTAAACTGGTTGAGGTCCTTCATCTCGTTTTGCTCATCCCGGTACTGCTCTCCAGCTTCAGGACCATCTTCATCATAAAACTCTCCAGGGGAACTAATCAAAACATAAAGAGAAAATGGTGAGGCCTGGTCATTGGATGAGTTATTTAAAGCATGTGTAAACACCACTTAGATACTAGCAATCAAAATAATAACATAATTGTTGGCAGTAGCCTGAAGATACAGTACAGGACACATACTTTTCAGCATTCTCGTCGTTTTTGCCCTTTTTCCGGCAGCAACAGAAAATGACAATCCCCAGAACCACAACACCTGCGATGACTCCTCCAATTATACCTGCAGTGGACCCAATGTTCATGCTCCCTGGGGAGGAAAAATGAGGGGTGTTCACATTACTTAATCGAGGGCTAAAACCCATTTTTGGTTTACAGTTTGGACAAACAACACAGATGTTATATTATATTAAGATATTTGTTTGCCTTTTCAAGCTTTATTTTTGATAGAGACAGCCGAAGAGTGACAGGAAACGTGGGAAAGAGAGAGATGGGGAATGACATGCGGGAAAGAGCCACAGGTCAGATTCGAATCCTGGGCTGCCGCGCCAAGGACTGAGCCTTCGCACATGGGGCAGTTGCTCTACCAACTGAGCTAAATGACACCCGATGAGATTTATATTTAATTGTTTGTATTTTCACTTTTACCAGTACAAAAGGAAAGGCGTGTATATTGAGGACTAAGCAATGTGTTGCAGTGTTGCAGGTTATGATGAGTGGCAACTTCCCTGAATCAGGACATTTCGTTACACTGAAATCTGATATAGCAGCATCCAGAAGTAGCTTGAATGCAGTGGGTGAATACTACAGTGGATGCCCTAAAGGAAGCTTTCTAACCTAACTTGTAACCCCCAGAATTATGTGGTTAGCTCATCGTATGCTGCTTGGCTTTAAAGGTAGCATTAAGTTAAGTTAGCATTACTACTGTAGGTAGTAATATCAAAATTCACAGGATCTGAGGGGGTAACAATCATGTTAATAGGTAAGCAGGCAAATCACATTGAAACACTTACTAGGCACCACAGCTAAGGTAAGGTTGCAGTAGGCAGATCCAATTCGATTTTCTGATGTGCAAATGAAGAACCCAGATGTTTCTCTTGAGATGTTGAAGAGAGTCAGAGCTCCATCCTCTGCAACATAATGACAGAAAACAGGCGAAACAATGCTGACACATTGTGATGTTTTGCACACACGGGCAACAAAGTCACACATGGTTGAAATGCATACTTTCGGTTGTCTTCGGTGGAAATTGTCTGGGCCTGTTTTCAACGCTGAAGGTCGTCCATTGATACACAGGTTGAGGGGATCCCTCCTCAGACATGCAGGTGAGGGTGATGTCTTGCCAGTACTCTGCGCTTCCCTGAATCTTGCAGATTGGTTTAGAGGGAAGCACTGGAAGAAAACAAAGAATCTCACTCTTGAAAAGTTGTGAAAGTCTTGAAAGCCAAGCAATTTTTATCTGTGAAAATCATTGACAGCATAAAGAATGGACGGCGTATGCAAATACAATTATTCACAGTAGACATAAATAGACTTGTCAGTGATGAATTCTCACCCAGAACCAGCAGGGAAGTGGAGGCAGAGGGCGTTCCCTCATCATCACCTGCATTCTTGACACTGCACTCGTAACGGCGGCTGTCCTGCATGGTGACCTTTGTTAAGCGCAGTGTGCTCACTTGTCTGTCTATGTCAACCTCCATAAAGGCTCTGCCTTCGTAACTAGGTCCAATGTCGATCTGACCATTAATATAGAAGGTTCCCACGTTTGTCTGGAGAAATAAACGCAAACATATTATGCAAAGATGCAATCCCACAGTTCTCAAATCACTTTTGTGAGATGAAAAACAGTCTTTGTGTGTATTTAGTAGTGTTGTTGATTGATTCAGGTCCAAATCTTGACAGCTTAGTGAAGGTTTTTGAGATAAATATGCAGAGCTGCCTCCCTCTACTGGTTGAAACTTGGCTATTTGCATTTGAATTTTGCTATTGGCTGATTATGGTGGCAGCCTCCGTCACCATCCAACCCGTCCCACTTCACCTGTATTCCTGCTACACCAAAGAACAATGCAATGATATTGTAACACTTATCATGAAAGCAGAAAATATGACCATGTGGTGTATAAAAGTGTGTGTGCATAGTTTTTGGCAGGTGGGGCAAACTTTCCATAATCTGGTACTCCTAAATTTGATCAAAAATTGACGTCTGCACGTGATAAATATAGAAGGATGAAGATACAAAGGCTGACGAGTTGAAGATTAGATGTTTAGACCACAGTGGTACTAGTAAAGTATTATCGTGTAGTGATTGAGTAATTTTAAATGTATAACTATATCGACTACATTTATTTCCAGACTGACACACCTTAAAATTGGCAATGATTGGCTGTAGTGAGTAACCGTTTCTATATGTAGGTGTCCTGTGCTTCATATTTGATTCTTGATTAGTTTCACTTTAGAGCATACAAGCTCCTCCCTACCGTGTAGTGGTAATGACCTTTGTTCAGCCGATGATGAATAAATCAAGATTGCCTCTTGCACAGAACTCGCTGCTGCACATAATGAATGGAAACAAGTAACAATGATTGTAACAATTTAAATTGAAGAATGAGTGTAATACTTCTTAGATTAAAGATATAGGGCTGCAAATGACGATTATTTTCACGGCTGATTCATTCTCAGATCATTTTCTTGATTAATAAAATGGTTGTTTTGTCCAACAAACAGGCTAAAAACTAAAAATATTCAGTTTATTATCACATTTGTAAGTGAAAGCACGGAAAGTTGCTCTGCTTGAACAATTAACAAGTTGCTCTGCTTGAACAAAGACTGTCAAAATTGTTGCTGATTATTCTTCTGTTGACTGACTAATCGATTAATTGCATTTATTATTAGTATTAGTATTAGTATTGGTATTAGTAGTAGTAGTAGTAGTAGTAGTAGTAGTAGTAGTAGTAGTAGTATACCTGTTTTACCTTTAGGTGGAGGCTTTCTGTCTCTCCCTGCACTTTATATTATTTGTTTTCTTTGTCATTTCTATGTATTTTAAACTGTGCAAAAACTCAAACTTGTGAGAGTTGAGAAATGCTGGATCCTACACTTCCCATAATGCAGCTCAAATGCTGTTAGACCCTCCCTGTCTGGTTAACACCCACGTCTTTCACACTTTCAAGCCCCCAGTTTTATTTTCTGTACTCTCAAAGCTCAACCTGAGTTTCCCCCTCTGTAAGTTAACCACAATGTGCTGTATGGTGTTATGTTGTGTGCATGCATCTTTAGTTTCTCACCATTGTACCCGCACCCTCATCTAGAGGGAAAGCTTCCCAACTGAGGAAGAACATGCCGGTGACAGGTTTGCCTGGGACGAAGTTACAGGTCATTGTAATCTCAGCTCCTCTTGCAACTTCATATTCTGCCACTGGGATAGAAACCTCCAAATTTCTGCAGCACGGAAGTACTGAAATAAAAAGAAATACATCATAACAGATTTGGCGGTCGTGGTCATTTATTTGGTGTGTTTGCAAAATTATTGATATCTGCTTGTGTAATGTGAGAAAAACATGAATTAATTTAATATGACCAACTTCAACTAAGTAAAAATAATATACAGTAAGTTTCTTTCAAGGCAAACTGAGTAAAACCAGTCCTTCTTCCGGGGGTGAGTAGTAAGAAGTTGGGTTAATGATTAACCTAAAGGTGTGGTGGCAGTTTATATAAATGAGAAAGAATACAAGCATAAAGCCTACCTGTGAGGATCAGAAATAACTTTCTCCATCCAAGCTGCCTCTTTGTCGCCATTGCTGAAGGAGGATAAAAAAGTCCAGCCAATAAAAAAAATATACATATAAAATTGATGCTTTCTGTCCAAGACAGCGAGAGTCCGCCTAACCTTCAGGGTGAACTCCCAGGTATGAAAACTCTTCCTGTTAATAAATCATTACGGCTATAGGTCACATGTCACCAGAGGGCCAATCATTGATCTGTTTTCCTTTAAAATCATGTGTTAGTTTTCAGTTTTATATGTACTTTTTATCTAACAAAATGCAATTACAGATTAGTGTAATCTGGAGGGCTATACAACGAAAGAAGGCTTAAATAATAAAATATATTGTCTTTTATTTATATGGCATTTTTATACAGAATAAAGTAGCATTTTAAATGACAGACTGTTAATTGTACAGTACAACACTAATATTTCATGGCAACAGCTTTATTTTATAGAGCATTCTACTGTGATACTTTCATGTCATTTATATGGCAAAAAAACAACAACTTGTAAATATATGGTAAAATATGGAATAAAACACCAACCGTAAACATAAAATCAACAGTACTAATATCCTTTAGGAAGTCATATTTCATGGCAAAACCTTTATTTTATACAGCATTTATATGGTATTTTCATAATTATATAGAAAAACAATGTTTCCTTTGATTAAAAAAAATGTATTTTTATGGTAAAATATGGAATAAAACACCAACTTTAAAAATGAAATCAACAGTAGAAATATCCTTTTACTTTAATATTATATTATAACTTTAACAGTTATTTATTACATGAACTGTGACTGTATCAGTTATTTTGTATATCACAGTCATATTTCATGGCACAACCTTTATTTATAAGGCATCTTTCGGGAATTTATACAGAATAAATTAAAAGTATGAAGTATAAAGTAAAGACTTGCTGTGCTGTGATATTCTGCATCCACATCTGGTGTTGCACTCAGTTTGACCTGCAGGCTGCAGTGTTGCATTGACAACAACCCTACACCCGCTATATACAAAAAGTTTATCACTAATTTGTAAATCTCTAAAGATTAGAAGACCTTTGAATTTGTTTCTTTAACTTGCTGAACTGTTGTTTTAAAGGCAGGGAGTCTGAATATGATGAAGTTTATGAGACTTGCAGTTAATTTAAGAGAGTTGTGACCTTGCTGGTAATGAGACAGTGCACTCATTCAGTGGTTTTGGTGGCATGAGGCTGCAGATACAGATTCAGCTCTGGCCAATCATGCAGCAGTCAGCAAATCGGCTGTGGTGAAGTATTCAGTCTGTCATAGGATTTATGTTAAGCCTATGACAGACTGAATACTTCAGTTTAACCATTTGTTGTGTGAGAAAGAACCAAGATTTTACATCTTCACATGGGGAAAGGGACTGAAAAAATAAACACTAATAATATTGTTTCTTTTAAATAATAATGATGGAGGAATATGTTTAAAATATTCAGATACAAATGGGAGTCCTTAAACTTTTCTTTAATTTTTGCTTTTTGTAATTATATTAATTTGACCTCTATGGGCCTCAAACAGGTCGGCACAGTAGTGCAGTGTTTGGCGCTGTCACCTCACAGCAAGAAGCTTCCTGGTTCAGATCCTCTGTGCGTGTTCTCTCCGGGTACTCTGGCTTCCTCCCACAGTCCAAAGACATACAGATTAACAGATTAGCTGGTTAACTAGTGACTAAATTGCTAATATGTGTAAATGTGTGCGTGAATGTTTGTCTCTATGTGTCAGCCCTGTGATGAACTGGTGACCTGTCGAGGGCGTATGCCGCCTCACGCCCAACGTCAGCTGGGATCAGCTCCAGTCCCCGGCAACCCTTTAAATTTATTTAGTTTTAGATCTACATTTGTATCTATTTTTACGGCTGTTCCAGGTGCCTTTTGATTTCCAACAGACCTTTTCCACATCAGCCATTCTGACATGAAAATAGCAGGTAAACACAGGTGTTACCAGTGATACTAATTCACATCAAACAGAGTCAGGGTGCTGCTGTGGGGCATGTTATCGCATATCACTGGATAGTCACTGTGATACATGTTTCATGTATACACGAGCACTTAAAATCCCCTTTTGCAGATATAAACACTTAATTTAACACTTAATAACACTTTGCAATGCAGTTTTAAGCACATAGAATAACTTGTTTTATTATTCATTGCCTTTTATTATATTATTATAACTGTGCTAACGAACCTACCATAACTTGTGTATGAACAGCTAATGCATTATTGATAACCCAGTGTAACATAGCTGTGATAACATGAACAAACCCTTATAGTGTCATAAAACATGTATTATTCAAAGGCAGCCTTAACACTATTGTAAATGTATTTGTAGTACAAGTAGGATGAGTTATCAGGCTGTGTAGTATTTCTGATGTGCAAACAAAGGGTTAACACGTGGTACAGCCCTTTACATCTTTGACCAGTTAATTAATCTGCACACTGGGTGAGTGAATCAAGGAAGGTGATGTAATCTAATGGGCTATCTTGCTATATTAAGAGCAGATCAATGTGCAGAATGCAGGAAGTGGCTTGGATAAAAGGAAATATGTCCCCACTTATGTCCCCATATCCCTGCATATTGGAGAAGTGAAATTTCCTCTATCTGGTCATAAGGTCACCAACACATCTGACAACTGGTGAAAAGTGAAAATATTACATGATTTCTGGACATTTATGAGCTTCTGTTCTATTATATAATCATTATACCACCACCACTACTACTACTACTACTACTACTACTACTACTACTACTGCTTCTACTGCTAAACTTTCTCCTTTCAAAACAAGGTGTACTAAGTATTTTACAGAGCAGAGGACGCCACAGAAGGCCAAGTTAAGATCAAGAAAAGTAAAAAGTAAAACCCAAAAAAGATAAAGTCGCAGAAAAACAGGCAGAATAATACAAAATTAAAAACTTGGTATTCTTTGATTTCTAAATCAGAATCACCTTTATTGGCCAGGTATGTGTACACGCACAGACATACAGTATGAACATACGTACAGTATGATATTTAGATATTAAAAGAACAAAACCTAAATGTAAACAGTGAGAATAAATGTAATTAACAACATTTAACTGGTAATTAAAAGCTTAGAAATAAAAGGATAGCAGAACAGTATTAAATATATATAAGATGGGGGCATAAAAAGACATAAAAAATAACATTACACTGACATTAAAAAGGCATATTTAGTTGAGGGTGAAATCATAAAATCATAAATCCTAAAAAGACGATAACTGCTTCAAACTTTCTATAAAACTTCTAAATGGCCAGCCAAAAGATTTCTACAAATGCCAAAAATAAAGCTCCAGTCAGTCAGTTTTTATTCATCTTGAGTAACACTGCATTATTTTTGGGTACACTCATAACTTGTTCCTGTCTGAAAGTCTGGGTCTGACTCATAGATAAAAATTATACTTTTTATGAACCATTACATTTTGTTCTCTCTCTCTCTAAAGATTGAGGCTGTCTCATTTTTATACAGATTACAACAGACAGATTTATACTTTATAAATATATATATATATATAAATACATTAGAGGAGAAGGGTAGGAATATATAAGTGTACACTTCTTCCTACTCCTTTTTGAACATGTATGATTTAATTTGCACTGGTTAAGAGAAATGAACAGTTTAGTTGGTTTAACTTAAATAATGTTACATGTGTCTGTGTCAGGGGTCAATTATCAGTGTTTGTTGTTGTTCTCGTACACGTATCTGTGCCTGTGCCCATATACCTGTACCCGTACCCGGGCTCACTTACCTAAAATAAATAAATGAATAAAATAAATAAATTAACTTTAATAAACTTTGTATAAGTTTTAAAAGTTATTTTATATATATATATATATATATATATATATATATATATATATATATATATATATATATATAGAATAGATAACTTTTTATGAACCATTACATTTTTTCTCTCTCTCTAAAGATTGAGACTGTCTCATTTTTATACAGATAACAACACACAGATTTATACTTTATATATATATATATATATATATATATATATATATATATATATGTATATATACATATATATATATATATATATATATATATATATATATATATGTATGTATGTATATATGTATGTATATGTATATACACATTTAAATTTAACTTAAATAACTTACATGTGTCTGTGTCCGGGGGTTAATTATCAGTTTTTGTTGTTGTTCTCTACCTGAGGGTACTGGGTGTGGACTTTAAGGATCGTCCGCCCCAAATTCACAGAGAAAAACAAAAGCTAGATGACTATTTAAGTATGTAAATAAGTCTCTCACACACACACACACACACAGACACACACACACTCTCTCTCTCTCTTATACACTTTCCTCAGGGTCCTGGTGAGTGTGCGCGTGTCTGTGCCCGTGCCCGTGTACCCGCGTGTGTGTGTGTGTGTGTGTGTGTGTGTGTGTGTGTGTAGTACTGGCAGGCTCAGGGCTGGGATTTCGGGTTAAATATTCAAAATGGCGGACGGAGGAGCAGCGAGTCAAGATGAGAGTTCAGGACCAGGTAATGATTACAGCATTTTACATATTCATACTCATATTCAAACTGTTGTCGGTCTCAATTTATGATCAACGGAATACACAGAGGCGGGTTGACTAACAAAGATCGGGGTTGATACCCGGCGCTGTTTTTAGTTTACACACAGCTAGCCAACTGTAATTTGACAGAGGAGGAAACGAGCTATTGCAGTGCGACGGCAAATTACATGGAAACATGCCTCCCCCCTCTCTTTGTGTGATTAGACGGCTGGTACGCCGCTACATATTCATACCTCTGTCGACAAATACAATTTAGCATATTTTATTAGTAATCGCCGACGTGACTCTCTGCTTCACATATGAGATATTTAAGATATTGCCTCCAACGTTTGATTGGGGGAAAATGACGATGCTAGCGGAGCTAGCGGTTGGTTAGCTCGCCGTGCTAACGGCTGCTTTGTGTTGATGCACACATACACACACACACACACACACACACAGACTGAAGCCTTTGTAAGAGGTTTGCATATTCATTTTTTTAGGCGAGCAGGGCAGCGGCTTGTTGTGTTGTCGCCTTGTTTGTTTGTATGGGAGTAAAAAAAAAATCACAAACGAGCAAACACGAGTTGTGTTTTTTTTTTTTTTGGGAGGGGGAGGCTTGTTTTGTTGGAGCTCCAGCCTCGACGTGATTTTTTTATAGCCGAGCTGAAGCCTTTTGTGCTCGGCTCGGCGCAGCAGCAGCAGCAGCAGCACACACGCAGCCTGTTGTGTTATTCATGCGGGCCTGACTCAACCAGAGTGCGGTGTTCAGCATATTCGAGTCGAGCTGTGGAGCTCATCCCGCTCGTCGACACAACAACACTTTATTGACTTTATAATATAAGGCGGGACGGTGTCGGTATAATTTAGTTTCGTGTGTTCAGATATTTAAAAAAAAAACAAAAAAAAAAACGGCGTGTGGCTAACTGGCTAACAACTTGGTCCAAGTCGGTTGAATTCAAACTGAGTGTAGCAGTTAGCCTGAAGAAGAGAAGTTGTGTCAACTAGTTTTTTTTTTAAAAGTTGGTGGAACTTTTAAGCGTGAGTTGAATATAATTTGAATATTTCATTTAACTGACTGTAAACAAGTTGTTTCGTAAACTTTTATTTAGCAGCTCTGTCTTTGCTGCTGAATACAAAGATTGTACCTGTGTGTATACCCCACACACCCTCTACCCACCAACCGACCAACCCACCCAGCCTCGGGCACAGGGAGGGGTAAGTGAGGCCCACTTCCGGAAGGCCACAATAATAACAGGCAGGACATTCTTACTATTCACTCTGCAGGTTTCATGGCCGGGCAAGACACAGCTTGATGGCACCTCTCACCCCCCACACCTCCATGTAGTTTGTTTTAAAGCAACCAGCTCGAACTAGTCTTGTCATCTCTCATACATAAATCTTCATTTTTATGACTCAAGTTTGCAAGTCAAATTAGCATATTTAGTGTATTTTTGTTGTTGTTGTTGTTTTGGTTTGTTTAGCTTCACGCCTCTGTGATTTTTGTAGATATTCTTGTCATGCAAATCCACTAAATTCATACCCGGCATTGCATTGTTAGGAAGACAATCACAGGGTAATTTTGCCCACACTATAACGTTACTATCGCATTACAGGCAATTTTGTGATATGTGATACTAAATTATATGCTTCGTTTTAGGGCCAAGACGAGATTGTTTCTTTGCATTTTGTGAAATTTATATTCGCTGTCTGGAAAGAGGCTCACTTACCTAAAAAAATAAAATAAAATAAATGAACTTATAAAACTTAAACAACAGATAAGAAACAATTCTGTCATCCTCACACTTAGGCTACTTTTCTCGTTTAATTAGTTTTACAGTTCCACCCTCATTCCAGCCTTGTAGTTCCATCATGAATATTCATTGATGTAAACACAGTTGTTATGAATAATGCATCACTGGCAGTAATAAATTCAGGACATGCCATCTCAGAGTACGGAGAGAAGGCCTCCATGAAGGATCCAGTCAGACAAGCATTTCCACTGTGGAAGAATGAACTATCATAACTAATCAGAGCTGTGCAAGACAGATACTACTTTGTTTCAGATCTCTTTAAACAATGCAAAGCAATGATGCCCAGACATTTGGGGAAAGATTGGCCTTTGCAATCAGCGTATACCTAAGACAAATAACTTTTTAACCCGTCAGGATGTAGCATAAGTTTTAAAAGTGAGAATTCAAGTTAATGTACCACGTAGGTACAGCAGATAAGTAACAAAATGGGGGCTTTCAGGAAAAGTAGACGTAGAGTAGCTCAGGATTGGTGGATGACCTGCAAGTTTTTGCATTTATCAACCAACAATTGCCATGTTGTCCCCTGATGACTCTCATGTGTCTTGCCACTATTAAGATCACTAGTAAACATGTGCCAGGATCCCGTGAAAGTTTTTTAATGTTATGTATGTTGTGAAAACAGAGGGCTTTACAAGAAAATATTCCGTCTAATCAAATAATGTGTCCTGCTTTAAATAGACGAGGAAGAACAAGCAGCGGAAAGTGAAACACGCATCACATGAATAACCAGCTGTTCATGCTAATATCAGCTTCCTATGTGGTGAATTCATATTTCAACTCATCACTCGATATTCCTACTCGCCAAGCCCTCGAGAAACTTCACTTTTATTTAGTTAGATTAAGTTTTCCACCTATCCTACACAGACAGCTGGCTAATGACCACCCAAGAGATACCACAGTAGCTTAGAGTGGTGTTAGCCGCATTACTGTTTATCAAATTACACTACATCCTGTAATTTTCTCATTTGTGGGCTCAGTCCAGTGTTGATAGTGCCTGTTTGCACTATCAGTGGTGAGAGTGTGTTGGTTTAGTATTTTAGTATTAAAAGATATTTTAGATATTCATGTTTATTCAGCATTAAACTAAGAAGATTCAGGCTGTTTGGTTATCATTTCCCTGCAAATTGAAAGATTATAAGTCGTGACCATACATCTTGACCGCTCCGATATCTGCTCAGCGCTCAGTCCGGTCCACGCTTGGACGAGTGTTCTTGATGTATTCGTGTTTAAGACGAAGAATATAGATGTTAGGGCTGAATGTGGATGTGCTAATTAAGTTTTTGCTCTGTCTCATGTTGAATCTCTCAGCTCACATTAACGTCTCTGCAGTATTCAGCCAGCCCTCTCATATTACAGTACTAATGAGATACCTATTTAAAATTCTCTTCGCAGGCTATTTGTATTATGCGTCGCTCCACAGCAGGATTTTTTGCAAACCATTCAACCAAGTAACTGTACATGTGTTGAAGTGCACTGCTGATAACTGCCCATACATTCACTTTCCTCTTTTGTTTTGCATGATTGCAGAAGAGGTTTGAAAAAAAGCTAGTGTGGCATTCTTACAGTGGACTTCTGTGTTTGTTTGAAGAGTGGTATGGAGTATAATGCAGTGTTCATTTATTGTTTAAGGCAGTGATTTCCAAACAGGAATAACTCTGCAGTAAGCAGAACTGGAGAATGCTAAACACTCTCTAGTTACAGCCTCTCAGATGTGGGGATTAAGTTGCTTCTGTAACTATTTTTAAGTCATTTTTATTATATTATAAATACCAAATATTCATCCAGCCTAATAACTGACTGACTTCTTAATAAGGAGAAATAACATGTCTATAATCTGTTCAAATGAACACATTTGGAGCATGATGAGTTGTGTCGATGAACTCATCTCATAGCGCCTTTTGGGGTTCAGCCACTGACACTATAAAGAATGGACGCCGTATCCATGACGTCCCCCAAAGAGCCGCTTTGAAGCTCAAAATCTGTGGCTCTGGCTGCCATGTTGGTTGGTCCTGCCATCTAAAAATGGGCAGACGTGGATCATCGGCGGGCTGAATGCCGCCTGGCTGCTCAAACAAGCCAATCAGAGCCAATCAAAAGTGTCCATGCTGTTAATTCTGCATAACTTTAAGCCTTAATATAAAATGATTTCTATAAAAATTCACCCTCAGTACAGTTGTCATGAACGGGAGACCAAAACAGTTTTTTGTACCAGGCTGTAAACATGTTTATTTCTGCTGTGAGGTTGGACATTTTAACATGGGGGCTTATGGAGACTGACTCACTTCTGGAGCCAGCCTCAAGTGGACGTTTGAGGAACTGCAGTTTTAGGGCTTCACTTCACAGCCACGGAGGTTGGCGCTTGAGTTCGGCGCACAAAAAGGCTCAACCTGTGACAACTGTGGTTGTTACAGGTTGAGAATTTTCTTGTGGTGGTGGGCGATGTTGATGCGTGACGGACAGGTTCAATAATAAATTATTCAAACCAAGTATGTGTATGAATAACTACTCAAATATATATATATATATATATATATATATATATATATATTACTATACTTATATATATATATATATATATATATATATATATATATTACTACCTACCTGTTCAGCTGAATAATTATGAACTAAATAACTATTTACATCAAACTATCTAAGAATGAATTCCAGACCTATTTTAATAGAAACAATCAGTGTTTTCTCTACAGTAGTACAGGTGTGCCAACGGGAAACCCCGCCAAAAAAATCCCTCTTTTTTTTAAAATGCCAAAAATAAGTCAGTCAAACTGAGTCTATGCCACAGCTGTCTGCACACATTCATGATCCACTGTGATGTGTTGGCCAGTGGGCGTGTTTATGCCTATATGAAACTGAACGTCTCAGTCCTTTTACTTATACGCAAGGTGATGCGGTGGTGTTTTTAAGTTTCAAGTTTTTATATGCACGTTACCTGCACAGACGTGCAAATATGGAGAGATGGTGGCGTGAACGGCAGCCACTTATAGCGCCGCCCTGGGTGCAGTTCTGGGTTCGGTACCTTGCTCAAGGCAGTGCCTAGGAGGTGAACTGGCACCTCTCCAGCCACGAGTCCACCCCTCCATACTTCGCTCCATGCTGGACTTGAACCGACCACCCTCCGGTTCCCAAGCCCTGAGTCCCTGAGGACTGAGCTACTGCCGCGGGGTGCTGCTTCTGGGACGCTTTGGGCCGTGGGGTTTGAAACATTGACTAGAAGTGCTGCGATTAGCTCCTGTGGCCGCGGTGCACACGGTGCAATAAGGCTTTGACACGTGCATCATCTTGAGAAGGGTTCGTTGCTCTGTGTGCTATGAAACGCTGCTGTTTACAGCTGCCAACACAACACAAGACACTCTGTTTGTTTCCCAGCATGTACTGTACCACCGTGCCCTTTTTTTTTTTGGCTTTGTTTGTTTCGGTCAACTCGTATGTAAATGCATTTTTCGTCAGGCGGCGGGATAAACGTGATAAGTTGATTAGAGCTTTAGCCAGGAGCAGTTGTTGTGGATTTAGTTAGTAAGCCCCTTTCCCTGCAGACCACGATACAGCCACGCATTCCCGTCCAGTCATTCAGACTCACTGGACACCTGTGCATGCAGCGGGGCCTCGTTTCCTCGCTCGGAGCGCGCTGGAAATGAATTTAAAATGAAATACTAATGGAATGTAAAGCTAATCTAAATATGCTAATCCCCCAAACACTTCATAAACATAGACAGCAACAGCCCGCCACCCACTCTCTGCAGCCGCTCGCTGTGGAATGCTTTAGCCACGGGGGGTCTAGCAGTAATGACAGGCTTGTGGTGGATTAATGTAGAGTTATTTATTTCCGATTGAGCGAGTCCCCCTCCCACACATACCCCCAAAAACCCTCCATCACCACCACCGCTACCTCCTCTCCCTTTTTAGCAGTTCGGCCCGGTCTCCATGACTCCTGGAGATACTCGGAACGAGCCACCTTAGACGTTCTTATTAATGCAGTCCGCCTTGCTAACATGCCCAGACCACCGCCGACAGGCCTCACACTGCATTCTGGGATATCTTCAGCCCTTTACCTGCTCTTAGCTAATTACTTTTTTAGCCGTGCACTTGCACAATAATTGGTCTTGTGCTGCCGCCTCTCCCTCCCCTCTGCTGCGCCAAGTGCTAGTTTTTTTTTTTTCTCTCTCTCCCCTTCTGTGTCGTCCTTATTCCCTGTTTTTTTTTTTTTTTATCGTCCTCCAAAAGCCATCCAATTAATATGCTAATGAGCTGATAAATATTTATAGGGGTTTAAATTATGCAGAAAGCTTTCAGAGCCCGGTGTGAAATGCGTCGCTCGCAGGACTTCAAAGCCTTGCATCGCTAACGAGGCAGGGGCAGATTTGCATACGGCTTTAATCAGCTGAATACTGATTATGCTTCATTATAGAGTCGGAGGAGGGAGGGAGCAGAGTTTGGAGGAGGCTGCCAGCTGCACTTGTCGTTTGTTTCATTCCAGCAAGAGAGGGAGAGAGAGGTCGAACTTTTTCTGAAGTACAGACAATCTTGGCAAGAGAGAGAGAGAGGGAGAGAGAGAGAGAGAGAGAGCGACTGTAAAAGAAAAGAGGGAGAGGGCGAGAGGGAAGGCGAGCTGTTTGCCTAAACCCTGTCGGCTTTCCCAGTGTGCGTATCCCAGTGTTGTTCAGCGAACCGTGCTGTGGACAGTGCCACCGTGTCTGCGTGTAGCTCCGCTCGTATTGAACTCTTGCTTGCCGCTGACCAGTGGAGAGTGAAGAGAGAGGGAGGAGGGGAGTGGGAGGAGGAGGAGGAACAGAGTGTCGGACACCCTGTCGGTGGGTTTGCCCCGGCGGAGGCGTTTTTTTTTTTTTTTTCATGATAGGTTCTTGCAAACCATGCTGGAAAACACAGGTGGATCAAGAGCGGGTGAGTTTCTCAGCCGGGTTTTGTTGTCGCTCTGCGTCCTTGTGGCGAAGGTTGATCCGGCACTCTTTGCATTCAGTTATTACGTCTGTCTGTCTGTCTTTATCTGTCTTATAGCTCGTGACTGTGAACAGAGTTGTGATTAATTTTGCAGCTTTAAATGACATGAAACGTTAGCGCAGCATAGGAATATCCTCCAGTTATTACAGGGGGGTATATATCCAGCGAGCACAGGGTTGTTATGTTTGTACCGGCAGTGGGTGTGAGTTTGCCTCACTATCTGTCTCTGTCTGGCTCTTCCAGATGCTAAAGTGAATAATCAGTCAGAAACTACTAAATGTGCAATGGAAAGTGGTGACGGGAACACCGGTGAGTGACCTCCAGGATTTTTCTTTTTAATATCTTTATTTAGGGGTGTGTGTGTGTGTGTGTGTGTGTGTGTGGGCGTGTGTTTGGGAGGGGAATCATTCAACAGGTTTCAAATTTGTAGCCAAAATCAAATCTAAAAAAAGACATGGCGGCTTTCCAAAAAAAAAAAAAATAAAATCCTTGTGAGCAGTCCTTCTTTGTCAAATGAAGTGTTTACCTCACAGAGCATTCAGTGATTCGAATGATCAAACTCGGGAGTGAACATTGGAAGATTCGGCGCTCGACTTTCTATTTCTAATTCAGCCTGCGTGTTAATATTTAATTCTGCGATGATTCACCAGCCATGTCATGATTTCAGACCACGCTGTCGCTCTTTAAAAACTGTTTCCTCTGCACCCCGGAAGTCCTCCTTTTTAAATTTGCTCCCCGCAGCTTCACCGTGGGCTCCTAGCACTGTGAGAGTTGATTTACGTTCACGTTAAGCCCGCATTTAAACATCTTTCATGAACCTGTTTGCATGTTCTGTCCTCAGGAATCCAAATCAATGGATTGGACTTTCAGAGGCAGACGGTGCCGACCACAAGTGCAATCACTAATGCACATGCACAAGCCCTCCTCCAACAGGTACCACACACACTCACACACACACACACACAGCACACAAAGTAACTTTTTTGTTGTCCTACAAAGAGCAGATGTCCGTCTCCTGCGTTGAAATAAGGTGTGAAGTTTGAACAGAGGTATGCTCGCCTGCTCTCGCGCAGGCACGAGCAGAAAAGAGTTCATTTAAATGTGCCAGGCTCTCCTTGTGTCGCCTGGCAACAAGGCAGATTAATCAACCCTGTATGCTAATTAGCTGCTCTGCGGTTGCTCGGAAACAGATGGCCGAGAATATGCAAATCTATGCAGAATTTACATGCACTGCATAACAGTTATTTTAATTAGCATCTCAACTCTCTCTCGCCCCCTCCTCCCCTCCTCCCTACCCACCCATTCACTTTCCCTCGTCTCTGAAGGCTGCAGCACATTTTTAAATACCCACTTTCTCACTTCCTTTTTAATTCAAATTCACTCTCTCTGCTGCTCAAAGACTAAAGGCTCATTCTCAGTAAGCAGCTCAGGTAGCACGGAGACTTGATGTTTTATTGTTTTTAGCTTTATTTTATTCAAACTGATACTTTTTGTCTGAGTAAATTTGCTTTTTAAACATTTATAATCTTGTTTTTTTTGTGCCTTTTTTAAATGTAGAGACTTATCTGACCAGGCCTTTACCTTTTTTTTTAATGCTGTTACCTATGCTCAGTTATGCCTCTAGGAAGATCTCCTCTAAGCTCCCCTTCTTTGCTTCACCTCCCACTAGTCTAAGTCGGAAGACTCGAGCGCTCTTCCGACCTCCGTCCAGCAGAGCGTATTGCCTCAAACCCAGCTAATGTTGGCCGGGGGACAGATTGCTGGAGTAAGTGGCCTGTTGCCTCGTTGCTTTTTGAGTTTTTCCAAAAACCTAGCCGTAGCCACGCATCCGGGGTGGCGCGTCGACACGATCGACCCTGGCCCGATGGAACGATCGTTCGCCCCGGTGATTCTGTGGCTAAGGCTGGTGTCTCCTCTGCCTTCTTCTGCCTGTTTTCATCCCAGTGGTTCTTAGGCTATGTCCAAATGTTCGTTTGGACATAGCCTCGATGTGTCTGACCCGACCACACGACACATTTCATTATCCATCCACGCTCTTCCCCGAGGCCATGAAGAAGACTGTCTGGGGTTTGAATGCGGCTCCTGCTGTGCTAAACGGGAGTGAATGTTTACTCTGCATGTGGATTTGAGTTTGAACATGACATCAACATGCTCATTTGCACTTGTGCCTGGCTCAGCTGCATGAGTATTCTCTCCATCCGTCTGTCTGGGCTCATATTAGCGTTGCCACGATAATGAAAGTTTCAATACTACTTCAAAAAGTTTGACCCGGTGTGTTCAATACAACGGCAAATCTGCTTCAGTCTCGCCCGTAAGAAGTGTGTTTGTACAAATTGCGGCCTAGTTCATGACGGTAAACTGGAGCAGCCATTTATAAACAACTGTTGGCAACAGCATCAAACAATGCGAGCCAGCCGTTGTTGATAAAACTGGAGCAAGGTGAGGCATCTTATTGTATTTAATGACGACAGATTCCTCGCCAACATGTCAAGACTGTTGCGCAAAGTGTGTCACAAATGTTTTATGCAACACACATTTTCGCAACATCGTGGTATTGTAACTTTCTAAAATGAAGTATCGTGACAACCTTAACTCATCCGCTCCATGACGCAACATTAAAACTGGTTTGTCCAAACACTACTTATTCTCTCTCTCGCTCTCTCTCTCTGTCTGCCCGTTTGTCCACCTCTGGTCCTCCAGTTGACCCTGACCCCAGCCCAGCAGCTGTTGATCCAGCAGGCCCAAGCTCAGCTCCTGGCTGCAGCCGTGCAGCACTCAGCCAGCCAGCAGAACAGCACCACTGGGGCCAGCATCTCGGCCTCCGCAGCCACGCCCATTACCCAGCTGCCCCTGTCACAGCCCATCCAGATCGCTCCCGTAAGACACTTCTGCAAGTCCCTAAAGAATGTTTGAACTAAACGTGCAGCCCTGAGATGTTTTGAATGAAGCTGATAATATGCATAATTTAGATGTTAACCCTCAAAATATTCACACAGTTAGTTACCGAAGCAGTAAAGTAACAAACGAATGTGTTAAATAAGTTTTATTTCTGTTTTTAAACCTAAATTGAGACAGTTTATATCTGGCTTATATCTCAAATACTTGACTTCAGTCTGGTGTATGTGTGTCATAAACGGCTAATTCCTCTACAGAAGTGTCTTGACCACTGTTTTCGTTTTCTCGCAGCAGATACAGCAGCAGAATCTCAGCCTGCCTCAGTTCGTTCTGGTGCAGCCCGGCCACCCGATCACCACATCACTGCAGCCTCAGTTCATCATCTCACAGACACCGCAGGCCCAACCGAGTGAGTGGAAAGCTCGCAGAATTAAGAAGAGAAGTTCTCTCCGAGTGTTTTGATTGTTGTCTTAACTCTCATTTCTGTCACTCTCCAGGCATATTGCAACCCCAGGGTCTTCTAACTCAACTACCTCCAAGCCAAGCTAACCTCCTGCCGACTCAACCAAGCATCACCCTCGCTCAGGTTGGTAATGATGCAAACACCTTTAAAACTCAAAACAAAGCCACTTCTTTATCACTTTACATCCCCCTTTGCTCACTCTTCTTAGCCTTTAATCACATCTTCTATTGCTCTGTTGTCTGCAGCCTGCAACACCAACCCGCACGACAGCAGCCACACCTATTCAGTCCTTGCCCAACAGTCAGACACCACCCAAACGGTTGGATACCCCGACTCTGGAGGAGCCTAGTGATCTGGAGGAACTGGAACAGTTTGCCAAGACCTTCAAACAGAGGCGTATCAAACTGGGCTTCACACAGGTGTGTGGAAGACTGAATACATTAGATCCTCATACTCGGAGTCTTTGCTGCGGATAATAGGAAGTGTGCTTAAATTTTTCATCTCTCTCTCTGTCGGTTTCCCTCCTTCTCATCAGGGAGATGTTGGCCTGGCTATGGGGAAGCTGTATGGAAACGATTTCAGCCAAACTACCATCTCTCGCTTTGAGGCCTTGAACCTAAGCTTTAAGAACATGTGTAAACTCAAGCCATTGCTGGAGAAGTGGCTCAACGATGCAGGTTTGTCCCTGAACCCACCTGAACGAACGAGTTCTTTTGTTTTCCTCACATTGGTCTTGTTTTATGGGCAAAGGGTAGCGTGGGTCGTGCATCTTTACCGTACCGTGTCTTTACCTTCCTTCCCGTCCTTTGTGTCGGTGCTGTTTGTGCAGAGAACCTGACATCTGACCAGGCCCTGTCCAGCCCCAGCGCCCTGGGCTCCCCGGGCATGGGCATAGAGGGGATCAACCGCAGACGGAAGAAGAGGACGAGTATCGAGACCAACATCCGAGTGGCCTTAGAAAAGAGCTTTCTGGAGGTAAAGAAACTCGTACTCCGAAAATGTTAACAACAGTTGACCTCGAGGCGTTAGTCCCCTCAGTGCTCACGGGGAATCCCTGGCTTCTTTGCCCTCTTCAAGCAGAACCAAAAACCTACCTCTGAAGAGATCACCATGATCGCTGACCAGCTCAACATGGAGAAGGAGGTGATTCGGGTCTGGTTCTGCAATCGCCGGCAGAAAGAGAAGAGGATTAACCCCCCCAGCAGTGGCAGCAGTGGAGGAGGCAGCACCCCCATCAAAACCATCTTTACCCCCAGTAGCCCTTTGGTAAGGACGGACACAAGCACGCACTATTTGTGGATCAGTTTCACCTGTACTCAGGTTTATTATGATGTATGGATGCATGATATTTGTTTGTAGCTGTAACCGACACTGATCATTTAATTTTCCCTCCTTCTGTTGCCCAGGTGGCCAGCACAGCAAGCTTTGTGAGCAGTCCAACTATTAACACACCCACCACCCTGACTGTAAATACAGTGATGCCTCTCACCAGCACCAGCGTCTCCGGTTTGTCCTTCACAGGTGCGTACATGCGCGTTTGCCTTCATGTCTTTAATCACACTTAATAACAGAACTCAGGGTTAACTCTAAGTTTTCTCCACACGCTTTCCTCAAAGGCACGACGGGTGGAGCCACAAACACGGCGTCCGTCATCTCCACTACACCTATGGTTACCACAGCGACCAGCTCTCCGTCTTTAAGCCCGTCGCCCATTCAGTCCACGACCGCAGAGAGCAAGGCCGGCACTCACGCGCAAACCATCGTCACCCAGGCCCCGACTTCCACAGCGACCACTTTAGGGACAGGTCAGGTGATGGTGGCGTCTCCGGGGTTATCCGCTGCGCTGCAGGGTGCCCAGTTACCCACCAGCTTCGCTGCTATGGCCGCTGCCGCCGCAGGGCTCAACCCAGGCCTGATGGCATCCTCCCAGTTCGCACCAGGGTTAGTATTGGTCGGGATGTTACGGCCTGATGTGAAGGTCGCTCATGTGTGTGCCGTCTATTGATCTAAATGATCTTTTCTCCGTCCTTGTCTCCAGGGGGGCCCTGCTCAGTCTGACTCCTGGTGGCCTTGGCAGTGCGCTGAGTCCTGCGCTCATGAGCAACAGCACCCTGGCTACCATCCAAGGTGTGTACCGATGTCCTGACAATATATTAAATAGTTGAAGGTCCAGTGTGGAAGATTTAGGAGTATTTCCTTGCAGGAATGGAGTACAATATTTATTAGTATAAGAATCGTTGAGGCATGGGAGAGCTCATTTGCATATCCACCACTAGGTGGCCCTAAATCCTGCACACTGGACCTTTTTAATATGCAAATATTTTTTATAACGAGCGGCAACGACATTTACAAGTAAAATAATGAGAACAGTCCATAATGGGGTTATCTGGACTGTTATAATAATTATAATATGATATCATTTGTATAATGAAAGCAACATTTTAATGAGGCCACAGTGCATTTGCATATTAAGAGAAGAAACGATTCAGACCACGCCCATGAGGTTAATCCTGCTGAGAGAAAATTACTTCTGTGGATGGAAGAATTAATCCTGCTGAGCGACGATAAGCGTCGATGACGTGAATTTAAATCCAGCAGTGACAGTGAAATGATTTCACTTCTTTAATTAAGCAATATTACATGAGAGGGTGTGCTTTAATGTCATTACTGACACGACAGTGATGCGGAAAGTGTCATTGAAGTGCCAGTAATAAGCTAAAGGTCACCCTTGAATGTAATATTGCGATTATACAACAATTACCAACTTAAGTAAAACATAATTAAAATGTTTCTGCTCTGAAACTAAACATTTCTTTGCTCGCCGTGTACGGAAATACGCGGGGTCTGATTAATGCCTGTAAACAATCAGTCACAGCAGTCGACTACTACAGCAAGTAGCCTGAGCCTTAGTAGCGACACTTTCAAGTGGTCGTGGAGTTTCACAAACTGAATAAATACTTTTAAAAAAGACAGATTTATCTCTAAGTCTGTGAACTTCACCTTTATTTCTGAGCTAAGCTTAACGGCTCACAAGTCCAGCCGATGGAGGATGTGATCCAAACAAATTTCCAATAACTCCACAGCAGGTTTAAAGTCCAAAAGTCAAAATGTGTTGAACAAAGATCAGTTTCCAAAATGAACAACATGTTTTTTTAATCTAACGAAATATTCAAGAGCTTTAACAAAGAGCTGAAACACGTGCAGTCCGTGTCAATGATGGTTTGAAAAACAAAATATTCTGCCTCAGTCCGTATTAGTCGACCTTTAGTCCTTCAAAAAAAAACAACATTTGCTCTGTGGTCACTAAATGTTTGACGTGCTGCACACCCGTGTTAACGAGGCGTTCTAACAGAATACTCATTAAAGAAAGCTGAAATTTGAAAGTCAGATTTTACTTTATTAAAGTTAACATCTGGTGTTGTTATCCGTATTTATTTACATGTTATATATTTTCAGGATGTAACAATGTGGAGATGGCGGAGTAGTAATTGTAGTGATGAGTCAGGTGTCTAGTTGATCAGTTTGCGTGCTCAGATTTACCTCTGTAAGTTTTGTTGTTGTTTAATTTAATTGAATCATTTTGTACTTTCTGACTCAGCAGGCAGGTTTGGTCTTCCGTTCGCTGAAACTCATCCAACGCCATCCTTTATCTTCTCTACAGCTCTCGCGTCGAGCGGCACAATCCCCATCACTTCTCTGGACGGCACCAACCTGCTGTTCGCCAACACCTCCGCCGGCAACACGCCCAACCTGGTGACCACGCCGCTCTTCCTGAACCCCCAGAACCTGTCGCTGCTCGCCAGCAACCCCGTCAGCCTGGTGTCCGCCGGCGCCGGGGGCCTGCAGGTCACTGCCGACGCTCACCATCACCAAGCCACCACGGCCGCCGTGCCTGTGCAACCCTCAACCATTACCACTGCCTCCAAGGCTCAGTGATGCTAGTCGGGGCTGCATCCCGAATTAACGCCCTATTTCTTATGTCGTGCACTACCGCTATCACACCACGTAGGGAATAGTCGTTTGATAGAGGCTCTGCACTTCACTAACCACCCCACCTTCTCTCCATTGTATCTATCATTATTTAATCCTTTTGCTGCCACCAAAAAGAAAACAGCCTCGAAACGAGGTTTTGTTTTTTAGTTTCTTTTCCTGTCTTATGATTCTTGGATGTTTTTTTTTAATTTTTTATTATTTTTTCCCCACAAACAGTAGCCAGATGGACACTGTTGTTGGCCTGCCGCTTCTCATGAACCTTGACGAGTGTCCAGGAGGGAGAAAGGAAAAATCCTCGTCACCGTCAAGCTGTTCGTATTTTGTACATATATATATAAATATATATATATATCCTCCTATTTCCAGGTCAGAATTTTTTCTGAAATACTTCTAACCAAAAAAAAAACTTTAGGATTTTTTGCTCTTTTAACATTCAAACTAAACTGATTTTACTACTAATTTCACAATATTCATCATCACTAATGGGGATTTGTGTGTCACCCCATCTTTAATTATCTGTTTTTTTTTTTAGTTTATTATGGACAGGCCTTGACGTAAATCATATCAAAGTTATATTGTAGAGTCTTTTTCCTTTTTATCTTTTGCTGTCTATATATATATAATTTTTTTTTTTACATTTTCAGAACTTTGTAAGTCTAATATTAAGTTAAGATTTAACTATCACTTTTTAATCGTGGTTATAAGGCTTTAAAAACAAGTAATAAGTGGCCGATATAAAGGTTATCATTGCTTTAAAGGGTCAGAGAGGCCCGACGTGTGTCTCTCTGGGTCTCTCTCTCCTTCTGGAAACACTGACTTTTACATTTCGCTGCGGCGGCGACGTAGCCACAGAAGGTTTTTGTAAAACGACGGTCTGGGTGCGGATTCTAAAAATGACACTGATAGGAAAAAAAAAATGACTGAAAACATTCACATCGAGAGCTTTAACGAAGAGCTGCAACACGTGCAGTCCGGTTTGAGGGTGGTGATTTTTTTTTTGTTGTTGTTGTTTTGTTCTTGGTATGGTGGTCCGTTTTGGGGGGGCGGGATGAAGAAAAACAAACAAAACTGTATATTATGTTTGGATTCAGAGGTAGACTTTAGAAGTGTGCATGTGTCGGCAGATGCTGAGAGTTCAGTAGCTGCATGTCCACGAGGCTCTGCGGCTGACTGGTCTGTTTTTATGGGGCGGGGGGTGATGGCTAGTCAGAGGGGGCATCATACCAAATGTATGGTGGCGTTGGCTAGACGGGGGTTGTTGTGTTTTTTTTTTTAATAGTAGTACCGTCGTATCTACTTGTGCACAGTATCTGTACCAAAAAACTGGATTGATGAGCTGCAGTCTGCCTGTTTTGGGAGGAATGAAATTCTGTCTTTTAATTTTTTTTTTTTTTTTTTTTTTTGTCTGCAGTCGTTCGACTGTCTTACGTACTTTAAGATATACCAAAAATATTTGTTAAAATAATTGCTGTGTGTAGTCGGTGTAGCTTAGTCTAGTTGATATATTTATATCGAGTACAGAATCTCTCTTCATTGTCAACAGAATATAGAAATGCAATATTTTGATGATCATTTTCCAAAGATGACCTTTTCTTAATTTTGTTTGTTTTTTAATTTGACCAAGCGTCTCATCGCTCAACTTTTTTTAATTGGCGGCACAACTGACCAAAAAAAATATCTAAAACCAGAGGGGTTGGTGGGTTTTTTTTGGAGCATGAGAACGATTAGATTTCATTTTTACTCTTCGTGAATTGGTTTTCCATCGACGGCGGAGGTGGGGGCTTCGTCCCCGACGCCCGATCCTTGATTTCTTTGAGCCATGTAATGGTTTTTGTTCCTTGTCGTCAGTTTTTGGCCGTTTTGGTAGCAGTTTTTGGACTTTTCCGACGCATCGCGGAGAGGTTCTGTTTTTTGGTTTTGTACTAATATTCAGCCATAAAACAAACAGCTTTGAACCAAAGTGGTTTTCCTCAGTAGTTGCTGTGCCTATCCGAGCACGATCTCTATACTCTTCACACTGCTGACAAATAACTCCTCCTCTTCCTCCTCCTCCTCCTCCCACCACCCGACCTCCGGTCAGCGCTCGGATATTCCCGATTCGGACGCTGCCGGATTTTTAAAAAAAGGATCACACACACTTAGCTTTAACAACTTGCTGCTGAAACTCCCGGTTGGAGTTGGAGCTGTTGAGAGGCCTGCATGCTTTTCGCTATAGCTTTATGACTACGACGCCCTGTGGAAATCAGGTCACGTGGTCTTCGACCCTTCCCCGTGCCGGAGGGAGGGCTCACCTATGTAAATGCATAAATCCGACGTACCGCACCTCCTCCGACATTTATGAACCAGCATGTTGCGAAACAATGTGCTGCTCCCTTAAAGAAAAATCTCGTAAAACCTGCCCGATTATCTTGAGCTACACGTTAAACTAAACCCCCCCCCACAGGAAAGTAGCATTATTAGCTGCTTCCAGATGACAAAATGAAATCACTGAGACTGTAAGACGCAGTGAGATTTGTCCATGTTATCCTCTCGTGTACTTCTTTTCTGTTGTTGAATTACTTTGACTGAATATACCTCAGCAGCACCTAAACATAAGGTTCACCTTGAGACATTTCTGTGTATAGACCAGTGTAGAATGTATAAGTACTGTCTGGCTCGCCATTCAAAGTTTATACTGATGAACAATACATAGGAACCATACATTTAAAAAAAAAAAAAAAGGACAACCTACTACTGCTATTTTCTAGTACTACTATTTATGGGGTATTTCCAGGTTTAAATGTTATTTTGAGATCCTTCTTGCCAAAGTAAAAGCCTTTTCTCTTTGCAGCTAGGCGGGTGTCTGGCTGCTCATGTTGCTGGTTGGTTGGTGGGTTTGTTCCCCCCCCCTCCATCTTTTAAAAGGCCACATCGGGGGGGGGCGGGGACGGCCTGACGGGACTTGTCGTCCTGCGTCCAGTGCTGTTTGTAGTTACTGAAGAGTTTGAACACGTGCTGGCAAAGACGAACCAGTTGCCATCAGCACCGATAGGATGTTACTGAAATATTTATCGTGAGGAAAGAACTTAAGAATTAGAGAAACGATCTTTTCTTAATTCTATACATATAAATATATATATAAACACTTGTAAGATATTCATATTTTATATTTGAACCAGTATGTTATCAAGACTGAATGTAGTGTTTATCTTGCTTACTCGAAAAGAAAAAAAAAAAAACTCCCTAAAGCTTCCTCTTTTTTTTTTTTTTTTAATTATTATTATTGCATAATAGCAATTTTTTTGTTTTTGTTTTTTGAAAACTGTCAAGACCAAAAAATAAAGAGATAAAACGTGAGACCAGGCCTCGGCCTCGGCGGCGGCGGGCGCGAGGTTGCTGACACTTTGTCGTGTATCTGCGAGGGGGCTCGAACAGGCGCGCCCGACTCTGAAGCATCTTAATCTTTAGTTTGTTCTTGTGGACTTGAGTTGTTGTGCTGTCTTTAACAATCATTTTGATTTTACCTTATGCCTTTTTTTTTTTTTTTAAATTAATTGTCTTTGTATAGTGCGAGAGGGCAAGATCACTGGCTTTCTTAGTTTGAAAAAGATTAACATTATCATTTATGCCTTATTGTTATGTAGAAGACATGAGCATTGTAGCATCGTTGTGTGCGTGCGCGCGTGTGTGTGTGTGCGTGAGAGCGTCGAGCTCACCTGGTGCGTTGTTTTCACTGAAACAATACGGTGTACTTTTTTGGGGCATTTTTTTGGAGCATGATTTTATGTTGCTACCTATGTTTTTTAGGTGTGACGTTAGACAGGTGGAGGATACCTGTGAGAAAAGCTTTACTAATAATTCCAGCAGGTGGGGTGTGTGTGTGTGTGTGTGTGTGTTAAATAGCGAGAATAGGGAGGGCAGTCTGCAAACAATTATGGTGCATTTTTTTTTTTTCCATCTTCCAGTGGATGTTTGTTTTTTAAAAATAAGATGGCGAGACACGAGAGTACTTAATTTGTCTTTGTCCGGCGGGAGGTCTCTACTGATTAACTAAAGCCTTGAAGCGAGCCAGTTCTCGGTTTATAAAACTACACTTTGTGGTCATAAGTGTGACTCTTTCACGTCTACTGATGATCTTTTTTTGTTTTTTGTTTTTTTTAGTGGCTCGGCTTTAACGCTTTAGTTTCGTGACGTGATTGTGAGATTTTTCGACATGTTCAGCCATGTATCAAGTCGTAGTAATGTTGTGGCCCGCCACACTGGTCTGCTGTTTTTTGTTTTGTTTTTTTTTTAACTTCTTGTCGACAAAGGAAGTGCAGAGCACCAGTAAAAAGGCAAAAAGGAGCTGTTGTATACCTCATTTCTAACTCAAAGACTGAGTGAAACCTGCTTTAATCTACTTAAGAAATAAAAATATAAAAAAGAAAAACACAAAAAAAAAAAAAGATGAAAATACACAAACTCGTGTCGGCCGGAGAAGCCCGTTTCATACCCGCGCTGCGTTGACGGGTTGTGGCGGTTAAAAAAAAAAAAACAACCGCCACGAGGAGGAGACGCTCGCATACCTGCACTCATGAATGTCTGCTGTTTTTAATGTCACGATTTGGTGTTTTTATGCTGCACACTGATGTATCTCTTCAGCATTGGACGGAAATGATTCGTAACTTGAGCTAAAAGTTTTATTTATTCCTTTTACTGTCAGTTAAAAGTTACTTTTGAGCACCCCTCCATGTTTGAACACTTTTTTTTTTTATTTTTAAGTTTTGACAATCCTGTTTGTGTATTATTATTATTTCTTTTTATTTCACCCCGTGCGGGTACAGGTATGCACGCGTGTCTCCTCGCCACGTGTCGGCGCGCGCCGTCGCGGCCCGTTCTCGCCCTCCTGTGGTACCAACATTTAACCAAAGACTTCTAACTTGATTGTATACGAACGACGACGCCGTCTCTCGCCCATCCCCGCCTCACTGCTCACAGCATCAAATCCCCAAAGTCCCCGATTCGAACCTTTTTATTGCATGCGAATGTGTATCCGAACACTCCACACGGCATCGCGTCGGTGCTGCGGTTTCAGTGCCTGTGGGCGGGGATCGCCGAGGGGGCGGCTTGGCTGAGCGGGCTTCTCCGACCGACGCGAACCAATCTGGTGGTAGCTGGGTGATGTTTGTTAATACACACTGAGGGTTAATCCTGTGCACACTGTACATGCTCAGGACTCTGTATGTTTGTCTGTCTTGAGCGCTGTTGCTAGGATGCCACCTCCACCTCCTCCACCTACCCAACCTTCCCTCTCTCTCTCTCTCTGTCTCTCCACCTCTTTCTCTCTCTCAAGGACTGTGGTGAAAATGCTGTTCCTGCCTCTCACAGTGTGTCTGTCCCCTCCTCATCATCTGTACACTGTATAGTCCGAGGACATTAACCCTGTTGTCTCCAGGAAAATACACATCCTGCGGTCACTAAAACTCACTGCTGTGCCACCTCCTTCCTCCTCCTCCTCCTTCCTCCTCTTCTTCTGCTCTTCTCCTCTTGACATCGTCTCCTCACTACAGACTCTGATCAGCTGTGACACTATGCATCATGGTCCTTCACTCTGCATGGACCGTGTGTCCCCTCCGGCTCAGAACTCTGGCCGACGGGCTTCGGTGACACTTTGTTTAAATGCTTTAACTCCAAGTGAGGTTGTAGGACCTCCCACGAGCGCTATCCCAAAGCAAAAATCCAAATATTTAACTTTTGACAAATGCAGATACCAAAGATATCTCTCTGTCCTGTGTCTTTCTCTCCTTTCCACCCTGCAGCATGTGTATTAAGAGACAAACCCAGCACTGGCTTTAGTCCTAGCCTCAGTAATTCCAAAGCTTAGATGTATATTTTGGTATATTTCTGAGAAAAACTTGTGTGAAAAAAGCGTCTGTTTTCTCCGTTTGTTTGTTGTAATCTCTTTTTTCTGTCACAGCATGGAACTAATTGCAGAACTGTCTTACTCTTGGTAGGTTAAAAGATATAGTATTTTTGTATGTTTTTTTGGGTGTGTCATGTGTGTGATTTATCAGTTCACAGCCCAAGTGACCATGGCTTTCAAACGAGGAGGTGGAAAAAAAAAAAAAGAAAGAAAGAAAAAAGCGCCAACCATGTACATATTATGTCTGTGTATCTCAAGAAACGCATTCTGTAAAACATTTACTACTCACGTTGGAAGCTTGGGCTCATCTTAAAGGAATGTGTCCTAGATTTTATTTCCCTTTGTATTTCTTTCTTATTCTGCAGTATGAATTGTCTTCCCAGGACTCTAATGTATAAAGTTCTGGTTTACATCGTGGACACTGAGGGGGGGTGGGGGTTTGGGTGGGGACACTGCTCCGATCTGACTACAAGAAACAAACAAACAAACCAACAAAACCCGCCTACAGTCGCGGCGGCGTAGAACTGAAAGATTGTGTAGGAGTTTTAAGTATGTGAATCAGGATACATAGTAGATTTTGACGCATTTGTCTGCTGTATTTTTGTTTGTTTTGTTTTTATACACATATAAAGAATCTTTTACTGTTAATGTACAGTTCTCTTTTGTTGTAAACATCATTAAACCATTTTCCAAGTGTTTTGACATGTGCCTTGTCTTTTATTGATATCCAGTTACACAATATGACACACTTTGTGTGATCATTTAAGCTTCAGTCGCTCATTTTTTTTTTTTTAGCTGCCTTTCATATAGTGGTAGCAAACTAAATGAAAATGTTTAGTGCTAAAATAACACGGTAAACATAGAAAACTGTTTGTTTTAGCACGTCGGCATGTTAAAACAAACACCAATCCTCTTTTATGAGAATCTGGATCCGGACAATCATTAAATTGCGGAGAACAAGTTGTCTCTTGGAGGAGGAGGAGGACATGCAGGGCGTCAGTGTGGAGGTGGAGGTGGAACTGATGGAGTCAGCATCAAACATTCATAGGGGTCTCTATCCGTCTCCTGAGCTGAGGTCGGCTGTAGAGAGGAGAGAGACAAAGTTACAAAGCTCTGCTTTGATTTTAACTTTTTATCTTCCCTCAGTGAGGAGCCACAAACCACACACACACACAACGAGCTTATCGACAGGAGATGGTGGAGTGATGGGCAGCCCAAGAGGCCACCTCCATGACCGAAGTGAAGCCAACGTGGAGAAAAACTGCAGTTCCTCAAACGTCCACTTGAGGCTGTCTCCAGAAGTGAGTCAGTCTCCGTAAGTCCCCATGTTAAGACAATCACACTGTAACACTACACTGATTAAAGAGAGAGTCGTAGATTTGAACTTGTGGAGTTGTTTCTTTCTGACTAAATCAGTGAACTGATGGAAATTTAAATTCTGGATCATTAACATCCAAATAAATCTCCCCATAAGTCCCCACGTATATCCCAGTAAAACCATAATGGGTGCAGTCAGAGCATCCGTCGGTTGATTATTCGTTCTGTGTGGCGCAGCCTCAGGATTTTTCTCTAAATAACATCATTACAGCCCGTCTTCCTAGAAATATATATAACGAAGACATTTTGACATGTCACGGTGGGAACAGCAGCTGTGAGGAATAAATTTAATGATGGCTGAATTCCATTTAGCTGCTTCAGTTTCAGAGCCCTGTTATCGCGCGCAAAGACTCACTGTCAGACCGCCGTGACTGATGGGACGCTCGGATAAAACAGAGCCATCTGTAAGGTTATCAGCAACAGCTGAGTTTTTATGACGAGTCAACAGTACGTGCTGCGTTTATATAAGAGTTAAAATGTGATTATTAGCATCTTTACTCTCTTTATCTTTGAGCTCAGTGGGTGTTGGACTCTGCCGAGGTCGGCCCATGTGCTCGATTCTGTTCATGATATTCGTTGACGGGATCTCAAGGTGCAGCCGTGGCGAGGTGGGTGTTCAATTTGGGAACCTCAGGATCTGCTTTACACAGATGATGTAGTTCTGTAGTTGGCTTCATGACCTTTTGCCGATTTGCAACCGTCCCTGTAGGGATGAGAGTCAGCACCTTCCATGTTTGAGGCCGGAAAATGGTGGAATGCTTGGGAGTGAGTTGCTACCCCAAGCAAAGGAGTTCAAGTATCCGATGTACTTAAGTATGCGATGGACCTGCAGGTTGGTGCAGACGTTGTACCGGTCCGTTGTGGTTCAGAGGGAGCTGAGCTGGAAGCATCTACGCTCCAACCCTCACCTGTGCTCATGAGCTTTGAGCTGACACAAGCGGCCAAATGTTTGTTCATGTCAGTGTGCCGACCTGCATTGATACGAAATCTTATATATTAAGTGAAGTTATAGACGTAAAAGGACAGTGTTGATTTAATTTACACAGTATTTGGAGAAGCACGAGGGAGATTTTACTTTAAGTGAACGCCAAAAAGAGCATTTAACTCTTTCAGCTAGCAAGTTTCCTTTTATTCTGACCATATCCAACAGTTATGTCAATACATATATGTTTTCTTAGATAGATATAGATAGATACTTTATTGATCCTAGGAAAATTCAAGCATTAAGATACTCAGAGGCAACCTGAGTGAGTAAATCATCTTACCGTTGATCTCTTTTTCTTGCCGTCTTTTTTCTAGAGATAAAAACAACAACAACATAATGATTGACAGTTCAGGTGGAATAAAGTTATACAGTGCAACTTACAGATGTCAACAAACAACAAGTTAAATAAAGTTTTATATCTTCAGGAACAAAGACCAATGCTGAATGCTGCACTCACCTTTTTTTTTGTTGGACTGAGCACCTGGTAAGGATCTGTATCCTTTGGTCTCTCCAGCTCCTACAGAGGAAATATGAAATCATGAACAGACAGCTGACAGCAGCAGAGCTAAACATCGTCTGGTCGCTTCTCCTCACCTGGTAAATGTCTCCATTATTTTCCTGTTTGATCAGAGACACACAAGAGAAGTGAAATGAGCTTCAAACAGACACACGTGTACTTATATAAATACACAGAATACATAGGAGTCAATACACAGCTGACACTGTCAGACATAAAGACACTGAGGTGACTTACAGGCGCTGCGACAGCCTCAGCGGGGAGGTCAGAAAACTACAGAGAGGAGGGGAAAAAATCATTTTATTAATATGAAGATCATCAAATGTTGAGCAAAGATGTCAGTGTAAAGATAAAATGCATTCAATAAACCGGTGCAAACATTGTATTAAAAGGAATGATAGATGACAACGAGGAAAAGCGGCTAACTATAGTTTGTGTTTATTTGTTGCTGCACTGTAACGAGGCCGAGCGTTTCCTGATACGGCTGTATAAATATATAAATATATATATTAATATATAAATATATATATTTATACTCCCACAACTGATCTATGTGAGTACAATTACCTCTGAGTATATCTACATGACATAACAGGTTTCCAGGTTTTGAGATATTGTTAAAATATTGTTATTAATATGAAAAATAAACTGTTTTTCGACTCACCTTGTGCAAAACAAAACAATATTTAATGACATTTTATGGATGATAAAATCAAAATAAACAAAAGAATAGTCAATTTATTGGTTAATTGATAAATAAAGTAATTGTTAATTGCAGCCCTGCTTCAAATTGTCTTTGAAAACAGAGAAAAACAAGCAGATATTTAAACGTGAGAAACTTGTATTTTTACATGTTAAATGACTTAAATGAATCATCAGTCATCAAGTATCTTTCTGTCAGTCAGTCCTTACACAAACGCAGTGTGATAACACTGATGAAGCTGCACTTCCTGTGCTGTAACTCACCTTTTCTCTGAAATAAAACGCAGTGGCAATAAGGCAGTAAATAACCAGGATGCAGTCCAGGACATAGCAGGTGATCGGCTCGGTGAAGAAATCATCTGCAGGACAGACAGAGGAGAAAATATGAAATATTTAAATGTTGGAGCCAAGCTAAGAACATTTAATGCTTTTATTTTGAAAGACTTGTCCTCCACTAGAGTGAAAAGTTGTTTTTAATCGTCCACGTTCATCAGACGGATGTAGATACCAGTTAGTTCAGCGTGCAGATACATTTCTGAGAAGATAATATACGATAAGATTGATCTCCAACAAAATACATAAGAGAAGCCGCTTCAGCCACCAAAAAGCAAGTTTCATGTTTTTCAGCAGCATAAAATTGACTTATATTATATCTGATGAAAAGATCTAAAAATAGACTCTGAAATTACAAGTCTCTCTCCTTCATCTTCACATATGCTACAGGTGACGGGCTCAGGAATCATCAAACAATCTAAGATTTCTCTCAAGGTTGCCTCTGTTCTCTGTTCTCTTGATGTATTTTAATAAACTTAAGAAAAACTTGATAACAAAGACTTTATTGCCGATTAACAGATGGACTCAAGCTCATCAAAACTATCAAACTGACATGCTGATTCTTCATGTCTGCTCCTTCACGAGTACTCAGCACCGCCGTAGTGCCCTGTTGTGGTTAAAGTACAGCTCCTTACACACACACACACACACACATTCTCACACTCAAAAACATAGATGCTCACACAGACTGTAGATGTGTATGTGCAAGTGTAGTATTCAATTCTGGCTTCTCATACAAAAGACAGCGTGAACGGTAAACAGAGAAAAATCTAAATATATAACTATTTAAATGTGATAAATAGAATTAAAAAATGTAATCGTGACAAAAGATTTAAACAGTATTTGTATCTAATAATCAAAAATCTGTGTGAATGTGTAAAAACTGAGTGCAACCTTAAAATCATTGTTACAGTGAACATTTTGTCATAAAGTCAGAGGTGAAACAGTGTGACAGCATGAACACCGTGACGATTTATTAAATATAACACGTTGGTCAGTGCATAAGATCTTCTTATAGAGTTTATATATATAAATTTATATTGAACTGAATCCTTTAAATCTTATTTTTCTTTTTTTTTCTAAATCTGCCACTGCTGCTGTTTTCTTTCTTGTAATGTTCATTTTTATAATTCTAGTGCAGCAAACATGTTTCAGACTACAGAAAAAAGCAGACATATATATATATAAATATATATATATATATATATATATATATATATATATATATATATATATAATTCAGAAATATAAATGTAACATAAAATATCTCTCCTGCATCTTGACTTGAGTTTTAAAATGTGTTTGAACTCAGTTTTAATATTATAATATGAAATAAAACAACATCTGCATAACAAGTACTTTTTTTTGTAAATAATACTTCTGTAGTTTTACTTCAGTGAAAGTTTGAATACTTTAATTTGGAATGAAGTCTCTAAATACTTTGTCCATTTCTGGGTATAAGTATGAACAATAATGTAAACAACTGGAATATTTAACATACTAAATATGACTAAATATCACGTCTTCACTGCTTTCAATGAAGACAAATGAAAAACCTTTATAAATAAATCATTACTGATGCTTTAATTTGTTTCTTCACAATAGAAACTTTTTAATAAACGTGTGTGTGTGTGTGTGTGTGTTATCACTGATCATATTCACGTTACTGCAGCAGAAGAGACAAGCTATATCCGATAAAGTGCCGTTTGTTTGAGATACACATAGATAAAATATAACAAAATTAAATAAAATTAAGCAAAAATATACTGAAATAAATTAGATTTATTTACATTACATCAGCGTATATCAATGAATCATGCAAAATGCATGATGTATGTGAGAGAACAAAGAAATGTGATGTAAAGGATAGAAACTATAAAAGACAACATCAGTGTGTGTGTGTGTGTGTGTGTGTGGTGACGTTCAGGATGTCCATTTAGCACCCTGAATGGAAAAAACACATACATGATGCACATGACAGGGCTGAGTGAGACCCCTGAAACAACTGAAACAGGAAATAAGGGAGTACGTATCTGCATGCAGCATCTTCCTGTCAGCTCTGAGGTTTTGGGGAGGTTGTTTATCTCGAGGTGTGCGGTTGGAACAGAAGCCATGTTTGTTAGAGCAGAGCCAGCGGTGGTGATTCAGTGAAGCTATAACTAAAGTAACGTTTCTTCTACTCTAAGATTATTTTTGTACTTCAAAAAGGAAACAGCAAGTCTGGAGCTAATCTATCAGATTTATTTTATTTTGTTTTGTTTTTTTAGTCTTATGTCTGAAAATGTGTGAACTTTTTTCAAGTTTTAAGGGGAAATAATTTTTGTGAAATAAGGTGACTTTTTTTAATGAAATCAACGAAAGCATTTCAAATAATGAAAATATTTCTTCTGCATTATATTAAATAAATAAACAAATGAAAACAAACAAGAAGAATTCGATATAAAATGTTAAGCAATGTTCTTGGAAACACATTTTTCTGCTTCATTATAGAAAGTTATATAAATGTCCGATAATATATGAAGCTACAACCAGCAGCAGTTTGGTCAGTTTAGGTCATTTAACTTAGCACAAATACTGCAAACAACAACAACAACAACAACAACAACAACAACAGAGGGAATCAGATGTATAATCTTAGAATAATACGACCACCAGCACCTCAGGTTTTGTACACTCGAAGATGAACTAGTTGCTCTGAACTTTGAACACTTTTTTTCACTGTTTAATGTTCATTGCGGGAACTGAATGCAAAAAATTAAAAAATAAAAATAAAAGAGTTGCAACACCTTTTGTGCTCTGGAGCACTTTGAGTTTTCTGCAGAACCTTTTTATCCTGAAGAACCCTTTGTGCTGTTAAAGATACTTTGCGGTAGCTGAATGCAAAAAAAAAAAAAGTTTACACAAATTTAAGTCACAATTACAGCATCTTTGGTGCTTTGAAGAAACTTTCTATGCTAAGTAATCTTTTTTTTTTCTTATTCTTCTTAAGCAGCACTGATTACTGCTTCTTTAAGTGACCTGGTTTTGATTTAAAAAAGGAGAGTATAGCTTTAACTAATGGCTGCTATACGCCTAAAGTATTGACTCACGTGGCTGTGCGTATAAATTATTGTTGGGTTGACATTTGTAATTATAAAGGGTAATACTCTACAACTATTTAATACAGAGAGTAATTAGTAATGTGAAAGTAATTTACCCAAATTTGCAATTCAATTAAATATTTTAATCCAAACTATCATATATTGCACCTTGAACTCAGGAACAAATACTATTTGTACTAAAGTCTGGTACTTTGGTTCTTTGAAGAACTGGAAAAATGTTTCTCTATGGCATCAACATGAAGATGGATAGGTTTATTTTAATGGTGTATGGATTAAATGAAACGTGTGTTTATTAGATTAGCTTTAGAGGTGCTGGTAAGTGAATTCTGCTTCCTTTGGCCCGAGCTAGGCTAACTGTTTCCCCCTGTTTCCAGTCTTTATGCTAAGCTAACCGGCTCCTGCCGCTATAATTCCTCTCATCTAACTCTCGGCAAGAAACTAAATAAAAAGGATAAAAGGTTTTGTGAGTTTAGCCATCACAGCTGCCAAAAGATGTATCACAACTAAGTGGAATCATGAAGATCCTCCCAGTATCACTTGATGGATTAATGAAGTTACTGTAATTCAGGCAGCCTACAGCTCTTTCATAAAACTTGGGACCCAATTATTTACTTTCTCAATTTTATTTCATCCCTATGTCTTTACCTTATGTGCGTATAGGGGTAGGAAGTGGAGGGCGGGTCACTTAGTGGGGGAAGAGGATATGTATATATAGATATATGTGTGTTGTGTGTTTTATGTTTCAAATGGAAGATTGAAGTTGTACTATCTCTTGTCACGGCACTGGTTTTGTACTAGGTTGTGTTTGGTTGTGTTCTAATATGTCATGTTTGTCACGATATGAGTGTGGAAAATGAATAAACAAACATGTCAAACAAACATGTCATTTCTTTAAAAAGCCGATCAACAAGGACCGGACAAAACATTTTAAATATTTCCATTCGTCTCGGGTCTGAATGTCTCGCTCAGTATTTCAGAGCTTTAATGAACAGCTGGAACAAGCCACAATCAGTATCCTGTGGAACAAAATAACGTTTCCACCAAAACAACTTAAAATAGGTACGAACGGAGAAAACTGTACATTCAGAGGCTGAGGATGTTGTTTTACTGCGCGTATGTAATGCGCCTTAATCACCTTTTCACTGTTAAAGCCAACACTGAGCAACATTTAGGAGTTGTTGCTAACTTGGCCTGGTGTTATATAACTATACTTAATAATATAACTTCATAATATAACTTTTACATTTCTGACATTTCAGATATAAAGAAAGACATCGTCAGCAAAAAGGCGTAACACCTGGCAATCAAATCAGTAAGGTTACAAACATGTAAAAGTATTAAACATATAACTATGCCTATGGCAGAAACCTTCACAAACACACACTATGGTATGTTTTTTTTTTCTGTTGTGGGAGTTTTGATGTTTTATCTTCATCACAAGAAGCTGCGGAAAAACCAACAGTGGAAATTGTTTTTTTAACACGCAAAGGGAGAGATTACTTATTCATGGATACTTTCTTGTAAATCCTTTCATCATGATGAATCCGACTTAAATACAAGACAGGACATGAAAGTGTTTTTTGATCATTTTGGAGATTTTGGAAATATTTTTTTTAACAACCCTCCCCCCCAGAAACTATGACATAAAAGAGAAAACATCAAAAGCACAGAAACTTCTTCTTCTTATGGAAACTTAATAAATCCAAAGGAAAGAAAAGGAGTACATTATTGTACTTTATGCTGACACAGCTTTGAATTATACTCACCCACATGAGGATTTATTTATACCAACACACCGCTCATGCCTCTGCTGCATGGTGTCACATTTAAGAGCAATAGATATGTTTATTTTGTGCATCTGATTTCAATTTTTACATCTTCAACAGACAGCAGGCTTGTCTTTTTTTTATGTTTTTGTTTCCAGTGCACCAAATATAGGCAACTATTTTAATAACAATGAATGGAAAATGTAATTATTCTCTCACGTCTTGTAACAGAAGGCCTGCGTTACGGAAGATGACGGATAAAAAGGCATCGGAGTTTTCGTCCTTCATCACACAGACAAACATTTCAACTCTTTTGTCAAGCTCAATTAAAAAGTCACTTACTGGCATAGGTAACAGGCACCAGGAGCACAAACAGCACAAACACACATTTCCTCTGTACATCCATGACTTTTCCTTCTTGTCTCTCTTTCTGTCTGTCTCTAGAAAAATAAGTTTTCTTGCTCTCCTGGTTGTTTGTGGTTGCCTCGTTCTTACTCTCCCCACCCACCCCCTTCCTACCTTGCTCTGATCAGAGGAAGTGGCTGAACTGACTACCTGTCAATGGACTGACACTGCTGGCTGTGTGAACTTCAAAGATTCGTACAGCCTTTTAACACCCACAGTGAGTCTCGCTGGCTGTGTCACGTTCAACTGTTTGCCCCAAAAACCTGTCAGCATCTGTTCCTGCAGGCTAAACTTAGCATCGCTGATGAGATATGACAAGCAGTGCAGCTCACGTGCAGAGTCAGGACTGTAAAAGGTGGATAAACTTCTGCGAACCAACGATTACAACCTCAAATGAACCATCAGAACTGACTGAATGTTTTTACACAAGCATCGACCTGCATGGCTGTGAAGTAAAGCCAATGCTGAAGTGCCAAAAACTGCAGTTCCTCAAACGTCCACTTGAGGCTGGCTGCAGAAGTGAGTCAGTCTCCATAAGTCCCCATGTTAAAATGTCCAACTTCACAGCAGAAATAAACATGTTCACAGCCTGGTACAAAAACCAATTTCCTGTTGCCGATTTGGGGATTTTTTAAAAATGGCTATTGCTCTCACTGTCTGTTCTTAAATCTTAATTTTATCTCGCTCATATCCTGTTTGTGCTTGTTTCTGTAAACTCTGTTTTTAAAGGTGATATATAAATAAAGTTGTTTTTGTTAAATTTATGGATTCTCCTAAAACTATTTGTGATATGTAATTCAAAAAAATCAACTCAAACTCAAACTTAATTTATTTATAGCATCTTTCATGCAAACATGCAGCCCAAAGTGCTTCACAGACAAAATAAAAACAGAAATAGACAACTATGAATTGAATCCAGCAGAATAGATAACAGATGAATAAAATATATAAAATAAGGCCATACAATTATAAAGTGTTATAGCAAATAAAAGGCAATAAGAACAACAAAATTTGAAAGATGCTTAAGAACAATTGCATAAAAAGTAAAAACTGAATTAACAAACATAAAAACTAGAACAATAAAACCAATAAAATGTTCAAAGTTAATTAAAATCTATAAGGTGAATAAACAGAGGTGATAAAAAAAGAAAAGATAAGATGATAAAGACTTAAAAGCTCGGCACTGAATGACGAGGCACCTTCAATAAAAGCCAAGCTAAAAGATTTTTCTTAATGTTTACAGAGGTAGATCTAAATTTAGCGTGAATTTCGATCATTTATAACATCATATTTAATGTATATTCACAGGTGCATTGCAGTAATAAGTACAAATCTGATTACGAGGTAGAAAATGTTGCTGTTACCAGTCAAATAGAGAAATCCATGAGCAGGCTGCAGAAACACTGATTTGACATTTGCAGCCGGTTACAGTCTGTTTCAGTAACTGTGTGTTCAAAAGGTCAAAAGATAGGTCGTCTCCATGATACTTAAATGTTAGTGTGTGTCTGTGTGAAGGAAGAGGTTACAGACACGAGACCTCTGCTTCTTTCCAAAGTGTTGCATAATCACACTCATCTGTGACGCTTAAAGAAAATATTGAACCAGCTGGCAGATAAACGAGGTCGGGTTAGGTTGCACGGAGAGGAGACTTCATTTTGTCACTGGTGTGTAAAATGTTGGTCTGACTGAGGTCTGACCTCTGCGACCTTTAATTAGACGCTCACATCCGAGCTGCTGGACCTCCAAATCAAGACGGCGTCATTGTCCTGTGAGCGACTCGGCCCCGGCAACAAACTAACAGAGAGATAAACAATAACGTGTGGATATAATTTATATTTTATCTTATTTACTTTGCCATAATGTATAAATTATCATGTTATGTAGGTAAAATCTGTAAGTAAACAGAAAATATCAAATAAATTCAGCCACTTAAAAGTACTTTTTTAAATCTATGATTTATTTATTAGATTTTCAACAAGAAAAAGAAAAAGAGCGCTCAAACATACGTCAAAAGTCCGTGACATGAAATGAAGTAAACGTAAACAATACACACACGTACACACAAACCCATGAACAAATAAAGATAACAGTGATGGAAAAATAAATAAATAAATAAAAGAAAAGAAAATCTAAAAATGGGCATTGACAAACGTATGTGCTAACATCTAATGTGAAGTATATGTTATAGTGTTATATCCCTGCTCTTAGGGTGCCCTGAATACCTCAACTGTTCGCCCCATGTATGAAAGGCTGGGTCCTTGCTGCAGCGACCCGGGTTTCACTCCGGCCTGTGGTCCTTTCCTGCTGTCCTGTCAAATAAAGACAAACAATACCCCAAAAACTTCTTACACTGTAGTCTGATCTTCACACACAGGACCAATAACTCTAAAATAGCTACTACCATCTGCTTTCTATACAGTTAGTCAGTCTTGTCCCAATCTAGAGACAGAGTCACAAGATAAATCTGAGGTGTCATGAGATGATTATTGGGAGGAAAAACAAACTTCTGACACAGATTTTTGTCTAATACTAGATAACCTGACCAGTTTGGGCCTCAGACAGATGAAACCATGTGAGGAGGGTTCAAAGGGGAACTGATAACAACGTGACTTAACACAAACGTCTGAGTCACAAGCGAAAAAGAAAAATCTATCATAGGATCTATCTGAATCACCATTTTGAAAACATCTGGCAGTGTTTTCAAAGATTAACCTCCAAATAAATGAACAATTCAAGATGTTTTTATTGTAAGATCTTCATCTAAAACGTAACTAGTGAGTACAGCTAGTTCGGTAGCAGTGTGTAAAAAGCACAATATGTTCCTGTAGAGGAGTTTATGTGGCTATGGTTAAAATCATTTTACAGAAGATACTGTACAAAGAGAAGACGGACATCTGTCTGTATCTATTTCTGTTTTAAAGCACATCACAATTAATATAATTTCAACGATGGACGAAGAGTAGATGTCATTTTTAAGATGTCTAACTATTTGTATGCAGAATTAGACACAGATTTCTGTTTAAAGATGTATTTTTATGTCTTAAAACGTCAGTTTGAGGATCTTTAACACACCAAATTAAAGTAGCATAACCTGAGTTTTATGTATTTATTTACTTAGATACAGCACTAGAGTAAACATACTTCCCACCCTTGCATCAGTACATTTTATTAATAGTTAATATTTAATAATTAATCTTTAACTCTTCTTCGACGGGAACAAAGCGTGTTGTCGGTCACGTGACTTTCTGGGTGTTTCTTAAAGCCTGTGTCACATGACCCTGATGTCAGCGCACTAACAGCTAGCAGCAGCAGCAGCGGCGGTGGTCGTGGTGATGGTGGTGAAGAAGTGTTAAAAAAAAAAGAAAGGCGAGCTAAATTAACCTCCCAGTTAGCACGGACCAGCACGGATCAAAGTGTAAACAGCTGAGCAGAGGCGTCAGCGAGGCTCCGTCGTCTCCAGTCAGCTGTTTGTTGTTGTGACGCTAACGTTAGCCTCAGCTAGCTAGCTGCGCCCCGTCTGCTGTGATTTTCACCCCCGTCCGACAGTCGAGCTCAGCCCGCAGAGAAACATGACGCAGGTCGGCGGTGTCCAGTCATGGTGCCTCGGAGTAACGCTACAGCTGATCATAGGTGAGTGTTGATTTAATTCACCCGACATTAACTCACCTGGAGACGAAAACAACCGACAGGTGACCCGCCTCGAAAACTAGTATGACCGGCTGGAACGGCTCCAGCGGTGTTTGTCATGACTGCAGGGGAAGAGGTGAGTCTGTTCGGCCTTCACACGGTACTTCAGGTGGGTGCTTTTGGGTCTCTGTGGCGTCGTTTCCAAGCATCCTTTGTCCTGGTATAAAGTGGACAAACAGTGTTTGAAATCTAATAAAAATGAACCTGATAAATACACAAAACTCTATGTTATGTTATTAAATACAGCTGTGAGGTCATCACACTTTAATTTGGTGTGTTAAAGATCCTCAAAATGACGTTTAAAATACTTAAAAATACAACTTTAAATAGTATTTTGTGTCTGATTCTGCATACAAATACTTAATTTAGTCATTAAACATCATTAAAAATGACATCTACTCTTTGTCCCTCATTGAATTTGTATTCATTGTGATGTGCCTTAAAGCAGAAATAGATACAGACTAATAAATGAGAAATAAATTCAACATATCTCCAATAAATGGACATTTTAACATGTTTTTTTCATGTAAAGTCTTCTAAAGATCTATATAGCGGTGTAAAAACTGTAATATGTTCCTCTAAATTGTCGTAGAGTAGACGTGGAGCCTATAAAGCTGCTTAAAATGGAAATACTGGAGTACAAGTACCTCGAAATTATACTTAAATACAGTAAAAATACATCTACCCTGTCTCCCTCTTTGAAATTGTATTCCATTGTGATGTGAAATAGATACAGACGAATAAATAATAAAATAAACCTGACTTTCTTCATCTTGTGATCCATTAAGCAGGGATGGGTGTTTTTAAATGCTGACTAATGTACTCAACCGAGCTGCGTGTTGTTAGTTTCAGTTTAGTCTTCTGCGGATGAAGTGAGATGAAGTGAGATGAAGTGAGATGAAGGACTTTCACTGTCACTTTGATTTTAATTCAGGTGAGAATATTGTTGCTGTCTCCTGTGTCTCGTCACAGGGTCGACATTTTGAAAACATCCGACTAGATTCAGCTCGAATAAACAAACAGTTTAAGATGTTTTTTTTAATGTAAAGTCTCCTAAAAAACTGATATGTTCCTCTAAATTGTAGTAGAGTAGAAGTAGAGCCTATAAAGCTGCTTAAAATGGAAATACTGGAGTAATTATACTTAAATATTAATCGGAAATAGATGCAGACTAATAAATAAATCTGACTTTCTTCATTTGGTTGATGCATTAAGGAGAGTGGGCTTCTGATCTTTGCTTCTTTTTTTGTCAAATATTGAAGGCCTGACCTGTTTGGGCCTCACACAGATGAAACCAGATGTGAGAAGTTTGACAAACAACGTGACTTAACGTAGATGTTTGAGGTCACGAGCCACAAAAAAGTTGAAGAGCACAGATTTAATCTTTAATAATCTATATTATCAGATGTAAACAATGACAAGGATCACGTCGTCGCACTTTGATTTGATACATAACTGTGCGTCCTCTTGTTCGTAGCTGCCGTCCTGCACCAGGGTTTCGCAACCGTCGCCCCGCCCACGACCGCCCACACCACCGCCTCGCCGCACAAAGATCCCGGCAGACCCGAAAAAATCAACTACTTCGTCAACAACACCAACGGTACCTGTTTAATGGCATCCATGGGCATCCAGCTCAATGTCACCTTCAGCTCCGTCTCCCAGAATAAGGTGCCCTAACGCACAAACACTCGAAAAATCCAGACGCACGAGCCGGTTTGAGATGTTAAACGTTTTAATCGTTGGTTTTCAGACCGTGCACGGTGTCGTGAACCTCAAGCCCAATTTTACTAAGAGCTCTGGATCCTGTCACACCACCAACGCCACCCTGCAGCTCACAACGGACGTAGAGAAGTCCAACCTCATCTTCGTCTTCTCTCTGGTAAGTTAATGTTTTTCGTCCTCCCACCTTGTACTCCCTGAAACAGCCACTAGATGGCAGCCGCAGCTTGAGGTAAGCCTGTTTTTTCCTGCAGCGTTGCTGACTTCTGGTGGTGTTTTTTGTTGTTTTTCTGCAGAATACTACGTCCAGTAAGTATCACCTGAGCGAGGTGAGTCTGTCAGCAGCCTGGCCGGACATGAAAGGTGAGTGCACTTGATCCTCGTCAGTTTTTGTTTGCTTAAAATGAGGGGAAAAGGTTGGCACCACAACTGAAACTCACTGAAATAATGGAAAATAAATATAAACAGATGTGTGTGTGTGGCCTCTGTGTTGTGTAACTCTATATCCCATCCACCTGTCTGTTTTTACACCGAGGTGCTTAAAAAATCTACTCTGAAACACCAGAAATGATGATGATGTAACCTAATACTGTAGCCCTGCAATAACTCCCGGCGTTATGAAATGTTTTCGTTGAGGCTGTGTCTGAGCGGGAGCGTTCAGGGCTCGGCGGCGAGGATTGCCAACATAGCCCGAGGGGAAGTAAAATGCCATGTCGGGCTTTGTAAATCTAGTCAAGTCACTTTCACTGAGTCATCTCACTCCCTTCAGACGAACATGAGAAAATGGTGATGGTGGGTGAAGACAAAGTGTGTTTTGTCTCTGTGTGTTTTCTTTAGTTGCAGTGTGTTGAGATTAAACTGTTTTCCTAAAGAGAGTATGCTAGGGCTAACAGCTGTCCTCTGGTCTCTTTCTCCTGCAGCCGTGAACTCTCTATGCCGTTCATTTCAATCCATTTTCCCTCCTCACCTGTCTCACGTCATGGCCTGTCTCCTGTCGTTTTATCTGACCCTCTCTGTCCTCTGATGCAGAGCCCGTCTCGGCCGTTAACCGCAGCCTGGACTACTTGCGAGGCACCCTGGGATACTCGTACATGTGCCGCGAGGAGCAAACTCTGAACGTGGCTCCGGATCTGTCCATCAACATCTTCCAGGTTCAGGTGCAGCCCTTCAACGTCACGGGAGATCAGTTTGGAGCAGGTAAACTCTTCAGTCCGGTCGAATGTGATCAAATAAATCTGCTTCTTGCTCTAATTTGTCATCTCCTGTTTTTATTTTTATTTTTTTTAACTCTCTCAGCTGAGGAGTGCCAGTTGGACGAAGACGACATGTTGATCCCCATCATCGTCGGAGCAGCTCTAGCGGGCCTCGTCCTCATCGTGCTGTTGGCTTACCTCATTGGCAGGAAGAGGAGCCACGCTGGTTATCAGACCATCTGAGGTCACCTCTTTGAGATTAACCACTGTTTTATGAGACTTAACACTCCCCCCACCCCGCCGCCGCCACCCTGCCCGCCTCTATCCCTCCATCCGTCATCTCCCTGCCTCTGTGTATGCTGTTCTTTGCCCTCATTAGTAACACTAGTCATTATCACATGGTGAAGGTTGACATGCTCTTTCTGAACTGACCCGCTCTCATTTAACAAAAAAAACAAAAGCAAAAAGAAAAGGGGGACTTTGTTTGGAGATTGCAACGAAAATGAGGAAAAGCTCAGCGCCGGTACGTAAAGCAGGGGCTGGATGTCGATCGGAGGGTCCTCAAATTGTATCGTACTATTTATGATTTCTGTGAAAAGGAACTTTGAGGGATTATCGTGGGATTTGAGGGGAATTGCTGCTGTGGTTTCCTTCTTGTTTATCTGCTTCTGGGGGGGCGGCCTTAGTGGTCTCGCCCTCCGTGAGGTTTGTTATTATAAAGGGAATATTTCAGGCTGTTTAATCCACTTCAGACATTAAAGATCTGACTTTTTTTTTTTTTTTAATCGCGTCTCTGCGTTTAGTGTTAATGTGCAGATTTTAGGGATCATACTAAAAAAAAACAAAAACAAGCAAACACAGTAACATGTTAGTAGTTTAAGGTGCATGTAGGGATTCGTTTCATCCACTGGGACGACGTTATTTCCGTCTATGACTCATAAAAAGTTCTCAGCACACTTCGTACGGAGGCTGTAGCTTTCTTAGACCGTTTGTGTTTATTTGTCATTTAAAGAAATAGTCAGACATGTTGGGGGGAAAAAAAAATCAGTTTGCTTTCTTGCGCAAAGAAAGTGTTCATACACTTTTTGTACAGATTAAAGGTCCAGTGTGTGGGATTTACTGCCACCTAGTGGCGAAGTTTCAGATTGCAACCGACTGAACACTCACCTGCTTCTCTCCTTCTTCTTCCAAGCATGTAGTAAAAACTCTGGCTGCGAATTTCACAGGTCGTTTCTAGATCAGCGTTTGATTTGTCTGCTCTGAGCCTACTGTAGGAAAACGACAGACTCCATTTTAAGGCAACGAAAATGCAAGAATTCTTATTTTCAAGTGATCAAAACATGCTAATTATTATTCTATTTAATTTGTGCCAATACATACTCTTAAATCTTACACACTGGACCTTTTTAAACAAACCGGATATGTGTTTATAAGTGAGCTTTAGTGATGTGCCAGGCTAGTCGTTTCCCCGTTTACAGTCTTTACGCTAACCTAGCCGTCTCGTGTCTTGTATTTTTACACTCGCCGTTATTAATCTCATCTAGAGTTTCCCAAAAATGTCGAATTATTCCTTTAAGTGATGGTACCCACTTCTTTTTTTTTGGATTCTGCTGTTACATTGTACATACACTAAACAGAACTGTTGGTTTTGGTGGATGAACTAAGCTCAGGACATCGCCGTCAGAACGTAATTATGTCGTTGTTTTAGTCCACTGGGTACTTTTTGTTTCGTCTTTCTTTCCCCTGATTACGGGTCCACTTTTGGTTTCTGAAAGGGAAAAAAAAAACAAAGTTGCACTACAGTCCTGAGAAACAGCCCCCGCATTAATGATTTAAAGTGGCCAAAAAAACGCTCTGGTCAGTGTTCATCAGTGCCTTCCCAGCTGTAACATAGATGGGATTAAAGTAAAGCCAATACCACGACAAGATGTACTCACTCACTGACACTGTGTGCCGTCACGTCAGGGACATTTTCTGTGTCTCATAAAGCCTTCATGTACTGTTACTACCATAAATATGCATCGATGTTGTAGGAAAGTGTTTTTTTTTATGTTTCTTTGTTTGTCTTCCCTCATCTAAGTACCCATGTAGTGATTTAATAAGGTTTTAATGGAGTTGTTTGAACTGTTTTCTAAAGGAGAGGTCAATAAAAGTGAATGAACAAAAAGCTGTTCGACTCCGTCCGTGTTTTGCCTACATACATCAGCAGTCAAACCTGTTCCTGGTCGGCTTTTGTTTGTTTGGACTGCGTAGACGTGCAGGTTACAACACTGTGCAAAGAATCTGAATAAATGTTTGCCAACAGTTTAAACCACAGTTTGAGTTTTGATTACATTGCTTGTCAGTCATGCAGGTTTTTGAAGGAGTCTGGACACAAGGACAAGTGCAACACCTACCTGATGAGCATGAGACGTCGTTGTCAAGCTGTAATCGATGCTCACGGATACATGATGAATTACTGAGACGCTGACACTGTTGTTAGCTTTTCTTGCAATTAATTGTTTGAGATGAAGAAATTGCATGCTTCTACTTTAATGATATATCACTGCAGCATGAACTTTTTGAGTAGTGTATCTACATCAGGCCTGTCTACCAGAGCCAGAAGGTGATAGAAAGTTGGCTTGTTACTGCGGATATCGTCACCTAAATAGATGTAAAATGATTTAAATGAGACGTGATGATGACGACTGAAGATCAACGTGACTAAAATTAGACACAAAGCGAACACAGACGGTCACGATGAGACACAGAAAGACTACAAAGAGATGCAAATGACTTGAAACCAGACAAAAAGACTTCAGACAACGCGGCCGTGCACGGTTTCTTTTCTTTCAGTCTGGGAGAGGTCCACACGTCTGTTGTCTCATCATCTGTCCACGGATGCAGGCTGTTTGGAGTTACACGTAGCAGCTGAATTGATGTTTATTTCACATGAGCGTGTTTTTGAATTTCAGATCTTTAAAAATGTAGAAGTGAGTCAGTCTCCATAAGTCCCCATGTTAAAATGTCCAACTTCACAGCAGAAATAAACATGTTTACAGCCTGGTACGAAAAACAGTTTTGGTCTCTGTAGCTAATTTCCCCGTTCATGACAACTGTACTGAGGGTGAATTTATATACAACTCACCTGTTCAAATTATATTAAGGCTTAAACTTATGCAGGATTAAGAGCGTGGACGCTTTGATTGACAGGTAGGTGTCGTTACAGATGGCTTGTTTGAGCAACCAGGCATCATTCGACCTGCCTCAGGTCCACGTCTTTGCTGATACTAAGATTAGTCATGAGGTGAAAGAAGCAAAACTACAAAGATGGCGGCAGTCACTGATTTTGAGCTTCAAAACGGCTCTTCAGAAACTTGTGGGTGACGTCACGCATACGGCATCCATTCTTTATACCGTCAGTCACCTGTCTCTTAAACAAACCCTCTGTTCTCCATCTGGAACAACAGATCTTAACAAGCCTTTTGTCGTTTGTTTCAGTTCAGTAGATTTTTCTGTGACTCAGCGGTCCTAAAATGTGCAGCCATGGCTTCGGAGCTGCTGAATAAACTGTTGTTCAGACTATCATGTAACACCACTTCTCCTTACCTTTGTTTGGCAGAGGCATTTTTGAGGTCAGCTAAATCAGGAAAAAGATCCTGTGCAGTGTTAGGTTTCTGTTAACAATAAAAAGTGTGCTGAGCACAAGGCTCAGAGACGGAACTAGCAATAACAACCCTTAAAACAGGACCTACACGATGTGTGGATCTCTATGTTTTCTACTCTGGTAGACTGTTTTGATCCAGCACCTTTCATATTGGGCGCTGGGACATCTTTTTTTAATCATTTCTTGACAGTAAAAAGTGAACTAAACTAGGACACACCAAATTATAAACATATAACTTTACTTCATATAGAGAAATACATGATTAGAACACTGTCCCAGCACAGAGCACTGACAGATAAAACAGTATTTACAGTGACAAAACACAGTGTAGACCCTCACTTCCATACCATACAGCAAAATAACAAGACTTTAAGTGCAAGTGATAAAAACATGACAGACTTAAATACTTTTTAAAAAGCGTCAGGTGTGATGATCTTGGAGAAACGTCCTGCAGAACATGAGCAAAAAGACGAGTGTAATAACTTATAACAGAAGCAACCATCAGTACGTCCGTCTGATGGGAGTTGATTGTCCAGTGTTACTTTATTTGACTGAATGAAGGCTGAGGGGGGAAAGTTGGAAACTTTATGGCCGTCCAGATTCTTCCTCGAGTACTCGTTGTCTGCATTTCTCTCTCAGTTTATCGATAGTCGTCATCGACAGGCTCCCAGGTTCGGCAAAGATCTTCTGTAAAGACATAAAGAAAATGTCACCGAATAGCTAGGAAGGAGAGGGTGAGGCGAGGTGGCTGCAGTCAGTAGCTACAATGCTAGATGCTGCTAAATCCTACACACTGGTCACCAATGAAAAAGAATCATTTGTTGCAGCCCTGAAGACCTTTTTGCGAGGGTTTACCGGCGGTGGTGAGCGGGAATAGTTAATCAAACTGATTAGATTATAAAAACAAAAGTTATCCAACATTATCCTCATTTGTTTCTCTGTCTGACGTTTCTGGTCGCACCTGCATGAAGGTGTGGCAGTCCAGAGTGAAAGCTCCGCAGGTGATTTGTTTGAAGCACTCGCACACGTCAGGCAAAGAGCGAGCTCTCAGGATCTCTGGCTGGTGGTGAATGACGAGAGTCAGAGCGACACGGAAAAGAACCTTGGAGCCTTCGTAGAAAAGACAATCCCAGACCCGAAGAACTGTCTGCAAGGACAAGAAACAAGAAAATGCTTCAACATCGCCTTGGATTCATCATCTGTCTCTGACTTTAAACTCAAACATCGTCTCACCTCAATTGGGAGTATGTCAATGTAGAGGCAGATGAACCAGCGTGACACCACCAGTGTCCATATGCCAGGATACTGGTCCATGAGCTGTCCCACCGCAGGAGCTTTAGCCTTCACCAGCTCCCCAAGAACCTCCTGGTCAGTCTTCAGACCCATCATGGCCGGGCTGTAGTAGTCTACAATATTCACAAAGTAGATGTGTTTGTATCTCTGCAGTAGTGACACTTGGCTTGACTTTGAAACTGTGGACTGGTTTTGTTTCTAAGGTTAAAGATAAATGCTTCAGTTAGTCGAAGAATATTTTGTGTTTTCCATGTGAAGTTCCACAAGGCTCCAATGCTGGTCCACTACTCTTCAGTCCTTTATAATACCACCAAGGGTCATCATGAGGAGGCACTGTTAATTTTCACCGTTATACTGATGATGCACAATTCTATATAGTCACTATTACAAATATTTTAGCTGCTTTAATTGTTACTGATGTCACATTTGAACTGCAAATAATGAAAATAGCTGAAACAGTATTTTTTCTTTCTTTGCTAAACACAAAGATTTTGTCTTTCTTCCACTTATAAACAGAAAATATACATTATGCATCAACAAATAGTTGCTGCTGACAGAGTGATTCATCTTGAATCACTGTGGTTTATTTTAAACCACGACTCACCTGCTGTACATTCTTCCTCTTGTTACATGGCTACGTACAAGAGGAGTCAATATCTTTGTCAAGTCGTTACTTATGTTGTTTATTTTCAAAATGATTTAATTGTGTCCACTGTGGCCCTCTAGAGTCTATAACCAGAACTGCATCCACAGCACTGGTCTGCTATACAGAAATAACAGCGTAATCAGAATTAAGTACTTTTTATATCGTATCTTTTTTTTCAATGCTGTATTTTAACATTTGTAATTGACACACATATAGTTTATTTAAAGCACACTGCACTAAATGTTCCATATGTACCAAATAAAGTTTTTTTTCTCTGGGCTTAACTACCCATCGGCTCTTGTCTGACCGTGATTTACCGTTCATACGCTGACATCTGTTTATAGAGATTAGTTTTGTTGCAGGTGTGAGGCCTGAGAAACTCACACCTTTACCGTTTTTATTGATAGATCAACTTTGGTGACTCAGGTAATTTCTGGCACAGCCATGCCCAGCTTTAACCTGAGCAGACCTCTGATAGACAGAGTAACTGAAAACACCTGTGTGGCTGTGCACGGACCTTTTTCACGGCTGACACTTTAACTTCTCAAAGTACTAACTAAGGTGTCACGAATAACATTAACAATGGCTCCATTCCATGAAGCATTAAAAAATCTACCTGGGAGCATTCTGCTCAACAATGCATCCATCAGCCAGAATGATTTCTCTTCATCTTTGGTGATGATGATGAGGTATCCTGCAATGAAGTTCATGCCCTGGAACAAACACAGATGACGTGTGTGTGAGCCACAGCAACGATATATCTCCAAAAGCTCAATTAAAGATGAAGTTGTGATGACATTCTTGCATGTCTAGGGAAAAACAGATAACTATTTTTTACATGTAGTAAATTGACTTCTTTGTCTTAATTAGTTTAAAGAGCCAGAGGCTGTGTGAAATTAGATTTGCTGTACAAAAAGCTAACAGGGATTCGTCACGGAAAGTGCACATTTGGGGAAAAAGGAGCTTGCTAATCCTGTTCTTTAAGTAAACAGACGTTAGGTTAAGTCTTTCTCGCGTGAAAGTGTTTTCTTCACCTGACAGTACCCCACCGCCTTGTTATGGTGTCCGTACGCCAGCAGCACATTGTACAGAGCCCTCTGCAGGCTCGGTTCTGCTTTGCTCTTGAAGAGGACGTTGTCGGGAAAGGTCCTGTGCATGTCTGCCAGAAAAACCGATAATAAGAAATGATAAGAATTGTGCTGCACATGGACGAGTTGCACTGTTTGAAAGGCACAAGTGTGAGGACTCAGTTCTGTTCAAGCGACCCAGTAAGCCATTACAGCGTGACAGTGAGTCAACAGGCCTGAAACTGAAGCAGCCAAAGGGAAGTCAGCCATCGTTAATGTGACTTTTTACACCGGTGCTTTTCCAACTGTGACATATCAAAATGCCTCCTGTGAAAAGGCCTCATCGTCTCACCTATATGGATGGTCTCCTTCAGCTTGGCGTCGTGCTCCATGGCCAGCAGAGACTGGTAATAACCCGGGTTGCCCTCCAGTTGTTCCTGCGCGCCACTAGCTGCCATCCAGATCCTGGCACGGTGCTCATTAGGCACACCTTTACGCACATACCTTTTCACTTCCAAGACAAAATTTGACTGATTACATCACATAACCAGCACCAAAACAAAACAGTGTTGTGTGTTTTTAATGTGTGTGTTTGTACCTGTCAAGTTCTTCTCCATGTGCGGTTTCTCTTGCAGGAGCTTGGACCATCTCATCGACCTTCTGTTGAGGACGGCCACGTACTCGTTCATCATCTCCTTGTAGGATTCAAAATCGTGGCGTCTCTCGAAGCCATAGGGGTCGATCCTGCATGCAGTTCAATGTACAAAATGAATGACAGAGCACAAAGTGAAGAAAAGGATTGACAGCTGGGTCACTTTTCTCCCCCACCCTTCTTTCTCTCTCCTATTCCTGATGACAGACACTACAACAGCCTCCACTGGGTCGAGTTTCTGTAGCGGGGGGATCAAATGCCTCAGCTGCATGATTAGTACGTTTTGAATTACCTTAGTTAGAAGCAAGGAGAAAAAAAAAGCTAAAAACAACCTCTGAAAATATTTTAATTTCCCCCAAAACAACTCTTAGCTGTGATATTTTACCAAACTTGGTGGTTGGCTGCTGATAGCAACTGTAAAATATAACTTTAAGTGCAAATCCAATGAGCTGTCGAGGACAGAAACTGGTACTCAGGAAGGAAGAAACAACATATACAGACATAAAACAAACACAAGTAATAGAGAGACAGCACATGAGGTCAGAGTGAACACCACATCAACATAAAGCTCACCTCTCGTTGCCATTATCATTAAAAGGTTGAGGAACATTTCCTGCCATTTCCCCTTCCATCGCGCGTCAGGTGCGTCAGGTGCTTCAGGTTCAGAAGTCCACCGAGGCTATAAACAACCAGCACCGAGCGGGGTTATTTCATTGGTGTCACTTGGAAGAAAAAGAGCTGACTGCTGTCAAGGTAAATAACAAAAGCGGTCTGAGTTTCAAACGCCTCACCTTACAGTGTGTTCACTGAGAGGAGGGGCCAGTTTAAGTAACACCCAGGTAACATCCACAGGTAGGTACGTGCTTTATTTGCATGCAAAACAATCAGAGGAAGAGAAGCAGTAATGGCTGCTTGTCTGTTCCCTTTTACTGCTCATAATTGTTTTACAGCAGTAATTTCACATTTTTACCAAAATAAAGGTCTCTTAACCCCTGCAGATGGATTTTAGAAACAGTAGTCATGAGTCTAACACCATCTCAACTTTTATAGTATACAGTAAATTCTTTTATTTGTTTAAACATAATTTATGTAAATCTCCCTACATGATCTAAGTGATGATCTGACTCCACCCTGCCAAGAGTCTCGATATCATAAAGAAAGAAAGATGACATCTCTTTTATCATTTTCATTTAAATGTATCTAAAGACAGTAATCAATATTTTTATATCAATAAGGAACCGTTTTAGCACCTTTGTGCTCATTGTTTTGGTTTTGCAGCCCACCATTTTACTGTTTTGGGTCACTCTCACCAGTGTTGTAGTACTCAAGATCGGTCTTAATGCTGAAACCGATCTCAACACCACTTTTTAAGGCTTCGGCCTTGTCTCGGCCTCAGACAAAGGGGACTCTGGATTTTAGTTCAAGGCCGGTCAAGACTGTCTGGGGATATCACTCAATTGTCTGATTTATCTGTTAACTGTCTGCGAGGAGACATCAACCAATTCTTCTGGAATGATATCTGGTTTCCTAAACCACAGAGTTCATCTGGTGATGTTTAATGAGGCAACTCAATGTAGCAACCGTCACCCAAAGAGTTTTCATGAATATTTGCTACCTAAGTATGCTTTATACTGTCTGGTCTTGGTCTTGACTTGGTCTCAACCCCTCAAAGTCTTGGTCTTGTCTCGGTCTGCATACACTCTGGTCTTGACATGGTTTCGGTTTAGTTGGTCCCTTGCTGCCTTTATCGGCCTCCTTTTCCAGCAGCAAACAAGCAAATCGACTGTATGCTACCCGCTAGGCACCAAACAGCAGGCCGACAAAGCTAGCGCCTGAGAGTGGAGAGATGAATGACGGCTAGGGAGTGAGACGTAAACCTAGGTCACATGGAGGCTCGCTAAAATAATCTTTTCAAAATAAACTTTTGGCTTTAAATAAGGTGTCACAACATGCAGTTAGTGGCATCTATAGGATTTCAAAGTAAGGTGACACGCCTTGTGTTGCAGAGTAAAAATGTGGAACAAACAAACAGCAATTTTAACTTTATGAACATCCTGATCATCATCATGTAATGCTGCATCACTGGTGCGTTATACTGTAAGGTTGCAAAACATAATGAACGCTGTGTAACTAACTCATGACTGGTTTCTTTTACAAAAACATCAAACTGGCCAAATTACCATCGCCAAGTGTTATAAGGAAATCGACAACATGGAGGAATATTCTGGAAAATGTATCATTGAAGTTTTTGTCACATTCATATCAGGATGGTTAGAAATCTTTGTCACACTCATAATTCTTTATGGAAAAACTCATGCTTTATTCATCTTTCTTAAATGAACAATATACTTAGGCTACTTACAGGATGTATCAACAATATATTCTAATTTTCACTACCTTCAGTAACACTGGACAGATGGGCTTGAACAGAAACATAAATATTGAACAGAGATATTTTATTCTTAAGGCTTACTTTGTTGTCCTGTCGTCGCCCTCTTTAGTGTCCCGTCTGATCTAAGGGGCTTCGCACTGCCATAACATACAGATATGTGCCATGCAATGCTGAGGATCTGTCACTTTTCATTGAAATGCTGCTCGATAGACACTTTAGCATCTTTGACGTCTCTGAGGGGTCGACTGATAAAACTCTTTCCTCGACAGTTTGGAAAGTATCTTTGTGGAGAGGACCGACTACGTTACATTGAGGATTCAAGACCCGCTCCTGACTGAGATTACCCCGACGAATGAATACCACAAACCAATTGTCGGTTATCTAAATTAAAGCACTGCCTTTTACTTTAGAGAAAATGTGTTTGTGAAACCAGCCCGAGGTGACGTACAACGTGTTTAACATGCTTTCGATGAGAAGCTCACGACTCCATGACATGACAAATCCACCTAAATAATTAAACCAACAGCGTATCATCATCCACGATATTGAGGCATCCCGTTAGAGATCTTAGCATTTACTGTACATAAAAGAATCATCTTTTGCATTTATAAATTGAACATATTTATATTATTCTTCATATAGCTCTCTTTGTAAACTGTCCCAATAGATACAGTATGTACAGTAAAAACTGCAACAGTTCTGTTGGTGCTGGTGTAGTGAGCACTCCGTCCCATAAGTTAGAGTAAGACATGGGAACTTTGCACAGTCACTCAGAGCTTCATATAACAAAACAAAGCTGACTAGGAAGTATTTTTAAAACACACAGTTTTCTCCTCTCCAGTCCCTTTTTTTCGAGTACACACAGCAGGTGAACCTCCTCTCAGCGCTGCGTCCATCCCTGCCCCCCGTTACAGGGCTGTGGCCTGACAGGTGGTGCTCCTCCCGGAGCAGAGCAGAGGGACGTCCAGGATACCGAGAGTCCAGCAGAAGAGACGACGGAGGTGAATCTGGCGACGTCCGTACGGCGCCTCGGTCTCACGAGGATAAAAAAAAAAAAAATGCGGCCAGCTGTTCTCGTAATTTTTTTACTCAGCTCCCTGAAAGGTGGTTTTCCTGACAGTTTCAAGTGCTTCTGTCTTCTCTCTGAAGTCTACAATTTTCACTTTTTTTGTTTGTACAAGTCTTAAAAAAACTATGAAGTCACTGTAAAAGAAACAACGTTCTGGCTTTCCAGAGTTGGGATTGGATTTAGAGAGTTTTACGTTTTGATCCTGTTACAATCGGTCGAGCAAATTCCACAAAATCATCTATAAGGACCGGCCATGCACCTGAGGAAGACACAACCACGGTACTATTAGTGTCACAGCGAGTCCACATTCACAGCTTTACTGCTAAATCTGAAGGATTCTGTCATTCTGAACTCACCTTCCTCGTCGTAGTTTGACATGTCATCTGCAATCATGTTACCAAAGTCCAACAATAGGTTCCATGTGTCCTTTGGGATGGATCGTTTATGGTGTTCCTGTAATAAACAAGTCGTGGTGAACATTTTGGTATATATTGTACACGGTTTCACAGTTTTTTCTCTCTCTACAACCAAAAAGTTTGTAATGTAAATTACTCATGGACCAATGGGGTCCCTAATCCACCCCTTTTGACTGAGTTTGAGCTAATCAGTGAGGTGCAATGAAAGCTGGCGTAGCCTCAGCTGAGTTCTCCGTCAACCATCCATTTTCTTCCTCTTATCCAGGGTCAAGATGCGGTAGCAGCAGGTTTAGTGCGGCGGTCCAGAGGTACTTCTCCCCAACAACTCATTCCAGCTCCTCCTGGGGGATCCTGAGGCTTCCCAGGCTAGATGAGCTATGCAGTCTCTCCAGCGGGTTCTGGGTCTCCTCCCAGTTGGATGTGCACACCCCCAAAAGGGAGGCACCCAGGGGGCATCCTAATTACATGCCTGAACTACCTCAGCTGGTCCCTTTTAACGCGAAGGAGCAGCGGCTCAACTCCGAGCTCCCTCCGGATGTCCGAGCTCCTCACTCCATCTCTAAGGTTGAGCCCAGCCAACCATCAGAAGAAGCTCATTTCGCCGCTTGTATCCACGATCGCATTCTTTCGGTCGCTGCCCAAAGCTAGCTCCTCTAAGTTCTCCATCACTGAGCCAAATTACTTTAACGAGGAATGCAACAATACAACCTTTTCCTCACCTGATATTGATCATTTAATTTAATTACGATACCTCAACTCACAGTATCTGGTGATACCAAGTACAGTCTGATACAGCCTTCCCCAAATTTAAAGGCTCTGGCCTGACGGCGATCTAGCCTCTCTCAGCTTCCGATGTAGCCAAAAACGGTTATCTGGGCCACGACTTCCTCTGCTGTCCGATTAGCAACTTGATATGAGAGAATGAAAAAAAAAAAAAAAGAAGACCCATTTGTGCTAATCTCTATAAAAAGATATCTGCCGTCTCTAATCCCAGATTGTATTTCGGCCAGTGATGCTGGCCTCTTTTCCACTCCGCACTGTTTACCTGCATGCAACCAAAGCCAGCTCGAAGGTGGCTGGTCGGCGCCAAAATCCTGGTCCCTTGCCTAAAAATTTAGCATTCATACGCAGATATCGGTTTATAGAAACTGCTGTATCGTGTGGTATCGTCGATATCTGATCTGCTTTACAAAAGGTCAATATCGACTCTGATACCAATCACACATATTTGATTGGTGCATCCCAAATTTTACTTCTCGGACTCACCAAAAGGAATCTATTCCAAAGATCGAGGAACTTAAATCGTCCTGACAGAACCAGGTTCCAGTAGGCTACGGCCATCTCCAAGTCTGCACACAGGGAAAAGAGCAGAACACATTCAGTGTGTAATTCAGTGACACCGTTCAGCAACCTGTTGTTGTTATCGTGGCTCTTCTTACCTAGACCCTTCTGTCCAGGGTTTTTGGCAAAATTAAAGGTGAACTGGTAGAAGTCCTTAAACTTCCCACTATCTTTGAGCTCCTGCTCTAATCTTGGCAAAAGGGCCTTCAGCTTCTCTGGGCTGTCACACCTAGAAAGATAAGACAGATAAACTCTAAATAAATACACGCAGACATCCTGACCAAGTTTTAATGCGACAGTCAAGATGCTGGTGACGAATGGGCTGAAGTTAACTTTGACACATGAACCTCAAAAGTCAAAACGCCGCAGCTCTCCCATTGAGTCGTTCCACGAAGACACAGAATACTTGAGCTGTGGTCGTCTATATATAGACCGCCTTCCCTCCCTGGAGCCACACTGAGAGAATCACCATGCGAACAGTGTTTATGTCCCGCCGCGTCACATGCTGTTGTTGTCGTCAACACTCACCCGAGCTCTGTCATTCCATCCAGAAACTCCTTCTTGGTGAACTCGCACTGTGTGGCGGCGCGAAACTTCCACGCGACGACCAGCACGGTGATGCTGGCCGGATCCAGCGAGAGGTCGTCACAGAACTGCTGGATCCCGTCGATACCGATCTTATTCTCATCCTGAGGATCTGTCGAGGGAAAAAAGACAACAAGTAGTGTGTGTAACTTTTAAATAATAAAACACTATCCTCGTGAATTTTACAGTAAATCACAGACTCTTACCTTTGTAGCGATTGTAGAGTTGCTCCAGCTTTTTCCGATCTACTGACGTTTTCATCGATTCCTTACAGTAGAGGTCTGGATTCTGAAAGTAGTTGTCGGTGGCGACTTCTAGTTTCCAGTCATTCTGTGTGAGGCAGTACACGGCTGTCTTCTCCCCAGCCTGTGTGAAGGACATGAACTGCCGTACCTTGTCCCTCTGCGAAGACTTCAGCTTATGCTGCGTGAGTACAGGACAGGGGCTGTCAGACTCGGGTGTGATCAGACTAGGCAGGACGGACAGCAACACGCAAACACAGAGCGACACGCACACAAAAACACAGAGCGAGACACACACACACATCTACAGGCATTCAGACGGAAAGGACTGGGAGACACTCGGAAACACACGTATCTCAAAAGGTTAGTCTGTCACGCCGACAAACGCGAGTTATAGGTGGCGAGTCGAGACGCTGCGGCGGTGATTATGTCCCGTCCAAGAGCAACATGGGCTTCTCTGAAGGGGGGGGTGGGCGTCGCGGATTCTCAGAGCACATGCTGTACCCAGGAGGGCCCCTCAGATAACTACAGTCATAGATGTAACATGAGTAGGGAAATGGGATGCCATCACTGGGACCTAGAGGCTCAACAAGTCTGGAGTGTAACACAAGCACCCTGCTGCCAGATATACATGGCAGTATTTTTAAAAAAAAAACATTTAAAAAAACATTGTCAGAATATTTTATATATGTGTTTGCGTAATGGAAATCTGCGCTTTTACAAAGACATATGCAAAACAAGGCGTATAACAACAGTGACAGTAATAAACAACAGTTAGCTTTAAAGTGATTGTCACACTCCCAGTCTGTGTTTGTCAGGCGTGTTGACGTGAAACAGTCAGGTCACCGCAGGTGTTTCCAATGATACTAATTAAGGCTCAGCTCCATTTAGTGTGCCACACACCACGGCAGCACCCTGACTCTGTTTGACCTGAATGGAACTGAGCCTTAATCAGTATCATCGGTAACACCTGTGTGACACCTTACTGCTCGGCACAACACCGTCACCGGCAGACTCCTGTCCCCATCCCGCTCCACAGACACACTCAGGAACTCTTTCGTCTGCCTGGACTCATACAACACGTCTCAGCGACGGCAGCGAAGGACGCAAAGGACGACACACAAACTGACGGTTTTGCACTATTTTCCATAAGCTGTGACTCCATTTGCACTACCTCTGTACAGACAACGCTGAGACTTTCATTCATTTTCTACAGTCTGATTTAAGTGTATGTAGTTCTTATCTCTGTTTCTAATTCTCTTATTTCTATAAAGAAAACTTTTTACTTTTTATATAGTTTTCTATTTGTATTTTTGCACAGCTTCAATTTAAATTCAATCTTATCTTACAGGTCTAATTTTAATGTATGTTTACTCTCGTGCTGCTACTGGATGCTTGAATTTCCCTTGAGATCAATAATCAATGATGATGATCAATAAAGTATCTATCTATGCTGTGAAAAATGTCTTTTAATAACATTTTAAATCATTTTATTCGACTTTTATGACAGTAAAATGAATATTTTTGGTGGGTTTTGAACTGTTGGTTGGACAAAACAGTCAACTTTAAGACATCATTGAAGCTGTGCTGCCCATTTTCAGATCATCTATCGATGAGACAATGATCCATAATCAGCCTGTTATCATCAGCATGCTCCTTCATCTCCTCACACAGGAGGCTGCGGTGTGTCTGAGCACTTGCACTCCCTCTCAGGGAGCATTTCCTGAAACCGGAGCACTCAAACTCTGAACCGTGAGTTCCCACCGAGCTGCTAATGACAGATCATCTGTAAACAACGAGCATTAAACGTCAGGTCCAAACGGTAACGTTAGGTTAGCATTGCCGACAACACAAGCAGCAGCAGCTAGTAAGTTATACTGGCTAACGTTAGCTCAGTTAGCCCCCTGACATTAACGATGACGGGAGCGGACTGTCAGTATGATTATGGATATTGACAGGATTTCACTCAAACCGAGCCGGTGTGTGTGTTTGTGTGAGTGTGTGTGTTTCGGGTCTAACGGCTGACCAAGTTGCCAACACTGCCAAAAAAGGGGCTCGTGTAGCTCAGAGCTAGCTGCTCTCAAAATATCAACTGACCTTCCCTGTTCAACACAGACTGAACTGACTCACTGCAGGCTGCCCGCACCGAGACACGGAGGCTAACTTTAGAATAACGCGACAATAGTGCTGAAGGTAAAGCCTGAAGTGCACCGAAAAGCCCGAATGTCTGGGTTCGTGTTTATTTTGGTTACCTACCATTTTCACACCCGCTGTTTGACCAGTTTGGTAACCCGACTGTCGCTCATTGTGCGCCTGCGCGGAAGTAGTCATTCGAGCAGCTATTGTAGGTTTCAGTAGGAAGATGAGGATGGCAGTGAGTGACTGCTCTGCTGTTATTTGTGATTATTTGCCTGCGTGGGTGTGTGTGTGGAAGAGAGGACAGGAAAGTAAGATTATTACTCTTTGCTACAGCACAAACAACACTGTTAAAAACAAAAAAAACAACCCCACCCTTCACCATCTGCTCCTACAGACCTGAATTCAACAGGTTCGTGCTCACTTAATAGGTTTATATATATATAAAGTGACATGATGAAGGTTTGAACACAAGTCACCTGTTACCTGATCTTAATGGCACTGCCTCCCTGTGTCAAAACTAATTCTGAGACCTGCTTTTATGATGCATATTCCTGAATTAATGTGTCATCAAATCAAATTACCACAAAGCAAATCTGGGGGCCACTCAAGAGGCAACCTCTATGGCTGTGAAGTGAAGCCGATGCAGAAGTGCCAAAAAACTGTAATTCCTCTAGCGGCCATTTGAGGCTGGCTCCAGTAGTGAGTCAGTCCCCATGTTAAAAATGTCCAACTTCACAGCAGAAATAAACATGTTTACAGCCTGGTACAAAAAAACAGTTTTGGTCTCTACAGCTAATTTCCACACCATTCCCCATTCAAGATGTTTCAGAACATGGCAGTGCGCCTGGTTGTGCCCCAAAAGGTCACATGTTACCCTGCTGCTCATCAAGCTCCACTCCTGAATTAAATTCAAATCCCTAACGCTGACTACAAAGTAGTCTCCGGTTCTACACCCACCTACTTAAATGTCCTCATACAGACATATGTTACCTCCTCCAATGAACGACGCCTGGATCTGCCACCCGTACGCTCAGGGCAATCCAAACTTTTCTCATTGGTGAAACGTCCTACCAGTTCTTACCAGGTCAGAGGTGTCCCTCTCTACCTTTAGAAACCTCCTGAAGACCTCCAGCTATTCAGAGAGGACCTCCTCTCCAACACTACCAACAACTGGACATGATAAATCTATCCCCCTCTACAACTGTCACAGTTCTTATTGCTGCACCAACGTGTCCCTGTTGCTCTTGATTGTTTCATAACAGACTCATTTGTACTGAGTCTGAAATCACCTGTTCAAATTATATGCTCCTTACAAACAGCGTTGATTATTGTTTGTTTGATAACCGTGATAGACTGATTGATGAGCTGTATATTATTATATTGTGAGGATGATGATGTTTTTTTCAGAGTATATTTGGTTTGACATCAGCATCACAGAATGATGCAGTACCAGTTGTTGCTGCTTGAAATGCTATTGTTTCACTTATCAATAGATGTATCACAAGCAGATCGTTTATGAGTCCATGTATTATGAGAATCAATACTAAAGATGTTATACTAGCTGTACAGTCATTTATATGCAAACTTGAGATAACCTTTAGAGTTGCTGAATTATTCTATTGTGAGGATGAGATAGATCCAGAAATGAACCAGTTTTCTTTGCTAATTACAATGAGTTCAAAGTATGTTTATGAGTCACTCTACTAAAGCAACAGTTTAAGAATGATGAAATAACTGCACTACTACATTTACAGTATGTGAGTAAAACAGGTTAAGAAATACTGGTGATAAATACATGAGATGAATTTCATACATGATGGGTTTTGAAAAATATATACAGTATGTATAAGTCCAGACTTTAAAATGAAGGTGAAATAAACTTCCGCTCGTTTTTATTGTTTCACTTATCCTATTTTACTTTCACTGCTTACACTGCCCCGTGCCCGGGAGCTGTAACACATACACTGTCCATTCTGTTTACTGCCAATGGTTGAATCAAATTGCCCAAAGCAAATCTGGGGGACAGGTAGTGTCCAGGCAAGAACAAGTGTTCGCTTTACGCAGAGTATAAACGTCACAGGGTTAACGGGGTGTCCCAGCAGCTTATTTTTGACACCTGGCAGCTCGATCCGACCAGATTGTTCAAGTGTGTCCTGCTGTGCTACAGTACAAGCACTTAGAGTTTAAGTTTGTCAAATGAGTAAAGTCTTGTAGAGTACAAACATAGAGTAGTAAGGTGCAAATTATACACTGTAAACCTTGTTGTGTAAGTGCCAGGCCAATGAGACAAATTTAAATTTGAGAAAGAGACGCGTAACATAGCTCCAGCTGACTAGTACAGACTGGTGTACCTTCATTCAAGCTCAAACATTGCTAAAACAGATGTGTCTTTCGCCTCATTTGTTTTTGCTGTTGTGTGATATTTGTGTAATTTGAGTCATCATATAACATGTCAAAAAATAAAAATAAAACATCGCTGTCTTTTGGGCTGACTCAGCCTCAGCCAAGTTTTATCTCATGTGAAAATGAATACACCCTTCAACAAGTGTGAAGAACACACACAACTCTGCTGCTGATAGAGTATCAGTGTGTGTCAGCCTTCCTTTTTTTTGTTTTACAGTGAGAAAAAAAAGGCCTCACCAGTTGGCAGAGTGATTTGAGTACACTAACGTCAGACTACATGACTCACAGGACGCAGCATGTAAATTTACAACTAGACGAGACAGTTTCTGAGGAATTATTTTGAAAGAGTGACACCAATGCCAAGAATTCATATAAAATGTGGAATATTTGTCACAAAGCTCACGCAAAACTGAATTGTGGCTTTAATTTGTATGAAGAAGCAGCAGGAGAATGAAAAGGCTGCATGGAAACGTGGGAAAGAGTCAAATTAATATGTACGGGACTGAAAAGTCAATAAATAAACTAAATAAATATCATAATAATGAAAAACAAGCATCTCTGTGTGTGTCTCAGTCAGTTCTGTATTCCCAACTGCAATTGAAGTTTGTTGATTGTATCACCTGTGTGCCTCCTGGAACAAAGAGTTCATTTCACAGAGATTTTAGGTGAGGCACACCTCTTGTACTCCAAGGGGGTGAGTAGTGCTTTTTGCCTGCGACAGTGTGGGCTGCAGGGGTGCACTGCTCTGTGTCACAATTTTGTGTCACACAAAAGAACAACAGACAAATGGACAATGTCATTCTCTGTTGCACTGATTCATTCATCCATTAACACTACCTTTGCTCAGTGATGTGACCTTGATTCATTGTCTACAGCCTGATTTAATTGTATATAGTCTTTTATAAATCTCTATTTGTAGTTCTATTTCTTATTACTTAAAAAAATGCATTTCTATTTTTACTTCTTATTTAGTTTTCTATTTGGATGCTGCTATCTATCTATCTACAGTTGAAACCAGAAGTTTACATACACTATATAAAAAGACACATATGCTTTTTTTTTTCTCACTGTCTGACACAAAATCAGACATCACTTTTCTTGTTTTAGGTCCGTTAGGATTACCAAAATTATTTCTATTTGCTAAATGCCAGAATAATGAGAGATGGATTTTTTTAGACAATTTTTTATTACTGTCTTCAAAGTCAGAAGTTTACATACATTTCATTAGTATTTGGTACCATTGCCTTTAAACTGTATGACTTGGGTCAAACGTTTTGGATATCCTTCCACAAGCTTCTCACAATAGTTGGCAGGAATTTTGGCCCAATCCTCCTGACAGAACTGGTGTAACCGAGCCAAGTTTGTAGGCCGCCTTGCTCTCACATGCCTTTTCAGCTCTGCCCATAAATTTTCAATAAGATTGAGATCAGGGCGTTGTGATGGCCACTGCAAAACATTGACTTTGTTATCCTTTAAGCCACTTTGTAACCAGTTTGGCAGTATGCCATTTGGAAGACCAGTTTGCGCCCAAGCTTTAACTTCCTGGCTGATGTCTTGAGATGTTGCTTCAGTATTTCCACATAATGTTCCTTCCTCATGCCATCTATTTTGTGAAGTGCACCAGTCCCTCCTGCAGCAAAACAACCCCACAACATGATGCTGCCACCCCGTATTTCACAGTTGGGATCGTGTTCTCAGGCTTGCAAGCTTCCCCCTTTTTCCTCCAAACGTAACAATGGTCATTATGGCCAAACAGTTTGATTTTAGTTTCGTCAGACCACAGGACATGTCTCCAAAAATTAAGGTCTTTGTCCCTGTGTGCATTTGCAAACTGTAATCTGGCTTTTTTATGTTTCTTTTGGAGTAATGGCTTCTTCCTGGCAGAGTGGCCCATGTCGGCACAGTACTCAATTCACTGTGGATAATGTCACACTCTTAATAGCTTCAGCCAACAAGGTGTTTTGCTTTTGTTCTTGGGTTGACATGCACATTTCAGACCAAAGCACATTCATCTCTGGGACACAGAACCCGTCTCCTTCCTGAGCGGTATGATGGCTGGACATTCCCATGGTGTTTATACTTGCGTATAATTGGTTGAACAGATGAACGTGGCACCTTCAGGGATCTGGAAATTGCACCCAAAGACGAACCAGACTTGTGCAAGTCCACAGTTCTCTTCCTGATATCTTGGCTGATTTCTTTTGACTTTCCCATGATGTTACACAAAGAATCAGTGTGTTTCAGGTGTGCCTTAAAATACATCCACAGGTGTGTCTCTAATTAACTCAAATGTTGTCAATAAACTTATCAGAAGCTTCCAAAGACATGACATCATCATCTGGGCTTTCCCAAATTGATTAAAGGCATAGTAATCTTAGTGTATGTAAACTTCTGATTTTGAATAAAATAATTAAAAAAATGTCTAAAAAAATACTTCTCTCATTATTCTGGCATTTAGCAAATAGAAATAATTTTGGTCTTTTGTCTGATTTTGTGTCAGACAGTGAGAAAAAAAAAAGCATATGTGTCTTTTTATATAGTGTATGTAAACTTCTGGTTTCAACTCTATCTATCTATCTATCTATCTATCTATCTATCTATCTATCTATCTATCTATCTATCTATCTATCTATCTATCTATCTATCTATCTAATCCCAAGTGGTTATTATTTGTCCAATGTTGTTCATTCATTTTTTTTTTTTTTTTATGTAAATGGATAAAATGTGTTTAAGCCACATGTGGACCACTGAAGTGCATTTTGGTTGCAAACAAACCTGTAAAGTAGCAGCAGAGCTCACATGCAGCACAGGAGTAAACTGTGCCCTCACGCTCCTCCTGACCAGTAGATGTAGGTATATGTATCTGTGAAGCTGGTTGGCATCCACCAATCCCGTGAGACGCTCACTGTGGGCATGTACTACGCTGCTTTCGTCTCACCGACGCTGTCCAATCAGAGGAGGCGCGAGCGAGACACCGCCAAGATCAGATTGTGAGTGTAGCCTGGCTAGCACAGACCTGATATAAAAGGGCTAACGGGCGAGCTGCTAACTTGTGAAGTGCACCGGTAAGCCGCATTTATTAACCTGTGGCTCGCTATGCAGCCGCCGCAAAATAAAGTTCTTGACGTTATATGTCTGTTTTTACAACTTCGTGTATTTTTAAAAACGTTTTGGAAGTCACAAAGCTGGAATAAAAAGCGGCTGAGTGTGACAGTGTTGTTGGGTGACAGCTGTGGATTAGCACGTACTGTAGCTTAGCTTTAGCCAGCCGGCTAACAAAGCGTCGACAGCCCGCCTGGCTTTTCCACTGTATCCCCCCGAGTTAGCTCGTCGCTAAAGCACCCAAAAGGACATTACTAACTAACAAACTTACCACCTCCTGTATGGGTTTAATTTTAACTTACTTAACTACATACTTACCGTGTGTGACAACCGACAGCGGAGTCATTAACTTAACGGTTCACGGTCACCATTAGCTCGTTGCCTGTGGCAGTTGGTGATTGGTAACGTTTGTCAGATGTTCTATGAACGTTCGTGTCCCGACGACGAAAACGAAACAATAACAGATGTCCAACGGTCGAAATGGCACGCAAAGTAACGATAATTTAACCAAATGTATTCAAAAAATTAAAGTCTATTTGATTATGTAGGCTAAATTAGTTGAATATATTATAATAAAATAAAGTGTTTATGAATTTTGTCGACATGAGCTCACTGTTTGCATGTTTGTTGATCGATCTAACATTGCATGCATTGAATATAATTACATGACAGTTATTAAACGTCAATAATCTAATCACCAGTTATCTCGGATGTCTTGAAAATAGTGGCCAAATATTTCGGGTGTGACTTTTTAAATGTTGCATCATATTAAATCTGAATAAAACATCTTGTTTATAGTTTATTGTGAACTTTATTTTGTTAAAAAAAAAAAGCGGTTCGTCTCCACTCACTCTATACAGCTTACAGCAGGCAAATCGTTGCAATGCTTTCTGTTTAAAAACGGGAAGTTAACTTAAAATAAACACCAGACAAATACGTAACTATATATTAATATTAAATCCTTGGAATTAACTGTAAAATTATTTAAAAAGTACTTGAGCATCGCTTAGTTTGTTTCCTGTTTGGTAGGGATTTAGACCTCCTCTTCCTCCATTCTCAAATGCCAACAACAACAGCCGTCGAAGAAACAGGACAGTGTGCACTCGTAAGTGCACACAAACCCACTAATATTATCTGTTATTAACCGTGTAAATGTCTAGCCCACGCTCACGTTTGTTTAAAACCTGCAGCACGAAGCAAACAATCGCTAAATTTGTTACGTGAATCCTTTTTCAAAAAACGTGCACAAGCTAACTAGCGAGCTAAGTTGAATCCAACGCTAACTGTTAGCAGCTGCTAGCTGCATTCAACAAAAGACTCATCGCTGTCGCTGTGTTATCAGTGTTGTTCCCGCCGCGTGCAAAAGTAACATCTGTAACCGTGTGCTGATGTATGTTTAGTTACATTTATAGTTTGGAGCCGGCGTGGTAAAGTTAAGCTATGTTTGCGTGACCTGTAGCAGAAGTTCGACGATGCCTCTCCTCCTCCGGACGTGCTCGGTACCTGAAGTAGGCCTTGTGCACACTTAGCGTAGTAAAAAGTTGTGAGCATCCAGGGATGGTTTAATATGGTTTTCTGCACACGCACCGCGTTCAGAAACACCCAACAAGGGTTCATTTAATCTGAAACCGGTCGAAAATATCTAAATTTACCATCATTTATTATCTTGTGAGAAGAATAACCCGGTTAACTCGAGCTAACGTGAGTGATGTAGCTTTGTAACAGTGTGCTTTGGCAGCAAGCAGTTCAAATGGGCCTCAGAAATAAGTGCAGTTTAATTTAAACACCAAATATATTTAAAATAGATTCAAGCTCTGGACATATGATGGACAAATGTGACGTTTGTTTGCATTAAAATTAAGGAACTTAAACCACTTTAATCACTTTAATAAGTTTGATGTCTTTCTGTCTCCAGGGGTCTAAATAGTGACAAATAGAAGAACATTTTCTTTTTAACCTGAAGCTCAACTCCTCCGGTCCTTTTGGATCATGGCTAAAGATGTAAGTAACTATGCACATGTTTTGTTTTTGATTGGAAAACAGTTGTTTGGTTGTAGCTGACACGACATGAATGTGTTAAGCTGCTATAACTTAATTAAAACATGTCCCGTAACCTCTTTTTGTTAATTTCATGTTGTGTTTTTGGAGTGTATTAACTTCTTGTCCATTGCAGGCTGGTCTGATTGAAACAAATGGAGAGCTGAAGGTTTTCATCGATCAGAATCTAAGCCCAAGCAAAGGTATAATTTATGAGTAATCTCCTTTACACATCAGTGTTTTCTTTACATTACATACAGTCTAATTTATAATCGATTGCCTGTCCCACAAAGGCAGCACTGTTCTTCCTCTGGTGTCGGCCTATGTGCTTGTAGTTGGACGATAGGGGGCAATGGAGGATCAAACAAAAGCTCTGCTCATTACTGCGCTTCTCATGTCTTCTATTAGGTGTCCTATCTTTGGTTACTGTCCAGCCTACAGCTGCCCCTGTAGCCAAACAGCTACTACCCAAAACTCTTGGGCCATCCAATGTGAACATTGCTGCACACGTGCAACATGTGCCACACGTGGTGAGTGACGACAACTTTCACATCATATTATCTTATAATTTCAGGATGTTGTTTCACATTTCTGATATAAAAAGTTGAGCTTTCTGAATTATCAGTGATCCACAGATCGCTCGCTGGGTTTCTCCGCCGCGTCTTACTGTTGTGTAAGCCCCTCCTTTATCATTGTGAGGTGACTGGGCGGAGGAGTAGGTGCAGACAGTTGATCCTAAGCCTATCAACTCTACAGTCAGCAGGATTACACCAATCATCCCATTATATACATGGAATGTATACATAACGGAAATCAGCTTACATCACCCTAGTGAAGGAATAGATCACCTCTCTGCTCACATTACCCCCTAATATTACGAGGTGTGTAAATTTCAACCAATGTATCTTATTGATCATCGGCCATGCTCATAATCAATAATTGATTAGTCAATTAAGATGTCTGAAATACAAAATGTGTTCTTCCTCCATTCAAACTTCATTTAAACAATCCTCAGTGGATATTTTTGCAGCACGATCCTAACGTGTTGGGATTTTATGTTGCATTTGAAACTAAATAATGTAAATTAAAGAGATTTGTTGAGTCACAAATCAAATTATTTCTGTTGAGGTTAATTGCATGCAGTCAGCGTCATCGTCTTCTCATTATCACTCCCTCCAGGAAATAAAGTAGTTCTTCATGTACAGATGGATTTATTCCTCTCTTAATTGCACTTCACTGTCATCAGTCCACCGTCAAACTGTTACAGGACACTATACAAAACAAACAGTCATATTTATTCATTTAACAGACACTTCAGAGACTAATTAACATGACCAAACAAACATAAATAAACATACATTGTTGGCTGCACACAAACTACAGGAAATGCATGTTGGTAAACAAAATAAAGTCTTTAAAAAAAAAAAATTGGAAATATTAAATCACTTAAACCAAACTTAAACGGAGCATAAAACTTTTTTCTTGGAGGTAAATTCCTGCAATTAAATGCCTCCCTGCACAAATAAGTTCTCACCTGGTGTACAAAGCCAGTAAATATTCATGAAAATAAATCATACAAATGATATATGTAAACAAAACATTAAATAATTTCAAATAATATTTCTGGCAGTTCTAATTATTATTGTTGTTGTGAACTCACCCATCCTTGTATCAACAAAAAGTTGTCAAGGGCGACAACAACCTGTCTCCTCATGTCAATAAGCTGACTTTGGGAGGGACACACACACACACACACACACACACACACACACACACACACCAGGTTCAAATGTGGAGAGAGTCGGGGCGGTCCTTGCTGCGGAAGCCCAGGGTTCGAATCCGACCTGTGGCTCTTTCCCGCATGTCATTCTCCGTCTCTCTCTCCTTGGTGGTGATGTTCACATAACCAGTAACCGACTAACCATAACCTGGTATGCTGAGCAAAGAGCTCAGCATAGGATGCAGTTCCTGAGGAGACTGAAGCGAGCAAAAATAGAAAAAATAAGATTACAGAAGGAAAAACCTGTTTCAATGTTCTTCTGGGCACCTTCCTTCTTTAATAGCCTTCCCTCTTTGCAGGTGATTGGAACACCCCAGAGGCCCACGGTATCCAATACCATTTTGGTAAACAGTCCACACACACCCAGCTCGCAGTTCCTCACTCAGAGTCAACCATCTGACGCCTCTCCGTGGTCATCAGGGTAAGCCTACTTAAATTTTATAAGCTTGGAACATTATTGCGAAAATCTGTGGACAAGTTTAACAAGTCTGATGTATTGATGTGAAACCTGAGTGACGTGTGGGATCTGTCCTGACTGCAGGAAACGTGGTAAGAAAGGGGAAAAGAATGGGAAAGGCTTGAGGCATTTCTCCATGAAAGTGTGTGAGAAGGTGCAGAAGAAAGGAGTAACCACCTACAATGAAGTGGCAGACGAACTGGTCGCAGAATTCAGCTCTTCAGACAACCACATGTCACCCAATGACTCGGTCAGTGCTGCAGCTGCACGACATTTGCAAACCACAGAAATGTTACATTTGACATTTTTAATAACTCCTGCTGATATTTTGAATCTTTATTTATTTATTTTTTTCTTCCATTTTTAGCACGTGTACGACCAGAAGAACATTAGGCGGCGTGTGTACGACGCACTTAACGTGCTCATGGCCATGAACATTATCTCTAAAGAGAAGAAAGAAATCAAATGGATTGGCCTTCCCACCAACTCAGCGCAAGAGTGCCAAAACCTCGAGGTAAAGACACGCAGTGAAGACCGTTCTCACAATAACTTGGGTTGGAGATATATTGCATTTTAATTAGATTGTTATTCTTACTCATAATTCCTTTATTTGAACTGTAGGTGGAGAGACAAAGGCGGCTGGAGAGGATTAAGCAGAAACAATCACAGCTTCAGGAGCTCATACTGCAGGTGGGAATGAAGCGAGTGCTTGTGTTCAGTTTGACTCCATCAGAGAGGTGTTAACTTCGTATGTTGTTCGTTATCGGGGTTGTAGTTTGATGCCGCATTGGACTGCAGGTCTTCTAGTACAACACCACCTTTACCTCCGATCTCAGCATGTTGTAGCAGATTTAAAGTTTTCATCTTTGTCTTACAGCAAATAGCTTTTAAGAACCTGGTTCAGCGGAACAGACAGACAGAGCAGCAGGCAAACAGACCTCCACCTCCAAACTCCATCATCCACCTTCCCTTCATTATTGTCAACACCAGCAAGAAAACTGTCATCGACTGCAGCATCTCAAACGACAAGTATGTGAATGTGCCAGCCGTCATATTCACCACTTTGTATTTGAAAGGTTGTTTTCAACGAAGAAGCCGTGCAGTGATAGAGACTTAATGAGTAACACCTGTACATCAGAGGGATTCGTTTAGACTGTTTACCTTCTAGCCAGGTTTGTATTCAAGAACTTTTATTCCTAGAAGTCCTGAGTTAGAGGGAAGAGGCAAATTATAAGTAGCCCAACACACACGGTGTGTGAGATGGTTGTATTTTAGTGTCTTTTTAGGCCATAAACGTGATGTGGGTTAATAGTTTTCTAGCTCTTGGCAAGTTAGACGAAAGTTATTTGGAAATCTTAAGTCGTAACTTCCGAAGGCTCGGCGTGAGGATGAGTGTGATCAAACGTGGAGACACAGTTTGAGGAGATGACTCAACAGTTGAGTATTTAGCCTTTTAGTAGCTCACTCTGAATGTGAGACCTTCCCACCAGCACAATGTAATAAGGCGAATATAGAATGAAAATATCCTCCAGCACTTTTTACACTTTAAAACAACAGGTCAAACATGAACGGTCCATGACATGCAGTGGACTGTTAAAGTGCTGTCCTGCTCCCAACCCTTCCAATCCTGCTCCAGTCACCCACAGAGATGTAAAGCAAAGGTTTTATGTGAGTTGTATGCTTCTTATAGCATGACTTTAAAACAGCCTGGTAGCACTTAGGGTTAAAAGAAGTCTTGCGGTTAAAATTTTAGTCAAATTTGTGGTTAAAAACTTGCAGAAAATGTGGATGGCAGCATATAAAAATAAACTACTCTGAAGCCCCATTTCCCACCCATATAATCTTTAAATAAGCTGCAGTAAATGATTCAATAATCAGCCAGAATTTCATTTTTTATAAATTACTAGTGATTCATTTTATGGCTTGTTTCAAGGCCAAACCTCAAAGTCTGGAGAACCAAGCAGCATTTTGTCATAACTGAAGGCGGGTCACATTGTGGCACTTGTGTTTCATGATTACCACCATCTTGCACAATCCTGCTCTTTAAAACATGGTTTCCACATTGCAACTTATTGTTTGGTTTAAAAATTGATAATTCACCCTCTCTTATGTCTCCTGTTCTTCCTCATTATCATTTCCAGGTTCGAGTATTTGTTCAATTTTGACAGCATGTTTGAGATCCACGATGACATCGAGGTGCTAAAGCGCATGGGCATGGCCTGTGGTTTGGAGGTGGGAAAGTGTTCTCCAGAGGATCTGAAGGTCGCACGTAGCCTGGTGCCCAAAGCTCTGGAGCCGTACGTTATAGGTCAGTGCCAGAAGTGTGTTTGTTTATACAATCTGTTTGCCACAGTTTTTTGGGTCAGCAGATCAGACGTGAAGGGATGAACAGTAAAACAGGTTAGGGTACCCTGATCTGACTTTTTTGGCCCTGATACTGATATCTGGGCTTTGATACCACTCGAGGTGCTTGATTAAAGGTCCAGTGTGTCAGATTTAGAGAACATGGCAGGTCCTCTTCCACCATGTTGCCACACCATTTTTCTACAGTAGCCCAGATTGAACAAACCAAACACTGACTCTAGATGGAGCCTTTCGCTGCCACAGGGGGGGGTTGCATTTTGTAACCACACTGCTAGATGCCACTAAATCCTCCACACTAATCCTTTAAGTTGGTTATGTTATAATTTGCAGACCTACTGCCCCCATTTGAAACACTGACTTTGCAGATGTTGCAAGCAGCCGTAGAATTTGTTACCTTCAAACATCTGACACAAGTTGTCAGCTCCCTGCTTCTTCCTTGTGTGCTTCTGATGTAGTGATGACGTAGCGCACATAGATGTGAAATCAAATAGATTAGCTGTTTGAGATAATATCGGTCAGATATCTGTATCTGATCGGTCCATAGTTGGATTACAAATCTGTAATTCATGTCACAAGGTAAGCTGATTCTGCTGTGCCTCTGGTCTTTGTATAGATAATAATGCTCTAATGCTGTTATCATGTCCACATAACAGCAGGCACAGTTATAAGTGCATGGAAATATGAAGAGTACATGCTATGAAGACTTCTGCTATGAAGTCCAGGCACTCCTCCTCCTCCTCACTGCTGGCTTACTCTGTTCATTACATTACAAAATTTCAGCTTTTAAAGACATGCTGTAGAGTATGATGAGTCTTTTTCATTCTTAAAGTGCTGCCAGCTTGTTGATTTGTCTCTGCCTGACACCTTGCTAGTGTAACTGCCTCAAACCTTTAAAGTTCACTCCTATTTGTCTGAAAGATGTTAGTCAATCACTTGACAAGGCGATGCACTACTGCTACCAGCGATGTGAAAAAAGGAGGGGAGTGCTCAAAAATCCTCCTTTTTTTAAACTACTGCAGACTTTGCAGTGATTTGTGAAAAGGTGATGCCATGGTAGGAAAGTCCTTAAAGCTGCATTCAGACAGGATCTGGCACTGAATTTACCATTTGAGTCACTCAGATGAATCAGTGGCGGAGTTGGAGAAGTTCAGTCAGACACTTGGGTTGCACAAACCCTCCACAGTCAGCCTGAAGTGTCTCTGAAACTGAGACTATCCATGTGGATTCATGGACAAAGAAGTTTAATTTGTGTCCGATATTTTGAGAGTGAGCGGACATCGGTCTAGTGACATAGACAGTGAATGAGAGTGAGCGAGCGCTGGCCTCAATGAAGTTGGTTAATCAGCAAAATAAAAAGTTATTTCCTGATTGTTTCACAGCGGTTACTTTCAGCACAAACAGACACACACACACCCAACAACCGACCTCAGCCCCCTTCATCCCCCACTGCTGCATAACCCTGTGGCATTTCCCGCTGTGCAGCATCCTGTCTGAATGTGGGCTGAGTTTGTCCTGAATGTCTGAGGAAAAGATTATTATTATTATTATTATTATTATTATAGTAGTGTCTGGTATTGATTCTTTCTGTATCTCTGCCCTTCAATATTTCAGATACTAAGATAAACAAAGTACTGGTTGACACAAAGTCACATAAATTGTTGCAGAAAGTCAGAGATTACTTATTTTTTTATATATTCACACTGCCCACAGAGGTGAGTGAAGAAAGGCTGATGTGGTGTGATTTTTCTCACTTTCAGTGCGTCTACACTGTAAATATGAGAGGACATTATCAAAATCACGTTTGTTAATGTTGCTTTATCTTCTTTTCTTTTTGTTGTAGAGATGGCAAAGGGTCCCATCAGTAACGTCTACATCACTGGAGGGTCCTCTGCCAACGGAGCCCGTTACCCTGCAAGGTGAGCGGTGTAACCTGCTTCAGTAAACATCACAACATGTCATTGTGCTCCATCGTCATTTAACTGATTCACTCGTCCTCTGCTCGCAGTGACGGTTGCACTGACGGCACCATGGCGTCCAGCTCAAATGACTCTCACTACAGCGGCTCTCGCGTGGAGACTCCAGTGTCTTATATGGGGGACGACGACGACGAGGACGAGTACGACGAGAACGATGATGAAGACTAAATCTGTCTACGCCTCGCCACTCCAACAAGCACAGTCCTTCAAAAAACACCTTCACCGTGGGGGAATTTAGTCCCCCGCCTTTTTTTGTGTGTGCTTCTTCAACCTTTTCCCCCTGCTGTTCCCCCCCCCCCATGCCTGTATTTCTGTCTGGCTTTCTCAGGGGTGTAGATGAATATTAAAAAAAAAAAAAAAAAGAACAGCGGTGTATGTTGCACCCATCTTTTTTCTGCTCCTGAATCACGTGCACCTGCACCACAGCTCTGGGGGGGAGGTGTCGTCCAAGGGAACTGTAGTCTGTGGCCCGGCCACCACACCGAAGTCTTTGTATGTCTAATCCACTTCTCAATAAGCCATCCCACTAAAAAAAGAAAGAAAAAAACACCTCTGTAAGACCTACTGCTGTTGGAGAATGTATAATGTACTTGTTTGGATAGTTATTCCTTTTATTTTTCAATTACATATGGCAGACATGATAATGATTTATGATCAAAGTGTTCCAAGATGGCCAAAGTGTCTGCTTTAACATGCCGTGTTAGCGCAACACCGTGGATTCTGAATGGCACAGTACAGTTGCCATGGCATCCCAGGATGGGGCTCCATCAGATGTGTTGATACTTTTTTTTTTGTGTGTGTGTGTGTGTGTTCTGGGCAATAATTTGAAATAGTTCTTATCCACCATGTTGTGTTGGGCTGGCTTCCTTCTTTTCTGTAGGCAGCTGCTTTCCTGATCTTGTTTGCTAGTTTTTTTTTTTTTTTTGTTTTTTTTGTATTCTGGAGTTGAGGAATCACCGCCCTGTTAACGCCTTGGTAGTGTTTACAAGTGTTTTAAAAAATTATTGATGTAAAAAAAGGAAAAAAAAAGTGTGGTTGCATAGGTCTTTATGTACTCCCTTCAAAGATCTCCCTTTTAAAACTTAGCAACACATGTACTGACTCTCCAAATACCTTTTTCTGTAATCTAATATAAGTTTGCAAATTAAAAATAGATTGTTTTAATAATTTTGTATCAAATTCATGTGGCTTTTAATGGAGAAACAAACAATACAAACTTTTTATTTTTGCACGTGAAGCACGTTGTTTCAACAGCTCTATCCTAAATTTTCAAGGACCTGCTGAAAAAATATTTCAGTTTTATAAGATCAACTTGATTTGAGACTCGTGGTTCTTTAAAAAAAAAAAAAAAAGGAAGAGCCCACGGATTAACACTCAGAGTTGAGTGTGCTGGACAAAGGTGGGTTTGTCTGTCAGAGGAAAGCCACAAGAAGCTACATGCTAGACACTCAAGAAGGTGAGAACAGCTGATTATACACTCCTTTACTCACCATGCTGTTTGTTTTGCACGCCGTAGTTTCATGTCTGTAATTATAATTTTGTTGTACAGATTTACAAGTGCAGTACGCTGTTATTGAGGCCTTGTTTGTCTTTTTCTAAAGTGAGGTGTGCCCAAATGTTTTTGACATGGATAACCGGTAAGAGCCCAGGTGAAACACCTGCTGCAGACATGAGATAGTTTTAAAGTAAGACATTTTTTACAATGTCTGAGTGATCCTAAGGCAGTAAACATGTCAGTACATGACATGTAAGCTCCTTTACCCTCCTCAAAATGTTGCTATCAGATGTTAAAGGGTTATCTGTTGCTTTAATCGTTCCTCCTGTCCAAACTGCAAAGAAATCTCTTCCTGGAGCATGGCGACAAAATACACTGCTCAAAAAAATTAAAGGAACACATCAGATCTCAAGGGGGAAAAAATCATGCTGGATATCTTTCCTGATATGGACTGGGTAATGTGTTAGGAACTAAAGGATGCCACATCATTAATGGAAATGAAAACTATCAACCTACAGAGATCTGAATTCAAAGACATCCCCAAAATCAAAGCAAAAAAATGTTGCGGCAGGCTAGTCCATTTTGGCAAAAATTTCTTTGTAGCAATAATGGTACTCAGTAGTTTGTATGGCAAACTTTGTAAGGATGGACGGAAACAATGTCCAAGAGATGTCCTATTGGATTTAGGTCAGTCGAGCATAGGGCCAGTCAATGGTATCAATTCCTTCATCCTCCATGAACGACCTGCATACTCTCGCCAGAGGCTGGATTTGCACCAATTCAGGTGTTCTGACAGTGGCAAATGCCAGTTGAGCTCCAGTCAGGTGCCGGACAGTGAGCACAGGTCTGTGCACTTCAGGACATCAGGCCTCCCAGACCATCACTGACATGAAGTTTGTTTGCTGATTGTTTGCAGGCAGCATTCACCCCAGTGGCCTCCAGACCCGTTTATCACGTGCTCAGGTTGACCTGCCAAATCTGTGAAATCAATGAGAAATTGGTCAATTCTGGTGTTCTGTGGAAAATGCCAGTTGAGCTCCACGGTGTAAAGTGAGCACATTCCACTACAGGGGTTGTCTTCAGGCCACCCTCATGAGTTTGTTTCTGTTGTTTGTCATTAGACTTTCAAAACAGTGGCCTGAAAATCATTAACAACCTCCAGTTATCCTGTACCCTGCACAAGATCAGATACTCCTGAAGGTGAATTGACTTGACTGCTATCTCTGATTAAAAGTGTCCCTGGAATCTTTGTTCTTGAGACTGTGCTGGGAGACAGTAAACCTTCTGGCAATGGCCCATATTGATGTGCCACCCTGGAGGAGTTAGTGTATATGATCCTGTAGTGGATTGGGTATCTTATAAAGCAGTGTTGAGCTACAGACAGTTCATGAGGGGCAGGTTTATTCATTCATATTTTATTGTTGACTGTTGACCAGAACTACTTGGGTGCAAAACAGGTTCTCCTGATCCACACTTCTCTTATTAATATTTCACATTTGGAGCCACGATTGCAGTTTTTGAACCTTTGATTTCACCTCCTCTTACTACGTTACCATCACATTCAGCTCATAACTAATCATGGATGTATGGGCACTACCTGCATGACTGTGACGACAGAGCAGCCTGGTTTTGAAACAAAATATTACAGGAAATGCTAAATTTATTTAAAATTATGTTCCTGTGATCCATCCATGATTGTAACTACTCAGGCTCATCAGAGTTATGGTGGGACTGGAGCCTATCTACAGGCATTTTGGAGTCTCCAATTAACCTATGAAGTTATTATTAACATCTTAGGACTGTGGGAGATAGCCGGAGTATGGGGAAAACCCACACATGTAAGCTCGAATTGATGTTTGAACCAGGAACCTTCTTGCTGTGAGGCCACTGCACCACTGTGCTGCCTCATAGTTGAACTATTTTCATTCAGAACAAAGTATTAAGGTAGTATTAAGTGTTTCTAAGTTTATTTATTTAATGAAAAGAATATATATCAGAGATTCCTCCGTGTACCACCAGTGGTTGTTCAACCATCACCATGAGCAAGCAAACTTCCTTTTAACAGGCAGAAACCGGTCATCCACCGCGACCGGTTGAGTTCAGTTCATTTGAATCCCGCAGCAGTCTAATCCTATAGCAGCAAAACTAAGAGATGACCTGAGCTGAGAACTATAAGCTCTATCAAAAAGGAACGTCTCCCAAAATGGGAGCTTTATAGCTGAAAGCTCTGACTCCCAATCTACTTTTGAAGACTAAAGAAACCACAAGGAACCCTTATAAAGAAGAAACCCATTTTATTTATACTCAACCATGAAATATAATAATATAGTTACTTACATCTGACTAGGACTGTCGACTTTGTTGCCCTTGATTTTAGATTTTTGGGATCTTTGCAGCCAGTTTGGACAAGAAGAATTATTACAGCAACTAATAATCCTTTCAACGTACATATTGATGTCAGTATTGTGTTTAGATGTAACTGAAAATGATCTGGTTTGTGATCACCTGTAGACGTCCCAGTTAATCATGAATCACTTTTCCAAACCTGACTTCAACTTTTAATATCCAGCGAATGTTTGATTAGCGTCTACGTCTACGGTGCTGATCGTGATTTCCCAGTCGATTGACTGGCGACACTCATAGCTCATATGCTGCCTGTGTTGTTATGTTCCAGCATGTGCTTGCACACTTTGTCCTGGGCATTAGGGTGTTAATGGATTACTGAAAGGTGTTGACTCAGGTGTGTGTGGCTGTGTGTGTGTGAATAAGGGTGGTGGGATCTATTTGAGACACCAATCTCACCAAGATGCCATTTCTCTGCCACTCTGTGTGATCTGTCTCCTTTTTTCTCATCCCTGCACATTAGTAAGCAGCTTCTATTTTGTCTTCTCCTTGCAATGTCTCCTCTTCGCACCGCCTAACAGTCACCTACCCTCAACATGGATATCGGAGGACTGTCCACGGTGGTAGCAAATTCTGCTTACATCAATGCTCGTGGAAGCATCGATGGCTCTAACACACAAGCTCGGGATAAGAAGTACCATTCTCGCCTCAAACTGCCTCACATCACTGTGTGTGAAGGCCTGAGGGACACCCTGGATTTGAACTTTGACTCAATCTGCGTGGAACAGCCTATCGGCAAACGCCTCTTTAGAGAGTTCTTGAATGCAAATCAAGAGTATCACGGGGCTGTCCGTCTGTGGAGAGACGTCGAGGACTATGACCTGGCCGAGGACTCTGACAGGGCAAAGAAGTCCTCAAAGATCGTCCAGCGTTACATGGACCCCGCTGCCAAACACTACTGTCCGTTCCTGCCTGAGGACATCATAGCTAAGGTGAAGGAAAACCAGGAGGCTGTAGGTGATGATTTGTTCACTGCAACGTTGGCCACAACATTGGACTATTTGAGGGACGCCCCTTACATTTTCTTCATGGAGAGCATGTATCTGAAGAGGTTCCTGCAGTGGAAGTGGCTTGAGATGCAGCCCATGGATGCAGACTGGTTCCTGGACTTCCGTGTGCTGGGGAAAGGTGGGTTTGGGGAGGTGTCTGCCTGTCAGATGAAAGCCACGGGAAAACTGTACGCCTGTAAGAAACTCAACAAGAAGAGGCTGAAGAAGAGGAAAGGCTTTGAGGTGAGAGGACAACTGACATTCTTGATGATATGCTTCGTTACTTTGCAGGTTGTTGGTGTTTTGCACGAGGCCAACACAAAATCAGCCTTAGATTTCAAGAGACAGACAGAAAATGGACAAAATGAACTGCAAGTTTTGGGCACTTGTAATATTTTTCAGTGTCTGACATGTTGGTGTCTTTAAGTTTCTCCCTGTGAAATAATTTGGATGGTTGGTGGTCCTGGCTCTACTTAAGAAAGCCTCAGTTTATCTCAATGTTATTGTCACATTTCCTTGCAGTAGGCGCTTTTAATAGCAGTGCTTGCAGTGATTCGATTAATAAAGATATTTTGTTGGCTTGATGTTCCAGAGAAAGTGCCCTGCGATGGTGCTAATCGTCTTTGTCCCTCCCTCTGTCTCATTTGGCTTTAGCCTGCCGTATTAAACAACTGAGACAGGGATAGAGTGATTACAGAGAGCTTTAGTGAAAAGCCCTTCTGAATGGAACTTCTTGGCACAGTTATATCTTGCCCTTGACTTGTCTGAGGTCATTCTTCGAAATGTAGTTTAACCTCTTTTTCAAATGGTCCGATTGGGGAAAAAAAATCCATGTAGCTTCACATTTTTCTCCTTTAAAAACTGTCTCTGTACCGTTGTTGTTCAAAGTAGCCTTTCTTGACTTCCTTCTGTAGGGGGCGATGGTGGAGAAGAGGATTCTTGAGAAGGTTCACAGTCGCTTCATTGTGTCGCTGGCGTACGCCTTCCAGACAAAGGACGAACTTTGTCTGGTCATGACCATCATGAATGGAGGAGACCTCAAGTAACTTCACATTCTGAACAACTCTCATGCTTGAAAGCACAAACACGAACATGTTCCTCGTCCATTTGCTGCCATGTTGCTGTTTCATTTGCAGTATCTCCATCGCCAACACAACATCAGTCGACTAGAGATGGTGTAGCTAGTCTAGCAGCTTACCAAATGTGGCACCCTGGATAATGTTTCCTAACTACAGTGCCTTCACGTTGGGATATTGTACACATTTGGCTGCATTTAACAGCTGAATTGTATGTTTGTAGACAAACAGACAGTTAAAGAGAGAACATACATAAAAAAATACATGTTCAGAGTCAGTTTTTGAAGATCCATAAGACTGTAGGCTTCATTCTGTTCTGTTATTTTCATGGGATGAGCGAGAACTTCACAAGAACCTCAAGTGGTTCCTCAAAGAACACCAGCCTCAAAGGCAAAGTCACATTATCAAAAAATACTTATTATTTGTAAACCCACGTGACAACAACATACTGGCAAATATATTATACATGGTATATATTCACTGAAACCAGCATTTTACACATGCCGGAGCAAAAGCTCACGCGTTCTCTGTTCCCTGCAGGTACCACATTTACCTGGTGGATGAGAACAACCCGGGCTTTGAAGAATCCAGAGCCTGTTTTTACATCGCTCAGATCATTCAAGGCTTGGAACATCTCCACCAGAAAAGAATCATCTACAGAGATCTCAAACCAGAAAATGTGCTGCTAGATAATGACGGTAACCATTTTTTAGGCAAACACTACCAACAATAAAGCCACTGTCCACGTGTAGTTAAAGCTAATCGAGAATACTTTATGTTGTCGACCAGGGAATGTGCGTATATCTGACCTGGGTCTTGCCGTGGAGCTGAAAGAAGGCAAAACACTGACCAAAGGATATGCTGGAACACCAGGTGGGTCTTATCTGAATCCTATTTAGAGGTGTGATTTCAATCTTTACACGCTCAGCGAGAGTTTTGAATCCATTGTTTGACTTCTTGCAGGTTACATGGCTCCAGAGATGCTGAAAGGAGAGAAGTACGACACCTCGGTCGACTATTTCACTCTGGGAGTGACACTGTATGAGTTCATGGCTGCTAAGAACCCGTTCAGAAACAGAGGGGAAAAGGTTAGCTGCCTCCTACCGAGCCTCGACAAAATGTCTAAATGAGAGGGTGGTGATTAAAATGTTTGTCTTCTAATTAGCTTGAACGTGAGGAGATGAAAGAACGTATGCTGAATCGGGTGGTGACCTATCCGGACAACTTCAGCGAGCATGCAAAGTCGCTCTGCGACGGGCTGCTAGCCAAAGAGGTCGATCAGAGGATGGGTTTTAAGAACGACTGCTGTGATGAGATCAGAGAACATCCATTCTTCAGTGAAATCAACTGGAGGAAACTAAATGCAGGTACCGTCCCAACCGTAACTTCTGTAACTTGAAATAAACACAGACAATGGCTTCAATCGTTTGACGTTTGATGCAATCTTCTCACCTCTCCAGGTATTCTGCCTCCTCCTTTCGTCCCTGACCCTAAAAAGGTGTACGCGAAAAGTCTGGATGACGTCGGGGCCTTCTCCTCGGTGAAAGGAGTGACCTTCGAGGACAAAGACAAGACCTTTTTTGACGAGTTTTCTTCAGGCAACATCCCCATCCCGTGGCAAGAGGAGATGATTGATATGGGCATTTACGGAGAGCTCAACGTTTGGGGTCCTGAAGGCAGCCTCCCGGACGACCTCCGCAGGGAGTCCATACTAGAGCAGCCGGCCAAGTCATCGACCTGCTGCATATCGTAGACGTCTTGAAAACTCATCAACCATCCAGTGTACAGACTTGTAGCTCTTGAAGGCATGAAGACTGAAATACTCAGGACAGACACAGGTCTCTTCTGAACTCTCTGATGGCACTTTGAGACTTTTTAAACTTTTTTTGGTGAACGCGGGAAACAACAAGAACAGAACGGAGGTGGATTTTCAGCCTGGAATGGACTTAAACGTAGATTTTAAGTTAGTTAAGATAAAAAGAAATGTGTTGACGTTATATCCTCTGCTCCTTTCTCTCACTCTCATCTCTTTGTGCGTGCATGTGTTAAATTATTATAACGCTTTTAATGCATTTTTAAAAAATCACATTTTTAAGCAGGGGTTTAGTTACGTGGCATGTTTGGTGCATGCTATTTAACTGGAGTGTGCGTCTGTTTTTTTTTTTTTTGAGTTTACTGTCAAATTAACAATTCAAATACCAAAAGCTAAAACCAGAAACATTTTTCTTATGTTTATTTCATGGTTCATATTTGACTCTTTGCATGAATAGCCAAGAGCAGAACACCTTTGATAATGGTTTATGTATTATAGTCTAGCTGTTATGAGACACATTTGAATGTAGAGAAATGTTAAACAGCAGATTTATTTATTTTTTAAAAACAGCAAACATGAACACAGGCAGAAATATCAAATGTATGAAAAATTACTGGCAAATAAAATAGCTTATTGAAATTTGAGCTTCATTTCTGCTTTCAGCTTGACAGCACTGTCCAGGAATGTCACGTAAAAACACAGATCAAAACCAGACTTTTCTCTACGTTGAGTTAAATCAGCAACATCTAGACACAGACCCTTCCAAACATCTCAGGAAACCTCCCGTCACTCCTTCGCCGTGGCCTGGTATATCGTCACCTCCTGCTGTGGGAGCTCGACCAGCAGCGTAATGTTGAAGCTGCTTTTAAAACACTCTGCGAACCTCAAATCCGACTGGAACCGGATCTTGTTGGCCCACAGCAGCGTCGTCCGGCTTCCCGGCCTGCAAAAGTGACGCATGGTTTGCAGCAGTTCTTCCAGGCAGTTGTGGTGATAGACCACGTCGGCCGCCAGCACGTAATCGTAGCGGAAAGATGGGTAGGGGAAGCCTCGCTCCAGGTCCTGACCCCAGGTAAGGGCAGATACCTGAGGGGTGTAGCGGGACCGGCCTTTGGTGTTCCGCAGCAGGTTGAAGGTCAGATTAGATAAGATGTCTGGCAGGTCAGTAGCTGTCACCCAAGCACCTGGAAAAGAGTACAAGGTAGATGAAATGCAGATCAGAAGACACTTTGCTTTGGCGACTAACGGCATGGCTCTAAGAATGCAATGCCGGTCTGTCGGTTGTTTGGTCCGGAGTGAAATATCTCAACAACTATTGGATGGATTATCATGAAGTTTTACATTCATGAACTGCAGTTTATTTGTTGCTCCAAACACTCCCAAATGTGTATTAATCCTCAACTGAAAATAGTTCACAACAACTGCCCAGGTTACTTTATTTTAGGAAATAACTCAGCTTATTTAAAGATTTAACTTCATAGTCCTTGACAAAATTTGCATCTCCAACCAATAAGCTTGTGGTTGAGTGCCACAGACGGCTTCTTTAAACTCTGAGAATTAAGAGATGAACTGAGGCGTTATTTGTTTTGGTCTTTTCATGGGACTTACTGACAATAAGGGAAATAAAGCCTAAGAATCCAGCCCATAGTCCTTTTAATGTGTTGTCATTTACTCATACAGTATTTTGAACTTTCTGTATTACAAGTTAATCTCCTAATATTGAGAAAATGAAAAGCCCTGAAGCAGAATTATAAATGATAATCGGCTTTTTTTTTAATTGCTGTTTTATTCATTTAACTTCTTGTGAGATTTCGGCACTTCTGTTTTGTAGTTTTGTGTCTTTTCAGAAGTCTTGATCCTCTCACAAAGCCAAGAACAGAATAATCTGTGCAGGACCAGCTGTGTATTTAGAGAGAAGACGTAAATATAAAGGTCAGTAACGCTTGCGTGTTGAAGAATGAAGAGAAAACTAAGGAAACAAATCTATAGTGTGAATAGATGGTGAATAAAATGACATTTCTGTTTCCGCTGCATGGTTAATGGAGGGACCAGATTATGGCAGTATCAGTCTGATACTTTGTCAAGATATCTTTTTGCCTGTTTGCTATGCAGAAATGTTGGTGTGGGTGGATGGTCGTGGTCCTCAGACAATAAATCCCAGTGTTTTAGTGACCCTGTGAGGTTTCACTGAGGCCAAAATGTACATTTTGCACAAAAGATGAGCAGATATCTTTAAAATATTCAGTGCATATTTATGCATCCAAGGGAGTAAACACGCTGTACCATCGCCGCTCTCTCAGAATCTGCATGTAAAGTTGGGATAAGATATGCTGTTCAGTGTCAGTGACTTGTGAAAGTTATTGTTTTATGCATACTGCACATATTGTCTGAAGTGCAAATGGACTTCATTATCATAAACTTACCGAGCAGACTGGCCACTATTGAGAGCAAACCAGTTCCAGCTCCAATCTCCAGCACCGCTTTGTCCATCAGGTTCACTTGTTGCTGGTTGTTGTCCAGAAACTGGCACAGAGCTATCGCCTACAAGATAAATCACATTCATATCAAACATGTCAGTATGTACAGACACACACAGTCATGGCAGAGCGTACCCCGGGCCAGATCAGAGCACCATAGCTATCCATGGACTCCCTGATGCTGATGTCGTGACCAGCAAAATAGAAAGACTCCTTTCCCAGAGCGTAGTAAACACTCGGCTCCCAGATGTTCCTCCTGTCCAATGCCTCGCCTGCCATCACTCTTTGGTCTGTTTAGGAGAGAGTTACATGAAGTTAGATGATAGTTACCCACCAGAGAGAGAGGAACTCCATCTGTTCCTCTCCCCTGCAATACAGAAACTAGACTGGTGATGGCACTGCAGGACTTCACTGTTCAAACTTACCCTCATCTGTGGCCTCCTGCTCCACCTGTAGATTCTCATCCTGTTTTATGTCGTCCACCTCATTTTTCTTTCCAAGATGCTTCTGTTGAACCGGTTGGCTGACTGTGGACAATCTTTCCATGGCTACAAAATAAAGATAACCACTTTAATTTGATTTTCTGCTACCAGCAGTGTAGTTTTCGACTAGATTATTACTTCACAGCAGAAATAAACATGTTTACAGCCTGGTACAAAAAACTGTTTTGGTCTCTATAGCTAATTTCCCCGTTCATGACAACTGTACTGAGGGTGAATTCATATACAACTCACCTGTTCAAATTATATTAAGGCTTAAAGTTATGCAGGATTAAGAGCGTGGACGCTTTGATTGATTTGTCATTACAGATGTATTATTTAAGCAACCAGGCATCATTCAGCCTGCCTCAGGTACGCCGATGATTCACGTCCATCCATGCTGATTTTTAGATCAGCTGGTAGGTGGCAAAAGCAGCAGGACTACCAACATGGCGGTGACGATCATCACAGATTTTGAGCTTCATAACGGCTCTCCAGAAACCTGTGGGTGATGTCACCCTCACGCTATTCATTCTTTATACTGTCAGTGCCTCAAATCCAAGACTAAGATACGACCTTTAGCTATCGCACATGTCTTTGCTATTTAGGCAAAACATGTTAAATAGTTTTTACAGTAAAAGTTCAGAGATGAAAGATTTACTAACATTATTTATTTAAAGATTTAGATTTATTTTGACTGTACCTCTTAAAAACATAATGAGACGACAAACAATATATGACAAGTATGAGAATATGTGTTAAAATAATCAGTGTCTCACAGAATTAAAATGATCTGCTTAGTGTTTGGTATTAGACACCTTGACGAGCTTCATATCTTTACTACTTTTGTGATATTAATGATTATCTGTGTTTTATTTTAAGTGTGCTTTTTAAATGATTTGTGTGTTTGTGTCCTATTTTATGTTCAGGATGGACATAGATACAGTCCACTAGCCCCTTTGTCTGTCATTGGACTCTGGTATGGAGCCAATAAAACACAGCTGGTTAAACCCCAAAGTAAACACACTACATGAAGAGATACAGAGGATCACTCTTTACCTTGGATGCACATCATATGCAGCTAGATGCACATATGAAAGACACAGTTTGATATCACATAAATATCTGAAATATGTGAAAGTTATTGCTTCTCCTTTATTATTCAGTTTGGCTCTGTGTGAGTGTGTGAAACATACCTGTATGAAGCAGTGGCGTCTTATCCGTCTTTTCCTCGTTGTGTCTGCAGGTCTCTCTCTTCTCTCCGCTGTGTTCTTGTGTTTATACAAGCTGTATCGTCTGTGACACACCCCTGAGCGAGGCAGGGATCTCTGGGGGTATATCTGACACCCAGATATGAGAGACAGAGGCAGAGAAACAGATTTACACAGAGATCAACAATCCTGACCCCTCCCAGCAGTTTAACACCAACTGTGTCAGTGTGTATATAATGTATATTACGCTATACTATTATTGTGTCTTTAAATTAAGGTCCAGTATTCAGTTTCCTCTGAGGATTTTCCACGACATCTGCAGAAAGCTTTTCATTGTTCCCTCCTCCGCACCCTCTGCCAACATATTTGCATGTATGTGTTTATCCTGGCAGTGTTATGAGTAAATCTGCATGAGGTTTGTTGTGAATGTGTGAGATTGTGGATGTGTGCCACCTGGCATCCCCCGAGGAAAATAGTGTTCATTTCTAATGCAATCACAATGAGAGCGAGGAAGCTGTTTACCCGAGCCTGACCTGGAAGTGACACTCTCACCTTTAATACCTTCATCATTTATTTATCCTGGTGCCACATGTGCCATCTCGTATCCCGTGTACTCTTCTTCACCTCTAAGCCTCACTTACTGTGTTGCACATTAACACACCGGACTTCACTTGGATTAACTAAACTTAAATCAATCATATATAGAGTTTCAGAGTGCAATACCACAGCTATACATGTGTATTCATATAATTATGATTATATTACTTGTGATAAAAAAACAGAACTACCAAAAACAGCCAAACATCAAGTGAATGCAACAAATAGTCCAACACTCGCCGCTCGCCGTCTGTCTTTCAGCCTTTGCCAACAACTAAAAGTCAGTCCCAGACTCGCTCACTCTTTCCTTTCTCTTTTTAGTTTCCTCCATCAACGTCACCTTTGGTCTTTTTGCCTCAGTCCATAGAGAGGCTGCTGAGCCCGGTTACGTTGCCTGCTTGCCCAGCTCCAGTTCTGGCACGACACCAGCTCTGCTCCCTGTCAGGATTAGCCCCCCGCCCTGGGCTTGGGTTTACATGTATTAGATAGATAGATAGATAGATAGATAGATAGATAGATAGATAGATAGATAGATAGATAGATAGATAGATAGATAGATAGATAGATAGATAGATAGATAGTTGATGAATTACTTGAGGGCAGCGCAGAGATCAGCACTATAAAAGGCGGCCGTGTAAACACAGTTTACAATCTGTTTTTGTACCATGCTGTAATCCAGAGTTTTACGGCTGAGCGTGGATACGGTGGTATTCACAAGTGTTTGTAAGCCGGGCTGAAGGGCTCAGTCGTGAGGATTCGAAGCCTCTGTGCATGAACATGCACACACTGACACACACACACTAGCCAGCAGTCAACTGGTTGTGCAGCACCAAGCTAGAAAATGACTCGAACTGACAGATGGCAAGCAGCAACACTGAGTCACTCTCATCTAAACAGCAACCTTGATAAGCAGTCAAGGTATTAGGGGGATTTCCTGAGCATCAGGCTCTGGACAGCAGCAATCCATTCCTCCCTTTTTTTAAATTTAGCACTTGGACTTGTCTTGTTTTGCCCCAAATGACTCCCGCTTTATTCATTCCTGTTTCAATGTGAAGGCAATACACCTGCCTGCCTATACCAAGTCTAAAAATATGATCACGTAACACAATGTACAGCAGAGCTATCGGAGAAATCCCTCCAGTAATTTGAGATACACCCTGAACTGTGATCTCTTAAATCCAGCAAAAGTCACTTTTCCTGGTAGGGGAACAATGGAGAATGTTGCAATGCTCACGACCGCCAAAGACTGTGTTTCTCAAACAATAGCTTATATATAATTTTCAATATTCACATTAGTGAGTCAGTATGTGTGTAGCGGTGGTGGATATATGCGGAACAGCCATCAATTAAAATAGAAGGATAAAGAGCTGCCCTTAGAGTTGGTAATCCTCACCTCCACGTCCAAAGGTCAGGAAAAGGTTGTGCAGGCCAGTGGAAAATGAGTCACCATCACACACGGCGACATGTGAGGAGCTTTACAGCAGCCGCATGTGCAGCGTGTGAATATATTAGTTAATGGGCACTAAGCTCCTGAAATTTTAAGGAGTAGGTGACGATTGGACTTCAATGAGCCTAAAGGAGGTATTGACAGCAGAACTTAAATAAACATGCTCATCCAGGCAGCAGTGTGGCAGACAGTAAACATGAACTCTGAAATCTGGGTGTGAACAGCTCTGATTGCCCCGGCAAAAATAAATCAGGGTTCTTGGACTCCATCAGTGTGATGGGTCTGCCTTTTTATGGACCGCCCTGGAGGTTTAGACATCTCTTACGGACTGATGGTGGTTGTGTCACTGTTTCCCGGCAAACATTCATCACCTAAACCTCTGAAAGTGCTCCATGCTGCAGGCCAACACTGTTGCTCCAACTCAGAGGGTAATATCTTGTACGCTCAGTTGTCAGTTTATTAATTACCCGAGCTAAATCTAATCTGATGCAGTGCAGTCCTGCATTGAGAAACACCTCTCTGGATAATGCAGAACGGTTCAATATAACCTTCATGAAGGCAGGATTTATTGCACCGTTAGGAGATAATAAACTGAGGGTAAAGCTTGAATCTAACCACATTTTCCAGGGATGTAGAAAATATGTAATGGTACTCAAAAGTGTGCTTTGATTTCTGTACTCGCTGCAAGATACTGTATGTAATAGAGTATATTTCAGCATTTAAAATACACTTGGTACTTCCAAGATCCACAGTAGTCTGCAAGTATTGACACCTCCTTGCAATTTTTCTTATTTTGTTGCCTTATAAACTGAAATTAAAATGGATTTTTATTTGGATTTCGTGTAAAGGACATCAAAAATAAATAAACACCACTAAGCAAAGTGGCACCATGAAGTAACCAAGCAGCTCCACGATCAGGTCAGGGACAAAGCTGTGGAGAAGTACAGATCAGGGTCGGGTTATAGAAAAATATCCAAAACATTTGCACCACATCCCACGGAGCATCATAAAAGCCATTGTTAAATTATTATTAAAAAAAATATAATGAATATGGCACCACAACAAACCTGACAAGAGACGGCCTCCCACACACAACAGGCAACGAGGGCATCAATCAGAGAGGCAACAAAGAGTCCAAAGCAACATAAACTGGTGTATCTGTTGTAGTGTAGAAATGTATGCATTTATGAAGAAACATAACTAAGATTGATCTTTGTGCTTTTAAGCCTGATTCTTATTATAAACACATATATAATCCTTATTTTGACACATATATGGGTTGAAGTAGTTTAGAAGAGGGGAACTAAGAACACATTGTTATGCATGAGACTGCACAGATAAAGTTTGGTTTGACAAAATCATTTTTGTAATTTTGTAACTGAATCATGCTTGACGACAGGCTCAAGGCCAGACTGTGCGGGAGTGGCGCTGGTCGAACAGTGTGTGAAACTGATGCTGCAAAACAGGCATAGCAAAACGACGGGTGATTAGACACCATTAAGGAGGGAAAAAATCCCCAAAGTTCGACGGATGCACCTGGCACAGACTTACACCACTGTGTCGTAGATACATTTGAGGGTATGAAAGGAGATGTTTGGGGACGGACAGATCAGTCTATCCATGGGAGACTCGGCTTTGTTTGTCTGTGAAGAAACTTTAATGAATCCTGCGTCTTTTCTTGAAGACTGATACAATTTGACTGATTGGCGCTGAAGTCGGACTTGGTTTCTGGCGGGGATGAAGACATCTAAGCTGACCCATTTTTGACCTGTTGTTCAGCCAGTGCCAGGAGTCAAGAGCAAAAAAGGGCACGACCTCTGATCTTTTTTGGAGACGGAGCCAGGACTGCATTCAGACACCCAGAGGCCTCAAAACTGAAAGGTGGGCAGTGAGCCATTTATAATCCTGCAAATTCAAGTGGGATGTCTGGAAATCCACCCAGGTCAGAACCCGCCGAACTCTCGGCTCCTCGTATCTGGACTAAATTTAAGTGACAAAATTTCTAAAACTAACCTATAGAAGATTTGTCTGTAGTATAAAAGGATGAATCAAGGTTGGGCGTAGATATATCTGTATATCTGTCTGTCTTCTAGTTTTATGTGATGCCATGAGAATGAATGACTTTTTGCAAGTGTGCATAATCTGCTGGCTTATGGTATGTGTAGGATTTATGCTTGGACTGATCTGGCAGAGTCAGCAGGTAGTGTAGCCGTGATCAGCCCAATTAGAGGTAGATAGTTGCATGTTGATGAGAGTGACAATTGTGTTGGTTAATGGTAATTGTGTATCAAGTCAAACAAGAAAGAATCGCTGTTGTCTCTGTGTTGTCTGTGCCTTTGGTAGAGTTACTGCTGTTAAAGTTCACAGTGTGTCTGTGTGCAGAGTGGTGCAGTGTGGAGGTGGAGAGCGAGTGAGGAGTAACAGACCCACTGAGGAGCAGGGGGGCAGAGAAGAAGGTCCTTATGAAGGGCCGCCGTTAGAGCAGTGCGAGAAAGAATTAACAAACTATTTGAAACATTTGTCCCAAATACATAAGTTTGTGTTTAACCAGGTTAAAGGAGCAACAGCGTGCAGAGAGGATCCAATGAATGATGAATGATGAGCGTACACCAATCGCCCTATGGTGGCCCATGACTGGGCTATTGCTGGAGAACCCAGCCTAGGACCCTCAACTGCTGGGGGTCTTCATTGCACAGTTTATATAATCATGAGTGCACACTTACTTTATATGCTTGTTTAAAATGCATAACAGTAATAATCACGACAAGCTTGAGAATAAATATCATGTTCACTTTATTTACAGGATATTATCTTCTTATCAAAAACAAATAAAACCACACTTTAATATAATGTACAACATGTTCCCCTAGTATTTGATGGATTGTGTGATGGTTATTTAAGTCAGTGAAAGAAAAGGCGACAAGCTGCATCACATCAGACAAAGAAGCATGAAATGAGCTCCCTGCACGTTCACTGAGGATAGGAGCAGATGAAAGCTTGAGGTTCCCAACACGTGAAGTCATTGAACTTTCCTGTAAGACAGAATTCAATATTCAGATAAACAGTTTAAACAAGTTTTAAACAACAGATTTAAATCTGATTCCTACCATTTGGCAACACTTCAATGCAGTCCTCCAGATTTGATGTGTTGTTGGGCTCCCCTGAAAGCCAGTCAGCGTAGGTCCATCGGGATCCATCCAACCAGACAAAGCGACCGCTCTGACAGACAACAGGAGATTAATGCAGTCAGATGCAGGAGTCATTCAAACACAGCAATGAGCTTATGACTCAAAATACATACATCCAAATATCGGAGTCCTCCGACCCAGGTGCGTGTATATCTCCCGTGTTGCTGCCTCATCATGTTCATTATCTTTGCGTGGATGTTGCGGCTCGTGATGGAGGCCAGGTGCCCACCATGGAAATATTGTTGGCAGAAGAGCTGCATTGCAATAGAAAGGACAGTGTAAGTGGCATTATGCACATTATTGGCTGTGTGTTGTTTCATGTTGGTGCATCTTTAATCGTGTGAATACCTCGGCATGCACAGCCTTCTTTGGCCCTCTGAAGAACTCGTAACACTTCCCCTCATGTGACACTCCAGGACAAGAGCGCAGCCCGCTGGCTGAAAGATGAAATTACAACATTGTGTAAAACAAAACTCGCATGCAGCACATGAACAACGAAATAATTCTAGCAATCATTTTGGTTGCGTATATCAAGGTTTTTTGAACAGATTTGTTTCTCATCTTCTCAATTCCTATATTTCTTCCCATGCTCTTTAGTTTCACCTTCTCATTCATGGAGGGCATGCTGAAGCATTTCTTACCAACTCTTTAAGACTGAGATTGCTTATTTCTGTCTCGGAATACATTTATTTTCTTCGTGCATGTCTCTTTATTTTAAAATTTAAGACATAATTGGACACAAAAACATAAATCACTCTCTCTTACACTGGAATTGTGAGAAGAAAGATAAAAGTATGAATGCATGATGGTAGAAAAGGAGGAAGTGTGTGTGTGCATGACATTTAATTTAATGTACCTTGGTTGTCTTGTTCCTGCCTCATCAGTGCTGGCTCCTCATAGGTCAGAGGCTCCTGCCTGACATATTCACTCTCTGGTTCGTCCATGATCGAAATCATCTCCATCCTAGCCTCCTCATTGGGGAAATACTCCTCTAAACGTGGCATTGGCTCTCCGTTAATGCCCAATGCCGGCCCTTCTTCCATGGCGGCAGCCTCTGGGATGACCTCTTCTTGCCTCGTCTCAGGCTCCAGCTCCATGATTGGTTCTTCAAAGTTCCTCTGCTTCTCGGGCAGCTCCACGTCATTTCCAAGCATGTTGTCGTCGTCATCCAGTGGCTCCAGCTCCATGATTGGCTCGACCATTACTTCATGTGTTCTCTCCATGTCAACGTGCCTCTCGACAAACTGCTCACCTGTTTCAGTCTCTGGCTCCAGGTTCATTTGCACCTTGAACTTCTCTTCAACCTCTCGAACTGCTTCATCCTCTGGATTCATTTCAGGCTCCACTTCCTCTGATACAGCCATGAAGTTTGGGACATCTTCAAGCTGCGGCTGTGGTTCAACCTCTGGCTCCTCCTTGAATTCTAGCTCTGGTTCAACCTCTGGCTCCACCTTAACTTCTGGCTCCTCCTTAACTAATAGCTCTGGTTCAACCTCTAACTTCTGGCTCCAACTTAGCTCTGGTTCAACCTCTGGCTCCTCCTTAAATTCTAGCTCTGGTTCAACCTCTGGCTCCACCTTAACTTCTAGCTCTGGTTCAACCTCTGGCTCCACCTTAACTTCTAGCTCTGGTTCAACCTCTGGCTCCACCTTAACTTCTAGCTCTGGTTTGACCTCTGGCTCCACCTTAACTTGAGCCACTTTTTCCTGCTGGTCCTCGGAGCCGAGCCTGACTTGTGGTGCAGGATCATCCACCACCACATGACCCTGTGCAGGAAGCAGATCTCCCAGCAGAGGGCTCTGTTCTTCTTTAGTTAAATCAGGGTGATTTTGTGCCTCATCTTGAACAAAGGCTGGCAATCCCAGAGCCACTGCAAAGAGAACATTCAAAAATAAAATTGCTGGTATGAGACAGTGAGTCAGACATGTTAAAAGCTTCAAACCTCCTACACAGGAGCAAGACGCTCAGTCATTTGACTGACTGTTCGATGAGTCACTTTAAATTGAGGCTCTGGCCTCCATGAACCCTCATTGAAGTAATTTATCCATGTCTGCACTGAACATTTCATAAAGCAGGAACCACCAGAACTATGAATACGAGATAAAACCGTTGAATCCAAAGTGATAAGAACATTTCATCCAACTGAAATACAGATTTTCACATTATTTGCTTTTATTTATAGTTTTGAATGAGTTAACGTGCCATAAATAACATTTCCTTTGTAAATCCTGAACAGTTAAACGGCTGATAAAATGGTGAAATGACACTGGTAGTTATTTTGACTCTTCAAGACCCAGACAGACCTTTTGGGTCTACGGAAGCCCTGAGCGGCCATACATTCACACATATTATTTTGTGATAACACGTTAATTTCAATTGTTTTCTTGAGATCTTGAGATATTTATGACATTGACAAATGTTGTTATCACGAGACTTTTCTTTTTCTCGAGATTTCGAGATAACGGGACGGTTTTCGACATAATTAAATTGAGATATCAAGATAACGAATCAAATGTGATAGACCTGACACGTGACACGCTCCTCTGACATTTCATGCAACGGTTTAATGCATTAGATTATAATTTTATTTTCTCGATATCCCGTATTAATTATGTCATTATCTCAAGAAAAAGCAAAGTTTCTAAAGATCTAAAGAAAATGATCCTGTTATCTTAGGAAACAAAACAAATGAAATCAACTTGTTATCACGAGAAGAACAGAGGAAATAAAATGTATAAATGTATGACTGCTCAAGGCTTCACACAGCTGTATTTTTAGTTCAGGGAACTTACATGCAAAATTTACCAGAGCAGATACAAGTAACAAATCAATACTCGCTCAATGAAATTTCTTACCTGCCAGGCTCAGTGAGAGCAGTGCCAGCGTCTTCATCTTGATCTTATAACAAATTCTGCACGACGATATTTACGACTGCAGACTGTGATTTACTGTCAACTTGTATCACGGAGTTACTTCTACCTTCTTCTCTTTGTGTCTGCTATTTATACCTGTTTGGTTATGGTACTTCTAATCTTTATGAACCGAATAAGCCCAACCCAACCTGTACTTTCAGTAAGTTATAATATGTGGCCTTCCTGTTATCTTATCTTGACAAATGTCTGTGTTTTTTTGTCTTTTGCTTCCTCTTGGCACGTGTTCAGTCATAATTAAGAGGGGAGAAAGTTCATGTTGTCAATGTTCTTCTGCTTTAGAGACGTAAACAACCGGTTTGACACGTGTGCAAAATACTGAAAGTATAGAAGATGTTTATTGATTCTTGAATTGAAAATCGATAAATAAGAAGGTTAGTTGGAGACTTAAAGAGGTAAAACCGACACCTAATGTAAAAACAAAGCACCTCCTAACAAAGTTTAGTAACATGTATAGTTGACATGTGAGTCTCACAACAGTTTCCCATTAATCACATGTCTATATCTGGACTCTTAACCTGTCAGATTACAGAGAATAATTAACCATATTTTAGTGGCATTGTTGGTCATAAATCCAATCATCTCTGCTGAACTCTTTCAACTATTTTTATGATTTCATTATCTATATTTTATTATTTGTTTTCTGTCTCTAAATACAGGAGGAAGTGCGCCTCAGTAAAAACAAACCATGAGGATAAATATTAACAGGATTTGTTTGTGTCACAACAGAAACTAAAAGTGTTTACTGAATCTGATTCATTCACATCTATTTTTTTGGCGAAACTTCTGATCTTGCGGCTCACACACCTTTAAATTTAAGACGTCTCTCTCTGAGAAATCTGTGTGTTTCTGAGCTGTGATTTGATGATATGTGGCCCAAGTCTTTGACGTCTCTTGCTGAAGATGTCCTCACACACAGGACTGCTGCCAGCTGACGAAAATTAATACAAACCAGAGAAGGCCAAGCAAAACTTTGATTTCATAGAGGGGTGGTGCTGAACGTCGTGTGGCTGACCCTTGTAGATTTGTTTTGGTCTTTAGGGTGGGGTTACCGTTATGTGGTATGTCACAGCAGGAAAAGCAGTAAATAATATTAACGATGGCTGCATACCATTTCGTTTTTTTTTTTCCATTTGCAGAGAGCCCTTGCATTGTGCCCGCTGGCTCAGAGGATTACTGATCCCATGAATGAGACAGAGACATCGTTAATGTTATGAGTTACACCTGTGTCTCTGTTGACTGGGACGAGTCAGAAAGTCTGCTGTGAAAATGGAGAGGCAGACGGGAAACATGAGAAGAAAGAGAAGATGACGTGCAACAAAAAATCCCAGTAAAATCTGAACTGGGAGAACTGTGGTGAACGGAAAGGACAACAGTCTCACCCTCTTTTTTTTTTTACATTTAAAATCAGGCTGCTCCAGTCTGCAGGTCGAAGTGTCCTTGAGCAAGATACTGAACCCCAAATTGCTTCCAAAGGCTGCTCCATCGGTGGTCAGCTCCTAAAAACTGATGAGCAGCTGGCACAGTCCATTTATCATTTAATTATAAAACTGTAAGAATTTGAGACTCCCATCACTCTCATTTCAGAGTGCTATTGCATTAAATTAAAACATCTAAATAAAGACAGTTAGATAGCTGAACTGCCTTCCCTTAAAGGTCCAGTATGTACAATTTAGCTGCATCTAGTGGTGAAATTGCTGTATTATAAGGACAAACAACACTTTAAAGGCCCTGTCTAGGGTCAGTATTTAGTTTGTCTGGGCTGCTGTAGAAAGCCTCAATGGAGGGGCTCCCACTGTAGATATAAAAGGCTCATTTTAAAGTAAAATAAACAAAAATATTCTTATTTTCAGGTGATTATACATGCATGAAATCTTACACACTGGACCTTTACAACCAAAAAAAAAAAAAACTTCCATTAGAGGTTTATATCATTGTTGAAGTCTGTTTTTTCCAGAAAAAAAGTTTCAGCTTCCAGGTAAAGTTTCAAAATCATGTTAAATTTAAAGTATTGGTGCGACAGAATCAACAAAAGGAGCCTCGATTTCATCGTGTAATCAGGTATAATCCTCGTTGGCAGTGTGAGGAGGACAGCTGTTGCGGTGATGCTTGAACTGGTCTGGTGGTCATCCCTAACAATGCATTTAAACTCTCCCCTTCATGTATGTTTGGTTCTTATAGGAGTCACTATATGCGGGAGAGATTGTTTATGTAAAATATGTTTGTGTAAAGTGAGCAGTTGTTATAGATGTGTGTGTGTGTGTGTGTGTGTGTAACACGACATCAGCAGAGCAGCTGGGATTGCTGATTATGAACAGGTGCTGCAGCAGAGATTTTGTGAGTTTGTATTTCTCCCTTTATGCACACGTGTCTGCACGTATGGCCGCTGTGTGTGTGTCTTTGTGTGTGCATATGGCCACAAATGTAAGCATGTGTGCACATTAACCAGAGTGAGGGACAATGTGCCGTTGTGTGTGCACTGGTGGTGGTGAGAAACCTAATAGCCAAGGACACAGTAGCTCAGCCAGCAGCTGCCCTGTCCCTGCACCTCCTATTACACTCCTCTGTGTTGACATGATAAACTAACAGCTCTAACCATGGTGATTTTCATCTCTTACATTCAGATGGAGGGTTACATACACTGTAAAAATAACTAAGGTTTTCCATTTTTTAAAAATAATAAAATGTGCAAACAACTCTGTAAAATTACAACCAACAACCAAACTGTTATAAGTATTATGCCAAAGTTATTTCTTATTTTTGTACAGAAAAATTACTATTATTTATTTTTTTGCTTTCTTAAATTTCATACAAATGTACCGGTAAGTTAAACGACAATAATGATCTGTAATTAGCTTGTTATATAAATCTTTATGTCCGTACTAACAATTTCACATTTTTCTTTGTAATTTTAAGATATAAATCTTATTTGAGTGATCGTTAAATAATGACAGTGTCTCTCTGCAAAACCTTGATGGAAATTTTCAGTAAATTTATAGTTTTATGATATTTTACTTTAATTTTACGTCATTTGATTGTTTTTTATTATTTCTTTTTTTACAGTTACACAATCAGAGAAATCTCAGGATATTAAACTGAGACTGAATTTATTTATTCCCTCCCCAAAAAAATGACTTGATCATGTGTACTATGTCAAAGTAGCTATAGCTATCAGATACGTGGAGAAAAAAGTGGCACATTTATCTGTGAAATGTAGTTTAGTAGAAGTGTAGAGTGGAATAAAATGGAGGTAAAAGTACTTAAATCGGCAATAACTGTTTGTATCATCAACTTGTTAGCAAACAGTTGCTAATTTACACAGCGAGCAGTTACTGAGTAACATTGTCATTTAATTAGAGTCCAGTATTTACTCTCTTATAGCTCTGTTTTTGGTCTCAACCAGCTCCTGAGGGAAATATCTGCTTCTTTAGCTGCTAAATGTTCCTCTATGTTTACCAGCTAGTTACTACTATCGTTTATGGTGGAGAGTATGAACCAAAACAGTAAAGCTGTGACAGATAAACGACAAGCTGAAACTTTACATTGTTGGATATTACAAAAAGTCTGCCTTCACACCCAGACTCCTGTATGTTTACTCAATGAAACGTCAGTCTTGTGCTTTAAGTTGTAATATTCTCTTTAAGTCTAAAAGTCTAAAATAATCTGGGACGTATCAGAGGCATGTGAAGATCATCCTGATGATACTGTCTGAGGAAAAAGGGGGCAGTTCAAAGAGACACAGACTCATGTGAAAATGAAACAAGGCTCATATCTGGAGGACAGAGGGCAGCAGCTCTCCCGCCTCACATTTCCTGGACAACTGACGTGCTGCAGATGAAACTTGAAGAAGCTGCAGAGAGTTTGGACTCAAACTAATCTCATCCAGACTCAGCGGACACCGGGACAGATCACAACTCACTGTGACTTAAAACATGAACTCCATGAAGATGATGATGCTGCCTCTTCTCATCACTTTATTACACAGTGAGTTTTTTATTTTTATTATTAATGCTGTGGTAGTGCATTAATTAGTCTGTGTTTAAGTAGGTCTATGCATTTATGATCTAACATTTAAAACAGCCTATATATTTCCACAGTGGTGTGGTTTTAACAGGTTATATTGCGTCAGATATTTTGTTATACTTTAAGTTTTGGTTGATGATGGTCAAATTCATTTAAGAAAAAAGTGCTTTGTAAAGGTGTAAACTGAAGAAACAGTGTTAGAGACTGTCTTTATTGAAACTTTCAAGAAAGACCAGATCACAGTGTCATTAAAACCTTGGGAAAAAAAAAAACTGCATTACTTTCCACCAATATTGAATATTATATGACAGTACTGATACAACAAAATTCACCAGTAATAAGCAACAAAACATAAAGAATCGAAGATGTTAATGTTTTGTTAAAAAGATTTAAATACACTCCACTTTTTTCAGGAAATATAAAAGAAATATTTCCCTTTTCTGCCTCATAAATCTTGTGCAGTCCCTCAGAAACACAGATTAATTGGTTTGTTATCGTGTTTTATTGATCATTAGTTTGTATGATTCATGTGCATGTGAAGCCCACACAGGGGAGATGTGGCTGTGGGCTGTGATGCGTTCAGGGGCAGAGATTGTGCAGGGAGTGGGCTTCATGTTTACATTGAACCCGCTGTGATGCTGTTTGAACCCGAAGATCCACAGGCTGATGAGACGCAGCCGTCACGTGTCCCGGCTGAGGAGGCTGATATCCCACCCTTTCAGTTTGAAGATAGCCCCTCACTGACCCCGCTTGTTAATTGGACTGAGATGAAAACAAACACTTTGCTATCTGCAAAAATGCATTTGAAGTTGCTGTGGGAATTTTAAAAGGGGGGAAACAACTTGCTTTATGTCGATAATTGCAGCCTCGGCGAGTGTGTGTGTGTGTGTGTGTTTTGATCTTTGTTGTATTTACTCGTGAAGACCGATTAAAAGAATGAATCTTCAGTTAGGACGAGGCTGGATCAGGATGTGTTTGGAATTCAGTATGATTTGCGGCAATCAAAATGTCAATGTATTTTAAAATATATAATATAAACATGTATGAGTTCATGTCAAAGGTTCAGGTTTGGCTGAGGGTCAAAGTAAAACACACGGCGCAGAGGGTGAGAGTTCAATCAGTGTGGAGCCGCACAAGTGTGTAACACTGATATCTGAGTGTGTGTGTGTGTGTGTGTGTGTGTGTGTTGTGCCAGCTGAGACGGATAAGGTTACTGTCATGAAGAGCTGCTTTGTCTGCAGAAGAAAAGCATGCTCTCCACACACACACACACACTGACACACACCACTAGTCAATATTTTTCATTCTTACAAACAGCGTGTTTGCATAGTTTCACACATTTTTGCAAAGGAATGTGTGTGTGTGTGTGTGTGTGTGTGTGTGTGTGTGTGCACTTACTTAGGGACAGATCACTTAAAGAGGTTATCAGGTTGGAATAAAGCAGCTCAGAGAGTCATTCATCACCTACATTCCTACACGCCACCGCTCCTGGTACCACCACCACCACCACCATGTATCTACACACTCCATACGTCTCTTGTGTGTGTGTGTGTGTGTGTGCTTTCACACATAAACACAGCACATATGCACATATTCTTGTCCAAATTCTCTGATTTCAGCTTCATAAATGTTTCTGGTTTTCTTCAGTCCTCTATGAAAAACTTTAGGATAAGGACAAAACATGACATGCCCACACTCTGAAACTACAGATTTATCTAGCGTGTGTTAAATACAGCAAACAGAAGCAAGACTGATGACCTGACACTAAACTCCGTCTAATTAACAACAACTGTTTGATGCTGATTGCAGGTCCGGTCTGTCTGTCGGTGACAGTGAGCAGCAGTAAACCCAAAGTGGAGGTCCACGAGCACACAGGTGAGACTGTGCTTCTCTGATATAATTTGTCTTTAAAGTTTAAGGAACAAAATGTCTAATGTGTTGATCCTTTAAGTGAAGATTAAAGAGAGGTGGAGTATCCTGTCTGTTTTTGATGCAGTGCTGTCTGCAGGGCCTGAAGATCACGGCCATACAATGCTGCTTTTCAGTCTTGTCCCTTGTGCACAGAGATTTCTTCTCATTCTCTGAATCTTTTAATGATATAATGAAGTCTAGACGATGAGTCTTTGCAGTTTCTTATGTTGAGAAACATTATTTTTTAAATTGTTGAACTATTTGCCAGCCCAGTCTTTCACAGATTGGTGAACTCCTCCTCAGCCAGTCATGTTACTAACCTGTTGCCAGCTAACCTCGTTCATTGTTCCAGCAGCTGTTTTCTTTCGGCTTTCGGCGGTTCACAGTTTCCAGTCTTTTGTTGCCACTGTCCGACTTTTTTTGAAACACGTTGCTGGCATCAAATTCAAAATGGGCATCTGATATTTCTCAGTTTCAACATATGATATGTTGTCTTTGTGCTATTTTCAATTAAATATAGGCGTTTTGATGTTTTGCACGTCATCACAGCGTGGAAACAGGGTTTTTATATAAATTATATTAATATGCACATTTAGGAACACTATGAAGGATTAAGTCTTAGATCTGATGTTCACTTTTCTGATTTGTGTGCTTCTCATTCGAAAACAAATCAGTCAAATCAACAGACAAAACAGATTTGCATAATTACACTACATTACTGTTTTCTGTCCTTCCAGACGCTGTCCTGTCCTGTGAGTTCAGGACAGAGAAAGATCAGAGTCCTCGAATCGAGTGGAAGAAGAAAGGAAAGGCGGTGACATTCGTGTACTTTAATCACAAATTTATTGGTGAGTCACAACAGATGTTTACTGGATGAACTCCTTTGACTTCTCCAAACTGAACAAAGCTGACATTTTGCTGCATTCCTTTCCATTATTACCATTTATTAATTTATTTTTATCATGTAAAGTGATAAAAGATTAAAGATTTTATCCTCCATCATCTTTTACCGCCACAGGATCTTATGCAGGACGGGCAAAGATAGAGGGAGCGACGCTGACGATACACTCTGTTACCCAGAAAGACTCTGGAGAATACCGCTGTGAGGTGACCGCCAGCGAGGACCACGTCAACCTCGGAGAGGCCACCGTAACCCTCAACGTGCTCGGTATGACGTCCAGGACCACAGTGATGACAGTTAGAGCATCTTTAGCCTCTGTGATATGATTTTCTGATATCTGAGTGATCAGTTTATGTGGGAGTTATAAGATTAAAAACACATTTAAAGGTGCAGCGTGTAGGATTTAGGATTTAGTGATATCTAGTGGTGAAGCTGAAGCCATCTGAATACCGCTCGCCTCACCTGCCCTTTCCAAGCATGAAGGAGAAACTACAGATATAAAAGGTCATATGTAGAGCCAGTGTTTGAATTGTCCATTCTGGGCTACTGTAGAAACATGGCGGACTCCGTGGACGAGGACCAGCTCCCTCTGTAGATATAAAAGGCTAATTCTGAGGTTTTAAGGACAAAGAAGATAAAGATAAACTTTATTGATCCCACACCCGGGAATTCACTTGTACCTGGAGCACACAATATACATGGTGGATCAGAAAAATACTCATAAGTCCTCCCTGCAGTGACTGCAGTGTTTCCTTTGCTGTGCGTCTCTCTCTGCTTTCCCGTCTGTCTTCAGCCGTCTGTCCGCCTTCAGCTGTCCACTCTCACAAGTTAAAAGCGAGTCCGAAGTGAGCTCATTCAGCCACGTCTCCGTGGTTAGCGCCGTTAGCTCCTCCGTGTTATTGGCGAGAGATCTTACATTCTTCACGGTAACAGACTGTGTTTATGGTTTGTATCATCTCAGATGCAGCTCTGCATCCACGTCTCCTTCTCCTCACTTGTTTCAATAAATGCAGGGACAGGATTAAAACTTGTTTTTATGAAACATTTCATAAAACTGCAACTGGTATTCTGCATTTCAGCGTCATGAAGAATGACATGAATGGTATCTGACATTGACAGCATGATGGCTCAGTGGTAGCACTGTCAGCTCACAGTAAACAGGCTCCAGTTTCCTCTCAGACATGCAGGCGATGTCAGTTTGAGCTCGATTGTTTGTAGCTGTGAGTGTAAATGATTCATGAATGCGGTTATTTGTCAGGTTACCTCAATCAATCCTGCACAGGAAAATGTTCTCATGGAAACACGTGGCTGATTTTGTGTTTCTGCAGAGTCTCTGTTAAAAGTCCAGCATCTAGTGGTCCTTAGAAGAACTGCGTCTCACCACTTTTTTTACCACCTAGTTACCACTATAAAATCTCTGGTGGTAAATCAATGAGCATGACCGCTTTATGGCACGTTTTATGACAGGCGCTCTGATGCAGCAGATTAATTTTAATTACTGTAATAATAAGCTAGAATCATAATAAAGCCCTCCACATCCACCAAACAACAAAACACATTTTTTTAAAGGTCCAGTGAAACATTTAACAGGATCTATTGACAGAAGTATTGTTAGAGCCATTTTGTATATGGTTCATAAGGTGATAAATAATGCAGATTTGTTACTACATCCTCGTGCTCCATAGCTTTAGTGTGTGTTTAAAAGTAAAAAGCGACGAAACCACACCAACAAGTCTGTTTTTATCGGTGTATAATCACCTGAAAATAAGAATTATTGTGTTTTTGTTACCTTAGAATGAGACTTTTATATCTGCAAAGAAAATTGTCGAGTTGTAGTTCCTCTTTGCCTCCTCAGTGCCTCCTCACGTCCCGTCCTGCGAGGTGCCCAGCTCCGTGTTCGTGGGCTCAGGCCTGGAGCTTCACTGTAAGGACAAACTCAGCGTGCCTCCTGCCACCTACCGCTGGTACAAAGACAACAAGGCTCTGACGGCAACAGCAGACGCTCCGTACAGCGTCGACACAAACAAGGGCACACTGGTGAGAGCGCACTACAATACACAAAGACTCCCGTACAACACACACACACACTTAAGTGCACCTGAGAGTGTGTAAACACAGTTTTGCACATATGTGCAGACGCACAGCTGTTATTCTCTCTAATTCAACTCTCACCTTGTTTTTGTCTGCAGAAATTTAAGAGTGTGTCCAAAACAGATGCAGGGATGTTCCGCTGTGAGTCATCCAACAATGTGGGGGCACCCAAGAGCTGCGTGGCTCAGCAACTTAAAGTGGTTGACTGTAAGTTAGCACAACTCCTCACTGAAATTTACATGCAATGCTCCTCTCACTAAAGTCTGAGGCTGATATACTCTCTTGTATCTCCTTCTAGACCCCATAAATCTGGCGATTTTGATAGCAGGAGCTGCAGGTTTTCTGATCCTCGCCCTCTTCTGCTGCATCTGTGTGTGTCTCTGTCGACGCCGAGGCTGCTGCAAGAGTGAGTCAGAGAAATACAAAAACCTGACAGGTCATTAAAAAAAAAAAGTGTGTTAGAGGCTTGTTTTGCCTTGTTTCTCAAGGTGTGTGTGTCTATTCATTTACCTGGACAGACACGGCAGTCAGATCAGTTAACAAATAAGATTTCCATCTTCTGCCTTAGGAAGAAACATAAGGCTGAAGAATCACACACGCGGTATGCAGAGAGATTTATTGATGGGTTGTTTGCAGAGAGATTTATAGTGGAGGGAATCCCCTGCTGTAAATCTCTGATTATTTAACCTTATGTGCAAATATATGTTAGACGTGTGTCTTTAAATAAGACAGTTTAATGTCTTACCATATTAATCATGATTATATTTGGTATATTTGTCGTTACACAAAGAAAGCTTATATCTTTATACATCTGCTGTGCATACATACATGTACAGGCTGTAATAAAAACATGCGATAACCTACAGATAACCATGAAGAAAGTGTTCAGATCTTTTCCTTACTGAAAGCAAATAAAAATATATAAATATAAACTGTTTGCTGCATTGCAAGTAAGTCAAAATCTTTGTTGCCATAATGCACTGATTAATATCTTCAGATAAATAAAGGAAAAATGTCTCCTCGGTCAGTTTGTTTCAGCTCGAAGTTTTAGCGTTTTTCAGCTCCTTGTTTTGATTTGAAGGTAACTTTCCAGTTTCGGTTCGGCTTAACTCTCATCAAAGTTTGTTTTTAACCCACTGCACGCTCACAACGTGCTCAGCAGACAGAGTTAATGACAAGCCGGTGAACACAGTGGAGCATTTAGCAGCTAAAGAGACACATTTCCCTCAGGAGAGCTAAAGGAGAGTGAATATTGGATTTTACATTTGTCAGGCTGACAGGAACACGACTTGAGTAAATGTACTATTTACTGTCCGACTAATCACTGCCAGCAGATGAAGACACGACTTCTCAGGTCGGTATTAAAGCGATCGTGAAATTTGTTAACCTGATTTTTCCTCCTGTGTTTTTTTTTTCTTTGAACAGAGAACAAGAAAACAAAAAGGTGAGCGCTTCACTCCTCAGTCTCACGCTTGTTTTTGCTCTGTGTTATCGACTGCTCAGAGTACAGACTGAACTGCTGCCCTTTGTTTTTCCAGCACCAAGTCCTTCAACCCTCCTCCTCCTCCACCTCCACCTCCCATCCGCAATGTGAGTGATCAGAGGGTTTGTTATCGTGTCGGGGCTTGTTTTTGTCTTGCAGACATGCATTTGTATCCTGATAGCTTAATTAAAAGGAAATTCATTGTATGTCTCTCTGCTCTTTACAGCTCAAGCACTACAAACAAGCTCACTCCTTCATGGTCTGAAGGGGAAACACTCTTTCACTTTGACTTCAAGCCATCCAATGTCTGAAGTGTGCAACTTATTGTGCAACACACTGGAAAGTTACCCGACCGTCGACTGTTTTCTGGGATGGACACACGGACAGGCAGATCTTTGAATATCAAGCTAAAGAGGACAAACCTTGTCACTTCCTGGCAGACAGAAGATGTTTTTCATAGCTACACTCACAGTACTGTAAATTTTAAGTCAGCTCCTTCAAATGCCATAACATGTTTTATGACACTCTCAGACTTCAGGGTCCAAGTTAAGCATCACTTTAGCTCTCTCACGCTACCTACGGGCGACTATCTGTTATTTATCCACACTGATTAGAGCAAATACTGTATAGATTTGTATCCTTCACGATGCCTTTCATTTATATTTAGATGTTGTTTTGTATGGAGTTATTGTTTGTTTGTCATTTTTCTATATTTTATAAAAACATGTTTGACTTTATTCTTCTTCTTTTTTTTTTTTTGGCTGTATAAATTCAAATAATGTGAACTGAGTGACAGATGAACAGGTGTCTGCACACACTGAACGGTGCTTCTGAAATCTTTGATACTCAATAAAGAACGATGAACGAAAATGAGCACATTTGAATTTAAACTACGCGGTTTATTGTCTTATTGGTACACGGCAAATAGATTTAATGAATGGCATTAAAATCAGCATGTGTTTTAAAGGATATATATCTAAAGTAACACTGCATAGAAGAGTCAACAACAGCAGACATAGCAGCCAGCTAATATTACTGACTAGTCCAACAGCAGTCAGCCCAGCTCGGCGTCTGTCTTTCAGCTCTCACCAACCACTACTCTTGTCTACTACTCTTTACTCTTGTCCGGCTGCTTCACTTCACTCAGGTCACTCTCTAATTTTCTTAGCTTCTACAACATCCCCTTCAGTATTTTTACCTCTGCCAGTATGTCCATAAAGGCTGCTGAGTCTGGTTACATTGCCCTTGCTCGCCCAGCTCCGGTTCTGGTATGACACTGGCGCCGCACCCTGTCAGCCCCTGGGCCTGAAAACAACCTCTTCCCCGACCAATAAAGTGAGCTAACGTTACCTTGCAGCCGGAGGACATCAGAGAGAAAACCAGAAAACATTTTCTCTGTAAAATATGATCCAGTTTCACCAGAATCAGTGAAAGAGTTGGTTGGTGTGTGACTTAGTGCCGTAAAGCTTTACGTTCTTCTCGTGGGTGATCATGAAGACATGACAGGAGAAAACATGAGAGAGAGTTTGGTGAAATAATGTAACCAGTAAACCAATAAACTAGAAACCTTGAACTCCTCCACTTTTTAATGTTATTATTTCTTTCTATCAAGCAGATGTTTAGATGTTCTCACAGTCTGCTTCCCTTCACAGTTTAGTTGGCTGTGATCAACATTTCTCTTTCGACCACTGGATGGCACCGCAGCACTGACTGTATGTGTTCACACTATAGGCCTACAGCTCCATACTGCCAGCTTTTATCCATTATTTGTCTATGAACAGTAGCACTATTGTTCTCCTCCATTTGTACTTGTTGTTCCTATTGTGCTGCCCATAAATTAAATGCCTTGAAAAGCACCGATTTCCTGCAGCCACACTTCAACGCGGCTACAAAGAAGATGCATTGTCTGTGCATGTCCTCATTATTACAGAAGTGACTCATGTTCATGTTCATGAACTACACACTTCGGATTTCTTTACATCTTTTCTTGCAGGCAGTGTCAGGAAGCAGTACGAGAGGTCTATTCTCGTACATGGTCATAACCTTGCTCTAATGGTTACATTAAGTGTCTCGTATTGATCTGCTAATACGGCTGTTTGGTAGGTCAGATCTTTCTGATCACTCTGGCTGCAAAGAAAGGACATCAGCCGAGCTTTAAAATATGCAAATGCTGCTCCACAGTCAAGTCACTCGTGTGCAGAAACCGTCCCCTCGGTGGGAACTGCATGGATTGATTTTTGGCATAATGAAAATACATTTTGAATTTGATGAATTCTGTTTTGGGAGGTATTCATAAGCCCACGACGTCTGGGTCCAAAAAAAACTACTCTGTTTGCAGGGAGGTCTGCGTAAAGGAAATGTGTAGATGGAAACATGATGGTGGATGGAAACTAGACAAACAAACAAACCTATGGGACACTAATGAGGTAATTTCTTTCATCTGGTTGCTTAGGCAGACAAAATCTCTCCCCTCCTTGCACAATGCATGGTGGTAGGTACATTTTGTCCGCTGTACAGGATGTAATCATTTTTACTGGACATTTGGACCAATGTGACAAACACACCACAGTTTGTACAGAACATAACCTCTCCTTTGAAAATCACATAAACCACCAGAAATCACCAGAAGTGCCAACATTGCCCAACTCTGCCCATCACTCTCCTTCTCTGCTGCAAAAACCCTCACCCACGCCTCCATCACCTCCAGAATTGACTCCAGTACATCCAAAACTACCACTACACAAAGCCCTCCATAACCAGGCCCCCTTCCTACCTCACTGACTTGCTCCATCGCCATGATCTATCCTCCGTTCATCTGGCGCTAACCTCCTGACTCCATCACCCAGGACCAAGCACCGAACCTGGGAGCCCTGTAGCCTGTAGCTGCCCTCCTCCGTGACTGTACCGACCTTCCAAAATTCAAATCACTGACTGTGTTTTTAGTGTACTGTTTTATGTTGTTTTGCTGCTTATCTTGTCTTATTCTATACCCGAACAAATGCCTGGATGGATGCATTAACAATTCAGCTTACAAAGTATCAAACGTATTGAACATCCATGATTTCAGTGTCCTTTTCCATGTAGATGGTGAAAATACTGTGTGCTGAAAGGCCTTGCACACCCATGCTTCACCCCCACAGGTATTTTCTATTCTTCTTTTCAGGAATGTGTGGGCGTGCACAGACTCAGCTTGACTGACTTCTCCCTCACTCGACTGTTAGTTTGTGTTCTCAGGACAAGTTAGAACTTTATCGTTGTTATCGGAGTTGTCATGGAGTTCGGCGAAGTCGCGGCGTAGCTGAGCAGGTCTTTAATCAGCCTCAATCACTGAAAGCACCTGAGTGGGTGTGCATAAATTGATCATCATCGTGATTTATGGGTAAAAATCAAAGTAACTGTTGCTGTCAGAGAAATGTTGTCATTCTGTCCTCTCTCTCTCTCCTCGTGTCTTGTATTACTTTACATCCTGTCGTTGTGTTTCCTGCCAGTTTTGATTGCCAGATTGTTCCAGCCTGATTAATTTTCACCTGTGCCTTGTTGTCATGTCTTCACCTGATTGCAGTCGAATAGAAAATGACCTCCTATGTCCTTTCCTAAACACTTTTCCTTGACCTCGAAGTGTAACGGTAGAGGTCAAGGAAAGGTGTGAAGAAGACTTGCACTGTGACTGCACTCACACTCTGCTGTGTAATCATGCAACAGCGGATGTGACAGAGCTTTTTCACTGCAGCCATTTGGACATGAAATAGTCGGGTCAACACAGGTGTGTCCATTGATACTAATTAAGACTTTCCAGAGAGCCAGCACAGCAGCACCCTGGACTACAATTCTCCCTGTGCCTTCTTATCAGTCACGGACGTCATCTGTAGACACCTCCAGGAACCAGGATCTCCATTCGCTTCATTCAGCATGTGTTACATTTTACTGATAGTAAACAGAATGACAAAGATAAAGAATGGACAGAGCCTGAATGATTTCCGAAGCGTTGTTTTACGTTGGCCGCCACCATGTTTGACGTACGGCTTCTTCCGCCGCCCGGCTAATCTAAAAATCGGCAAAGAGGTGGATCACCAGTGGACCTGAGGTGGGTTGAATGACGACTGGGTGCTCGATTAAGCTGTCTGTAACTGCACTTACCTGTCAATCAAGTGGTCATTACCTCACAGTTGTCATGAACAGGGAAATTGGCTATATAAGACCAAAAAAATATGTAAAATTGGCCATTTTAATATGGCTGCTTATGGAGACTGGCTCACTTCTGCAGCCTGTCTTCGAGCAGCCGCTTTACAGTTTTTAGCACTTCTGCATTGGCTTCGTTTCCCAGCATCGGAGGTTGCCGCTTGTATAAACATGGACTTCATTATCAAGGTCAGAAATTAAACTTGAAATGTTTTACTGTCTGGTTTTAAATGACCGAAGACACGTCACTTTTTGTGGGACGGCATTACCTCCTTTCCTTTCGTAAAGATGGCCCCGTGTTTCCTGTGCTTAAGGAGATAAGAAAGGAAGCAGTGAAGCGCCTTTCCCTAACATTTAACTTATCATGGCTGGTATTCGACCGGACCCACTGTGTTCCTCGATTTCTGTTGTGAGGTCGTCTGTGTTTGCTCAGTGTATGTCTGCCAATCCTCTGTTCTGTATCTGTTTTCCAGTTTTGTTTCCATTCCCCAGGACTTTGCGCCACCTTCATGTTTCTCCTGCTCCTAGTTTGTTTTGGACTTCTGTAGTTCAGATTTTTTGGATTATCAGACTTTGTTTTTACCTGGACTCCTCAGCTTTGTGTTTTTCTATTCAGCAAGTTATTAAAGTTACCTTTTTGTTCACATTCATGTCTGTATTTGGGTCCAGCTCCTCAAACTAACCGTGAAAAATGAAGTGAAACAAACAGTTCAGTATTTAACCCTGCGATGAACTGGCGACGTGTCCGGGTCGTGGATAGACTCTAGACCCCCACGACCCGATGAGGATAAGCAGTTATATCTACTTCTGTAGCATAAATTGTAGCAATACTTTCCTGTCTGATTGTATTGCGGCGCTGAACTTGGTTGACCTTAGTGGACGGCGCTCACGGAACAATAAGCAGAGAGTAAGCGAAAGAGTCACCATCAATATCAATAAAATGTAACACATGCAAATGAGGTTCCTGGTTCCTGGAGATATCTACAGATTACGTCTGTGACTGGGAAATGATAACACACACACACAGACACACACACACACACACACCTTTAACGTCCAGACACGGTGGCTTGTAAATAGCACTCCTCAGCTGCCAGCTGCAGTTCCTCTTTTTTTTTTTTTTTTTGTATTTTGTTTTTGTGGTTTTCCTTTGAACATCTTATCAAGCCTTCTTTATGGAGGCTCGCCCTGGATTACAGCTCAAGGGGAGTGTTACATCACATTTTGTAAATGTGTGTGTCTGTGTGTGTATATGTCAGATAGCGACAGAGGAGAGAGAGTGTGAAAATAAGCGAGAGGGAGAGCAGTTCAGTGGGCGGCGGCTGTCAAATGAAATCTATGTCAGTACCACTGTTTTCTTAGATGTTAAATTAAGCCTCAACCTTGGTTTCCTCCAACACAGCTCCTTCCTCTGCTCGCTCGCTGGTATCAAATTGGCTAGTACCGTCTTCCCACAATGCACTCTGCTTGAGTTGAGCTCCCCTTTAAAAACCTCCAGGAGCACTACTCATCTATGAACAGGTGGCGCAATGCTCGCAGCACATGGCACAACACCCTGAGGGATTAAATAGATTTTTTTTTTCTCAGTTTTTACAACTCTAAAAAAAAAAAAAAAAAAGAAGAGAGAATTTTTTTTTTCTACCAGTTTTTGTTTGTTGTTTGTTTCCTTTCCTTTCCTGTGTTGTCTCCTTATCACTCTCCACCCTCGCCACCCAGTCTGTGACACATTTACAGCTTCCATAGCCCTCCGCATTATAGCCTCCTCTCTTGGGGTTATGCAAAGCTTACATCATGCAGACATTGATGTATTTATGCCTTGGGGAAATTTTTGTGGGTGAAGACCACTGACACAGGGATTACCACAGGAAACTCTCTACCCGCTGCAACAGGAAGAAATAGGCACATTTAAACATTTAAACCCCAACAGATGACATCTCCTACAGTTTCATTAAATCTTTATAGTGAGGTTCCCCTACAGTGCTGTGTGTGTGTGTGTGTGTGTGTGTGTGTGTGTGTGCGTACCCTCTGTTTTCTGTCTTCAGTCTGAATTGTGCTCTTATTTAGCATCGTTCACTGACAAGACTATTATGTGTAATTACAACAGAAATGGAGGATGGAAATGGTTTTCCACACACACACACACACACACACACACCACAGACACACACAGTGTTCTGTCCTTTCTGCACAAGCTATCAGTCAAGACTTTAACCCCCACAGCAGCACTGTGCCACTTGCTCTGATAGGAACAGTGTAGGCAGGCTGTTTTGTCTGTGTATATTTGTCTATCTGTGTGTGTGAGAGAGAGAGACTGTAATTTGCATCACATGATAACTGTGTCCTGAATGCCAAGTAGGTTTATTCAAAGTAGACGGTATTAGTTAATAAATAAAAGTTTGAACTTCTCAAAAGTTCGGAGAGAAACTGAGGACACCGCTAACCTTGGCTCCAACTAACAACATTTTTATTATTGATTATGGTGCCAGTTTTCTCAAATAATCAATTAATCAGCTGGTCTATAAAATACCAGAGCCCGAGCTGACATATCAAAAATGTGGAATCAGTGACTTTTGTCCATGTTTGCTTAAAGAATTACTTAAAGGTCCAAGTGTGTAGAATTTAGTTGCATCTCATGGTGTAATCGCTGCATTGCAATCTCCTCACGCGTACCTAGTACAAAGGAGAAACAACACTTAAAAGGCTCGTGTCTAGAGTCAGAATTTAGTTTGTTTTGTTTGGTCTGCTGTCGGAACACGGTGGCCTCCATGAAAGAGGACCCGCTCCCACTGTAGATATAAAAGGAGGATTTTTAAGTAACAAAACAAAAATATTCATATTTTTAGGTGATTATACAAACATAGTTCTGAATATTATATTCTGTGTCTGTCTTATTCTGAAAATAGAGTCCTCCAATTTTACACACTGGACCTTTTTTAAAATGATTAATTGATCATCAAAAATGTTCCCATTGATACCAGGGAAAGGTTTAGAGCTTTATGCTTTTCTTGGTGGCATAGGTGAGATTGTAAAGGATTTTCAGGATGTTTTATCATTTTTTATTGTAAATTGATTGTAATGCAACTTACAAAATGACTTACTTCAGTTGCCTGGACTGATTTAAATGTAAAAAAAAAGCTTTTCCCAGGAAAAATTAGCTTAGAAATGGACTCTGCTAACATCAACAAACGACCAGAACCCACTACAACAAAGAGTCCAAAGTCAAAGCTAACATTACTGCAAGGTAACTATTTCATCCAGACTCCTGTCTGATGATCTGGCTGGTAAATTGGCCGTTTGCTGTTTGCAGGTTACTTTGTCAGTTGCATAACAGCTGGCTGGTTAACCTCAACTTGCTTGTTGTGAGTCTGTATCTTTATATAGCTCACTCGTTCATATTACATCAATAATTAACAGTGTGGCTTCTTTGATTGACAGATGGATGCGGTTACAGATGGCTTGTTTGAGCATCCAGGCGTCATACAGCTCGCCTCAGGTCCACAGCTCGCCATGTTGGCGGCGGACATATTTTGAGCTTGGAAAACAACGCCTCAGAAACTTGTGGGTGACGTCACGCATTCACTGTCCATTCTTTGTGCTGTCGGTGGTCTTCTGCTGCACCAACCAACCTGCTTCTTAAATCTGTGACTTGTTCTGTGAGTCAGATGAATGAAGTGAACTGAAAATGGCAATTTTGTCTAATTATCAGACTGCTGTTTACATCCTGTGACCTTTATATCCAATATCTATGTGCAGCCAAGGAACCAAACCGATGAACTATTTAGCTGCGGAAAGTTTTGCAGAGCTGCAGATTTCTAAGTAGTTTAAGCTGAGTAACCTTTTTCTCAGTACAGTCACTCGATTTAAAAAAAAATCTTAATGTAGGTTAAAAAATATATTGTGTACAGTGCTGCCTCAAATACAAAGAGGAGACTACAACACGAGGCCCAACCTTCTGTCGGTTGTGTTTAAAGAGAGCATAAAGTATGCAGACTTGTCAGATGTTCTGTTCTGCTTCTCACTGCCCATCAGTACCCAAGACCCTGTGCTGCAGTGTGCTATTTGATAAAACTGTTTAGCATTCAAGAGGAATCCTCACCACTCAAGTACTCCCAGTATTATGCTTTTAACTCGTTCCCCCCAGAGGAGCAGAGGGATAGAGAGAGAGAGAGAAAGAAAGGAGGAAGCGGGAAAGGGAGGCAGAAACAGAAGGATCCTTATGGGAAGAGTGAAATTTCACAGGACAAAAGCCCGTTATTGAATTCCTGTCATGATTCTTTGGATAATAACCTCCACTATCCGGCCCCCAAGACACATTTAACGGCTTTCAGAATCCCACTCCCATCTGATTACACTGGCTGGATGTGTGTTGCTGCACTGTCCCACCACTTGCTGGATGCTACTTAATGGCTCTGTGTTGGATTAGACTTTTTTTTTTTTTTTTGTCCCCCAAGAGCAGAGCTTATAAAGCACCACAATACATCCCATCAGTATGTGAAACGCCAAACAGCGATGCTTTTTGAGCGGCCTGTTAGAGAGAGAGAGAGAAAAAAGAAAGGTACGAGCTGTACCTGAGTGTTAAGCCTGCCCAGATCCGGCCACAGGAGCCATGATGAGGCCTGATTGCTGTGTGATTTGAGCATCCTCAGACCCACAGCTCATCAATATCCCTCACAGCTCAGCTCTGTAACACTCTGCACTGCAGCAGGACGCAGGCGTCAGCAAGATGAATATTTATCAACGCCGTGCAAAAAAACGCCGTGCAGGAAACAATTTATTCGTCACAGAAAAAAAAAAGGACAAAAACTCTGCTGAGCGCCTTTTTCAAGATGCCATAACTCGAACACGCAACCTGCCGGGGAATTGTAATGATACGATGCCATTTGTACACTCCCTCGTAGGACATGCTTTAACCATACGGTGGAGGTTGATTGGTGAAAGAAAAGAGCAGGTTTAGTCAAGTGTCTCCTGGATTTGAATAACTGTCTACCCCCGATCTGCTGGGATTCATTAAAAATAGTCAGATTGCACACAGTCACACAGCCACCAGGATTATAAGGAGAGGAGTGAGTTGGTGCCCAGCAGTAAAGCTCCCAAAATGCAAGCAAACATGAGGCAGACAGTCTGATTTCATCCTCCCTTAGTCCCTTCCTCACCCTGCTTTCAGACACAACTCATCTCCTCCTTCTTCTCTCTTTGCTCGGCCCTGCTCAGCCCAATGAGCTGGCTGAAGACAGGACGGTGGGGGAAACAACCACCACCACCACCACCACCGCCACCACTCCAAGCTTATTAAACCCCCTCGAGTCTACAGGAAGAATCTTTCATGCGGAAAAGATTTACGTAAGGAGGAGAATTTGCTCAATTCTGTCCTCATTTCCGTATGCTGTACACACCAAATCCTCTTCTTTATACAGCATATTTGACTCTGGCTTTGCTCGGTATTCTCAACTTTTTTCTGTATTTTCTTCGCTCTGATTAACTGAGAGGGCGTTTTTTGTTTTTTGTTTTTTTCCAACAGGCCATGTTTGATGTGCTGGCCCTGATTTGAACATGTTAAAAATACCACCGCCCTGCACCCCTCCATCTACTCCATCCTGCCTTCTGTTGTTCCCCCTTTTCTGTCCACCTCTCCTCACTCTGTCTGTACGCTCCCTTCTTCTTTTTCCTTTCAATTTCTCGTCCACATATCATCCGTTTGTCCCTGCGTGATTAAAGGTTTTACTTCAGATGTATTTTTAGAAAATTTCTCGCTTCCTTGCTGTGATTATGTTTTGTTTTTTTCCTCTCCATTTTTTTTTTTTTTTTTGTCACGCTTTGTCTGTTTTCTACCAAAGGTCCATGTTTGATTATAGCTTCGCTCTCTCTCTGATTACGACCTCTCGTCTCGGTGAGTGGTGTTGTCTTCCTGGCGCTCTCCCTCCCCATCACACAGAGTGACCTTGGCAGAATAACACAGGCAGAGATGGCGACATTCAACAAAGCCTTATCTGGTTGCAAACGGAAACAAAAGAAGGATCAAAACTGAGAAATGCAAAGTATTTATAATATTTAGATTTTAGATTTATTACATTTCATAATAAGGGAACAAAACATTTGCAGGGTTTAGTGGCTGAATGATTATGAATAATCTTGTTGCTCACTATTATATAGAGGAAATGATAGTCACTATGAGGTTATGCGATTAATTAATACATACTTTAATCGATCAATCAATGTCCACACACAGTTACTTCATACTTGTTTTTTTTGGGCCTCTTGGCAGCAGCAGAAACAAGTTTAGTGAACTCAATGTGAAAGTGCCAAAAACTGCAGTTCCTCAAACGTCCACTTGAGGCTGGCTCCAGAAGTGAGTCAGTCTCCATGTTAAAAACTTCACAGCAGAAATAAACATGTTTACAGCCTGGTACAAAAAACAGTTTTGGTCTCTGTAGCTAATTTCCCCGTTCATGACAACTGTACTGAGGGTGAATTTATATACAACTCACCTGTTCAGATTATATTAAGGCTTAAAGTTATGCAGGATTAACAGCGTGGCTGTTTTGACTGACAGGTAGGTGCCGGTGTAGATAGATTGTTCGAGCACCCAGGCGTCATTTAGCCAGCCTCAGGTCCGCTGATGATTCACGGCTTTGTCAATTTTTGGATTAGCCCGGAGGCGGCATGGACAGGACTGCCAACATGGCAACGGCTCGAGCCATCACACTCTGAGCTTCACACGGACTCTTTAGATCTATGGGTGACGTCACATATACTATGTCCATATTTAAACTGTCAAGTGAACTGAGTGAACTAAGTTTCTTATTTACATATCCAACAGTTACGGAGCTACATTATCATCTATTTCTACCTGGTGAATGTGATATTCACCCTCTTGTAGCTCTGTTTTTGTTCTCCACCACCTCCTAGTTATTAAACACTATCTATTAAGCTCCTAAATGCTCCACTATGCTCACCAGCTAGTCACTAACTGTGTTTGTCCGCTTATTAGTCTGTTTTAAAACCTTTTCCTTGAAAAAAGATGCCTGTGGCCAAAAACTAAAAAAAAAGAGAGTGCTGAGAGTGAACCAAAACAGTAAATATATGTAGCACCGGTACCAACAGTAGTCCCAGCGTTGTGTCTCGCAGTCTTTTATTCCACAAAACTTTTGTCTATGATTAAAACTTTAATTCAGACTCTTCACCTCTGCCATGCTCTGCCTACGCTGAGCCTGGTTATATTGGTGGCTCCAGCTCTGGTGTCCATTCTGGTCTTGGCCTCTGAAAACATCCTCTTCCTGGTAGTCCAAGTGTAGACACTAAGGGCGCTTTGGTCCGCTTTAAACAGAGTTCGTTTTCTCTGGATAGTCTGCACTTTTGCAATTACAAGTCAATATATAAAATCTGTTATTTCATGGTAGAAAAGTTACATGATTTTGCTTTAAAATGACTTTATGCTGCTTGGGATATTCACTTCATTTGATATTTTTTAAAGCTTGTCATGCATGCTTTCATACTGTAACACCCCCCCGCTCATAATATTTGAGCATATGGGTAGAAAATAGATAGCGAGCCCTTGAGCTGAGCATTTGGCAGTCTTCATGAATATCAGTCAGATTTGGTGCCTCCCTTCTCCTGTCTCTCCTGCTGATTACACCTCTAGACTTATGATTTCTCTGCAGCACGGGCAAAAATCCATTGAACCGAGGATAATATCAGAACTATTATGTCTACAAACCATGTTACAGGAGGGAAGGAGAGTGAGAAAATGAATGTTTGCCCACAGGAATTACATTTCCCCCCCTTTCTCACAGTAACTGCTATTCATCCGCAGAAGAAGTAAAAAAAAATAAATGAATATGCCTCTGAATCATCAGCTGCACAGTGCGCAATCTGCAAGCTGCTGCTGAGCCGTGAGCGACTGCACATTTCATTCAACAACACCACAACAGCAATCAGTGCATTAGTGAATATATTATGTAAATGTGGCAGGATACGATGCTCAGAGAACAAGGCAGTGAAGAAAGTGTATGCGGTAATAAAAACTATAATGTGTCTGAGTGTGCAGGTGCACTCTGCAGGTTAGAGCCAAACAGGCCGTAAACGATGGAGATGAAGAGAGTTTGGACCTGCTTGTTGAAAAGCTTTGTTGTTGATTGAGCGGAAAGGGAAGAAACATTGAACATTGATTGGTTGTTTCCTGTACTATCTCCTTTGAACAACAAACAGCCTTCAGTGGGTTGTTCCCCCAGTTCAAAACTAATGTATTACTTTTCATTTTTAGACCTCACAATGAACTCAGACATCACATTTTTATTGTTGTTGGATTACCAGACTTTGAAGGTTGGTAGACTACATATTTGGTTTCTTTTGTATACACAATGTGATAGATTTGGCCCTCTTGTGTATGTAAATGGGGAGGCCAAAGTATTAGAAACTTCTCTCACTATAATGCAGTCCAGTTTACCACCAAACTACAACCTCAATAGCGAATCCGTCCATTTTCTGTGACCGCTTATCCTCATCAGGGTCACGGTGGGGCTGGAGCCTTTCCCAGATAACTTGGGGCGAGAGGCCGGGTTCACCCTGAACAAGTCGCCAGTTCATCACCGGGCACATAGAGACAAACAACCATTCACACCTACAGCCAGTTTAGTAGGTGTCACCAGTTAACCTGTTAAGTTCATGTCTTTGGACTGTGGGAGAAAGTCAGAGTACCCAAAGAGGAGAAAGGTCCAAGCCGAGGTTTGAACCAGGAACCTTCTTGCTGTGAGGCGACAGTGTCAACCACTGCGGTAATAAAAGTTCTCTGACAGGGGGTGTCGGTTAGCTCAGTTGGTAGAGCATCCGCCCCATCTACATGAAACATTATAAGCTCCATAAATGTATGGTAGAATTACTGTATTGGATTGTAAAAGTGTACCTAATATAGTAGCTGGTTGATGTATAAAGGATATTAACATGCAGCTTTTTTATCTTAAAAGACGTCTGTGCAAGTGTACAAAGCGAAAATGACAATTTGTTCAGCAGATTATGAGCTGGACTATTTCTTGGCAGTGACTTCCTGAAGCCTCCTCTGGTTGCCTGGCAACCTCACAGTGATGACAAGACTCCAGGAAGTCACTTTGCATGTAGTGAATAAATAGTCCTGTAAAAAAACGTTCAGAGAGAAGAAAAGTGAGCTCAAACTGTTGAACCGTCTCTTTAAAATGGTTCATTCAACAACTCTTTTATCTTAAATGTCGCAAGCCCCCGAGAGAAGACAGTCACATCACACCCAATCATAACTTAATTAGAAAATGACAAGAGAATGAAGTGATATCTCAAACTTGCTTCAGGTCTCTTCAGGCAACTTTCAGACTGAAAGGAATGTAAAACAATGTCTATCTGGGAAATACTTGGCTGTAAAAAGGTCTGATCTGTACTTATTGGGTTAAATGGTGTAAAACACTGTTGTGGTTCATGTTGGTGGGGGAAAAAAGAGTCAAAGACAGACTGAGAGGGATGAGGGAGGACAGAGGAGATGGTCACAGACCCACAGGGAAGCCATTCAAGAGGAAGTCTTGCTCCCACTGTAAATGGAAGTCATTCATCATCCTTTTATTGCGGATGGGTATAAGTTATCAAACGTTCTCCCTTTTCTCCTCTCTCCATCTGTCATATCCATCTCGCTGCATCTATCATCCACCGTCACCGACTCCACAGTCCACATGTATCTGTCGTGCCACTTTTCCTTCCTTTTCGCCTTTTAGTGCGAGCTCCTTCTGCATTCTGTCTGTATTGTTGTTAGTACTCATCAGCGTATTCGGTGTTGATTTCTCGTCCATTAGAAACGCTTTGATGCGCAGACACGGAATATTTCTGAATAAATGTGGACCTCTTCTCTCCCCCTCGCCGCACTCAGACTCCCCTCGAGATGCAGGCAGACCTGCGATGGTTATTTCCATTATTTATTAATCTGTCAGATATTTTTTGATACTTTTTTAGTCTATAAAATGTCAGAAAATGGAGACAGAGACTGAAAGTTTATGGGTTAGAAAAGGGGAAGGCATATATATATTTTAGGTCTATATAATATGTAAATATAATATGTAAATATTATTGCTCAATCTACGCATGCTATTCATGCTGTATATAAAGTCATATCCACTTACCTCATTTACATAAAACAACCTGCTGCAAAAAGCATATTTATGTTAGCATCCTTTGCACTCTGCACCATTCTTATCGTCTCAATCTGTCTACAAAATTTATTGTTGTTTACATATGTATAGATCTACAGATTTGTCTGTGCATAATAGTTTAATTGTTTGCCTGTCGAGCTCCTTGTTTTTAGCTGTATTCATGCTTATATCTGTGCAACTGTGTGCACACACCTGGAAAAAAAAGTGTTTCTAGTTCTGATATATTTTTTGGGGAGAGCTGTTGGAGGGCATTTTTCATTAGCACCAACATAATTTGTGCCAGAGTTCACTCATTTGGTGACTAATTTGACTCACTTGGTAAAATTAGAGAGTAGCTGCGTTTTCATTATGACACACACACACACACGCTTTTATTGCCACATGTTCTTTTGACTCTGTGCTCCACTCCACCCCCGCTCATCTGGCTCATCACCCCCACATGCACATTCAGATCTTTGTCTTTTGACCTCTGGCCTTTTTTTTTACCACTCTTTCTGTCCCCCTTGCCTTCCCCCGTCCTGTCCTGCCACTTGTGGTTCTCCAGTCTGTGAGGAAGTTACAAAGGAAGTACATTGACTTTAAACAGGAAACCGCCAAAAGGAAGGTGATGTTTGGTTTAGCTGAAATGCCTCGGTGCTCACATATGACTCCATGACGTTAACGGTGCACGCCGCAGATAAGAGCCGATAAGAGGAACAACAATCTGATGATTCACTTTAAACAGCATCACGTTTATGACTCTTCACCAGGGACACCAAAAATAAATAAATGAAATACATTTTTTGAGGAACTTTTCAGTTTCTAGTTACAGCGAGAACATTTTCTCATCGTAACAGGATCCCTTTCACATCGTAACATAAAAATATTTGTACTACTTGTACCAAATGTTCAGTTTCATCAGGACACTTTATTTAACAACATATTACTAATCTGACACCAAATCCACACACAGTAATTAGACACATTGAGTGGGTGAGAATATTTAATGATTTAAAAAAAAAGAAGTGTTTTATACACTGTAAAAAAAAGTTGTTACGGTGTGTAAAACTAGCAGATGTGGTTGCCAGTTTTTCACCATAATAGAGACAGTAAAACTTTTTTAATATTACGGTAAAAGAATATTAGTACTGTTGATTTCACATGTTATTCAATATTTTAATTTATTTTATAATGTCTGTAGATTTTATGGTAAAAAAAAAAGTCAAACCATGACAGTAAAAGACTGTAAAATATGTCTCTAATATAAAATACTACTTTATTCGGTATAAAATCCCCTAAAATGCCTTTTAAATAAAGGTTTTGAAATATGACTGTACTTTACCGTGAAAAAAATGTTTTACTGTAATAAATACGGTAAAACTTCTTCTAATATTACAAAAAAATCAATGTTACTACTGTAAATTTCACATTTAAAGTTGTTGTTTAATTCAATTTTTTATAATGTCTGTAGACTTTACGGTGAAAAACTGTCAACTGACAGTAAAAGACCGTAAAATATGCTATTAAATATAATGGTGTTTTACTGTACAAAGTCTTTAATATAAAATATTACTTTATTCTGTATTTCATTAAGTATTTTATGGCATATTTTACGCTCTTTTACTGTCATGGTTTAGCAGTTTTTCACTGTAAAGACATTTTTTACAGTGTAGGTGTATAGTAAAAAGATACACGTGTCATAATAACATATAAAATATCTCTTTTACGTATTTGTGTTCTCACGATGGCACTATGACATTACCATAATTATGGCTGCTAGCTCACTTAAAAGGCTTAGGTTGGTATTTTACACACACATGAACACACACACACACACATGCACATCTACACACACGCGCAGACATGCATGCCCACACTCGTGTTTTTTGGTGAGCTATGCAAACTTTCTGCTGATCACTGTCCTATGTGAACAGGAAGCTTCATATCTTATGTTATGAAAAACATTCTTCCTCTCTCAGATCGAGGACGTGATACACAGGAAAATGCTACTCAAGCTGCAGGAAAAAAAAATACTCAAGCCGGATTATCTTTGAAATGAAGTGTGTAAAACAAATGTGTACATGCAAATGGAGAAAGCCGTATGTAAGGGGAGGGAGTGATCAAACGGAAATGTTACGAGTCAAAGCGAGCACACGGGCAGTCAGTGCCTTGACTTGTGGTGGCCGGGGTCAAAGCTGCAGATGAGCTGGACCTTAAGGTCATGTTTTTACCAAGCTATAATGCTTATTCAGCCTTCTCCCTGTGGTGCATCTGTAGGAGTATCAGAAGCAGCAGCCAGGCCTTGAGGGAATGTTCATTTCATCCAGCTGCTCTTTCATGTGACTGAACTCCTCTCAGCAGCTCCGGTCTCTGAATCCCCATAGACGTCTACTGTTTTTATCAAGGTTAAAGAACACAGGCATAAAACACAGCTGAGTATCCAGAACTTGAGTGCTTCAGTTGCACATATTGGCCCCCCAAAAAACCCAGGGGAGCTCTTATGTAGTGCAAGGCATGAGACGGTATCTTCTAATCGACGCTAGTGCATAGAGATTGCATCAGCTGAACTGAAGTGCTGCTTCACATGAAATTTCTGGTTGTTCGTGTGGTCTGTAAGTTTATGTGGAGGGGAAAACTGAGCAGAAGTGAACACGAGTGGTTCCCAATTTAAAAACCTCATCAACGCACAAACCTTGAGGATATTTTTGAAGTAAAAAAGAGAACTGAAAGTCATGTTGCAAGTATGCTGGGAAGACATTTCCTCTGTTTTCTTTTGTTCTACCTTCGTTAAGAATCTAAAGTTTAACACGATGTTAAACAAGGACTCATCCGAGCCATCGCAGCTCCTGACTGGTCACAGATGGATCTACACAGTTATGCTTTTTGCCTAAATGTAGCGCTGTCGCTCAAATTTAACTCTTTTTAAAGTTCATGAAGTCACTCGAGTTCAATTCAGCCCTCTTAACTTTAAATGGCTGCACATGTAAGTGGCCTCCGAGAGCGATACACGCACTGATCAGTCAGCTGTTCGTTTGTTTCATTCTCTAAATACTGTCTTAATGGACATGTGAATTATTTATAATGCAGTTAATACCCGTAAGGTTCGTATTTAACCGGTAACGTACAGTTCCCCTTTTGGCTTCCTCTTAAATAGCAAAAATAACCTTAAGAAATTCCCTTATTCCCAACTGTCTGAGGTATCTTCTTGTTCCAACCCTTCATTAAAGATATATGATGTGTTTTTGTGGCTGCATCACTCCATAAAAGACAAGACTTTGGGATCTCCACTAGAGATTAAAAATAAGTTTGGTAAGTTTGCGTTTGGCAGCACAAAATTAATTTGTAATGACCAACCAACTGGCGGGCTTCTGCCTACCCTAATTAATATGAAGCGTGTTCTTCACATCAAATTCTCCCCATCAAAGTGTCCTGACAATTATAAACACATCTGTGGCTGCGTTTTTTGTTTTTTTTCAAGTTTCAGTCCAGAAATATAACCTTGAACGCGTGGTCCTGATTTAAGATCAACATCAAACCTGTTTTTTTATTTTTTATTATTTCTAAGTAATCTATTAATATTTAAACAAAGCAACAGCTTTCTAGATAAAAACAACATCCTGGAGACTTTCCAGTCGGGCGTTTGGACATAATACACCACAGAAACCACAGAGAGCGTCGATGGTGTCAGTTCTGGTTGTCATAGATCTATTATGAAATGCTGAAATGTTGTGGTTAGGTGTCTCAGAAATATAACACTTATTTTGGTTTTCAGAGCAACAAAGCTGTCATTTTTCATTCGGTAATATCAAGTTTTAATATCATTTTTTTTTTTGTTTTACAAATGACACCCAATTACACATTTCTCTGTACAATCAATCAATGTGCAAGTAATAACTTTCCAAAGATGAGAAAGAAATACTTTGGCTTGGCTTCGAGGCAAAAACAGATCCATTATCGACAAATCTCAGTTCTCCTGTTCGCCAGATCAGATAAAGTCTGACTGTTATCTTAGGTCTGATTGATCGTCTTATTTGATTAATTGTTCACTCTAACATCAACAGAGTGACCAATAAGCCATTTTTCATAAAAAGCCGCAGTACTTCCTGCCTTTGTCCCAACAAAGCTACACTATTATTACGTTTTTTCCTCTCTCCTTCCTAAGAACTCTCTATCACTCCATTATCTTAGTTTCAGCTTAAATTATCATGCAGAGGCTGATTACCTCTTCCCTTCTCAGTGTTTTTTCTGTAGTTTTCCCCTCCCTTAATGTTTCTGTCTGTTTCTGTGTGTGTCGGTTGCTGGGCGTGGCCTCCAATTTCCCTCTCACCTGCCAAATTACCTCATCACCTGTTCCCCGTTCACTAATCAACAGCTGCAGGATGGAGACTTTCTTCTTCCTCCTCCCAGATTCAGACAGATCCTTCCAGACACATTGTTTAGTCTCACAAATGGTATCAACGCTTCAGGCTAATTCTTTTCTGTGATTTGTGACTAACTGTGAGCTCCCTGTTTCTTCAGGAAAACCTCCTCCCACCATATCAGGCTCTGTTTGTTTATTACTTCACTCTCACTTTCCTGTCAGCACCACCCCGGACAACCCCCTCCATTGGATCACTGACTCACCTGCACATTGTCCAGGGTGTTCACAATAAACTGTGTTAAACTGATTCAGTGTCTTGGATCTTGAGTCGAAATTGGTACGATAGGTACGATCACCCAAGAGAAAGTGACACAGCACCAACTATTTCACTGGTTTTGGTGAAACTGGATCATATTCTCTCTGTGATTTACAGAGTTTCCTGATGGACAGTGAAGTAAACTGCTGCCAACTGTAGCTGCTGTTAGCTCAGTTTGTTAGCCGGGATACAGGACTGTGAGCTCAGAGCACCACAAGCGTAAGTGTTTGAATCGCAGGTGTTTTGGATCCCCGGGAAGAAGAGGTGGTTTTCAGGGAGTGGAGCTGGTGTCGTGCCAGAACTGGAGCTTGGCAAGTGAGCAATGTAACCTTAGCTCAGCAGCCTCTATGGACATAATGGCAGAGGACTAGTAAGTAATATTAGATGTCTTGTGTTGTTGACCTTGCTTGATTTTTGGCTGTTAGCAAAGTTGTCTACTCACTAGTTTTTGATTATAAGTAATGTAATCATAAATACACGTGTACAGCCGTCCATATTTACGACAGTGGTGTTGCACTCTGCAAACTGGGGAGGCTAAACAAGAAAGTGTTTTTGTTCCCTAAATGTAACCACAGTCAGGACTCTGGATGCAAACCCTGGACTCTGGTGTCACCGTCTTTGTGCTTTGTGCTCTGTGGTACATGGACGTAGTGCATCATTTACTCAGAAACCTCTGAACATAAATCAGTAATTCCATTCATCACCACAAAGAATACAGGGTTGCACCTTATCAAGTTTTCATGATGGATGTGAGCAAACAGTTTGCACAGTCCTGTCTTCAATCTACCTTTAGGTATTTTTTAGTGTCTGCCGAGTCCTGAGGGAAATCTCCTCTTGTAGTGCAGTCACTGAAAAAACAGGTTAATTGCTGCTAGATGCTATAATGCTGTGTAGCTGAGGGGAAAAGATAGTCAAGTGACAACCATAGACAGCATAAATATTGACGTAGTATCCGTGACGTCAACCTTAACTTTCTGCATCTTTTGTTGTATAAACAGTTGTTTTTATAATCAGCAGTCATATGAGCATCATTCAAGACTGAGCTATCTTTACTCAAGAGGTGAAAATATTGCATTAAATGGTAAATCTCCAATTAGGCTTCATCTTAGCTAAACATTATATTTATCTCCAGAGTAATCAATCCAAACACTTCTCACATTAGCCACACAGTCTCCGAGAAAAGCAGTTTAGCAGTGGAGTAAACAATAGCCCACAGTGAAAATGGTCCAACAGCTGATTTAAACAGTGACAGTGTCATTAAACTCTACTTGTTCTCACTCTGGAGACTCTTCTAACCAACCCCGTGCTTTGTTCCAGCCTTCTTCTTGCATCCAAAGCAGTCCAGCCAAGCATGAGATGGTTATATAAATGTTATCTCACGTACTGGTGACCTTTTAGGGGCATCATGCCAGGCGAACACTGCGATGAATGAAAGCCTGTGAATGGATCCGTGATGACCCATTTGCCCCACCACCACCTCCACCACCCTCAACCCCATACCAGTTGTCACACTTGGATGAGTGCGCAGAAAGACCTTCTCATTCCAGGAAACTAATGGCCGCCTCTGGGCAGCCTGAAGCAGGAGGTCACAGAGACGCTGGGAAAGAAATGGGTAAAAGCGAGCTGTAGCCTTACTGCAGCAGCGATTTTTGGGAATATATTTCCAAATGTCAGTTTTTCCACACCGCACAGTGTGTGTGTGTCATCGCAGAGCCTGAAATCAATCCTGAGAGAGAAAATGAGAAATCCAGGGGGTTGCAGCAAACGTCGTGTTTTAAAAAAAAGTCTACATAGGTGCTGATTTTTGTATTTTTTTCTGTTTCAAAACTTGCTGTCAAAAGATCCTTCAGAAATCAATAGGCTACAAGGAACTCTATTCAGGAGAGAAACATGGTTTGGCAACAATATCTAAAGACAAGACAACGACAAGGCTGCTGACATTTGTGTTTTTGTATTGTCAGGAAATCCAATGAAAAGACAAAAACAGTGTGAATGTATCGACAAACATACAGGACACACCCAACAAAAGCAAGATTAAATTAAGCTTTGAGAAGAGTTAATGGTAATCTACAGACAACATAACATGAAAGGAACTCTATACTAACTATAAAAATGTGTTTTAAAGTGATTTAAAAGAAGTCACTGACTCTGCCAGCCTTATCTCCTCAGCCAGGGCGGTCCAGTGTCGAGGGGTCCTGAAGGCAAAAGCGCGGTCACTTTTAGATTTAAGCCTCGACATTGAAACAGCCAGAAGGACTTCACCTGAGGAGCGAAGATTGCAGACTGGCCAGCTGAAACCTTTAAAGAACTGAGGTTGGTCTGGGAAAGTGGAGCGATCTCAACATTTGACATCTTATGTGCAGTGAGTGCTTGCAGATCTTCTTCAGTACTGAAAGTCAAGTATTTATACAGCTTTCTGTTACTTTGGGTGAGTCTTGATTCATTTTAGGAGCACTGCATTTGTTTTTGGAGGAGCAACAAAGTTCATACGATGGTTAATTATTATTTAGTCACATGCAAATTCAGCAACCGTGCTCATGCAGACATGCAAATGAAGGCACCGTTTTGGTTCTGCTGTGCTGCTTGAAGTTTGAGAGAGAGAGGGGGGGGATGACATGTAGCAAAGGGCCATGGGTCGCTGTGGCAAGGCCTCAGCCCCCAGGTGAGCCACCAGGACGCCCCATCAAGGTTAAATTTTAGTCCTGAAAGTCAGAGTGATAGGGTAGGTTTCTCAGGGGCGGCTGTGGCTCGGGAGCTAGAGTGGGTTGTCCACTAGTCAGATGATTGGCGGGTTCGATACACAGCTCTTCCAGACTGCATGTCCAAGCGTCCTTGGGTCCAATGGCTGTGCCATCGGTTTGAATGCGTATCGCAAAAACTGCTGAGCAGTTTGCACTTTGCACAGCAGCCAATGGCAGTGGGTGAACGAGACATGTAGTGGTGAAAAGCACTTTGAGTGGTCAAAAGACTAGAAAGGAGTATATATAAAATATAAAAGTGTGGTACCACTTGATACAACATGTTACAACTTTGTTTTGAAGAAGGCAGGGTCACGTTCGTCAACGCTTTCTGGAAGTCTGGAGGACGAGGATTGAGGCGGCACCCTCCCCGACCGTCCAATCCGCGGGATCCAATCTGCTGACTCACCCTTTTTCAAACATGAACCGCTCATGAGTCAGGGCGGCCTGTGGTTATTGTGTCGAGCTCGGCTCGGTTGTGTTTTGGGACTAGATTGTGTATGTTAACTCGTTTGTGTCATATTTATTTGTTTCTTTAACAGCATCCGCTCGCCCTTTGCTCCCTTATAGTACCTCACCTCAATACTTTTGTTATACCAAGAACGCCTTGTTTTATGTTGCTTCCTTTCCTCTTGAGAGCCAGGACGTAACACAATCATGGAGGTCAGAGTGCATGTTGGTGGCGAATCATCTCAGCAGTCATATGAGCATCATACAGAATTGATGCATTAAACGCTAACAGACAGTCTTTTGCAATCTGTCACACACATACCTCGCTAATTACAGTGACAGCAGGAGACACAATTAGCTGGAGGACTAACTGTACGTTCACACAAGCTTAGAGGCGTCTTGTGAGGCTTTTCATCGTGAGCGTGTGGTCGTGGTGTTTGTTATGCTAATAACGTCAGAACAAGCACGAGGTATAGGAAGTTATTGTGAAGAGGAGATGAGCTGTCGTGTTTGTTGTTAACAGTACGGGGCATGTTACTGGAACAGTCTAACATACTGTTAGAGCGATCTCGTAAAGTTGTAATTTTCTGTAGTGACGAACATAGTTTAAACTGTGCTAGTATTTCGCTCTGGTATAAATAGACGTTATGGATGTTGAGCTAAAATCTGTATTCCTCCATACTTTCTCTTGGGTACCGCAGCTAAATTTATACGACTGCCATCTAAATGTGTCCTATTACTGTCTTCCAATCTCTAATTCTGCTGTGCTAAATCAGTCTCTTTTAGTAGCAGGGAGTCTTACTCATTACCATTTCAAACCTCTAGTTTGGCTTCCATGTTCCCTCATTATATCTGATGGAGAGTCTGGCCAGTTTTTTGGGGGGGAAAAGGAAAACAGGCATTCAAAGCCTGCGAGCCCAAGCGAAATTACACAGTGCCGTTCAAAACCACACACTCATAAAGGCACAATAGTGGATTTGGTGGTCACTATGGTGACACACACCATGTTTACGGATGCCTGCGCGAGCGTCTCCCTGTGCTTTTTTGTATAGTTGATATGTTGCATGCATGTAGTCACTGCAAAATAATTACAGCTGTCCTATCGAGCTGCAGTCAGCCACGCTGAGAATGAATTATGCTTTGCCAACCAACAGTGGCTACCAATCACACACGTTTGCCGCTTTACCTGTTGTGCTTTTCATCGTTGAGTACGACAAAAAACAAGTCGTGCTGTGAAATCACGCAGAGCAGTCCTCCGCTTCCTCATTTGTTTTGTCATTCAAGTGGCTACGCGTACGTGGAGCAGGAGATGGAGACAAATATTTCACCTCGTGCGACAAACAGAAATAAACCTTGACCTCCGGGGAGTGAACCACGTGCTTCAAGGAATTACACATTCATCATAAAATTTTATTTGGATTTAGTGTGCAGGTGTTGGTGAGTGTAATCATGTTGCATAAAGACTAAGTTCCTCTCCTGTGCGTGGGTGAAGGAGGTCCTGCTCTTCTTGTGAATTACTAACTAAAGCATATGGTGCCTGTGACCTGCAGGTGTTGAGTCGCAGGCGTGCTGAGAGTCCAACAGGAAGGGAATCACACTGTCAAACATACATTTGCTCCTGTGCTGGATAATTACTGTTGGTTTAGCTGTAATCTCTTTTGATGAAGCTCTTATTGTTGTTTATAAAAATGTAATTCTTAGCGGCTGTTTCTTCATAACCCGAGTGATAATGACAATATGGTTTTCATGCACCGTGCAGCTAGAGAGGGAAGATATAGGGAAAAGAAGTGAAAAATCTCATCCTACTCACACAGTAATCCTTTAAAGAGGGCTTTGCTGCCTCTCACTGCCAAACACTTTGATATAGGCCTTTTGAAAATGACTGGAAAAAAGGCTGGAAGAGTGATTTTGAGGGGATTCGGAAAGAAAGAGAGAGAGCGAGAGAGAGAGAGAGAGAGAGAGATTTGCGGTTATTTCACATCTCTTTTCAGCATGAAAAAGTAAGATCTATTTTAAAGGTAATGAAACTTGCCAGGAAAAAAAGAAATTGCTCAGAGAAAATACTGATGGCAGTTGTTGCAATCTTTAAAGGCAACTTTTGCAATCCTGGCTCCAAAAAAAAAAAAAAAAAATAGAGGGCAGCATTTTACCTCTGCGTGCCCTTGATGTGATGACAAGTTCGACACGTGTGATATTTGATCATTTGTGTTTATTCACGTGAATAACTATGGACCGCTGACTCCACAACGTTACAGCCGTCTGACCCCGAAACCAAGCTGATGCTGTGTTTTAAGATCAATAACCTGCTGACACTGCGATGCCGATTTGTCCCCGAGATGACAAGCAAACAACTTTAGAAATGCTTTCTGAGTTCGGCAGTAAATCTTTAATCAAGACAGAAACAGATATTTTCAGCACTTTCCAGGTTGTCCAACTTCTTTGCTTACTTTTCTCCAAGCAATCTCCTTTTTTTTATCCGGCCTCTGTATAAATACAATGAAGTATCACAGAGCTCTGGGTGCCCACAGTCAGCTACAATAACATCAGTGGATGTCTACACCGAGAGGGAAGATCCACTTTTTTAATCCCCAAAGTTTTAAAAAACAAACTCTGCGCTCTCCTCCCTCCCTCCGGTTAAATGTTTCTGATCAGAGCAGAATCCGGCGTGAGTCCTGGTGCTGCTGAGGACCTTCTCAGTCCCGCTGTCTGCTGGCTAGTTGCAGCTTCTTTGTCCTCATGTTGGACTGACGGCAGACTAGACACTATAGTGACTCACATCGGCTCTTGTGGCACAAGTGGTATTACATAAAAGTACGTGCTGAAGCTCCTCACTTCAGTAGATATCTCTGCAATAAAACCCACAGACTTCTTTGGCATAACAACATAGCTGTTACCTCTTCACACTCTGATGATAATATATATTTTTTGAATGTTTTTTCACATTCTTGAACTATAATTCTGTCGCTTTTTTACATATTACCTCATGTTCACACTGAAAAAGAGCCTTTTCTAAACTGTTGGTACTCTTCTTGAAGACACACACCAGTGACCTTTTTGCATTAACTATAGATGCACCGGAGGAAGTGCTCAGATCTTTTACTTGAAGGCATGGTTTGGGTTTTTTTGAAGTGGTTTTGTGAGGTACTTAGGCCAGATTCATACCAAATCTGAGGGGGTAGTGCGTTTTCGCTGTGGCTGTTTGTGCTGCAGGGGGTGCCTCACAAAAACGCAGCAACCTGAAGGGGAGAAGTTGAGCCAGATTCGGCTTTTTGGAGAAATGCAACCCGACATCACACCAGCCTGAAATATCACTTCAACATAGTTCAATCCAGGTGGAGTTAACGGCTTTGTTGTTGATCTGGCTTTGTTTATTTCATGTGTCCAGCTTCTAAATCTGAGTCTTTACATTGTCTCACATTTTGTATTCTTACACCAAAGCCCAACTCTTATGCACACAGTGTGTTACGCCACAGATCTAACAACAAGGTAATGTGGTGAGAATATGCTCACTATAGCGTACACTACAAAAAAATCAAAGACGGCACACGCAAAACAGCGGTGGCAATCCTAACAGGAGGCAGCGTTTGGCAACTCAGCTCTATCTCCAGAGTGTTATCTCAGCGAGCATTTTCAAACAGCGTGCTCAACCGATGCTTGCCACCCCGGTAACAGAAATATATATATTACCTCTTAATGGGCAGATGTTTCCCAGGTGTTTGTCTGTCAGTAAGGTAAAAGGATGGAGCTTCCTGGAAAGGGGACGGCTGGGATGGCAGCCTATTGGTTCAAAGCCTGCCTATCACAAGAGCTTGTTTTGTATGTAAAATCTGAATCTATAAAGCTGTCAAATACATTTAATAAAGTAAAAAAAAAGGACATTATTTTCCTGTGAAATGACATGGTAGCATTAAGTGGAAGTACCTGTAAATGTACTTAGCCACATTCCACCACTGAGCAAAGCTATAGGGGGTTTAACTCGGGACTGACTCAGTGGTAACGTCACGCAGTACATTAATATGCATAAGAGGAGACAAACATAACAGGATGCCATATTTGAATCTGCAGGCTTTGTTTATTTTCTGCTGTCTGATACGATGAAGCAGAAAATGTAGTACACGAGCCAAACTTCACACAGAGACCCAAATTCTTTTGTGTCTGTTTGTGTACTGTGCTGTGGGTGTGTGGATCGGCTGTGGGAAAAAAAAAAAAAAATGATGTAGGCGTTTGTATGCAAAAGTAGATGCGCTGAGTGAGGAGCGTGAATGTAGCTCGAGCATCAGAGCACCTGTACTGTACGTGTACGTGAACGCAGTGTACATATTAATGCATAATGTATCAGCATCCCGTTAGAGTGGAAGCTCTCACACAGCGGACCAGCCATCATACACAGACCTGTCCATCAAATTCTTGGTCGCCATGGAAACAACCTAGTTCCAAGCTTGTGCAAGGCGAGTGCAGCAATATAATGGAGGACCAGACAGAGCCTGTGCCTGCCTGGGGATGTGTTGCTTTTAAAGCGACCACCCTCATCCTTGTCTATTTCAGTTAGACAAAATGAGGCTGGGGAGAGAGAGAGAGTGTGTGACACAGTATCTGGCAGCAAAACATACACAAGCAGAAAAACAAGCTGTTGTCTGCACAATTGCAAACACAAAGCACCTTTATAAGTGGATCATTTTTTTGTTTTAATTGAAATTAATACTAAAGGCCCAAAACCACATGGAGCTTCTTCTGCCGTTTCTCTGGGAACGACGTCGCAGGTTTAAGAGAACGTTTCAAAGAGCTCAAGAAAGCCTATCTTATCAACAACATGTAATCATTAAAGGTATTACATCCAGCTTACATCAGTGAGATAACGGGCAGATTACAAGCAGAGACAGAAAATAAAAAAGAGAGAGAGCGAGATGGAGAACGGGCAAAGTCAAAGAGAGAAAGATGGAGTCATCTTTCTAAGGTGCTGTTAAAAATGGAACATTAAAGGGAAACAGACAGACTCGGTGAGGTTGTCATGGGATGTTTCTAAGGATTGCCAAAGTGTGACAGCAAACAGAAATCTTATCAGCATGATTCAAACTGTGACCTCGCACCATCGTGCAGAAAGGAGACTAATTACTGTTTTGAAAAGTGTGCAGCCGGTGGAGGAAATACTGTGAGGGGGGAACTAAATCTAGGAGAGTGAGACTGAAGCCCAGGAGACAGACAGACAGAAAGAAAGAGAGGGAGAGAGAAAGAGGGAGAGAGTGTCCTAAAAGTGACAAAGATGAGGAAGTCTGCTGTTGCAGTATGGCGAGGCGGTGAGAAAGGAGGTGCATTCTCCCAGGAAGTGACAGTTACAGTGTGAAGAAATCTTAAGGAAACCCTCATGGGATCCACTGCTGTGAACAATACTGTGGAAACAGCAGCTCAAATAAATATACTTGAAAGTGACAGCACCTGACAGGGTCTAAACACTCAATATACTCACCACAGTCAAGTTTATTTGGAGAAAAAAATGTGAAAAATGTTTGCAGCTACATTTTTTTAGGTCCTTTTCTAAAAAAAAAAAAGAGTCTCTGCTCACACAGAAATGTCTGAATCTCTTTTGTACCAAAACAACAACAACAACAACATGCGTATCTTACCCTGACCTTCGTAGCAAGTAGTTGTCCAGAGGCAGTGTGCGGTTTGTCTGTTCTGGGCTACTGTAGAGACATGGCAGTTTAACCTGGAAGAGCAGCTGCAGAAACTGTAGACATAAAAGGCAAATTTTAAGGTAACAAATGCATACTAATTCATATTTTCAGGTGGTTATACACTACAAACAAACATAAACACAGTCATGCATATTATATTCTGTAAATAGAGTCTCCTAAATCTCACACACTCGACTTTTAAGTCATCAGGCATCAAGCATAATCTACTTTCCTCTGTTGTTCGTTGTAAAGTGAAACTGACTGCTGGTTAAACAAAACAAGACATTTGAAGATGTTACCTTTGACCAAAGGAAATTATGGTGTATGTCTTTAAGGTCTCCCTATTCAGCAAGTATACATACATTTAATAAATTATTCATAACACGCTGTAATGTAGATGCAAGCAGAAATGTTTATTAATGTGTGCTGTGGGTATGCATGAGTGGAGGCTTGTATGTAAACAGATAACAAAAAATACCACCACCACCACTAGTACTACTACTACTACTAATAATAATAATGAATGGCTTAAAGTTATGCAGGATTAAGAGCGTGGACGCTTTGATGCTGTTACGGATGGCTTGTTTGTGTCTTCAGCTCCACCGATGATTCGCGTCTTTGCTTCTAAATGGCTCTTCGGAAACTTACTGGTGACATCACGGATGCGCTGTCCGTTATTTTTACTGTCAGTGGTCACAACCAGATGATATATAAGCCATAAGAATAAACAATGATTGGTTTAAGCATCATAAATGTGATTGAACTGTTTCAGTATTGCTGACTGTTGACAGGGCCATCAGTGTTGTCCACTGGTCAACATCATAACGCCGCTCATTGTCAGATCTGGAGCAAAGGGGCTAGCTGTGAGATAGTGGTGCTCATTGTATAGAGCACCATGGAGGATGACATGAGTAGGTGTCAACAGTGTGTTTCTGTAATCATGAGCGCTTTCTCCTACATTTTTTTCCCCCTCTTGGGTCACTGAGTTCATCCGATGGTGTTGTGCGCTGGAGTAAATGTGGAAAAGAACAGGTAGAGCCGGTACCGCAACACATCCGTCATCCGCCCTTCTTCTTAATGCACATGTAATATTTAAGAGGAACAGCGATGTGGAACCAGAGAAAGTGAAGTGCAGCAGACAGACCTGCCTTACCTTTGGACTAAATTAATCAAAGAAAGCTCTTTCTATTCGTCAATCACTGCCTGTTTGATACGTTGCAGTGATGCTCTCATGGAAACATTTCTGGTTTACCTTGAGCATTTTTATCCATGATTACGGTGTGGTGCATCGTTCTAGTAAACCCCGTGGTTGTGGTACTCTTCAGAGCAGATGTTTTGAGGTTTATACACTCATCTATAGGAAAGCTCCTCATGTAGCCTCCAACCCAAGGCTTTAAGTCTCTTGGATGTCTTCGTGGGGTTTGGTGAGGTTTACGTGGTTTTTGTGGAATCACTCGACTGTTGTCTCCGTCTGTTACGCCCTCCTACGGCTCATCTTCTTCTTTCTCTTTGTGTTGTGTGGTAGTTGTGCAACAACATCTAAAAATGAACATGCGTGTGCAGCCACACATGTTCATGTCTCAGATCACATATCTTGAAAATACCTGCCCACACTAACAGAAATGTTACAGAGATGTCTGTTGAATATGGAGCAGATAAAACCATGAAATCATTTGATCACATTACTTATTGTCCCTACTGTTGGGGAAGAAGTATTTTTATGATTAAATAGTGATATGTATCATTCATAAAACTACTTTTTCATCATCACATCAGGGATGGCAGTGTTGGTTGGTTAATTAACCCAACGCTTTGGTTCAGGCTGAAATATCTTGACAAAAGTTGGATGGGTTGCCATGAAATTTGATACCGTTATCCACGGTGCCCGAGAGGTTGTTGATCCCTGTGATGTTTGAAGCTCCACCGGCAATTCGTCCAACTTTGTGTCATGATCTAATCCCTGTGTTAAAAGAAGAGTGGCAAGGAGGGGGTTAGCCTTAGCCTGCAGGTGGAGGAGTGGAGGAGGAGCCTTTAATCAGATGATTGATTAAATGAGTTGGGGATTAGTTGGGAATCCTTTTCATGACCAGCAGCAGACGTCCTATTGGTTGTGTTGGTTGATCCAAATGTAAGTTTGTTCTCTACATGTAGCTAATTTTCTATACTCTCTGTATATGGAGGTAGCCGCCTGGATAAACATTGTCATTGTGAGCACATTAGCACGCTAATGTTAGCAATTAGCTTAAAGCACAGCTGTGTCTAAGTGCAGCCTCACATGTACTAGCATGGTCGGACTTGACTGATGATTTAACACTAACTCTCAACACACCAACGAACAATATTATAAGTTAACTTATAAGTTTTAACTTAAAGGTTTGTTTCTCAGTAAAATCAGTTGTGCGATGAGGTAATCAAGTTCTGGAGAATTCCCAGCTGATCGTTTGGCTTCACTTCCTTCAAATCAGACCATCAAATGGCCTGTAGCCACCAGATATAATTGTTTGTTCAGTCTGTTAAGGGTAATTTGTGCAATTTCCTCACATCATCTCCATTTACGTCAAACACACGATGTGTTTGAATATGAACCTTATAAAATGCTCTGAGTAAGTCACCTCTTTCAAACTGTCGACCCGTTATCAAACACCTCTGCCGGCCTTTTGTTGATGTGACCATTATGTCAGCGCGGCTTCTGTGATATGTTGACTCTCATAATTGCCAAATCCGTCAATATATTGCGAAGTAGGAGAAACAGATGGCATGAAATGACCGGGATATTTAAGGCTCGACACACCACCGAGCACATCAGCGCATCGCCATGGAAACCGTCACGCTCTTGCAGTTTTCTAATGGCCACAATTAGCTGAGAGGAACAACAAAGTGGGCTAGATCAGATGGCCAGATGTTCTGATATGATTTTTTTAGCAGTGGCAGAAAAAGCTTTTTCGACTGATCTCTGATTCAGCTCAATCACAGTTATGAGTCTCGATGATTACGCAGGTAGCGATGATGAGGGTAGTGCTGGTGGCTGTGCTTTGATTTTAAATCACTGACAAAAGCCTGCAGTACACGTACACAGCCTGTGCTGGTTTTATCCACCCTTTTCATAGTATTATTGAAGAATGAAGACCTTGGCAGACGCGTCGAGATGAGGATTTCTTCGATTTTCTTCATGTAATATAGATACACACAAAGTTTGTATTTTTTTTAGCCTAAACACACAAAATCATGATCCAATAACCACATGAAGAATAGACGTCACACACAGACGTGGATCATGCCTGGGTGCCCAAACAAGTCATCTATAACAGCACCCACCTGTCAGTCAAAGCGGCCATGCTGTTAATCCTGCATAACTTTAAGCTTTAATATAATCTGAACAGGTGAGTTGTATAAAAATTCACCCTCAGTACAGTTGTCATGAACGGGGAAATTAGCTATAGAGACCAAAATTGCCAAACACATCAGCTAGTGCTCATCTTCAATGCCTTTTCTAAGTCTAACCTCTGTGCTGCTTGTCATGTAGCTATCGAGTTCATACTCAGGATGGTTTTGCAGGCTTCTTCAGCTGGAGATGGAGTTTACAGCCATGTCACAGAGCTGCCATTAATTGACGGGTCTTGGACTGGAAATGAGAAGGTGCTCTAGGGTACATTCAGGCAGGATCCGGCGGTACAGCACAGGTTTTTCCATTAATTTGAGTGGGCGTTGTGCATTTTGGCTCTGGCAGTGCGTGCTGCAGGGGTGTCCACCAAGAAATGCCTCAACCAGCCATGTAGAAGATGAGCTGGATCAAACTTTAGGAAAAAAAAGAGTGACACCTGACGCCACACCATGGCCGCCATGTTACATTAACGCCGCATCTACAGACTTTCCGTGTTACATTAACGCACAGCTTTGATTTATTTTGGACCACCTCATTTTGATGCATATCTGCACATTTATAATATTCTGCACTTATATTTTTACTTAATGTTTGTTTTGCACCGATTACACCAAGACAAATTCCTTGTAAGTGAAACTTGCTACGTACTTGGCGATAAATCTGATTCTGATTTAATCGATCAACTGACTCTCAACACACCAACGAACAAACAACTTACAGGTTTTAACATGAATGTTTGTTTCTTTGTTAAAATGAGACATGGGAAATGGTAATCAGAAGCAGATCACTTGGCTTCATTTTGGCGTGTAGCCACCAGTTATAATTGTTTGTTCTGGTCTGTTGAGGGCCACATGTCATTTCGCCGCATAATTTCTGTTTACTTGTGACTCTGTGGTGTGTTTGTGAGTATCACTGAAACTAAAGCCAACCAGGTGGAGTTCATGGACTAAACTCTGATACCCCTGTACTCCTGATACACCTGTTCTGTTCTGTCTTTGTTTGTTTCATGTACCTGGCTACTAAATCTGTATCTGTAAACTCTATACATGTAATGTTAGAATGGAAACCCCGGGGAGTGAAGGGTTAATTGGTCCTTTTGATCGTGGTTTCAACTGAAACAGCTTTGCAGCTGGGCCAAAAAAAAAAAAGATACACTTTCATGTACACACATGACACTACACACAGCTACACTCTTCTTCTTCTTCTTGCATAACACACACTCACACACACACACACACACGGACCTGGTTACACACTTCTTTCTCTCATTGAAATTCCTTTTTTGGTCATCCACTTACAAAGACGGCAGCATAATGAAGTGTGGCTGACTGACATGCACCTGGAGAAAGACGATAAGCACATGAGTCAGGTGTTCAACAAAGGTTCTGCTGACCTGCTGGTGGCTTGTTGGGGATGACTGTAGGAGACATTTCAGTACACAGGTCTTAACATATTGCTCTGGGCCAGAAACACACTTCCCACAAGCCCACTCACACTCTCCATTTTTCCGTCACAGTCTCTGAGCACACCAGTGAGTTGGTGTGAGTCATCTGCTTCCAAATGCCCCATTATTGAGCCTCACTCCGAAGAAAGAGAACAGCATGTGTGCAGTGGCACCAATGCCTCTGCATTGGCAACATTGTGAGTATCTGTGATAACTCTGCGATCCATGTAAATGTGTATCTGGATGTTTTTGTTTTTTTGCATGTGTATTCAAGTTTTCTATCACTGTAGGTGACCTCATCTGTTCTACTTGAAGTCATGCATGAGCGAGCTTGAGTTTTAGTGACTAAAGAGGATCTGTCTACTGTAAACACCATGCAAGTCGACTTTACAGTCGCTCTTACCGTTCGCAGACCGCTGGTTAGATCTCTTTGTGCTGTGATTTATTATTCATTGTCGCATTTGGCCGTGCAGCGGTAATTGCAGCATGCAGCAGCATGCGCCTGCATCTGATGGAGCCCAAATGAATAAATAAATCTAGATGGCTGAGCCATTTGAACGTTTGACATTTACTGATGAGGCAATTAAGAGAGCGGTGCACAACACACAACCTGCATTACATTGGCTGATCCCTGCACAACACAATAACGAACCGCAAACACACCCTCTCTCTCTCTCACACACGCATTTATTATGCAGAGAAACATTGACTCTCTCAGTGACTTTGTATGTTTAAGACTTTCTTTGCTCCACTGAAAGGTATTTTTCAGTGATAGGTGACTTCTCTGCTACACTGTACCATGTCTTGTTCCATTGCTCTTTCTCCATCTAACTCTCACTCACACACACAAAGGCACAAACAGAAAAAAAAAAGATAAACCCAAAGCGGCAACCTCCGAGTCTGTGAAGTGAAGCCAATATGGAAGTGCCAAAAACTGAATGTTCCTGGCGAAACTAGTCGCCAAGAACGTCCCTAATTTTTACCAGCTCCCGCACAGTTGACACACACACGAATGAGGCTTTTCTGACACAACGTCACCAAAATGATGTAGTTCATCATATCCGTACTTTCTTAAGTAACTCTAATGTTTGCAGCTTACATTAGGTCAGACCAAGCGGCAACATCCGTGGCTAAGAAGTGAAGTACAGCCTGGTACAAAAAACAGTTTTAGCTAATCTGAGCTTTAATGGCTGACGTCATGGATATAATGTCCATTCTTTATACTGTATATGGGTAAACCCAGCACAAGAATTCACAATGCAAGACTGGAACTCACAATCAGATAACAACCTAGTGTTTTAATTAATTGAATAAAAAAAAAAAAACACTTCAAGGTCCATTAAGTGCTCAGCTGTTGTGGAATATATTTCCATTTTTATGTTGTTTTTCAAGCAATAGTTCAACACTTTGGGACACATGCTCTTTATCACTTTTGCTGAGAGTGTCACTGTCATATTTGTAAATGCAAATTTGAAGCTCCTGCCAGCATCCAGTTAGCTTAGCTTAGCATAACAACAAACAAAATCCACCCCTAGCACCTCTTTATCCACTCTATCCTTTTTATAGTAATCAAACTCAACATTACGATGACATACAGCTCCTGTGTTCATTCTTTTTGTCCCGCTGTAAGTGTTCCGGTCAGTTGACCCAAAAGCAGCAGCAAAGCTTTTAACAAGACCAAAGGGACCATATTACCCCACTTCTCGCCTACCATATCTGGCACCCTGTCAGAGTTGAAAGTAAACTCTTGATATTTGCTTTTAGGAGACTGCACAATCTAAAAACGGCATAATTTTCTGTACCCATATCACCCAGCTACACACCTGAGGTCCTCTGAGACTCTGCCAATGCGCGGCGGCAGAGGTTTCAGTTTCTCACTAGCTGCACCAATTACGGGTATGAAACTCTTCTTCTGTTCCATAATCTCAACTTCCAGATGGCTTACTGTACAAACATGAAACACACTTACTTGCGTTATGGCATCTGACTCGTTTTAACTTGTCTTAATTGCTTTTGCGTATATGTGTGTGTGTGATGTGAAAGTGAAGTTTTGAAGAGTGCAAACACTCAGGCACATGGATAGGAAATTAGAAAGATGCCAGACACCCAAAAGTGCCAGCTACAACATACAACAAATATTTATCAACAGAGAAATAAACACACCAAATTAAAAATGAGTTATAAATTAGTATTTTTGTGATTTAGCTCACTCAGTTTCAGAGTGTAATACCACTGTAAACTGACAGTTGTACACGTGTATTTGAGGTACAAACACTAACACTCCCTCTGTGCGCTGAGCTTACAATCCAGGCACCCCGGCTAACAAACTGAGCTAACTGCAGCTACAGTTTGCAGCTTTATGTAGAGGACATTGTTTTATTCGATAGTAATAGAAGTGAGGATTGTTTTATTTAGCTGTTTCTGAGTGTGACATTCAACACCAAGATGGCAATCTAAGGGTACGCCTACCCAGCTGCCTACTGGGGTACTTAGGGGGAGCGCTTAACGGACGAACTCTTATCACGTTTTTGCAGAAATATGGTAACGACTCCTTCTGTCCAGTTTGCAACTAATGATGCTGAGACTTGCTTGTTTGACTTAAATAAATATATGAAAGACAGCTAAAGACATAAATCTCTTGATTTCTCACCACACTTTACTGTCCATCACAAAACTGTAAATCAAAATGATTTATTTAATGTTGGAAAAGTTACATATTGTTGCTTTAAAATACCTCAACTCGGAGTATAACTCAACTCAAACTTTATTTATAAAGCACATTTAAAAACAACTTGCTGTACAGGTTAAAAAATAAACATATAATACATATAACCATAATTACAAAAGGTTAAGATAAATGCTAAGATACTTAGACTTGGTTAAAAGCCAGGGAGAAAAGGTGTGTTTTTAGGGAGGATTTAAAAATTATTCCAGAGCCTAGGGGCCGGCGCCACAAAGGCTCGGTCACCTTTGGTTTTCAGTTTTGTTTTTGTTAGCGACATGTTCAGGGTGTGTCAGCTGGGATAAGCGGTTACAGGAAATGGATGGATACCTTGAAGAAGAAGAAGAAGAAGAAGAAGAGCATCCGCAGTAGTAAAATTTAATTTGAGTTAAATAAAGTTAAAGTAAAGCTTGCAGAGTGTCTTTACCGGCATTACAGGAAAATCAAAAACCCAGCAATGGCGAAACAGGTGTAATGCTGCAAATGCTGTGTCAGCAGAGGGACACACACTGACTGTAGTATTTGCAGGTGTGCAGCCATGGGATTTCACTGGTCCGTGTTTCGCTTAAATTGAGTCTCCGGAGTATCGCACAAATCTAACAGCAGTGCTCTGGGCTATCTGAAACGGCTCATCAGCAATTCATCCATCTCATAAAACGAATCTGTGGAAACACGTTCTCTGCATAAAGACCGCATGGCTAAAGGATCTAAGGAGCTAGTATTTCTTTATCCTGTGAGTTTAATAATACAAACACGATACTGACTCGAAAACATAAAATCTAAATTTGATTATATGATATTCATGTTTGTCAAAGTTAAAACGTATGTTTCCCTGCGGTGGACAAACAATTTGGTGACAGTGAAAACAAGAATCCTCTCAACCGCTCTTCTCACCTGAGACTATGATTTCGTGCATATAGCTTCCTGCATGAAACCCAAGTAAACACTCCTTCATGGTGACATACCAAAGAAGTTCTGAAGTTAAGTTGATGAAAGCATTGAATAAATAAAGCCAACTTATCTCAGCTCTTTATCTTTCTTTTAAGCACTACACCGTTTGGGGAAAACAAGTTAGAGAAGATCGAGATTACTTCCATATCTGTTCAGTAAAAGCATCTGAAGACTGAAACAGGAAAACCACAGGAAGGGGTTGGGTTGGTTTCTGGTTTTGCTGTTCTCGTCTGGTATCTGAGCTCAGGTCAAACCTTTAGATTAGATTAGATTAGATTATCCTTTATTTTTCCCAAAATGGGGGAAATTTACTCGTTACAGCAGCAAAGTGTGACATACACTACAGAAGTAAAGTAGAAAGGACAAAAACAACAAAAACAGACAGAAGTATCTTATAATCGACACAATATGAACAAAAAAAGCAAACAAGCAACAGACAACGTGCAAAAAGTACTGAAGGTAGAAGTGACATGTTATAAAAGAACAATATTGTAATGTAAAATGACCATTGATATACATAATATTGCAGTTAAAGTGACCATGGTAATATTGTACATTTTTAAGTTATCGGAATGGAAAAAAAAATATATCCATACAGATTAAAATGAAATAAATATAAGCCATGATGAGTAGTAGGTGAATTGAAACAGGAACAGAAACTACAACATGATTCAGGTGGTGCAGGTGTCGTAGAGCCTGACAGCGGCCGGGATGAAGAACCTGCAGAGCCTCTCCTTCTTACACCGCGGGTGTATCAGTCTGCTGCTGGAGGAGCTGCTCAGGGACCCCACAGTGTCACGTAGGGGGTGAGAGGTGTTGCCCATGATGGATGTCAGCTCGGCTAACATCCTTCTCTCCCCCACTTCCTCTATGGAGTCCAGAGGACAGTCCAGGACAGAGCTCGCTCTTCTAATCAGTCTATTGAGCCTGCTCCTGTCCCTGCTGCCCCCTCTCCAGCAGACCACAGCATAAAAGATGGCCGAGGCCACCACAGAGTCATAAAAAGTCCTGAGGAGAGCCCTGCACACTCCAAAGGACCTCAGTCTCTTCTTTAATGGGTAACAATACAACAATACGACTACAATACTCTCACAACAGCATCACAGCTGAACAGACGGTGGTGCAGCGATAGCAATGTCTTCATGGTAAGTTGCTAACTAGTTTGTGAAGTACATTGCTGGAAAGTTAATAAACTTTATACCTATATGTTCTGTTAGCGACGTACCCAGCTCAGTTAGTAACATAGCAGAAGTACAAGCACTTGTGAATGGTGCTCTTTGTGCTCCATGTTCGTTCATCCGCAAGAAGTATGTAACGTTTTACCAAGTGAAGCCAATGTTGAAGTGCCCAAAAACTGCAGTTCCTCAAACGTCCACTTGAGGCTGGCTCCAGAAGTGAGTCAGTCTCCATAAGTCCCCATGTTAAAAACTTCACAGCAGAAATAAACATGTTTACAGCCTGGTACAAAAAACAGTTTTGGTCTCTATAGCTAATTTCCTTCTGAGGGTGAATTTATATACAACTCACCTGTTCAAATTATATTAAGGCTTAAAGTTATGCTGGACAGGTAGGCGCCATTACAAATGGCTTGTTTGAGCAGGTCCACCGATGATCTACATCTCTGCTGATTTTTAGATTAGCTGGCAGTCAGAAGAGGAATGCCAACGTTGGCCAGAGACACATATTTTGAGCTACAGGAAGCTGTGGGTGACATCACGGATACGCTGTCAATGGTTTTACGGCACCAAAAGCCACGCACCACCAACTATTTCACTGATTTTGGTGAAACTGGATCAAATTTTATGGAGTCCTCTGATGTTCTCCTTATTACAATGAGAATACACACACACACACACACACACACACACACACACCCTTCACTGTTGTCCACTGGAATCAAAGGACATACTGGCACCAGTTTGTCCTTTGTAATTTCTTCCTGTGCAGCATAAACAGGCAAGGGTACGAAAACACAAAGGCTCTCTCCAGGTTATCGTGACATTGTGTCAGAGAAAAGTGTCATTTTGTTTGCGTGCGTGCAGCAGCTGAATAATTCTGAGCTCTCCTGGTTTTCAAAGCGTTTGAGAGGTTGTGATGAGGACAAAGTTGAATTTAGTGGACTGAAGCTAAATTATCACTTCAAAACGACTCTTCAGTCAGTGGTTTTTACGACACACACCACCAACTATTTCACTGATTTGGGTGAAACTGGATCATATTTTATGGAGAAAATATTTTCTGGTTGTCAATCAAAGCGGCCACTCTGTTAATCCTGCATAACTTTAAGCCTTAATATAATTTGAACAGGTGAGTTGTATAAAAATTCACCCTCAGTACATTTTAACATGGGGACTTATGGAGACTGACTCACTTCTAGAGCCAGCCTCAAGTGGACGTTTGAGGAACTGCAGTTTAGTTTTTGGCACTTCCAGCTGCATTTCCCAGCACCGGAGGTTGCCACCTTCTCCAAATCTAAACTGTAAGTCTTACAGAAAATAATATAACAGTGATATCAAGAGAGCAAAATGTCCTTCCATCTATTTGAAATAGACCTACCTGCTGGGAAGTGATCAAATATATGATAAATATGCTTTTCTCCAACTGACACACCAGCTGCTGCTTCCAGGAAGGTATCAAATTCAACATCAATATACCTTTACTTCAACCTCTCCTTCCTTCCTTCCTTCCTTCCTTCCTTCCTTCCAGGCCAACAAGCCACCTCGTTGCCTCGTTGCTGACTCCGCCCCTCTCTAACTCAGATGTTGGAGGAGAGAGAGAAAGAAAAAAAAAGGCCAGCAACAGTGTGACGGACAACACAAGCCCCTCCGCTCAGTCAGTGTAGTAGTGGATGTCCTCTCTCCTCCTCTCTCCGTGAACGGAGAGCTGAGCCGAGCCGAGCCGAGCCGAGCTGAGCTGAGCCAAAACCCGAGCCGCATGCTTTTTTGCAGTGCAAAAAAAAAAAAAAAACAAAGGAGGGGGGGAAGAAAATGGACCGGCAGACAGCATTAGCAGCAGCAGGAGCAGCAGCATCACCCAGTGAAGCCCGACACAGTTTTTAAGGTAAGGCTTTGTTCGCTTTGCGCTGCATTTTCATACAGATCTGCAAATTGCTGCTTGAGGGCGCTTTGTGCAGGACACGGAGCTGCACAGGGGGGGAGGATGTGCATGCACGATGTTTGGTTTAAAAGCCATCCCCGATGTTGAGGATTCATGTGCATGTAAATGTAGAAAAACGTCCCTTTGTTTCATTCGTTACTTTACCGGATCATCAGCTGCTCGTTTAGTTTCAGCGCGGCTCTTTTTTTTATATGTTTACACCGGATGATCATTTTAACGCACAGCAGGAGTGTGATTGACACATGCAGCAGACTTCGTTGTGTGTCCGTAAATGATACTTTCCTGTCTACTGCTGCTGATCATGAGCCCCCATTTTATGTATGTATGTATTTATTTATTTTATTTTAATGATATCTCCACAATCAAGAGTTCATTCACAGTGAAGCCAGGCCTGCACGCTGCTCCACAACTTGAGGAGAAGATGCATTGATTTTATTGTTCCTTTGCTTATTGTTGGAAAGCTTCGTACACATGGTGTCACCCCCCCCTCTCTCTCTAACAAAACAGGAAACCTAGACCAAGAAGAGAGAGAACTCCAGGGCACAATATAACCAACCGATTATCAGAGATTCCTCTTCTGGTGGATGCACAAAGTCTGCACCCTCTTTTGTCTCCCTCCGGACTCAAAAAGTTCATCACTACACGGGCTGCTCCTTGAAATCATTTCACATGCACTAACACTTTCATATCCACAGCTGCACCACTTCTTTTTTTTTTTGTTTGCAGCAATTTAATTACTGACAAACCGATAGCATCTTCAGCTCCTTCAGCTTCAGCTCTAAAGCGTTGCCTTATCGCCTTTCGCATCACACAATCGAGGGGAAGTGAAAGCATTTAAAAGCAGAGGGAAATGTACAAGTGTCGATGGTAATTAAGTGTTTTGTGGTGGGGGTGTGTGTTGGTGTGTTGCCCTTTTTTTTTTTTTGAAGTGCTGCGAGTTGTCTGTAAAGTGAGCAACGTGTGAAAGTGTAGGTGAGCCGTCAGGCGGGGGGGGTGCACTTCCACGTCACTAAAACACATCACCTTCAAGAGCAGCAGTGGAGGTCGAGAGAAATTCATTACAATAAGACACACACACTTCACTGTCGCCCACTGGAATCAAAGGCACCAGTATGTCCTTTGTAATTTCTTCCTGTGCAGCATAAACACCAAGGGGAAGAAAAACACAAAGGCTCTCTCCAGGTTATCGTGACATTGCGTCAGAGAAAAGTGTCATTTTGTTTGCGTGCATGCAGCTGCTGAATAATTCTGAGCTCTTCCGAGGTTGTGACGAGGACAGAGTTGAATTTTAGTGGACACACATTAAATAAAACTGAAGCTTAATTTGCCAGAACGTTTCCTAACTGCCCTCTCCAACAGTGCATAACAAATGTGCTCATGGGCTATCTGATGAAATGCACACATTTGCCACCAATGTGTGTCTCACAGAAACATCTGCACTGTTGCTCCACACACATAGCTATCGCTGCTACACACTCGCTGGCACCTCTTTGTGTCTGCAGCTGGATGTTTATTGTCTCAAATGGGGCACCCTCCCTCTGCGTGTGCAGACAAGAGTACAGGTGTGTGGAAGAGCTGCTGTATAATGTTACTTTTTTGTTTTTATCTTACCCACAGTGTGCCACCTCACAGCAGATTTTTTTTTTTAAACTTATTTTCACAAATTTTGCCACCAAATCTGAAGAAAATCAAGATTGTTCACAATTAAAGGCAGAGAGGGGAGATTTCAATGGCATGCAAATTTTCAAGCTCTCAAAATGGAAATTTATTTGCTAATAAATGCAAAACAGGCTACAGACGAAAATAACAGAACAACCTGAAATGAGGACATCACACGATACGATGTAACACTCGTTATTTCCAAGTGTTACTATGAGCAGACATGGCTCCATCCATTTTCTGTAACTCCTTATCCTGATCAGGGTCACGGGGGTGGTAGAGGTGGTGCTGGAGCCGATTACCAGCTGACATTGGGTCATCGCAGGGCTGGTATATTGTATGATTATTAAAATTATAGCCCATACATGTGCTATATGTTCTCCAAAAAGTCATGGAGGGCATGGCTTTTTCAGTTTCAGCTCCCCCTGAGATGAAATACTGAATCTTCATGTTTAATTCTCCATCAACGTTTTACTGTGGAGGTGAAGTGCATGCAGCGGAGAGGGGTGAAGTAGCATAGTAGTTAGTATAGATTATATAGCTATCTATTAAATCTAATAGCAGTGACCGGTGTGTGTTGTGTTGAGAACAACTACATGAAAACAGCATGAGAATTTTAGTTCACACTGTTTGCCAGCCGTTTTCACAGCTAAGGTTTTTCAGTTTTTTTTTTCTCTTAAAGCCACAAAATGGCAGAAGAGGAAGTGCTGCTGTTTTAAAAATACTAATATGAAGTGACTGTTCTGTCTGATTAGCATCTTTCTTTCTTTTTTTCTTTTAATGTCGAGTGTGCAAGTGCAGAGACCTTCCCAGTCAGGTGAAGTTTTGCATAAATCCTACTAAGGTGTATATTAATTGAATTGCTGTGCCCGTGAAACCGAACAGACTAAAAATAAAAAGTGAAATATGCAGCTACCTTGTGGCGGCGTACTGATGGATTCCAGGACAGAAAAAAAGCAGTAGTTACGCTTCCGCATTAGTTTAATGTTCACACTTTACAAGGCGATACGGACTTTGTGTCACTGAATGACAGATGACAAACGTGTTACAGTCCATCATTTCAGCAGCAGCACAGTGAAGCACCTCTCTTTCGCTCTTTTAAAAAAAATAAAAATAAAAAAAATATTTATTGCACCACTGCAGCTTCGAGGCTGCTGGGAACAGTCTCATTGATTTAACCATGAGATGATATCGGCTGTCATGAGAATGACAGTCGCCAACTTTAAAATAAGGTTTTAAATTTCAGTCAGTTTAATATTGAGGTGGAGAAATGGGGGTTAAACATGTTCAAACCTGCAATAACTGATTTTTGTTTGGCCGTTTTGGGGCAACGGGTTACAAGTTGGCAACTGAACATGAACGTATCATCAGCATATCAAGAAAAACATCATTCATTGTACAACTACGTACTCCGTTTTTTGGTCTCCACCAACTCCTGAGAGAAATCTCTGGCTCATGACAACATGAGAGCTGTGAGATTGGTAGCTAAAACAATGAGCCGAAACTCACTGTAAAGGCAAACAGGGCCACAGATCAGGTGATGGTCCTGGTGTGACCTCTGTCACATGGTCAGACATGTTTCATATCATCTGACATAAATTATAAAAAAGACTCTTTTATAGCTGCTTTAAACTTGAACGTTTATAGCTGCTATGTATTTCACTGCTGCCTGTGAGATGACAGGCCAAAGTTTTAGGTCTGCACCTCCAGCTTCTTTTTTAGTTAATCCTAAATTTCATCCGAAACTGGAGGTAGAGTTTCATCTTTATCTGTTCCAGACTGTGTATGTGGAGCTACAGTACAGTACAGTACAGAGGAGAGGAGAGGAGAGGAGAGGAGAGGAGAGGAGAGGAGAGGAGGGATTGCATGGGCAGGGCACTCCGGGAAGGTGGAGGTGTAATTTCAGATGCATGCTAACCGACCAGAGCAGCAGTTATCTGAGCTCAGCCTTCAAAAGAAGGAGCGCTGGAGTCATCAAGACCAGCTGTGCCCCTCACTCCCGGCCAAGTGTGTGAACACTCAGAGGACAGGGCTCCACCATGAGAAACACATGGTCGTCCGGGGTTATTAACAGCCTTCACAAGATTGTAAAGTTCCCTTAAGGAGCTGTTTAGGCGCTCTGTTCTGTGTGGTGCTTTCCTCATTATGTCGAGTCTTCTGAAACGGTGACACCGGAGATCTGAGCAGCTCATTGTGGCGTAGCTTTCACAGTTGTGATGGGCTGCTAATCTCGGTCTGTGTTTAGAAGCAAGTGTCCAGGGTTCAGGCAGATTATCGGGAGGTTAAGCTGTCTGAAACTGGCTATGGAGCTGTAGATTAGTGGGCTTGTTCTCTGGGAAGTCAAACATGATTTTTTTTTTCTCCCCCCTCCACAAATGCAACAGCCAGTCTGTGAAACCCTGATATGAGCAAATCCATCTTTTGTGTGTGTGTGTGTGTGGCAGCATTAGCATATGTGTGAACCTGTAAGATCTGCTTATTTAGCGTCTGGACCTGAGAAATGTTGGTTTTTAGCTCTTGGAGTAACATCAGCTTGCTAAGCCTCATCTCCATCTTTTTGTTTCTTTTATCCTGAACATGGACGAGCAAGCAATTCAAACACAGCTGAATCTATCCCCAGTTCGAAACCAAAGAGGAGTTATTGGGTCGCTAAAGTGAATAGTCATACAAAAATGATGGCACGAGCGTTGTTATGTCTGCGCGGCCTCCACGGCGAAGTGGAAGGAGACAGCGAAATGAGCTTTAAGTGGACTTTCTCGACTTTCTCACATCAAACGCTCACCTGCTGTGGGTGTCGGCACTCCCAGCTGTATTTATGGGCCATAATGTGAGGTGTAGAGCTGCATTTCCTTCACAGGACCTTGCTGTTGGCAGACAGTATTTGAGAGGGCTCTGTGCACCGTGAAAGCCTGTCATCAAGAACCGCTGCCCTGTGTGATTTATCAGAATAGGATGTGCTTAGAAGGTCAGGATGATTCGACTCTCCCCAGCCACGTGTTTCCCTCCTCAGATGTCCTTCCTTCTTAAAGTGAAGGTTGCTCTTTAAACCAACCGCAAGTGTCGTTCCTTTCCTTCTGAGGCGCTTTTTAAGTGCAGCGTGGTTAGATTTAAACTTTTAAAGTCTCCCTCTTGTTTAGACGATGAACAGCCAGTGGATGTCTGGTGGCTGATGACTTTCTCTTGTCCGCTACTCACTCTGAATGAATCAGAGACTTGTTTTTCTCTCAAGGGCCGTGTCAGTAGTGCTGATTTGAAATGAAACACGTCCTGCTCTGGTAATTACAAGGCGCATGAAACTTCACATGGCGTTCTGATAGACATAGAGGGGCTAATTGGCAGCGCAGTGTCTTTAACCAGGTGTGTGTCTGTGTGTTTGTGGCTAAGTATTGTGGTGTGAGTGCCATTTTGTGTGTGTGTGTGCGCACTTGGACGCAGCATGTAGATCCTGTTGTCTTCTTCCCCTGCATTGTGGATCAGGTGTGAATTTTCTACAGCAGATGGACTGTGACAGGTGTGTGTGCGCGAGAGACTTCCGCCTCCCTGCACCTCCTGGCCATTATTGGGTGTAGTCGCTCTCTTAGAGCAAGATTAATGAGTATCTGAGCACGCCTTTGCAAAAAAATAGACATTTTTGCCCTGCTGATATAATCGGTGCTGTGGTTGAAGAAGGATAGTGGGAGACGGGACAGAAGTAATCTGCCTCAGCAGGAGCAGTCCTTTTAAATGGAGTTAGTACTTTCTGGACTGACCTTGCCGGACCTGGTGTCACAGCAGCATGAAGCCATCCCTCATGAGTCTCATCCTGCTACCACCAAGAGAGGATCCGGATGAAAGATGTGTTGCCTGTTTTTCTTTGGCCGTTTCACAAAATGAGCATAGTTTTCAGCTTTTCTCCTGTTTATTGTGTGTGTGTGTGTGAGCAGAGAAGACATCCTATTTATTTATTTGTTACATATAAATCGTATATGTTTGCCGCTTTCACCGCGGAGGCTGTGCAGCCGGGGAGAGTGGAAAACTCTGAGTCACAGTGCTGAAAAACAGATGTGACAGTTTTTAAAGTGAACCAACACAAACCAGGCGAACATCAGATACACCAAACCACAGTAATCGATGCTTCACGGGTCGAAAAACAAATTTAAACCCTCCTTAATTAATTAACACTTTTATATTAGCAATGTGTGAAATGCCATGTAATTATAACCAAGTCTGAACTCGATGCAGTGTTTTAGTGTCTTTCACCCTTTGTTTTGGTTCTCCCCACTCAGCACCAAACAGCAGACAAAGTTAGCATCTAGCTGATGAACGTAGTTCAGACATCTTCCTCAAATTTTGGGCTTTCGTTCAGGTGAAGGTTAACGGTGCTTCGTGTCTGCTGGTTTATTAACCATCAGAACTTTATATGGTTGTTTTGCATCAGTGTTGCCAACAAAGTGTCATAGCCATAGTTCATTGTCTGTGATCCGATCATCCGATGGAGCTGAGTGGCTCCATCAGTGTTTGATATGCAGTAAAATCCGTTTCCTCTGTTATTTCCCTTCCTTGTTTATGTAGTTGTCGCGGTCAAACAGTAACTCGCAATGATATGTTAAGTGTCATGGAAGACAATGAAACATTTGAGGAGCGTCTGTTAATAAATGACTTTAGCATGAAACTTTAGCAAAATAATTAACTTATATTATAGATGTGCTGAAAGTCTACAGCACTCACTTTGTTATTAATTTACCGACTGAGGAGTATCTACGTCACGTGATAATGCCACAGCTTTTTTTTTTTTTATATATATATATACTGAGGTAACTGTTTATTTTGGATCTTTCTACTGTTGAAAGCAGCCGTGCCATCAAACTGCTGGAGACTAACCCTCTTGTTGACCTTACATTACATTCAAGTCCCTGCGTGTTGATTTGAAGTCAGGCAAATCCAGACATGCCTTTTCCTGAGAGAAAGTGCTCTTTGTCTTGATTGTCGTTACCTTACATATAAGAAGGAGGAACTGAATTTTTTCCACCTCTGTTTTATTGTATCTGTGGCCTTACATGTGTGCTCTAGGTTTCAAAGCTCCCCTGTATTTAGCTCTGCATCTGTATGCGTGCGCTCAGTCATGCGATGACATGCTCCGAGTGTACGTGATTGGCAGGCGGTTGGATGGCTGGAATGAGCTGTATCGCCTGCAGTGTGTTCTCAGCTCCACATGCTAGGTGCCAGTGGTGAGGAGTTGGTTGATCTACTGCTGGTAGTAAGTCACATTTCCACACAAAGACTGGCACGCAGAGGCAAAGTACAGTAACTACACACACATTTGCTCACAGGCAGCAGAGATAGCGGCAGTGAATGCAATATTAATTCCGCTCTTTGCGTGGCTAAGGCCTAAACGTTAAAATGACTGACTTTAGAGCAAACACATATAGACATAAACAGTCAGTGGAGCAGTGTCTGCACTTACATCTGCGTGCACAGCACCACAGTTAAATGTAGGTCACAGAATGAGGCAGATGTGGGGGGAAGGAAAGAAGGTGAGCAGTGGAAATGAAGGGAGCAGGAAGCCTTTCATTATGTCATCATGTTGGAGCAGCGGCAGGATTAGGGCTTGGCGGGGATATATGGAGGGTTTAACCCCCCGAATTTTGAGCTTTTGCTCGGAAGAAAAAGGGTAATAATTTTCCATCCATCAGAGGAAACAAAGATATCGGCCCAGTCTTGTTCTCTGCTGCAAAAAAATTGGCAGCGGTGGCGAATGTGAAGCACAGGGAAAGTTAAATAAACACTCACTCCTACTTAATTGTTTTACACAACGAGACAATGCTTCAGCTTCATTGTCCTGCCTTCAGTTGCTCATTTATACGAGCTTAGGTAGCCAGCCGTTCTGTCTACAGGCTATTCTTAACAGCTACACTTTGGGTTTTCAATATGTGATGAAGTGCAGTGGACCCTTTTTGGAGAGCTCGGGCGCTGGCACTATAATTACACAGGGTGTACAAGTCTGATGTCCTACACGGTAATAACCTCACTGCCTCCTGAGGCTAAAAGAAGGGTGGACCTGTAACAGGGGGTTCATTAAGTGAAGAGAGGGAGAGGGAGACGTGGTTAATTTAGTCCGTACATATGCTGCCTCTCCTCTCAGAGTGTCCCTGTTTCCGTCTGTCGTTGCTCTCGTCTGCAGTGTCTCGTTTTTCCCCCTCATCTGGTCCGCAACCGCACAAACCTCCATCTCAACACGACAGGAGAAATCAGTATGTGTTGTACAGTGAAATATTATGCCTTGTTATTGGATAAGTTCGGACAGTTCATATTACAGCAGTCTCTAAAAATGGTTCCCCGGATCAATAACGGTATAAGTGCCTCCGCGTTAATGACAGTTTAGTAACTGGAATTCCACTCGTGAAAAATTATTTCCAGGATTAAATTACTGTCAGCGATTTACTCATATCTGATGGGCACCGTTCAGTACGAGGCGTACACGCTCGACTCGCTCTAAATCATACTTTTAACGTGTAAGAACGGGTGTTGATGAAATGGGTAATTTCCATCTGTGTGATCCCGGTCTCAGACATAGCAGTTCAGATGGTAAGATTAAATGCTGTTTAACTGCTTCACAAGTTTACACCTTGTCGTCTCACCTTGGGATTAATTTATGATTTCTTCAGTGCACACAGAACTTACACAGCCTCCTCGTTAGAATGCTAATCTATTCAAACTCTGCTCAGCAAAGTAAAAATTATTAAGAAATTTTTTCTTATTTGAAGTGAACGTGAGCTCTGAAATACCGACGACAGTTTGTGGAATTTGGACATGGCGTCTTTGTTGTCGGTATCTTATTCAGGTTTAGGCAGCTAGTTTGGACGGGTGGAGTTAAGAGTTCAGTATGCATGAAAGGAAGTAAGTGGTACAAAGCGTCTGTACCTGTTCCAAGTGACCGAAGTTGAAGGTGTGGTTAAAAAAAAACCTCACTGACTGTTAACATTTGTCTCCCTGATCTCTCTCCAAAAGGGAATCCACACAAACGTACTCAAACTCTAGAGGCGGCACTCTGACATTTCTCGTGAATAGAAACGTCTAAATAGCAGCCTGCCAGCAGCTCTCTCCTCGATTTTAAGACTTAAATGTCTCACTCTGGCAGGACTTGGGAGAAGTTGAGACATTCGGGAGCAGCAACCCAGAAACAAAGCAATTGGGCTGGTTTTGATTCACTCTGGAAACAGAAGAACAGCTGTTAGTAACTCTCATGTAAAAACACTCGAAGCAAATGTGAGACAAGCAGCGAAGAACTTTCAACAGATCATCATTTAGCAGGACTTTGATGCGCCGTTTGGGAAATTAATAACTTGGTATGTTATTATTTGGACATGATTGGGAGGTAAACAGTAGAAATCAAACATACCAGAAGTTTATTTAAGCGTTCATCCGAGCATCTCTTTGCTTTGGGTGGTGCAGCGGTTAGCCTCACATCAAGATGGTTCCTGGCTCCAACCCCTAGAGCACAGGTCACTAAGAGGCAGACCCAGAGCTGGAAATGACATATCATTGAGTTTTATTTGGCGACTCTTTTCTGACAGTGTTTCTCAGAGAAAGGGACATCCTACCTGTCTCTGATTGGCCGGTACTTGTTGCCTTCGTGGGTTCGAGTTGGTTGGGTTTAGGCATGAGGAGGACTGAGATTGGTCAAGGTGAGGAGGGCAAGAAGAATTTCAGCCAATCACAGGCAGGGTAGGGTGGGCCTTCAGTGAATACAGCGGCAGTGACAGTGACGTAGAGGAAAAATATAAAGAAGTGAGGAGACAAGAGAGAGAATATGCCAAAATATGCCATGGCGTGTGCTAAACGGAGGAAGGTTGACACCAAAAACCGGCTTTTAACCCGGAGGATTGCAGCCAAGTCAGCCAATAACTATTTTTTCTTATTTCTTACTGTATGTAGCTCTCCAGAGTCCAGGGTTGCACTGAAAATAAATATTGTTGACATGACGTTGAATTATAGCTTTCTTTGTTTGATTTGAGTCGCTGACTTCACACAGTGCAGATGTCGATACAATGACGATGCTGCTTCAATATATATATAAAATAATTGTAAATTATAGTGCAACTTAAACGTGATGACGCTGCAGAACCTGAACATGAGGAAGTTTTCTCTATCTGGACCTCCTGAAATCATAATCGACTACTCCTGAACTAGTTTCTCCCCGTGTCTGCGTGAGTTCTCTCCGGCTCTCCAGCTTCCTGCCACAGTCCTAACATATGCAGGTTTATAGTTGACATTAATTGCCCATAGGTGTAAATGTGAGTGTGAATGGTTGTGTCTCTATGTGTGAGTCCTTCGATGAACTGGCAGCTTGTCAAAGGTGCACCCTGCCTATCGCTCAATGTCAGCTCGGATCAGCTCCAACCTCCCACCGCCCTCATAAGGGATAAGCGACTATAGAAACAGGATGGATGTATGGATGACCGCTCCTCCGACAGACTCGTTTCTGCAGCAGAGTGCAGGTTGGGTTGTGTTAACCCAAAAAAGAAAAACACTCAGGTTGATCTCAAGTTCATAAATAACTCTGGGCCCCAGTAGTGAAGGTGCATGTTGGTGCACAGCCTGTTTTTTTTAATTGCATCCCTCATGCAATCCCTTACCTGCGAAAATCTCACTTTTTCATACAACGTTGCCGTACACGGAGTTCATACCGCACCACCCAATCCACGGAGACATGGCCTGGAATATCAGACAAGTTGACGAATGAACTGTAAAAAATTTCAAATGTCTCTCGACCACACACAGTTTATGCTTTTTATCTGTGGCTTCGCACGAGGACGTTGTGTTGTTGCCTCTAGGTAACCTCACAGTGATGTACTAGTTTGTAGCTGCTTGAACCGCTGCAAGGTGAATATTAAAGGAAAACAGCTTTATATTTTTAGACGGAGAACCACTCCACTCTTGAGGGCTCAATATTTTATGAAGAACAAGCCCTTCGGCCAGTGTTGTATTTGAGGGAGCGTGCGCGCTTGCATCCCATTGCCATGTGGCCTGCAGAGTAGAGGAGGACAGCATGTTCTCTAACTGAACCAGCGTGGTTTTGGGGACTAAATACTTCATCCACTGCCATTTCTTTTTCCTATTTCCTCTTGTCTTTTTAATGCCAGTGTTAAATACCACAGATTAATTTCATTAGCTTATTCAGACTCGACCCACTCACTGTGAATTAACATCTCTTTTATGCATAAAATACAGACGAGCGACATGTTCCTGTGAGCCATCCTCTGCACTTACTCTGTGTTTTCATGTGGCCTTTACTTTTTTATGTTAAGCCCAGGAGCTCTAGTTTCTACAGAAACCTCTTCAACTTGGCTGTGATTAAAGAATTCATAAGACCGCCTCCTGATTCCTCAGCTGGGCTTTTTTATTTTTTTTTTTTTATAGTGAGATGCTGTGTGGCTGTATTCCCCAATCACTGGCAGTCAAATAATGGCCCATAGTTCACCTCTGGCGATGCCTTTACTGTAGATTCATTGTGAATATTACAGCAGGCAGGCAGGCAGCGGGGCATGCTGGGACTCGAGTGCTGTGGTTACATAAAAAATTAAAAGAGCTATAATAAATATAGTCTCTAAAGTATTCAGCGACTGCATTAAGAGAGAGTAAAATATAAAGTGTTGTTTTTTTTTTTTTTTGGCTTTAGTCCCATTTTAATTGTTTGAGGTTTGTTAGTTTTAATCTCGTCTGCTCTCTCTCTCTCTCTCTCTTTGTCTTTTTTTTGGTCTTAGAAAAAAAAAAAATTGAGGCAACAGCTGTCGCCATCTTTGTTGTGTATAGTTACCATGGTTACACAGATCGCTCATCTAAATATAAAAGGCGCCGTTAACTTGTTCACACACACACACACAGTGTTCATTTCACTCTGCTCTGCAGCAATACATACAGACTAAATCTCCTCAGCAAATTAAGTTATCGTCTCCAAATTCTTGATCAGAACCGGTCGTTCTTGCTTACCTCGTTAACATTACCACGGCTGCCCGTTCACATGCTCGTGTGTGGAAGATTTAGATTGCCGACTGTCAGTCAGTCTTAAACTTGTTCATTCCTTCAGATAACAAGGCAAAAAAAAATGTCGTTTAGTTTTCAGCCAAGCCGAAGCCTCCATGGATGTGAAGTGAAGTGCCAAAAACTGCAGTTCCTCAAACGTCCACTTGAGGCTGGCTCCAGAAGTGAGTCAGTCTCCATAAGTCCCCATGTTAAAAACTTCACAGCAGAAATAAACATGTTTACAGTTTTGGTCTCTATAGCTAATTTCCCGTTCATGACAACTGTACTGAGGGTGAATTTATATACAACTCACCTGTTCAGATTATATTAAGGCTTAAAGTTATGCAGGATTAACAACGTGGATGCTTTGATTGA